>RSEF01000003.1:42386734-42589714 GCA_003993805.1 Himantopus leucocephalus | reverse complement strand
TCAGTTTTCCTGTTGAGCAAAAGTTTATTGATGGTTTTATGTACTGAGAAGGTGATTCTTACCTACAAATTATAAAGTGCAAGAGATTATGTTCAGATATAAAATACAAATTCAAACTCAGATTACCTTATGTTTTAAAATAAAATGAAGGCTGAAACTGCAGCCTTTGGAGACAGCAACATAGAAGACTAGTAGAGTTGTCTCAAAACGAAGTCTTTAATAATTTTAAGAAGCTAAGAACTTTTTATTGTAGAGTAGTCCAATGTTGTGTCTCCCCCTTCCCCTTAAAGACTGTTGCAGTGCTTCTTGTTGGGATAATTTCAATATGCTTGCAATACCTTTTCCAAGATTACTGAATCGTGTTCTAAGATTTTAGCTGCATTTTAACATACTTTTTTTTTTTCTGGTAACCTGCAGTGAAAAGCAAAGAAAGAATAAAAACAAATACTGCCAAAGCATGTCAAAATTGCGTAGTCAAAGATACGTTCACTCTGAGTGTAAGGATATCTATTAAATGACGTAAGCACAAAGCAGAGAAGGAATAACAGAAAGGTAAAAATAGCTGTATACTTATTTTTAAACTCTGTCTAATTTTGGTGGAATTGAATAAAACCTGCTTGAGAACAGGTGACTCATTTAGAGTTGGTGAAAGTGACAAAGTCGTGGTAAGGATTATCTGAAATTAATGCCAGACTTTGATCATTACTGTTTACTTTTCTAGTTTGCATTCTCTGCAATGCATCCTATCTTGCTAGTTGTTTTAACTTACCACTTTCAGCTGATACTGTCAGTCAGAATGAGGGAAGTATTTTGAAATTTCAGTTAAGTGATTGGGGAAAAACCCACATAACTTGTGTTTCAGTGGAATAATAAAATTGCAGAAAAATTTTCTGAAGATTTCCACTGAAGATTTCACATGGTTATTTTAAAATGTATGATGATTCATAGTGGTAATTAAAGAAATTCATTTCATCGGTATAAATTTTCCTATCAAAAGCCACTCTGGTACTGGATTTTTAGTAAACATACCTCCAGTGGAAAGCAAATGGTCCATATGTTTGCTATTCTTTGAAATTACTCTATTTACAGTGGTAAATATTAACTAATTCCAGTGAAGGGAGTTAGCTATTCTAAAAGTAACTTGAGGAGATTTAGGCTAGGGATTGAAATTAACTTGTGTGGTAGAAACAGAAATCAGTTCTTACAGATGTTCATTCTTCAAATTAATATTCTTTTTAAAAATAAGCCGCTTTTTAAAAAATAAGCCACGGTAGTGATAAAGTAATCACTAATATTGATGATTTTACTCTTAATAAGAATTCAAAATCCTGTTTTGGGTTGTTTGTTGTTTGGTTGTTGACTTGCCTGTTCCTCTGCCATAAACTTCCAAATAGTCAAAGACCAGAGCTTCAGATTGTCTTGGTTCCTGGTACTGTAGACTTTTTTTTTTAAAGTTAATGTTCAGTAGTAATGAAGAAAAAGTGTTCTTTGTTTTCTGTAAGTTAAACTTAACATTATGAGTTGGTCTTTGAGATAATTTGTTTGACTGTACAGGAAGGTATAGACTAATACTGTCACAACCAGCCCTTGAAGTGTTTGTAGGAGAATTCTAGCTATGTGCATCTGTGTGGACCCATCTGGGATCTGTCTGTCTTGCTAAAGTAATCTCAATACTGCACGCTTTCTTTGGAGTTTGGAAGATCAACTGCCATGAAAGACTATCAGCACTGTAGTGCTGAAAGAGTTACTTCAGTAAACAGTGGGGAGAGCAGGAGGGATGCTCCCCTCTTAGAGCTTTACTGACTTTGCAAGAGAATACGTCACTGATTTCCCCTGTTCAGATTTATATTGTGTGAAGCAGCCGCTACTTGGTACACTCTACTGAGAGTACTAAGCAAAATCAAGTTTATCACCATGAGTCCCTGTTTCAGCATCCTTCCAAGTGCAGGAAGAGAAAAACATTGCAGCCTGCCTTGAAGGCAAGTACGTTTACACTGTTAGCTGAGCAAGGATGAATGACTTTCAGAATCCCAACACTATTAACAGATACCTTGTTAATCTCAGTTGAGTTTTGTTCTTAAGTCTGGAGTAGGAATGGATATGTATTCATGGATATACTACTACCAGCGTAGTATATCCTACTTCTCTGTCTGCAGTTGCACACCGTGCGTGCAGAGAGACAAAGAGAGGGAGGGATTCATTAGAGCATTTGTGTTTCTGATGATCTTAACAAGTGCAGATTGATAACAGTTTTCTAGTACTCTGAAATATATTCTATTAGCTGAAAATGAGAAGTACACTTGAACAGTGTCAGGGTAAAACATCATTAATACAGAGTTAACACTGTGGCATCTCATGTCTCTCAATTTCAAGTTTCGCAAAACTTAAATTTCTGAAAAATCATACATTGAAGCATTCAGGCACATACTTGCATGCCTTTACTTCTGACGTATTGGAGCTGGAAACAGCCAGTGGGAATTACCTGATGCTGAGTGCAAGCACCTCAGTATCAAATAGTAGCTCTGAGACCTGTGAAGAAGATTATCCCTATATTCTTTCTGCAGAGAGCCTGGATGTGCCAGAGTTGCCTCTTGTAAGCTGTGTTTGAATCCGTAGGGGTGCAGAAACATGATGTGGGCTTAGACAAGGGTTTAGATCTCCCTTCTCAGCTCTTGTTTGGAGCTGCATGGAGGCTTGCAGCTCTTGGAAACGTACCTCACTCCTGTTGCTTGTCACCCTCTGCCTTCTCTCTTCTGACCCACACTCTATGAAGTGATAGTGAGGTGGTTCAGATACCTAGAATCTCCTCCCCCAGATTACACTGGGAGAGGTTGAGTGAGAGAAGATGGACCTCCTTTGAAGGAACAGAGCCTTTGTGAGCTCACTCTGCATACTAATCCTCCTACCCCCAAAACCACTTATTTCCCTCTTCTATTTCTTGTTTTCCTGTTTGGGTGTCACCTGTGTTCCTCTGATGCTTGTTACAGACCCTTGTCTTTTGTCTGGGCCCTTCATCTTTGTTGTGCGTTTATTCTACTGTTATTCTCCTACTGTACTCTGCCCTTCAGGCTTCTCTCCTGGTGAGTGCTCGCCTATATAGTTTACTTTATTCAAAAGCAAAAAAGCAGAGTCTCTTCAGAGTTGTTCTACTTACTAATGAAAAATGAACCTTAATTATTTGAGGGAAATAAACACCCATGTCATCATGGAAACTCATCAGATCTTGAGGCAATGAAAGGATAAGGTAGAACGCTTGGTTGGACTTCACCATTGCAGCAGAACTGGCCGTCAGATGTCTTCAGATGGTGCAGAGGTTGGAGGCTTATGTGGTGCTTGTTGCAGACAACTGTGGTGTCAGTTTATTATATTTATGGTAGTCATTGTGTGAGCTTAGTGTTGCATTCTGTGTTTCTACTGCTGTGACATACATATGCTGTCAAGTTAAGTTTTATTGAGCTGTTTTGTAATGTTCTGTCCACAAAAGCTCACGAGACCATGGCAGCTATATTGCCAGTGGCCAGTAATTCAAAAATGGTTGTTTTCTTTTCCGTTCCAGGCCATTGATGAGCCTCCCTATCTCACAGTGGGCACTGATGTGAGTGCAAAGTATAGAGGAGCCTTCTGTGAAGCCAAGATCAAGACAGCAAAAAGACTTGTCAAAGTCAAGGTATGTGGTTTTCCTGCAAACACTTTTTTTGGGGGGGGAAAAATGCCATCAATGTTCACGATAGCACAAACTTCTTTATAGTCTCAGGACAATTAAGAGGCTGTCCTTTCCTTGGAGGCTGGGAGTGTAGTCTTTGAAGTAACAGTAAGCTTATTTTTGTTGGGAGGGGACCCACCCCCTGGCAATTAAATATGTTCTGTTTCTTTCACTGCTTTGTCATCTGCTTGCATCCAGTATTTTTGGCCTTCAATGCCATAGGCTGACCTTAAAGTAATTGATCAAATATGACAAATGTAGGCTTAGGTATGGGAGAGTGTTACCAGAAAATGGCTAAAACTCCTCAAAGTAGGTTTAATATGGTTTCTTTTACTTTAGGAGCACGGGTCACTGCCGTTTAGCAGTGTCAACTAGATAATGCTTCCAGGATGAAACCCTGCTGTCTTCCAACAAAGACTTTGCATATTGAGTCCTACAGAATAGCAAGCAGGGGATCTCACCTAATCTATATGATGACTAGTTAATGATTGAATGAATCAATATAAGCTACATGCAGTACAAATAAAAATTGTGGCGAGGGAATACAAGAGATACATTTCAACATCCCTTGGAAATTCAAAGTATCGTTTCTAGACGTAAAGAGAACAATGTTTGGCCTTGTTTTTATTATATAGTAAGTCTACACTGCAAAATTGCCTGTTTGGATAATGTTGCCCTAAAAGCTTCTAATCTGGGAGCAGGTACTTTTTTTCTGCTCTGCCTCTTAACCTCATACAGAAATATAACAGAGGAAGGATCAAAAGTAGTTACAAAAAATAAATTAGGTTGTTGCTCTGCAACAGAGTTATAATGGCAGAATATTTTTCTTATATTTACTGTATATACAAGTGAAAATGTGTGAATTGTGAGTGGTGATAACCTGTTACAGGAGAGCTTCCATTATAAACTGTCAGGCATTGCTTGAAACTGCCCTTATGCTACAGCTGATTTTTGGCTATAGTATGTATGAGGGAGAGAGCAGGCTATCTTCAAAGGCCCTGGTGGGAAGGACTATTGTCACTTATTTGATAATAATGTTAACTATAACCAGATGATGTTAGTCTTAAATCTGACATCTTTAAAAAGCCTTTAGAACAAATTAGTGGTCTTTTCATTTCATTAGTCATAACTCTTAACATCATCTGGCCTATGCTTTATGGCACCATTGAGTTTAAGCGACTAAGTATTGTTATTTAAGCTGTTAAGTATCAGTGGTTAAGCACAGGAATTGTGTTGTGCCTAGATCAGTGAAGTCTTAACTCTTCAGCTCTTCGGAGGGCTTTCAGCTCACCTTCTTAGATGGCCACTTGCACTTAAGGTTGTTTTCCATTGATAAGTATTTTCTTATGGGTTTATTACTTGCAGTTTGGTCACTGCGATGTTTTGCAGAAAGATCTTGAAATGAAATGGAATAGCATTTTTAGTGTAAGTTGTTTGTGGAGGCAGTGCCTAAAGCTGTGTGTGTTGCTTTGTAGAGTAATGTGATTTGTGGTTGAGTTTGGGGTTTTTGTGTGTGTGTGAGTGCAGTAACAATATCTCTTTACAGGAACATATATTCCCTAAACTCAACAGTGACCCCTTGATTTTCTCTAAAAATCTTTTCAGCTCTTTCTGGCACATGCAGACTTTCGCCAGTATTAGCTCTAACCAAGATTCTTATCATCAGATGTACTTTCTCTGGAATTTTGGTAGTTTATCCGTTGCTTTTATTTTCCACTTGTTAAGCAGTTTCTTCTGACCCCAATATATTTTATGCCCTAGTCTCCTAGAACTACTAAAGGAAAAGGAAAGTCAGTTAACTTCATAACAACAATTTTAGTTTGAAGCTTTCATTTAAGTTTTATAACTGGATGCTTTGTTGAGAAAGGAGGATGGCAACAAAATTTTTTCAATATGGAGTATGTCATCTTCAGGCAAGTAAAATACATTTAATTGTGTCTCCTTTTACCTGCTTTCTTATTCTGTCAAATTCCTCTTCCTAGAATATTTTGAGGCATACCTTCATAATAACTTTTCAATCACCAGTATAATTTAATAACTGTATTCAATTTAATGCAAGTGCTATGTGTTTATCATTTCAGTATCAATAGGTTCTGTATTTCACAGTTTAGCAGTCTTTGGCAGGTGCTGTACATGGTACAGAATTTTATTTTAACAATGTAACTACATTACACACACTACCACTTTCCATGGTAAAACTTAAAATTTGCCTGGACTTGTGAAAAGTCTTGAAGGCAACACGAATTTGACTAAAGGGCAAGACTTTCAGTATTAGAAGAGTGGTAGTCCAATTCATCTTCATAGGATCTGTTATAGCTTTTCTTAAAGAGCTATTTAAGCCAGTTTATTTTGACAGTGTCTCCTAAAACAATTAGCACCATCATGCACACCCACTTGTATTTGGGCACCCTCCACAGCAGTTTCAGAAGAAACTGTTTTCTATGTAAGTCTTTGTTAAACAGGAACTAGTGAAGCATCTGCTGTGTAAAGCCTACCAGGACTGTCTTTTCAGGATGGTGAAGAAAAGGGAAATTCTAACTGAATCTAAACAGGTTGATGAGGTACTGAATGTCTTAATCTTTTGCCTGAGACAGAAAGGATCCACACTGACAAATACTATGGTGTTTAAAACCCACACTAGCAAATACTGACATCACTTTTCTCAGCTTCTGTAAAGGCCAGTGGTGTCACACTGAGTTTGGAGTTTGAATATTTCTATTAATAACCAGTAATTTTTTTGAGCACGTATGAATATCTTGAGAAGCAAAAACTGTTGGTATCAAAAATCTCCCCCAAAAGAGTCAAAGCCCCAAGGCATCTTTAAAAAGAAAAACTATTCTATGCACTATGCACAATAGCAATTTGCTTTGTTTACCTTTCATCATACTACATTGCAGCTGGCTCATGGTTTTGGATAGAATTCCTTTTTGCTGTAAAATATATTTAAGACAGTTACAGAAAATAAATAAAAACAGATGTCTCTGAATCAGAATTGATATACTGGATGTTTCATATGAGCTAATAGTGACCACAGGTTTCAGATTACTTTGTATCTGAACTGAACTTTTGATTTCTAGATAAATCCCCCAAAAGAGAGGAATAAATACATGTATCTGTCAGGCTGAAGTTCAGCCTTTGCTCAACTAATTCCTAGCCTGAGTCCTTTGTCTGGCTTTCAGGCTACAAAGTATGATTTTGTATGTGTGGTGGGCAGAAAGTATTTGCCATCAGTAGACGGGATGATGCAGCTCTAAAAAGAACGATTCACAGCAATATGTATTGCTGTGGTTCTAACAGAAGATTGACAAGATGACTATTTTATCAAGTAGCACTTAGAAGGCAGTAAAGCATTTTAGTGCACTTGTTTTCTTATCAGCCAGTCAGGGTAGGCTCTCCTTAGTCCTTGTTGTAGGTGCTGTTCTCACTGTTTCCTCCTTTCAAGGTTTACAAAACTCCTTAAACTCTCCTTCTGAGGAGACTAAGTAGGAGAATTGGTGTTAGAGAACGCTGTTATTGTGAAGGAAATTTTGCATTGCTGTGTGTTATGGAGAAACTCAACAATAGTGCGAACATAACATTGTGTACACTCGTGAACCAAGTCCTTGGATTTAATGTGGGATTGCTTGAGAGTTACTATTACATGGCTGAATCTCACATTACATTCTTACTTATTGTGAATATTAAATAAAATAACATATACTTAGACAAAGTGAGTGTGTTCTGGTGAACATTAGAACATGATTTGTGTGTGTTAATAAAATGTACATATATACATAAAGTGTAATGCCAGAATTTTCTCAGTTTCCCTAAATTTTAAAACCAGAGTGGAAATAAAACTTCAGGTGTAATTGATAGGAGGATCCTTTGACTCTCAGTGTGACCAAGTTAATTTTGAGGGAAATGAATGGTGAATATCTGTAGCATCTGATACAGATAACTTAATCATAAGTTTGAATTTCCAGACCTTTTTTTTTTTTCATTTCTAAGGGCAGCATGTGTAGGATTAAAGACACAGCAAGTGACATGGGGAACATACATTGGAAATACTTATGGGATTTACTTGTTCCAGTTTTGAAAGACTGAAAAGTTAGCCATCTGTACATTTACTTCCAACTAACTAGCAGCGTGTAGGCTAGGCTGACATTAACTGAAAGGCTGTTTGGGTGGTTCATTTTGTTCAGTTGACAGTAGTGTCCTGTACTTTTTTTGTGTGAGTCTTTGAACTGTGAGTGAGGGAAGTGCATTTTAATAAGCAAAAGACCCCATGATATGGGGTTAGATATAGGTGCTAAAACTGTTTGATTTCAGAGCACTGAAATATAAATGTTTCTTAAAAATTATTCATGCTCAGAAGTCTTGAAACTTTCTCCTTTCTTGGTGTGGTACTAGAGCAGTACAATTCAAATCATTCAGAGAACTGCAGAGATCGTTTTGAGCCATTAAACATTGTTCGTAAACTGTCACTTCCTTTGGAGGTAATGGTTCTGTTCTGAAAGATAAATATTTTAAAAGTTTTGATGACTAATAAATTGTCTCCTCATATTTCTAAAATACATAAATGAAACACAGTTTTCAGCAAGTGGAATGATTATGGTGACTAACTGTAACACAAGCGTAAGAGAAGGGCTATTGACATCTGCACGTGCTTATGCTGCTCGATTGTATCAAGTGATTGTCAGTTGAATTATATTTTTTAGGTAACTTTTAGACATGATTCTTCAACAGTGGAAGTGCAGGATGACCACATAAAGGGTCCCTTAAAGGTAATAAATTTCTTTTATATTTTGCTAACACTTTGAAAAGCATTCTTTTTCAGTATTTGACGTAAACGTGTATACGCAGCATGGGGTGAAGGTGGGAGGTTGAATTTATTACACAGGCCAGATAGGATCACGAAACATAAAAGGTAATGCTGCAAAGCTGGAGTTAGTACACTCTTCGTGTTAACTTTTTCCTTTGTAGTTTAAGGGGATGCAGCATACAGGCTGATGCAAGCCTCTTTGTTCTTTTTGGCCTTAAAGCTAAGAAGTTTTGCTGGCTCTGATTTTCAGTCACTGTTGCTTTGGAAAACTCAGCTGGAGGATTTGATGGGCAAGCTCTTATACAAGAGAATGACATCACTCAAATTGGTTCTTGTTCCCCACCTGCTGGCAGGAAATAATCAGCTCTGTTAGTTGGCTTATTTTAGCGGAATGAAAGAAAGAAGTTTTGAGGGATACAAATATATTCAAGTGAAACTGCAAAAGTATGGTATATTTAACATAGAAATAAGTTAGAAATTAACTTTGTTTGCTAAATACAGAAGTATTAACTTTGTTGCCTGTTTTAGAAGCTCTCCAGTGCTAAGTGGCTTTTGTATTTTAGGTAGGAACTGTTGTGGAAGTGAAGAATCCAGATGGAACATACCAGGAAGCAGTTATCAACAAATTAACAGATGCAAGTTGGTACACTGTAGGTAAGAGAAACAGTTACGTCTGTGAAAAAAACCTGTGACTTAAAAATAAGCCTATGACCTGGACGTGTCTTAAGCATGATGACAGATATTTTTTGGACATGCTTAGGTATTCAAAGTTTGTATAAAAAAACCCCAAAACTAAACTACTTATTTTGTGGTTTTAAAAGAAACTGTACCCCCGACAATGAGAAATTGGGACCCCAAATAAAGACCTGGTGAATCGCTCTGTAATTGGTAACTGCTTCTCAGATATTTAATATACTATTGTTAAATATGCCTAAGCAAAGTATGCCGTCATACTTCCTTTAAAAAGGAAAAGTGCTTTTGAAACACAAGCGCGATGCTTATTTTTCCCGAGTCTCAGACTTAGCCCTGATAACAGCTGCCGTAAAACCAGACATAGTGTGTTTTTTAAGAAAGTCTTTTCCTTTTCATTTTTCCTATTTTCTAATGTGACATTTCAGACTTCAGATGATGTGTCCACATGCCCCACGTGCCCACAAGCAAATATAGCTTTTTTTTTTTCTTTAAATGTTTTTTTAAAGGCTTTATATACCTGGGTTTACTCTTTGATGCTATGTACCAGTAGATCAATCTGTCTTGGGGAAAACCAGTCAACTTGAGAATGATAACATAACATATATTCCAACTGCACACCGGTAGTCTTAAAGGTACTACAGGAAATGTATTGATTCTTGAGAAACTCCATATTCCTTTCCTTGGCCGATAACTGGGACAACAAAGATGAAAACCAGGTCTTGAAAGAACCTTAGTAAGACTTAGTTGTTTTGAGATAGTAAGGGTTGTTATTGATGAAGTGATGTTGATCAGGAAAAGACTTAACTTTCCCTAGTCATAGCCCTTTTAGAAAGGAAAAGAGCTATAAGTTAGGCAAGACCTTCCAGATAAGTGTTGCAGAAAATATATCTACTTTCTTGTTGGAGAGAAATAGTATGTATGAGTAAAGGAGAGACCAGGCTAGGATGGGGTGAAACATGAGGTATAAAGACAAGAATTAACATTATAGATAGTGTTTTGGTAATTAATATTGAAATGCATCAGATATGACAGCTTTTAAGAACAAAATAGTATAGCTGCTGTTAGAACTAACTATGTTGTGTGTATATGTTTATGCTTCTGAGAAAGTGTGAGGTTAGCAGTTCAGCAAGAAGAATAAGATAGGATTCCATGCAGATTAAATTTTGAAGGTAGGTGTCATAGAGTTGCGTCTGTATATCAAAGTAGATGTCTGTCAAAAATCCTGAACCTGATAAATAGGAAGAGGACATCTAAGAGTTGAGACTGAAAACTGTATTTTGTAGATAAAAGTAGACAAAAGCGTGTTGACCTTGCAGAATCAGTACAAGTAGCACAGCTGCTGGCTGTGTAATGCACTTTGAGAGAGAAGGGACTCTCGCAGTGGATGATTAGAATAATCTTTGTCAGGAGGGTGAGTGGAATGAGACTGAAATTATCTTTACAGACAGTGATGACGTTGCAGATCTGAGTGAAAGTCCTACTTCCCAAGGGGTAGTTGCCATTTACCAGATTTCAGAATTAGCACACATCTTAACCAGCAGAGTTATCTAATGTTGTGCTAGCACTTGTTGAGAACTATCTAGTTACTTGCATTGTTAATGATTTTGAGAATAAAATTACTATGATTTGGTCAAAAACTTTGTGAAGTGACAGATCTGAAGCAGTACCTTTCCAGAAGTTGTTACTTATGACCATTTATGCCACTGCGGCACTAGCATGTAGAATTTAGAGGAATAACCATTTTGGGGCTGCTTGAGAACTCTTTTTATCACTAAAGTACAGACAAGGTTGTTTTAAGACTGTCTTATATTCATAAGATGTTGTTTGAATAGAAATTGTACATCAGTTTGTTTATATGTCTTGTTTGGTGCTTCTACTTTCCTACCAAAGGAAGATAGGAACTAAATTAAATTGAAAAAAAACCCCAACAACCAAGTGGTATAGCCTTTTAAAATTAGTGTAGCACAGTTATATAAATACACGAAGTGTCCGTAGTTTATTTGCCTATCCTATAAAAATTCCTCAAAAACCTCAAGGTATTCCAATCCTGGTAAATAGATACTGTTTCATCATTCATATAAATGTGTCTTTAGAAAGTTTAAGTAATATTCATAACATTTAATTCTGTGTTTACTGTGAGGCGAAAAAGATCATAAGATTGTTTGCTTTACTAAAAATGCAGAATTGTGCATGTTCAAAAGTAGTCTTGTCCCCTTCTGCACTCTTTTTGTCATTATATTGCTTTCTCTCGGAATTCAACATGATTTTATTTGCATTAAGTTGCCACTTACTTCCTTTTCCTTGCAGTTTCAGAACAGGTGTTTTTAAATGCGTTACACTCCTGTACGTCTGTTCAGTAGATTGTTTTGAGGATGTTCCATTAGATTAGAGTGTCATATGCATAGCCATATGTGTTATGCTGGCCACACAAGTCATTCAGGGAGGTGAAGCTTTTCCTTTGAATGTATTCGTGTCATGGAACAAGATTAACAATCCCTCTGGCAAGGAAGAGGCCACAAGCAGATTACCACACAGGATACATAACGTGGCTACCTACCTAGCTCTGAATAGGTTTACCTCTGTTGCAGTCAGCTTATCCCTTGAAGTGGATAGATTTATTTTTTTTTAATCTCTCATGTAAGGAGACTGTTATGTTAATTAACACAAACTGAATTAGGAACCTGCTGCCTTCTACTTCACTTAACCAAGGGGGGGGCTTAATTATGTGTTGATCATTAGAGATGCAGCTCCAGATCTGTGTGTTTTCTTGTACAGTTCTTGCCTTTGATACTTTTCAACAAATTTTGAAGTGACAGATGTGCATCTATGACTGATATTTTATCACTAAACAGTACTCAACAATTATTGTAGTATAAAACAGGGACTGGAGAATGGTAGTCACAAGGGGAAGTTTGTTCATCAACAGTACTGAATTTTACGTAGGGATGAAAAGTTCTCAGAACTAGGTAAAATTTACTTTCGTATCAAATAAATGGTAGTCAAGAATTTTGTTGTACCTTGTTGCTTTTTGTATATTTTTATTTCAATTAGTAATTGTTGAAAATAGAGCATAGCACCCACTATCTGAAAGCCAAACGTGGCTGAAAATTAATCTCTCTTATCTTGCCAGGCATCTTTTGCCGATGGACAGCCATTCTCTCAACAGTGTTGACTCCTGTTTGTGAAAGTGTTTACATATTTTTAGTTTTCTACCACATGACTGAGTTCTAAGGAGACTGACAGAGTCAGGCTCGGCAGTACTGTTGATGGACAGAAGAGAAGATTTGAATGAAGGTGGAAGGGACAGGTTAAGAAATTGCTGAAACTTCTAACTTTTAATGTAATATTTTAATCTCATCTTGGGGTTGTTTACGTGCCCACAAAAATCTTCAAGGTCACTGAAGTGTGGGGACAAGAATATAATTGTTGTCACTGTTGGGGAGGGGAGAGGAAGTCAGTTCTTGTCTCACTGAACAGTGCAAGCATAGCCCAAGAGTTAAAACTTGTCACCGGGATTTCATCCATTAAGTACCTTTAGAAGACTTGACAAAATCTTACTTTTTATATGACCAGTTAATCAGCTTCTGAAAATCCCACCTTGAATGTGTGCAGTGCATTTCAGGATTCAAAAGGATAAAGTATGTAACTGAAGCCAACTATCATGAACTTGTTTCCAGTTGACCTAGTGATAGCGGAGGTAGCAGAAAGTCTGGAAACCAGGAGCTCCACAGTTCTCTCACTACAGCTGGTTTTGATGATTGTCTGCACTTTGACAATTGTCGTCTTCCTTAGGCTGGTATCACTGTTGTTTTATAGCATAGCTGAATGAAATCAGTAGAGAAAGATGTTGAACTTTCATACAACATTAAGCTGTAACTTTTTTTTCAAAATATACACTTATGTTTCTCCATAGTAAGCATAGCCTCCATTTGAATATTGTAAGAATTCTGGGTATGTAATAAAGTTCTGTAAAAATTGAAAATGCTTGAAGAATAGTTTTTCAATTCTAGCTTGCATTGATTTTTAGTTTTGTGTCCTGATCCATGAATTGTCTGCTTAACTACTGATTACTTAAGATTCCATTTAACATATGCCAGTATGGAGTAACTATGGTGAGATGGCAGCTTCTGTATTTGGTTGATCTGTGCAAATGCTTTACTGAATATGCAGCAGTATCCAGGTACAGCTTTGGTTTAAGGACTGGCTCCAGGAATATATATCTCATTCTGACATGTAAATCAATCGCTTACTGATACCTGATTTTAAAAAAAAAAAATATTTTTTTTTCTTGCCTCACTTCTTACCTGCTGACAGTATTTGATGATGGTGATGAGAAGACTCTGAGACGCTCTTCCCTGTGTTTAAAAGGAGAAAGACATTTTGCTGAAAGCGAGGTAATTGAAGAAAAATTTTATATGACAACTTTTTATTTAGAAAAATTTAAAAGTGGTATTTTTAGTACTTCAGTCTTCAGTATGTTATGTACATCCGTGCTACTAAAATGGGGATCATGTAAAAGACAGTCTACAGGGTCTGGCTTATTCTTTTTTAAAATCAAGAAATACAATTAAATTTCACCAAATAGTGTAAGTTAAGAAATAAAATCAGCATTTCATATTTCTCATTTTTATATTGTTAATGGCTCATAGGTTGTAGATCACACAAAAAACTGCGATCACACAATTACTTTGCTTTATATAAGGAAATTGTCTGTAAGTAGCCATTGGAAAAAATCAAGGTACAGCACATGAAAAAAATAGTGTACAACTTTGGACATAATTAAGTTCTGCTGGATTTTAGGTAGATGATCAAGTCTAAGTTGTAATAGCTGATATACTTGAAAGATCAGGACTTTTCTTTTAAAAGGCAAATTATAAGTTACTGTTACCTGTTAATTTGAAGACAGTTACCAGTATTTTGAAGCTGGTTCATGTCTTAAAGGTAACTTGCATATTAAAAGTATGCAGAATTTTGTAGCAAATTTCAAATAGTTGAAATTTCAGAATGAGGGTTGTTCCTTGTTACTATGTAAGGCAACCTGGAATGATGGGCAAATTTATGTAAACATTTTAGCTTATTGGAAAGCTACTGAAGACAGGGTTTTTTTTTTTGCTCTGCATAAATATGCTTTATTATTGCAGTCAGCTGAGCTTGTTGCCTGCTTACGGCGTTCTTGTGAAGGTTCAGATACCTTCTAGAATCCTAAGTCAGGATTCGATACATGTAAAAAAGAGGGCCTAATTAGATGCCTAAATCTGGATTCAGATATAAATGCCATAATATTAAATATATGTTCCTTTGTTATTAATAATCAGCACTCCTGAAAATTAGATTGCTTCGGTTCCATAAATACTATTTTAATATTGTTTCAGGAGTATTACTTTATAGTAAGCAAATCAAAAGTTTTTGTCTATATATATTGCTTTGCAAACAGACCCGTGTGGCTGAGTGAGAGTAATTTCAGATTATTTTGTCAGATTCAAAGAAGCCTTACATTCAGGTGACTCCGAGTTTTTATCGTATCGCCATAGCTTTTGATGTCTTGCCAAAAGTCACTGATATGCAATTCATTGTCACCAGCTCTCAATGAAGTGCATGTTGTGCATTTCTAATTACCTCATGTTTGCATAGCTACTCAGCAGGGAAAATTGCATCTCCAATTTCTTTTGTAATTAGACCAGTGCCACATGATCGTCTTGTTCTGATGTTGCCTTAGCTTCATCTCTGACTTCCCAAGTGTGTGGGATCTTTTAGGGTGTCCACCACGCTCAGAAGTAATAATGCATTTACTTTTAAGATTTAAAAAGCCACTTTTATTGTCTCTATGTCCAGTTCTGTCTGACACAGAATACCGTTGAGATTCTTGTTGGTGTTTAAAAATTCATACGCAACTCAGAAGTGTAATCCAGAGGACCATGTTTACTTTGGAAGGCTTTTTGCCTTCTTTCAAAGAACAAGAGTAAGTGCTTATAGAAAAAACTCTGTGTACCAGGAGCCCTCAAATCGGGAATTCTTATCACTTAAACAGATAATAGCAGTCTTAGGGAAAGAAAGATACTACATAAAATCATAGGATCGTTATAGTTGGAAGAGACCCTTAAGATCATCAAGTCCAACCATTAACCTAGCACTGCCAAGTTACTACAAAACCATGTCCCTCAGCACTACATCTACACGTCTTTTAAATACCTCCAGGGATGGGGACTCAACCACTTCCCTGGGCAGCCTGTTACAATGCTTGACAACTCTTTCAGTGAAGAAATTTTTCCTAAGATTTCTAAATCTCCCCTGGCTGGCACAACTGGAGCCCGTTTCCTCTTGTCCTGTCACTTGTTACTTGGGAGACGAGACCAACCCCAACCTCTCTACAGCCTCCTTTCAGGTAGCTGTAGAGAGTGATAAGGTCTCCCCTCAGCCTCCATTTCTCCAGGCTAAACAATCCCAGTTCCCTCAGCTGCTCCTCATAAGACTTGTGCTCTAGACCCCTCACCAGCTTTGTTGCCCTTCTCTGGAAGGGCATGTTTGTGAGGTCCTTCTGTTGATGCTTTAGCGTTCTCCCTGAACGGAGAAAGTTCTTTCTCTCACTCTCTTTTTGTTTTGATGCTAATATAATAGCAGTTAGCACCCTCTCAAATATCAATATAGCAAGCTCTTTAAAATAGTTTTAGAATCTTTCTCTCCCATATCAAATTATGGATTACTAACAGAAATACAATTAACTTGTCGTGTTTCCTGCTACTGAGTTATCTCGCAGTTTCATTTCATAGGGGACCTTTGCTCATTACATGTAGATGATTTGGTGTTTTGTCTGATGGTAGGACAGGCAGGAGATTTATCCTGTAGAGATGGAGTATCCCAGGTCAGCAGAATACCTGATACTTAATTCTCTCTGTTTGAATGGTCCAAAGGCAGGACTTCTGGGAAGAATTGTCTATGTGTGTCAGATGGAAGTTAATTATTTGGAGGTGGGGAGAAAGTGTGGAAGAAAACCCCAAAACAAAACAAATTACTTTTTAAAATTAAAGCAGTGACATCTCTGCTGTACTTCTGTATTTCTGTTGTAATAAGAAACTCTCTCCATTGACTAAAATTACTTTAATGGCATTATAAAAACTTGTGGTTTGGAGAATAACTTATGCCAGTTTTTTTATATATGTATGTATTTTTTAATTTCAACAGACATTAGATCAGCTTCCACTCACAAATCCCGAACACTTTGGGACTCCTGTTATAGGAAAGAAAACAAACAGAGGAAGGAGATCCAATCATATGTAAGTTTAACATTTTTCTATCTGTGCTGTCTGTATTCAATTCTGAAGCTTTCACTGCGTGTGGGGGGGTTTGTTAGTTGTATGTTCAGGCTTCTTTTATTCAAAAAACCAGGAAGCTATATGAAAAGTGTTGTTTAGCACTCAAACTGAAAGTCAAGTTTTACGTGTATTGTTGTATGCAAGAATTACAACAAGTCTTCATGTAATCAGTGTTTAAAATAGTACTGGGTATAGGCAAGAGGGTTTTTTTTCTTGATTTTGTTATTTAAGTAAAAAAAGAGTGGCATACCAAGTGGAAATGTTTTGTTAAGCTATGTTCAGAAGCTTCTCTGTAGTGGAATATTAGTATTATAAGTGTGTTGGACTCAAACTAAAACCATTACAATGCAGTCTTTGTGCAGCTGATAGAAAATCTTTGAGGAAGGTACCAGAATCCTTGTGTAGACCTTTGGTTTCTCATTACAAGGTCTCTGAAGAGCTTTTAGAAAGAGGTGAACAGTATTATGGTTTGCAGCAAAGATTATTGATAGAAAAACAAAGTTCAAGACTAGTGATTTGATTTCCTAGGTGCCAAAATTCTTGGTGGTTATGGTGTTGAAAAAGCAGTGTTAAACACTCCACTGACTGATCTTCTTTGTTATTTGCAGATGGGGTTCTTTTTGTGTTGTTGGGGTTTTTTTGGGGGGTGCGTGTTAAAGTTTTGAGGTGGTAGTGGCTTGGATTACCCTTTCATGCTCTGTCTTTTTGATAGCTTGTAATAAATATTGCCCTGTATATGTAGAGGTACTATAAATTTACTCAAATTATCGATTTACTAATTTGTGATGTATTGAAGGAAAAAGATGGAAAAATCTGGCATGTACCACAGAGAATGTGATTGCAGCATTCTTGGTGTCTGTGACTGGGTGGTTGTCTTCCCTGTTTCCCTAAGTGTACTGGGCATTATTATGGCAGAAACAACACACTTGTCTTTATCTTATGATTAGTACTGACTGAACTGAACAAAAAGACAAATTGCACAGATAGTGGTATAACTGAGCTAGGTTGTAGTCTCTATAAAATAGCCCTGGCTTTCTTTCTAGTCCTTGACTTCTTTCTCTTCCCACAAGAGATTCTCAAACCCCAGAAAGCAGCCTGGAATACTTTAATACTGTATTTTAAAATAAATCACTACTTTGAAATAGGATGTTGGGGGGAAAAAAGCCCCAGTGCTTTATCAGNATTCTCAAACCCCAGAAAGCAGCCTGGAATACTTTAATACTGTATTTTAAAATAAATCACTACTTTGAAATAGGATGTTGGGGGGAAAAAAGCCCCAATGCTTTATCAGCACTGCAAATGATGACAAAAAATTAGGGTGGGGAAAATGAAACGTAATTCACCTTATATTGTAAATCAGTTGTCTTCTATTACGCAAATGCTAACTGTGAGTCTTCTGTTAATATNAAAAGCCCCAGTGCTTTATCAGCACTGCAAATGATGACAAAAAATTAGGGTGGGGAAAATGAAACATAATTCACCTTATATTGTAAATCAGTTGTCTTCTATTACGCAATGCTAACTGTGAGTCTTCTGTTAATACTGAACTTTGTACTCAAAAGTGGGCATGTGAAAAATGGAAGATAGCTTTTAAAATTCTGTTTCTTGTGCTCATTGAACACGCTGTGTATTTTCTGAGAATTAATCTTCAAAGTGNAATGCTAACTGTGAGTCTTCTGTTAATATTGAACTTTGTACTCAAAAGTGGGCATGTGAAAAATGGAAGATAGCTTTTAAAATTCTGTTTCTTGTGCTCATTGAACACGCTGTGTATTTTCTGAGAATTAATCTTCAAAGTGACTAGTAAAAAAAATATAGCTAGAGAGAGACAGGAGTACTGATTTTTTTATTTNTGTTTTTTTTTTTTTTTTTTTTTTTTTTTTTTTAATCAGTTGCAGGTAGTTTTGGTTGGAGTAGTTTTGTAGATTTAGACTCCCTGTATGGGTAAAAACAGGTGCAACTTTGTACTGGAACAGTCAAAACAATGAGCCAGAACCTTTTTTAATCAAAATGTATTTGCACCTTTGCCCATCTACTTACATTCTAACACTTCATTCAATGTGAAATTGAAACAGTCATTGAAATGCTTCACTGCACGTCTTTAAAGAATTGTTTCAGGATAAATAGACTTCTTTTTCTCTTTGCTATTCATCTTCATAGCTGATGTTTCATCTTCAGAGATTATTCCTCTCTCAAAATAGCTTTTTATTCCCTATAGCTGATAAAGTAAAAGCAGAGAGAAATTAAGAGGAAAACCAAAACAGTTTAGCTTAATGTTGGTCGAAAACTACAACTGCAACATTATTTTTGAACAGTGCTTCACTAGGGCAGTGTTCTCATTATGTCCTGGCAGTGCATTTACGTCCCTCCATGTGGATGCATGGTGGTGTTTTGTTTGGATTTTGCATGTATTACATGTAGATGTGTGTAGCAGTTTAACCCCAGTCAGCAACTAGGACCATTCAGCCTCTCGCTCACCCCCCCTTCCCCCACAGAAGGGTAGGGAGAAGAGGGACAAAAGGAGGGGAGGGGGGGAAAAAACCTCATGGGTTGAGATATAGACAGTCTAATAGAACAATAACAGTAAAGGAAAACAACAGTAATAGTAATAATAATGGTGAAAGAATATACAAGATGTCACCTGCATGGTGAATTGATTGCCCAGCCAGCCTGGAGCAGTGATCATGGATTACACCCCCGGCCAACACTCACACAACCACACCAGCCAACCCCCATTTATATGCTGAGCGTGACATCTATGGTCCAGAATATCCCATTGGCCATTTTATTGGCTGAAAAAAGTCCTTGACTAGTATAAACATCACTTAGCAACAACTGCAACAATATGCATTATTGACATTCCTTTCATACCAAATCTGAAACACAGCAACCACTAGAAAGAAAATTAACCCTATCTCAGCTGAAATCAGGATGATGTGCATTTCTGAGTTTGTAATTTTTGAGGTGTTATTATAATATCCTTGTAAATACTTCTATTCATTTTTATCCTGAAACACTTAACAGGCAATTGAAGTCACTATTATTTATGCCTCTTTGGCAATTAGCTTTGGATCTTCTGTAATTATAATAGGCAAATTTTGAATAGTTGAGTTTTAAGTCTTTTTCTGTTGTTTAGTCCTGAAGAAGAATCTTCATCCTCTTCTAGCGATGAAGATGAAGATGATAGGAAGCAAAGTGACGAGTTACTAGGAAAAGTCGTGTGTGTGGACTGCTTCAGTGTGGATAAAAAGAAAGCTCTGTGGTTTCCAGCCTTGGTAAGAGTTTCATCTTTATTTTAATTTTGTAAAGTTTCATTAATTTCTAGGCACCAAAGAAAGGTGGGGTTTTTTTTTTTCATTTTTGATGGATTAATCTATGTTTTTATTAGAACTTAGTACATTTCTTCAAATTGGACTGTATCATCATAGTCAAATGAAATATTGTGTATAAATATGTTTGTTTACAGAAAGTGATTGCTAACATGGCTTTAGTTCTTCCAAACAGCCAGAGCTTGTTGACTTAATTCCACCTCAACAGTGTGTTTAGTACCATTGAACTAAAATTTCAGGGCTTTTTTTCTATGTTATTGCATGTCATCTTTCTGAACTACCAAGTTTTATCAAGAAAGAAAATACAAAGAAGTGCAAAGAGAGGGGAAGTTTAGTGATTGCATAGATATTATTTTTCTAGGTTGAATATAAACACATTTGACAATAAACGCAAATGTTTTTTCTTTGTTGCTATGGTAGTTAGTGGAGAATTGCCAATAAATTTATTTTAAAGTATCATTGTAGTCTTAGTACAAATATTTTTTATCTTCCTTAATTCTGGTTTAAACGCACTTTTCTTAGTGTGTACAGTAGCTCTCAGTTGCAACTTTCTACTTGTCAACTCCTGTGTCTTGTAATGCAGTCCAGAGGCTTTGCAGCAGGACTTCTTTTGGAAAAGTTGGTGGTAGAGAATGAGTCATTGAAGGCTGAGGGCAGAATATACAGCAAGGAGATACCATGTTAATGACAGATAGCTTTAAGAGAGGCTTTCAGTAATAGACAAGAAAATTGTGCTGTTTCTTTATTGAAAGCTGTCGTCAAGATTGATGCAATATCGCCTACCTCACAGTTACACTCTGAGGATCGGTCAGTTAGACTGGCTTGGGCTATTTTATGTCACACGGTTGGGTTAGTCCTTCTGGTCAGCACATGACAGATAGCGGTTCCCATGGCAGCCTCTCTGGTAAGGTATTGCGCTTGCATGTGGCTAATGTAGTGTTACTTGGGATAGCTGTGGGTCAGACCTGGAAGATGAACTGAATTGTTGCTTATGCTCTCAAGGTATACTAAAGATACACACTGCTATTTATTTGGCTTTCATTTGGAGATTGGAATAGCTCATTCTTCATGGAAAGCTTCCTGCAATGAATGAGAAGCAGTAGGGGGATAAAGTTTGAGGGTAGAGCTCGTTAACTCTGAAATAGCTTATCCTAGATTAAAAGTTATTTTAGTAATCAGGTTTATAGCTCTGCAAGTAAGCATCATATTGCATTTAACCTGAAACGTTGTGCCAAAGAATAGATTGATGCCCCAAATAGCTTTTTTTGCCTTTTTTTTTTTTTTAAATCCCCTCCCCTATAGCTATGCCTCTCCATTCTTTTACCTTGTAAGCAGGTTACCTCTACTGTATCAACAAAATAATTTTATCTTATTACTGATAAATTTCGTTTTAACTTTATATTATGCTAATTGTAATTATGAATTATGAAATGAAAATTCAGGTTTAATATGCTGAATAATTTGTATCCCAGAATTACTTTGTTATTAATTATATGTATACAGATGCACGATGTCCTCTGTGTTTACACAAAAAGTGTAAGTTTATTATGTGAAAAGAAGTTCTAGGATTAGTCTAAACCTTTACAGCAAGTAACAGTTAAGATTAGTGGTGGAAACTGCTTACTTTGGATATCAATCCTGTAACCAGATAGCCTGTCACTTATATATGCAAAACTGTCTACATTTGGTAAAAATTATTCTGAGGACTCGGTGATTGACTACGTTGTTTTAATCCCACATGCATGGGGTGTAGGGTTTCTTTTGGTGTTTTGGTTTGTTTTTGTTTTTGTTTTGTTTGGTTTTGTTGGGGATGGGTGGGTTGAGAGCAATGGCTAATTATAATTGTAAAAAGGCCTGGCCATTGCTTCTTATGTCAGAGAGTGTGATTTAGTAAGCCTTACAGCATTGCTTAGTTTTACTGTGTACTTAAAGGCTTTTGGAAGGTGCAGTGAGGAAATCTGCTTGCAGCATTTTCAGAAAATTGAGTTTACATAGGATCATCTCTCTCATCCTCCTGTGACTCCAGCGGAGTTTGTTTTCCAAGTAAATCGAGAAAACTTGATGAAGGCAAAATTGAGGTGATGTTCCTTGATCTGAAGACACTAGATGAGGTTGTGATAAGCTTTTTTCCAGCTTCTGAATGGATTTTTGGCTGCTAAGATCATGACACTTTCCGAAAGCCAGTAGCTAAAGCCAGAAGGGCCTTTCTCCATCCTTAGAGAACTAGGAGATGACACCTGTCTGTTTCAAAGAGGGGATGATAATGACTGTCTTTTACCTTGGTATTAAAACACTGTTGTAAACAAAATTTAATTAGTAAGTTGTAGTTTTGTAAAGTACTTTCTTTGGAGACTATAGAATGCATTGAATTTGGAGACTTAGGCTGTTAAGTTTTATTTTTCTTCAGAAGCATATTTAGCCTGTGCTCCGTGATACACAACTCGGTTTCCAAATCAGTTGGAGTTTTGACCTTACCTTCTAAAATGCTGTATGGCTGGTGACCTATGTAAGGAGAAAAAAAACCCCTTTTGTCATTCAGTATCTTTGTGTGTTTGGTGAAAAAGTAGGACTGAAAGCAGTTGATGTAAGAGAGAAGAGGTATTTACCAGGGTTAAATTAGGGATGCAGTCATTTGCTGCTCCTTCGGGTTTCGTAGCAGCCAGAATTTTCTTAACTCTCAGGGAACTACACATGGAGAAGGTTGCTTTTCTTTTCTAGAACTCTGGAAATTCAATATATACTTTAATGAAATTCCTGAAGTTCTTTAACTAGCAACTTGTATACTGGTTTAACAAAACTTAAATAGCTTTTAAAATTGCAACAGATAATTAATATGTTGTCTCAGTGCTAGGCTTGATTAGTCTACTTCTTGAATTAAAGAGCCTATCATAATACTCATACTTGAGGCACTCTTCTCTCCTAGGTAGATAACTTATGAATCCTCCATCATAAAATTGCATTTCATAATCCTGTATGCCTTTGTTTTTGAAACCATGTGTGATTGCATCCTTGCAATTTCTGGAAGTTTTTCAGAAGAGGTCTCTAACTCAGGTGGCAGCACTTGGTGGAAGTTAGGTCCTTTTAGGATGAGGAGTAGAGTAAGCTGTAGTGGCATGACAGGTACTTAATTTTTGTAAGAACGCTCTTCGTACTTATGTTTCTGGCAGCAGCTGTCAATTCCCTCCAGGAAGCAAGAATGAACTCAGGCATTCAGTAATTTCAGGAGGTCATCACTCCTGTGTTTTGAGGGATCTCTGTTGCTGTCATCTCAGTGTTGCTAAAGAGAAATGAGCCCAGAAGGTTTTTGAGAAGTGTTGGTATATACTATTACTCTCTTGTTTTTTCTTTTTCTCTCTAAACTTTACATTTGTAATATCTTTGCAGGTGGTTTGTCCAGATTGTAGTGATGATATTGCAGTGAAAAAGGACAATATTCTCGTTCGCTCTTTCAAGGATGGCAAATTGTGAGTAGGAATGTAGAGATTGATAATTGAATGAAATCTATACCAGTCAAGTGAAATCTAGTATGAGATGTGCTGGGTAAAGTATTAATAACATCAGTAAGCTCAGTAAGTTTCTGCCAAGATTTTTCTAATGTTTAGAAAACTGTTAACAGCCTACATTGTGATGAAATTAGTCTTGAACTGTGTCATTTTTAATAATGGGATGCATAAATCTATCTGTCTTAGTTTTAATTTCATTGTTACAGTGGTGGCAAACAAAGCAGTATTTCGTGACTCGAGAATGGCCTGAATCTCTTTCCTGCTCTGGTTGGAATAGAGCACTGCTTTTCAGAGATGTGGCCATAATCTTATCCGGCTACAGAAAGGGGTGGGTGGGGGTGTGTGCATGCATGCACGTACAGCACAAGCACCCACAGAAATTCATTTTTGAGGTAGTAAGGCATATGTTTATCTCAGTCTAGACTATGACTGCATATTGTGTTCTTTGAAAAGAGCTGTAGTACTACTTGAAGTAGGAAAGAAAACAGAGAAACCTAGAAAACCAAGCTGTATGGTATTTGCAGTAGAATTTAAAAAGTTGCAGCTGTTTATTGTGCTTGGTTCAATTTAAGAGAATGCTTTTGCAGAAAGGATATTGAAATACTTAATGGTTTCTTTGTGGTTTAATTACTTACTATGTCTAGGCTATTGCTTTACCATTTTACCATAGTTACTCAGGCATCAATGCACGTCACTTGAGAAACACACATAAGCATGTGCACGCACAAGCACATACCCCACGCCCCCCAAAGCTGCAGTTCAGATTTGCTTCCTTGTATATAGCCACAGTAGAAATTAAGAAGTGATTTATTCTTTCAATTTGGATGTTTTTCATTTCACACTGACAGTTTATACTAATACTCCTTTATGTTTTAAGCAAGGCAGGGTTTTGTTGTTCGTGAATTAATAGTTACTTGCTAAATTAACATGAGGTTTTTGTTAAGTAATATATGTTTGGGAGATTCCAGAAACTACCTGTTAGTGGAAGAAGAATGGTTTCTTTAGTATGCAGGAAATGCATATGGATGATCCAACCAAATTTATGTAGAAGTTTTGTTTATACTCCACTAACTGACTAATACCGTGCCAGACTAATGCTATAGAATCATCAAGATATACTTCTTATGCTTCTTCTGTATGTTTAGTGAGTGTGTTATAATCTTAGTGAGAGCTCTGTATTCTACTGTTACTTTGGCTTTAAAATATTTTAAAATATTCTTTATTTTTTTTAATGCTTTCTAATTTATCTAGTGTTTCCGTGCCAAGAAAAGATGTTCGGGAGATTAGTGAAACTTCACCAAAGCCTGACGCTTTGTTAAAACAAGGTAAAAATAACTTTCTATGAGAAAATGTGTGTATGTACTACTTTGTTATGTAAATTGGACAAAATTTGTGGTAGATTGGTTCATGTATTAAAAATGCTAAAATAGAGGATCTTTTCCTATAGCATAGTATATTGAAGGAGAACACGTCTGAAAATCTAGAGTAACTTTTTAAAACAAACNTAAAAAAAAAAAAAAAAAAAAAAAAAAAAAAGCCCCCCCCCCCAAAAAAAAAAAAAAAGGTGAAAAAGCTCCCACTGTACCACGCTTGTTTTAAATGTAGGCATGCCAAACAAAGGATATAATTATAGGTTATTTCATATTCGGCCTTTTGCATTAGACCTTCATAGAGTTAGTCTCACCATAGTACCCCACATATTTATAAGGAAGTTGCCTTTATGTACTCTCAAGAAAATGGAATTGTGGATTCATTTGAAAGTTTAAGTTTGTACCATCAAACTCTTAGAATTAGCTTGTGCTTATTTCTTCTTCCTTCTCTTCCCTGTTTGTTATATGTAAACCACAGTGTAAACCTGTTGGAATAGGGGTGCTTTCAATTAAGTTGTACATGCTCTATCCTTTGTGTCTATAGACACTAACACGGTAATAATCCTAATAATAGCTCTGAATAATTTGATGTGCAGAGAACACTAGGCCAGACAAATAAGGATGGACAACACAGGGTTGTTGTTGAGGTTCTTTGAATTTGGGGGTGGAATTGTTAATTAGCAGTCTTTCCTTCTTTTTGATGTAAACATTTGGACAAACTGATACTTCCTTCCATGCTAACAAATGGTGGTCCTTTTACAGCTTTTGACCAAGCCCTTGAATTCCGTAAAAACAGAACTGTTCCTAGTAACTGGAAAACAGAATTGAAAGAAGACAGCTCCAGCAGTGAAGCTGAAGAAGAGGAAGAGGATGAAAAAGAGAAAGAGGATAACAGCAGTGAGGAAGAGGCAAGTGAAATTAGTAAAGGGCATAGATACATAGCCAATAAAAATTAGCAAGAGTGTAATATTTAAGTAGGTCTTTTTAACATTTGGGAACATTTAACATGTTAACGTAGGCAACATTGTTAATGTAGGCAACATTGTTAACATAGGCAACATTATTGCCTCTCAGCTTTCAAAATCTATATTCAACAAAGATCAGTTAATGTGCAAATACCAATTTGAAAATCTAACCAATATCTTTGAATCACTAAGCAAAAAACATGTAATCAAAAGACTGAATCATTAGGAACTAATGAAAAATAGAAATTAAAACTCAAAGGAAGATCCTGATTTAGAATCTTTCCCATGCTGATCTTAATGCAGTGGCAAAAGGCGTTGCAGTACCTACTGGGGACTGAGCGGGTTGAAGAAGGGTAGATGTTGGTGTCTGCTGTCACATGCATATTGTTTTTTCTAAAAGAAAAGATTCCCTTTACTTGTTTGTATTTCTAAATGGAACTTTCCTGCTAGCTGTTAAAGGTCTGGCTGTCTTCTAACTGGGAAGAGCTGTGTAGCTAAAAAAATATTTAAGGAGTTTCTGATAAAAGCGCATGTAGTGCTTTAACTATTTTTGATAACTTTAAAACAAAGATCTGTTTTCTTTGAAAGCATCAGCAATTATGTCTTGCAACTGTATGTAAATCCAGACTGGACTTCTCTTTGCACATGCTCTTTTGGTATTGGAAGGCAAAGAAACTTTTTTCACTTGTAGAACTTCGAGTTTCTTAGGGTGATATTAATTGCTGAGCTATAATGTCAGTCATGGCCCAGATGGGTTTCCAGTTTGTAGTTCACTCTTCCTCCAAATAAACAGTTGTTTGCCCTTCTATAATAATGCAGTTTGTTGTAGTGTGCAGAAGGGCGTAGTTTCCCTCTGTAGATTGTCTTGCATCTGTTTTATTGTATATTATGACTGTGTTGATTTATTTTCCCCTTTGTGGCCATAGAATGAGTTCTGTGCATGCTAAAATCATGCTACTGTAAATAGCTGCTCACATAAATGGTGATAAACTTTTCTCCTGGCTATTGAGCTGTTACCCCAGTACGTACCCGTGACTTACCACACATTCTAAGCCACAGGGGAGTTTGCTACCTTTTATACAGGAGCTCTGAGGAGGCAGCTCTAAGCTGTTACTGACCCGCGTTCTTGACATACTTAAAAAATAAACCAAACTAGGCTGCCATGGCTCTGCTGTTGTCTCCTCCTCCCTTGCATCTCTGTCACCCTGTACTCCTTCCCCTTCTACCGTACCCTTTCCTGCCCCCAAATTGCTATGCTAGGCCTACAGCTGTAGCTCCTCTTATAAAGCAGATATTGCAAGTAGTGTGCGCTGTTCTTTCCCTGCTTCTAGCTGTAGACAATGGAGTTTATTGGTTTTGGAGTGGTGAAAAGTGAGAGATTTTGAAACCTTTAGATAATTGCCAAGAAATCTGAGTTGTTGTAGCGCTCTCCTATCCTGGTCTACTGAAGAATTGCTTCACTGCAAGCTATCTTGCTGGCTACCCTGATGTAAAGAAGCAAAAGAGCTTTCAATAAAGGCATTAGCCCACGCACTCCTCTCCCAGTTTTCTTCTCTTTGCAAGTCTGGAGTCTTACCTCATGCTTGGTTTTCTAATTATCTGTTCCTTCCTCCCAGCCTCCTGTCCAGAAAAAAATGAAGACAAAGAGGAAAGAAGAAAATTAGTGGAAAGAACTTTATTTCACAGCTGGCTGTGAGGCTGGAAGAGGGACTTTTGAATCTTTTACTTCCTCTGTACCTTCTGGTGGTACTCAAAATCTGTGTTGGCCCATTATCACTCTTTCTCTCACTGTGTTTTGAGAGCTGTTCTCTAATTTGTTATGCAACTTCCAGTAATGCAGTAGACTTAAATTCCCATCAAAAGTGGAATTGTAAAGGAGAAACTGAACTGGTTTGGATCTTAAATGGTTGTTACGGTCTTTCTCTCAATACATCCTCCCTGGAGATTGTGGCTCTGGCATACCAGAAGATGGTGTTCCATCTTTTAGTCATTCATTTCTTTATTTTAAGATTTGTCGGGAGACTGCAAAGGTATGAAGTAGAAACTTCGCCACCTCTCCATGCTCAGGAGTTGATTCTGCCTCTTCTTTAAGCTCACAGGAAACTATCCAGCTCTGATCAAAAGTTATAAAGCCCAGTTTGCAAGGGGCTATGCTCTGCTTAGTATTTTGAGAAGCAAGAAGTAGTTCCTTGGGCTCAGCAGAATTCCTGAACTTTCAGAGCAGGTTCATGGGCATGATGAATGTAGGCAGGTTTGTACCTGTGCAGGTTAACACACAATCTTTATATAGCAATCGTCACCTCGCTACTTCTAGGTGAAAAACTCACAGTTTTTAGCTACGATGTTTGTAAATATTTGACCTTGTACCCTTTGTACACCTTCTTTCTAGCTCCTCTTCGTCGCCTGTGATGTTGTATGAGTTAGTCTTTTCATGTGCTAGACATGAAGATCTCATCTCAGGCCAATATTTTGGGTTTTACTGTGACATCTCTTGTGATAATTTCTTCTCCATTATCTAATGTTTCAGTCACCTGCTGAACTATGAAGTTTCTAAAACGAGCAAAATCTTTTTTTTTTTTTTTTTTCTTTTTCTTCTCTCTCCTCAGTGGTCAATGGCATGTGTGCCTTCTCTCCACCCACCTTTGAGCAGTTTCTGCAGCCCTCTCTCTCTCTCTCTCTTTTTTTTTTTCCCCAGTTAGTTTGTGCCTGTTACCTTCTGGCTATCAAGCAGCATCTCTTCTCAAACAGGACCTGTGAGCCTGCTCTTGGGACTTTGTTATCCATCTGAACATTGTTCTAGTGCTTTCCAGGACATGAAAAATTCTCACTGGTGGCCCTCAGGCCATCCATGTGGTCCTGGTACCCATGAATCAGAACAAAAGCAAACCAAACCAAAACTTGCTACATATGTCACTGCAGGCTTCACATATAGGTGCTCCTATCCTCTCTATATATATATTTTCACACGCACTCCTATAGATATATAGATGCTCCTATATATATCTATATAGATGGTCCTATCCTATGTAGATAGGAGTTGACATGCGAATCCTCTCTACTTCTCTTCTACGAAGAGAAGATGTGCTGCCTTTTGTTTTCTTTTGTTTGTTTGTTTGTTTTTCTTTTTTCCCTAAATGGAAGAGACTGCAAAATGACCTTCCTTTCCTTTACTTTCCTTTAAATCTGATGGTAGGTAATAGTTGACAAAGACCCTGTCTTCTGCTGCTGGGCTATAATACGGAGTGAATTTTATATGTTGCAAAAAGCATGTTACTGTTTTTCTAGATTTCATTATCATACATATAAGCCACTTTCTTTTACTTTTGTGACATGGACAGGTACATTAGAGATTACAGAGTGACCTGCTAGTACTATGGTTGTCTAACTTAGAAATAAGCAAAGATGACAGACGAAACCTTGTTGTCTAACTTCTTGATTATTTAAGAGATTCCTTAAATGTTTGGAGATTGTTAACAGATATTATTATTACAGTATAATATGTACTGGTTTTGTAGAGATTCTGCGAAAGTGAAAATGCTTTTCAGAAGCCTGCAGGGTCCTAAGCCTTCCCCCTTAGCACACTTTCTTAGTAACTTTGTTTGGTCTTTATTGGGAAAATTAATAAGGAGTATCCACTTGCAATTCTGGCACCTCTGTGGATTATCACATTTGAGACGTAAGACTAATCTTCAGGCACTGGATCTTATGGTGAAAAAGGAGTGACAGCGTTTTGGTCAGCCTCTTTATCACCTTTACTTTAGTTCCCCTAATATTTAAAAAGCATACATTCCTTCTTAAAAGCTTTGTTGGTTTTCCTGAAGGTTTAGGTCAATGGTGGTGCCCTCCCCCTCTCCTCCCCCCTGGCTCCAAATGCTCTGTGGGGCTGTTTTCTTATGGCAAACGTTCTCTTCTTGGTGAAGAACATGAGAAACCCAAGTAGGTGCTCATGATCCCCTTGCCATGATCCTGCGTATGCTGGTAAAAGTCCTTTCCAAGTATGTGTTATGTGAGATTAAAACAAACAAATATGTTGTGTGAGATTAAAACAAACAAAAACAAAGTCCAAAACTGTATTGATTTCACTCAAGTAATTTGTTCTCCATGGTTCTGTTCAAGTTTTACGATTGCAAGCTGAATCCTTTGCTTGCTAGCAGTGTTTCCTTTACCACCTTTGTCTGTGAAATGCAAATGTTCGTAACAAGATGTTTATCTGTACCTGCCCTGTGAGGGTGTATATAGTATACTGGTTGCAGTTCCCTGCCCAGCCTGTCCTTCTTGCTCATTGAAGTCACCTGCTCTGAGCTCTGCTGGTATACTAAGTATCAGATAGATGCTCATCGCATAATGCCCCTCACAGAGACTTTCCTCTTGCGTTGCCTTTGCAAGACTGGTATATTTTCATTGCATTTCTGTTGATAATTTTACCTAAGTGGCAACTGTTTCAGCATATTGTGAATAGTGGTTCTTCAGGTTTTGCCCGTTTGCTCTGATATGTCCTCCAAGTGCATTTAATGGAGAAGAGGAAGTATAGAATAAGAAAAAACGTACTCACTGGTAATAGTTACAGCCTTCCTTGACCTTATTTTCAGCCAGACGTCTCTCTACTAAATAGCTTCAGCAAGATGCTGTGGGTTTTGTTTTTTTTTTTTTGTTGCATTTTTTTTTCTTGTGTTGTGTTTATTAATGGTATTCTGTTTCTATTGATTTCTCAACTGTCTTGCTGTAACTTCACAGACGGTACGTTTTGTCCCCTTGCTTCAGGGTAGGTGAAGCTTTAATATTTAGTACAAGGAGGCTGTTGAAGAATGGAAAAGTTAAACATAGAATAAAAATATGTGAAAGAAAAATAATTTATTTTAGTTTTACTGAATACTTTTATTAGTTATTTTTGGAAATGTTACAGGTAGTATTAAAAAAAGTATGCAGAAAATTAATCAGCTTATATTTGGCGTATTATTTTGAAGTAGCTTAGTCATCAGAATTTCTGAGAATTCTGATTATATTAATATCTTACTGCTTCTGGTTGTGGTAAGTCACATTTCCTAAAGAAATTATGAGGTGTTATAAAATAAGCCATAGTGCTTTGTTATGAAACTCCACTGTTTATTAATCTAAGTAAATCTAATACAAAAGTTTATTAGTGCAAATAACTGAGCATCCAAAATATCCATTGTTATTTCAGTTCTGGGATTGATGCTGCTCACCACGTGTTCAGCCGGTACCCCATGGCAGTATGTATGCAGTGCCATTGGCTGCGGTTTGCCTGTACTGTGGGTTAGAACTCCTAAGAAAGTGCAAGAACCATTTTCTCTTTCACTTCATCTCTGAAAGTGACGTAGTATATCCAGGCATCAAGGAGTCACTTAACTGCAGTAGAAACAGACTTGAGATTTCTGATATAATCACTGGATCATTAGTAGTGATGTCTCCCAGACTTTCTGTGTAAACGGAAGACACTGAGAATGCATCTTGATTTATGGTATCACTTATGGTACTTCAGTGATCAATCAAAAATCCAATTTCAATGTGTTTTTACAGTTACTGTTTTATAAATTTTGAAAAACTGTTCGTAGTTCCTAAAAGTTACTTTTACTTCCATGTGGCATAGCACTGATGGAACACTGATGTGTCTGTTTGTATAGTATCCTGTTGCTGACTACAGTAAAACAAACTTGAACATTTGAACCTAAATTATCACTGCTGTATGTTTCTTAATGAAGGACTGTAACTCAAAACGTTGATAATTTTCTTGTGTGCATTATATTAAACAGGAGGAAATAGAGCCATTTCCCGAAGAACGAGAGAACTTTCTTCAGCAGTTATACAAGTTCATGGAAGACAGAGGTAGGCATTTTAGTCTTTGACTTGTAGAAGCTGAAGATAGATGTATTGCGTAGCAGTACTTTAAAGAATTGGGTCTGTAAACTGAGCTTTGCTGCTCAGTTTTGGAAACAGTGAGACTGTATTCATCTCTTCTGACTTCCCAGCTGTTTAGAAGATGTCTGTCACTTGACTCTTCTCCTAAAATACAGTCACTTATTCCTGCTTTCAGAAATAAATGGATAGTACCTCATACATCCTAGGACATTTTGTACTGTGTACTTATGGTGTGTATATTCAAACATTTAATATCCTCAATCATATTAATGCATATGCTCAGTTTAATAACTTTAAAATACTTAAATAAAATATAGTTTAACCACCCTCACACTTCTTAGGATCGTGGAACAAAGCATTTACTTTCTGCTAATTTTCTTCTGTGAATCCTGACCACTTAAATGCATGAGAATTGTCAGTAAGGTAGATTGAAATATTTTTAAAAGCAAATGCCATTTATTATATTAAATCTTCACAGGTATTTATACAATGCAAGAAAAGTACAATGTCTGTGGAGGCAGGGGTGAGGGTCTTTGTGTTTAAATTAGTATTATAACTAGTTAAATGAGTATCTTTTTAATTGCATGTGAAGACGAGTTGAGGTACTGTTCACAAGTGATGACAATGTGGTAGCTACTGCTAGTGCAGTAGTATAGGAAGTTTCATCTCTTTGAAGCATTGTGGGATTTGTTCCTGGGAAGGTATTTCTTTTGTAGTGAAAGGACTATGCTGGTGTTTTTAGATGTAATTGTTTCAGCAGGTAAAATAAAAGTATGTATAATATAGGTAGGAAGAAAAGTGGCATCTTTTGTGCATGTTCAGTAATATATGGAAGAATGCGTATGTATTAATTAAATTACATTACTGAACTACAGGGGAAAATGGGTTATTAAGACTCTTGAGTTTGTTTAGTTTCATGAAGAGAAAGTACCAGATTCATGAGGTGGTCAGAGGGAGGGGTTTGCAATACTGTATTTAATAGTGTAGTAGTGCATAAAAAAATACTTCAAACCACTGTAATAACCGTCTTTGTTCACAGGGACTCCTATTAACAAACGACCTGTATTAGGATATAGAAATTTGAATCTCTTCAAATTATTCAGACTTGTACACAAGCTTGGAGGATTTGACAGTGTGAGTATTAGTATGATGAGTATTCCAGAGCCACAAAATCTGAGGATGCTGTTTATTTTTAAGTTGTAATAAAGAAGAATCTTACACAGGAGCTTTAGACATATGAAAATTGAATAGGTCTAAAAAATATGCTTTAACAGGAACCAGGAACTAATTGTATTCTAAATAACTTACACATCTACTCACCATGTTTAATTATTGCTGCATAAAATCAGCCAGCGTGTGTGTTTTTGTGATATTTCAAGAAATGTTTGTCTCAAAGTTATTACCTCAGAAAATGAGAAGAGTCACTTCTCAATAAAATCTCAAAGACAAGTTACCTAGCTTTAGGTCTGATGTGAGGCCCTTAATTCTATCTATTCTGGGCAGTATATAGAAGAATGTCCTGGCTGGCATTAATGGGATTGGTCTTGAAGCAGTAATTGAAACGTAAGGAATTCATGGCCAAGCAGATTCTGTTACTGGTTTGGACTGCTTTCCATAAATTTAGCCTGTCAGTTGAGGAGGTATGTTTGTGCAGTGACACCTTTCTGATATACAAGAGAGGATCTTGTACTTGGGTATTGCAGTACATGTGCTTTACCTTCACAGATGGTTAGAAATGAGCATATCACACTGTCACAAAACTTTGTCACCAAAGGGCATATTAAGGACATAATGAAGACTGGTGCCCACTGTATCTGGTGCAGTACTGACAGGGCTGAGTATTGTTAATGCTTTGAATGAATTATTTCTTTCCAATTTAATTAAAATTCTGGCTCTGATAGTTAAGAATTACTTTAAATATAAAATAAAAATTATGTACTGATTTTTCTGATCTCTATTTTCTTTCCTTTGTTTTATTACCACCTGGAGAGGAAAGCCTGCTGTGGCTTACTGAAATGCAGAAATGCTAAATTGCATAAAGTAGTTACATTAGACTACAGTTTGCATACTGTGTGTGATAGTTATTTTATAGATCAGAGGAAACTACTTATAATTATTTTCCAGAGTTGTAAACTCTGACTTAGTCTTTTTTGTGTCAGTGAGTTAATTCGAAAAACATGACTCTGTTTTCTTAACAGATTGAAAGTGGAGCAGTGTGGAAGCAAGTTTATCAAGATCTTGGAATCCCTGTGTTGAATTCAGCTGCAGGATATAATGTTAAATGTGCATACAAAAAGTAAGTAATAAAGATACGAAGTTTGTGCTAAAACAGCATCAGAACGAACTGAAGTGGTCCTGTGGTAGAACTAATATACATAAAGTCCATAACATTTAGTTATAATACAGTTTTTTAGGTTTTAAACATACTGTTCATGTTTAGCTTCTGCTAGGTAGCATATTCTTTCGTGAAACAAACTTGCTTATCGCAAGCAATTTTTTTCTTTTAGATATCTCTATGGTTTTGAAGAGTATTGTACATCAGCTAACATTGAATTTCAAATGGCATTGCCAGAGAAAGTGACAAGCAAGCCTTGTAAAGACTGTGAAAAAGAAAAAGAATTGAAGATGCGTGAAGAACCAGAGCAGGATGTAAAAGAAATAAAAGTGGATAAGGAGGAGCGCAAGCAGGAAGAAGTAGCAATAGTACAACAAGAAGAAAAAAAGTTAGCTGAGAATGATAATGAAAGTAAAGAAAATGATAAGCCCTCTGTTCTGGTAAAATATTTTAATGTTCATGTTATATCCTGTTTGTAAAGTCAGGTGGTGTGTTGATAACAGTGAATTCATGTCAAGGTTGAAATCTCCGTAATGGATTTACAACAAGACAGAAACGTGCTGTAAACCTAGCTCAGAACAACACGTTTGAGCCATATTTATCCCTAGATGCCTGTTTTAGGGGATCATGATGTCAAAATGTCTGACTTGCTATTAAGCAGCTGCAACATTCCACTTGTTTGGGGGCCTCCCAGGTCAAATGGAGACTAATTAGCATGCAGTTTTGTCCTGATCTGGGTAATGCATGCTCACAGCTAACTACAGTGCTGATACTTTTATTTTGCATTTAGGCATGCTTTTAAGCCCTCACAAATCTTGCTTTTACTTCTCCGCTCCAGTGAAGCCAGAGAAGCTCTATAAAGACCTGGACCATATGATGTACACAGCGATCTAATGTAGTTCAGTGGTCCAGAGAGACAAATGTTTATAGCTTTTCGAAATCCAGTGTTGACTCAGTGGTTTTAGCAAAGGAGGTCCAGGGCAGTAAGCTGAAGTGCTGCACTGTGCAGGCTTAACAATTTGACCTGGAAGCAGTGTGGCTCCTCAAGTCAGTGTGCAACACAACTGTAATGCTTCTGCGTGTAAGTGGCAGCCAGCCCTGGTCTGTTTGCTGGTCCTGACTCTGGGTGAATACCAGGTGGGCTAGTACTGATACCCCTGCATCCTAAGTGAAAGCATACCCTGTGAAGTGTTCATCTTGGGGATTGATTTGCGGTTCAGGTCTAAGAGCAGCATGCCTATATCATTGCGACAAACCTATGCTAGGACACTGGCTGCAACTTCAAAGTCTGTTGTGTTTCACTTGAGATTTTCAGAAGAAAAAACAGTGGAGATGCTAGAACAAGCCCTAGACTCTAGATTTTTTTTGCTCATATACCTTCAGTGTGTTTTGTCTGCCTCTTCTTAAATCCTTTGTATTTTTATTTCACCTTGTAAGTTAACCAAAGGTTTTATTATCCTAGGGAAACAAAAAAAATTTGCCAGATTCTGTGTATACTCAGCCTGATCAAGAAAAGGACTTAAACGTAGTCAAAACTGAAGATGAAACCAAACTAGAAGATAAAGAGGAGGAGAAGATTAAAGAAATGGAAAATCCTACCTTAAATGCAGACGCTGAAGAAAAAGAAAAATCAGGGTAAGTCACACTGTTTATAATCAGCTAAGGCATCTGATGTGTGTTTATTAAATTTTACTCTTGTAATTTGAACTTCAAATCAGACATCCCTGTTGTGAATTAGACTAGTATCTTCCAGAGACCTATGTTCCTAACTTTGTCATTGTTAGGGCTGTTGAANTTTTTTTTTTTTTTTTTTTTTTTTTAAAGCAGCTTAATTTTTTTACAGTGTCCAGGCCTAAGTATTTATAAGCTGAGTATTTATAAGTGAGGAAAGAACGTATAAAGGATAGGTGACTATTTGATTTAAGACAAAAATATTGCAGCCATTGCAAGTAGTATTTGTCTACTTAATTTTGGTACAATTATATTGTAAACTTGTGGTTTCCACCTTTTGCTGGTGGACAGTGGTGTGTTATAGGTAACGTGGGAAAAGATGGAAGTACCTTGCATTGTTTACTGACAGCTTTGCCATTAAGTAGGCATGATACTGGCAGGAGTCTTTTGTGCAGTCCTTCAGACACGAGTTTTGGAAGTAGGAGACTGAAGTAATAGGGATGCTCAGGGCCATGTAATCAATGGACATGTGCAGGTGATTTCTCATTTCCTTTACGGAATGGGCAGGTTTTCCTGTTTCAGTGCAGAAAAAAACAAGTGTTTTTGGGCAGCTGTGCAAAAAAACACGACGTTTGAAACAGAATATAGTCCTCAGTAATCCCCAGTGTGTTAACATTTTATATTCTTGCAATTAGGACCTTCATACAGTATGATTTCAAGTGATAAGAACACAAAAATGGCCGTTACAGGTCAGATTGAAGGTTTCTTTTAATATAGTATCTTGTCTTCAACAAAAAACAATCACAGATGCTTAAGGGAGAAGCTATTACAAGAGCAGATAATGACACCTACTTATACTTTCACAGCAATCTGTGTATCAAGGCTGGGTTTTTTGAACTTAATACCAGCTGTTGCCTGACCACTAATTCCCTTGTTCATGCCAGCAATCGTTGCTATTTAGTAGATCAGCTGTCTTAATCTTCTATCTAAATATCATTAACTCTTAATGCTTTTTCTGGCCCATTAAGAGCTGTGACAGAATGACGTAGTTCAGTGTATCAATTTCTGATTCATAGGTAATAGTTCTTTTTTACTTTATTACGGGTTTTGATTTCCATATAACAGATTCTGGAAGGATCCTTCTGTGAAATGTTTTTGTCTTCTGAAATATTTTCATTGAGATTACATTGGCAATTTCTGTAATTCAGAAATGCAGAATACAGAAAAGTCAAATTTACCTGAACTCAGAACAGGCTTTTCTATATGGATGTGATTTCATTTGCATGCTATGTGAATTTTTCTTTTTTAAAAGACCAATTGCTTGAATTTGTTACCTTTGCTACTTTTAAGGTGAACTAGATGAGTTGTATTATAACAGGTTTGCTAGATTTTCAGAATTATTAAAGACTGATTTTACAATGCTACTTTCAAAATATATAATTAAAAAAACTTTGCACTGCTTAGAGAATAGCAGTTTTTAAAGTTGCCTAAATTGTATATTTGTTTGTGACATTACTTTGTGTTTATTTATATACTTGGAAAGTACAGTGGCTTAATACTTACCATGCTGCTATAGTAAATGGTACATAAAATTATAAGATGCATTTGCTTTTCAGTAATCCTTTATTGTGTTGGGTTTTGGTTGGGGTTTTTTTTATTTTTTTTTTTAAATCCTGATTCACGTCCATTTGGGTTATTTATGACATTAAAAACGTTTTGAGTTTTCTTACTTTTTATTTATGAAAACATCAAAAAACTGTAGAAAATACGATTTCCTCTTAATTTTACCCAATTCATCTAATTGTACTTAAGTGAATTATTTTCTCTCTGCTTTTCTTCAATCATCCAGTAAAAACTCTTCTAACCTAGTATTTTGCTGTTGTGATTCACGAAAGATTGTAATGAGTTGCTTCGAATAGAAAGTATAGCTCTAAAAACAGATGTAGGTGGTGATGTGGTCATTGCTGGGGATATGTTTCAAGGAGTAATTTAAACTTAGAAAAATGAAACATTTGTAGCAGTTAATAGCCTGTAAGCATTTATAAGCAGTAGTACTGTAGTAGTGCTGCTAGCATGATTACTTTTCCTTTCTTCCCTTGGAGATTTAGACAAAGTACAAAATGCACTTGTGTCAGCTTTAAAAAGTTTTTTAAAATGTCACTGTCATCCTAAATGCTAAACAATGTTTTTAGTGTTTATACCATAAAGGCATAAAGGGGTTTTGTGAGCCTGGTATGCTGGTTGGGATGTTGTGGTAGACGTTGTACTACTCCTATCCCCAACTTTATGGCTTAGAGGTGGCAAAGGTTATACAGAGGGGGAAACGCAGTGGTTTGAGTTCTTTGTTGAACTGAAATACGAATGAAAAATGCATTTCTGGAGATAGAAAACTAATTACACAAACAAAAAATACCCAAAATGTAATCAAAATAGGTCACTGTGGACTGAATTTTTGTCAGTGTATTTAAAACGTATTCCTGGAACCTTTTTTAAGCTATGAACCATCTGTCTTTCACAGTTCTAACCAAATGGCCAAATGAAGTCTAGTACTATACAAGGCAAACCTGTAGAGTTTGTTAGTTGAATTTATGTCTGTTGGACTTTGGGCATCTTCATGTAGCTTATTTGTGCATAGACACAAGGAACCAAGAGGACACAAAAACTTCTGTGTTTCTTCTTGCTGTATTTCTGTTGGGTGGACTGGATCTAGTTCCCAGCTTCCAGATCTCAGGAAGTACTACTGGAAGCCAGGGTTGTTTATTCTCCACAGGTTTGTTTCTCTGTGCAATCCCGTGTGTCTCAACCCTTTGAGATTGCTGCCACTTGAATCCTATGGTCCCTTCTGCACAGACTTGTAACAATATGATGAAAAGGAAGAAAGGCTGAATGTGGTTCTCTTCCTTTCTTCCCCAGAGTGCCTGTTTCTTGCCTGGTCATGTATCTGTGAACAGTGAAAACAGAGACTGAAATGCAGCTTGCCCCTTATTCTATACATGCTTTTCTTGTTNTTGTTTTTTTTTTTTTTTTTCTGTGGCTAGTGGAAGATGCATGTACTAGATACAGTTTTGTGCAACTTGTAGTCACATAAACAGTAAATAAAGGCCAGTAATGTGTTATTTCTCATTAGTCTGTCCCAGAGAGATCTTGACAAAAATGGCTTTGTAAACCCGTGCTTTTCCCTAACATACAAAAGAGTATTCATTCTTAGTCAATGAATAAACAAGAAAGTTTAAAATCCTGCTTATTTTGAAGTTCCTGCTAACTTTATGTTGTGGAAGTAACAGTCTTCAAATGTAGCATTGTATAGTTGGTGCAATTTTCCTTTGTAGCATCTAACATTAACTGTTGTAACTATTGAAAGACTTGAGTCAAAGCCAACAAACTGAGAACCCAGTGGCTTTTTGACAAAATGAACAATGTAGGCAGTTGAACCTGTTCCCAAGAGACTGGGGCCAGGAGCCCAGTGGAATTTTTAAAAGGTGTGGGGTTTTTAATATAAGGTAATAAAATGAAAAGTAAGTCTTTAAAAATTTCATAGTAGATACAGTTTGTGAACTGAAGGGTAGGTTAATTGCTAGTTAACCAATATTAGTAATTTTTTTTTCCTAGATGATTAATTTAATGCCAAGGGTTTTTTGTTGGTTTGTTGTTTGTTTGGGTTTTTTTTTTAACACTTTGCTCTGAAGCACCTGGGACAGGCCACTGTCAAGAACTTTATACTGAACTGAAAGATTAAGTGCTCAGAATCCAGATAATTTTTGCTTTCAAACAAAAATGTGCACCAGACTTGTATATTAGTAATACTTGGATTTTTGAGGTGGCCAGACAGAATTCTTTGAAGTAATCCCAGTAACACTACAGAAGGATTGCAAAAGGATTTATTCTTGTGTTTTCATTTTTTTTTGGCTGAGGTGCTGCCTTAACCCTAACACCAGGAGGGGCTGCCATCTCTGGATCGTTACCTTGCCCTTTCTCACCAGGCTGTCATTTTCAGTACTCACAAATAGTTCTTACTCGGTCTTATGCAACTTTTTTTCTTTTTATTTTCTTCTTGAAAACTGCCTGCTTTTTTATTTCCTCCAAGGAATGCATGAGCAAACATTCTTAAAGAATACTTTAGAAACCTAAACATTTGTGGTTGTCTCATACTGCCGTTTTAGGTCTTCATGGTACGGTTTTCTGGGAATTGGTACAGTCATCTTTTGACAGTATCAAAAGGAGAAAATGCTAAACCTCTTTGGCTAATAATCTTGAATGGAGTTAAACCATTCATGCACATGCAAGGGAAAAATCTTAATCTTAGAGCTGTTATATACGTGGTTACATGTAGTAAGAGCATTTCACGTCCTATAAGCAGTAGGAGGGAGCTAGGAGTAACAAAAGCAGTAGTTGAGAGCTATGTTAAGATGGTCATTGTTTCGTGTGAGGGGTTTTACTAGGGTTTATTACCCTTGTTGGGTAGGGTGACTACCTGCTGTGCCTGTGTTGGTGATGGCTTCTATTTGTACAAGAGTTAAATTTTCTGGAAACGCTTGATGGGGATTTTCTGAAAGGAATTTACAAAGGAATTATGTAATAGACAGAAGCTCCATTTCACATATTGGACATAACAGGTTGTTAGAGGCAATGTTTTCTTCAGTTCCTTATCTGTTAAAGGACATATCAAAGCTTTATGGTGGTGAATCTAAAATGGTAGCAGGAAGGTTAAAATCTTTTAGAATGAAAGAGATTTGATACACAAGGCATATCTTCTAGCTTCTTGATTAGTGTTGAGAACTATATATTGAGATAGCTTTCTCCAGCCTGATTTAGGTTTATATGGAATTGATTAGCTTGGGAGAACAGAGAGGAGTGTGTCGTGTTCATTGCATAGTTGGTGTGAACATCTGCTCTGAATCTTTGACTGTTGGTGTATACGCAAAAAAATGCGTTTTTAAGGAGTGTACTTAGGTAGTTTCATTTACAGGAACATATTTCTATGCTCTTATTTGTGATGTGTATTCTATTTATGTATTCCAGCTGCCTTTGTATTGGGAGGGAAGTTTTTGTATAGTCACCATGTTTTCAGAAATAGTCTAATCGTTTTATTTTTTTTCTTAATATAGAAGAGGCACTGATACATACATATACATAAGGATTGCTTTTGGTACAGCAATAAGCTGCTGATGACACAATAATAAAGTGTAGACTGGCAGTGTAAATGTATCAGTCCTGTGTGTGCATCACATTGAATGGAAGGGAGGCATCTTTGATTTGGAAAAAGTGGTTCTGTCATCACATTTTACATAGCTTATGGTCACTACAGAGGTTATTAACCATGGTAGCTGTCACTGAGACTTACGTGTGTGGGTGAGCTCTCAAACATTCACCCAATACTAGATGTTTTCAAGCTGAGTGTGAACCAGTGCCATAAAAATGAAAAGTGCTGTACTCCTCAGCCAGACTTTTGAACCATCTATTATCCTTTTGAGGAATGTTTCCAAATACTTAAAAAAAAAAATAAAACTTGGCTAAATGATTATAAGCAATAATGTGAGGTCATCTCATTTTCCTTCACCGTGGCAGCAGAGGAATACACTGGTTACAGAGTACATTCTTCCATGGTTAAAGTGCACTACACTACCCTCAGATGGGATTCAAAGCAAGTTAGTGCCTTTCCCCTTCTCTCAGAATGATGGACCATAACTGTGTGTTTATTCAGATTTTCTGTGTGTATAGACAGAAGTCCTTGGAGCTTTTATTTTTAGGCTTTCTTTGCAGCTGCGGGGGGAAGACAAATACTGGTGAATTTTGAGGGTTTTGTCATTTTGTTTAACTAAATATGAGATTTTTAGTGTCATCGCATAAGTACAGGTCTTAGTGGCCTCTCTGCCTTAAAACTTAACGGAATCTTAACATAGGTGTGATTGAGAAAGTCAGACTATGAAGGAGATTTAACATCATCTAGCTCTGTATTATGTGAAGTAGAGGTTAAATAATGCTCTAGGGTGAGAAGAAGGGAAAAAAGAGGGAAACAAAAATAGAAGCTAATTGCTAAACTTGAAGTGTCAATTACACTGGCGTTTATTTCTGCTAGTGGTTCAATTAACTGTAATGACTTAATTGAACCAATAATTGAAATAATCTTGCTTCCTCAAGTTTTGGAATAACTCCTGAAAAAAATAATCTTGCATTTGCCACCTCACCTGCTGTGTGCCAGCATGGTGTGTCAGGGAAAGTGTAGTGGAGAAGGGTTAGGTTTGCTGCAAAACAGGGATCCTAGGAGGCAGATCTAATGCTCCAAATCACACCCTGTCTCATAGATTTCACCCAGGCTTTGTGAGAACGCTGTGTTTAGTGCCAGAGATTGTGGGTTGAAAAAAGTTTGCATGATATTGCAGTTCCTTTAGTGGTGTAATAGCATGCGGTATTTCATCTATTAACAACGTCTAGTCATTAATATGCTTACCCTTATTATGGGCTTGTTGGTGTTAAATCTCTATATTGACTGAGAATTACCTGCCGTATATGTATTTTTGAACACTTGCAGTATTTTTAGCCTTTTAAGGATTTCACAGTCTCCTTTGGAACTAATGATAAGCAGTATTTGCATGATCTAAATGTTTTAATGGTTTTAACAAGTATTTTTGCATTTTAATTCATTAATTTCCTGCTTCTGAAAGTTTATGTTCCCATTCTGTGGGAGATGGCATGAGGATATGCTTTAGTCTGGAGTTGTCATCGGAAATGCTTTTGAATCTTCCTGATAAGCTTTCTGGTGGTACTTTGGTTTCTGGAGCACAGTTAGACTTGTATTACTGTGTCTTGTACAGTGTGCATGCACATCTGCTGCTGCCTCATTTCGTCAGCTGCTGCTTGGGTTGTTCAGATTCTTTCAGCTTTGTGGCAAATATTGCTTGGTACTGGTTTTAAGTTGACAATTATTATCTGCTGCCAAGAGGCTTGTTTGCTTCTTTCTTCCCCCCCTGCCCCAACGGTGGGATTTTGACTGAACAGCATTGAAGGAAATCCGATGTTCTCATGCATACACACATGGACAAATGAGGTTATGAGCATGCTGGATGGCTACAATCACAGTTTTCTCTTACAAACCTCTGTTATGTGGCAGTCATAGCTTCTCTTCATCTGCACTGCCAGGTTTGAGCTTTTTATGGCCTTGTAAAACAATATATATTCTTCCTTGCAACCACTGGAATATGTTTTGGGTTTTGGTTTTTTGTGTTCCAGGAGCTGTATAAGTATGCCATTTTTTCTGCTCCAAAGTAATAAATGTTCTTTGCTTTTGTTTGGTTTCCTAAAATCTTCCGCTTATGATCGCTAACTAAATCAGTCCTTAGAACACTTTTTAATTGCAGCCTTCTCTACTTCCATTTTGCTTCCTGACATTCCCTCCATCTATGTACAGTCTGCTCTTCACATCTACCAGACCATCCAAATTACTCAACTTCCCAATGAGGGTTTCACACTTCTCTTCCAGAGAAGTTCTGGTATTGTCATGGAGTCTTTGTTGAGGACACCAAGAAAGCCATAAGGAGAGAGAGACTCCAAACTTGTTCAGCTTCCAAAGAGCCACTGGCACCGTAATTGCCAATGTCTGGAAAATCGTGAATGTCCCTTGTAGGCATGCTTTTCCTCGCACACAGCATTCAAGGATTGTGCCACTAGTTCTTGGGGGGGAAAAAAAAAATCTGGCAAAATTTGGTTCATTACAATTTTGAAAAGTCTTGTTAGTAATGGGAAATCACAAGCTCATCTTGTTCTCGGGGCAGTGGTGGCTCTGCTCCTGATGCCAAGTTTTTTTAGCTTTTGTATGGTAATAACTGTTAAGCTGAAATTAGCTAGGAGTTTTTATTTAGTATAGCGGAGAGTATAATTTAAAAGCATTTAAATTACTGGTTGGTGCTTTCTGTTGTTAGCTGTGGAATTCTGTTCAGCAATTTTTCATGAGAGTCTTTGGGAACTTTCATTCGTGATTTCTTTGGGAAGTTAATTTTGCCATATGATGTGTAGGGGAGATGAAGTGAGTTTTCAAACCTCATTCATTTATGTTGCATTTTTAAATCTGTTGGTTTTAACTTCACTAGCAAAGTAGCTCAGTGAAAGTATATAATAAATTGAAAATCTTGGCCTTCCAGAACAAAACTGTCTGGTTCATGCCGTGTATACCTGAATAGATGTATCTTCTGTGATTTGATTTAGTTAATAAAGCAAAAGAGGGAATTTTTAGCATTTGTCTTGTAGCATATGCACAAATATATATATATATATGTATTTATATATTTGTGTGTGCATATATATGTGGCAACATTCATTTCTGAAGTAATTTCATTAAATCAGTGTGGTTATGCTACAGCTGAAATTAGCTTATTGTTCTGAATTCTCTTTTGCCAGCTAATTAGATAACAATACTGCAGTTTTACTTCTACAAAGAAGCATTTGAATAATTAAAATGCTATTTGATCCTTTCACAAAGAGAAAGTAGCTTGGTTTATCTGAGTATTTTCTACTGAGAATTTCATGGAAAGATTTAGATTATTAATACAGACTTCTGTGTTTGTGAAGTTAACTTAAATATTGGTGTGAATCAGACTTGGAGCGCACTAATCTTTTCTTACCCAGTCTGTAATACAGCCGAACATGTCTGTTCCATGTCTCAGGTTTTTAAATTATTAGTGGTCTGTGGTTATTGTGAGTTTAGTAAGTGGCCCTAGTCTGTTCTGTATTGCATGGTGTGGGGTTAGAATGATGTGAGGGCTGATAATACTGTTTTGTAAAGCTATTTAAGATTAAACGATATTTTCCCCCCCCATTAACTTTTGTAGTGTAGTCTGCCTGTTTAAGCTGGTTGGAGATAATTTTCAGGACACTGAGCAGCCCATAGCTACCATTGACTGAGACTAGCAAGATTTGTGGATTCTGAGTGCTTCTGAAGATTGGTCCAAATATCTAAAAATGTATTCAAAATTAGCTTACTTTTGAAAACAGTGAACACCTGCTTGTGTATTTATATAATAATTAAATGCAAGTTTGACTTATATTTAGAAGACTTTTAGCATAATTGACAAGGTCGTAAATTATCACAGGTTGCTTGATTTGCTAAATAATCTCACATAAGGTTGGGGGTTTTTGGCCTAAAAACTGGTTTTGGGTGCAGTCACTTCAAGGTGTTGAGATAGAGATTACTTATAATAAAGCAAGGATCTTTTGGGGAAGTGAGTTTCAAGGAGCGCTTGTAAAACTTGTAGTTTGAAAAATGGAATTTAGGGAACTTTATATTGAGAAGGATGAGTTTGAACTGAAAAAAACTATGTTTACACGAAAGGACTGCATGAAAGAATCATGTAAAGATGAGTTTGAACAACTTCTGCTCATACAGATTTTGATGGATTTTTTTTTTTCTTTTAGTCAAGTCATTTTTGCACCTTACAGTCACTGGATTTCATGTGTATTGCTATATCCTATTTTGCTGATATTACTCGGCCATAGTGCAGTTTCACATATTTGGAGCCTGCTGTTTCCCAGTCTCTAATGCATCCACAATATTTATCAATATATGTGGTTTGGAACTGAAAAGCTTAATGAAGTATCTCATATTAACTCTACAATTTTTTAAACCTTTCAAGAGATGACACGAATAAGGAAGAAGATGAAGATGAAGAAGAAGCAGAGGAGGAGGAAGAGGAGGAGGAGGAGGAGGAAGACAACAATAACAATGAGGAGGAAGAGTTTGAATGCTATCCACCAGGCATGAAAGTCCAAGTGCGGTATGGAAGAGGGAAAAATCAAAAAATGTATGAAGCTAGTATTAAAGATTCTGACATCGAAGGTGGAGAAGTCCTTTACTTGGTGCACTACTGTGGATGGAACGTGAGGTAACTTGAGTTTTAGTTAGTGATTACTTCTTGAATTACTTCTAAAATACACTTGTGTATTTTAAAAACTAAATTAATAGACATCTGGAGTCCTAAACTTTCAGTATTGATGTTCTGTGAAGGTTATTGTACTGTATGAAACTATTAGATTTTTAACACTATATAAATGCAGTACTTTAGTTACTTAGAAAATCATCTTAAAATGACTTGTTCAAAGAAGGCTTCCTTCATTACCCATCTTATATTTAGATCTCTGCATACAACGTGACAGCTCACTCTTTCACAAATTCCTCCTCTGGCTCTCTTAAGCCAATTTTATCTCATGAAATATTTGAATAGTGCACTTAGCTGAGTCTATATACACACTCTTCTCAGCAAAGCAGAGAGTACAGTAGCACTATGGCATTTAACAAGAGAAGTACAAGATTCCTAGTGGCAAACTAGTGTGCTGCGGATAATTGCATTTCATTCAGATCCGATTTCCACCCCTCCCCACCCCTCTTTCCCCCATGGCTGCCTCAAGCTTCCAAACAAGACTCTTCTAAGCCTAGTGGCTTCTTATGCTTTTCTTAATATATGCAGGAGTATATGCTTTTTATTGTCCTTAATACAGCATTAGTAGAAGTATTAATATATTTTTGCCATTTCAGACCACTTTTTTTGCCATTTAAAACTTGAAGCAACTTTGAAAACAGTAGAGAAAACTAAAGCTTCTGAGTGGCTTTTAAGCCAATTACCAAGTCTCCTGCTTTTTTTCCTCAGTTTCAATGCATCTGCTCATTGTCCTCAGCTGTCATCTTGTAAACTTTATTACTGTGTTTGTAGATCTTAAAAGAAAAAAAAAAAAGACCGAGGCAAACCTGCGTACTTTTTATTTAGTTATTTTTCCTCTTCTGGAAAATCTGAGGCTCTTGTGACCTTCTTCTGTCATCTGGACTTTGATTACCATCCTACCTCTGACCCAAGAGGGCAGGACACATCTCATTTATTCAGTGCTAGCAAGATCTGCTAGCAAAGGTCACAATTACAGAGGCATGATATTTCTCTCCCTCCCTTGAATACCCCTCTTTACATCTAGGCCTGGTGATTTCCAGGACCACCTAAGCCACTGATGAGGAGGAACGTCTTGATATTGCTGGTTTTGATATCGGTCTTTTTGATCTATGTATATATTGATCTACAGGAACATGATCTTTCACATAAACAGTCCTCAGGCAACATTTGTAAGCGTAGTGGGCAGTGGGCTATGAAGGCAAGATACTAGGGGACATGCAGCCTGCTCAAGGTGGGATTTGGAATGAGGCTAGTGTTTTGATCAATATTGGGGAAGACTTCCTTAGGAGCTTAAGTTGCTGAAATTTGCATCCTACTTGCTGAGGATTACTGTGTACCATTCCAAGAGGTTTCTTGCTTTTAGACTCTTGTTTTGGAATTCATGTGTAAACACAGAAGTTATTTTCATTTTTGAGTAAATATTATGCTATTACACGTGCTATGAGATGAGACAACCAGTTTTATGTAAGCAATACCACTTTAAATCTGAAGAAATGAGAAGTCAAAAATGAGCCTTCACCTTGGAGAGATCCCAGCACCCTGGTTCATAAAGGAGAAATCAAGATTCTGTTTTTTGAACTCTGCATTTTAAACAAATATGCGGACTGCTATCAGAGGCATTACTTCTGTGACTAGGATATATTTGATAAGAAGAGCATTTTTAGTAAGCTTGCACTCATTCGGGAGGTGCGGGGTCATTTGGTCTTTCTGGCAGCAGGACTTGCATTTCTATTCTTACCTGGTGTTTCAAAAGAGCCCTCTGAAAGGGGCTGGGAGAGCAGGATTCTTCACTGAAAACGATAGCAGTGATTGAGATTTAGGTATGGGACTGTGCGTGGACTCAGCTAAATGTAGCTATTTTTTTAAGTCAAGTAAAATTACTTAAATTTTTGGATTTGACAGTAAGAGTGGCTAAGCCTGAGCTTAAGGCACCATCTAAACTCTTTGGTATTTTAGTATTGTGAAGACAAGTCTTGTATGATGTAATAACTTGATTGGCTTTTAGTCAGTAAAAATAACTGCTTTACTTCGATAGGTAGCAATTCCCTCCTCTCCCTATTCATTGTAGTTTACTTCTAGTGTTTAGGAGGGACAAGTACTGTAACATCAGGTCACGGGTTGTACTGAACTAGGATTTTCTAATCATCCAGGATATTTTTAATTCTGTCGTTCTGCCATCCCTTAAAGCTGACTCTCCTGTTTCCCCTTTTGGTTGGTATCCCATTTAATGGCCTGTTCTTTAAACCCAAAGTCTGAGCAGGAATCCTAAATAACTACTAGTGTTTCTTATCACAAGATAACTTCAGTATAGGTGTGGGATTCAGAATAATAGTGTTTGTGTGTGCACGCGCATATGCTTTGGGGTACTTGGAATGGAATTTAGTAAACGTAGTATTCATCTTTGTTAGTTTTTTTTAAACGCTCTGGAACCAGTGATGCTAACCACTGTGGAACTTTTTTTTTTTTTTTAAACATTAAATAGAAAATACAGAAATGTAATTGTTCAAAGCCAGGTTGGATGGGGCTTCGAGCAACCTGGTCTAGTGGAAGGTGTCCCTGCCCAAGGCAGGGGGGGTTGGAACTAGATGATCTTCAAGGTCCCTTCCAACTCTAACCATTGTATGATTCTATGATTCTTAACAGCGTTGTACAGCTGCACTACTTTATGCTACAGGATCTTGTTGTTAGTTCCTGAGATTCAGGTGACGTGTCTGTGACAAAGGTAAAGAACTGTAGTGTTAAGTGGAGCCTGACTTGCAGTGAAAGGGAATGGTAAAAATCCCTACCCTGTTAGCGAGAACTGTTTACGTTGCCACACGTTAACCAGAAAAAGCTTGTGAGAGAAAATGTATTTCTTCTAACAGGTCAGTCATGTTCTGATTTATGTATGCTTTATACAGAACTAAAACTTCCCTGGGGCCCACAGTGCTAGCTCCTTCTGTCATAATTTTAATTTTTAGCTGCCAGTGCAAAGAAACGTTCATTGTATAAGTGAGGTGAATTTCTTCTGTAGTATGTTCACAGTAATTAAATACAGAGTGTGCATGTTCAAGAAGAGTTCAGGTTGTTTTAACTCTATGTTGTATGGTACAATATCACAAGACGTTATTCTTGAATATTTCAAGGGTTTGAAATTAAGACATTATTTTCAACATTACTTTGTTCAGAAACCTGAATATGGAAGTGTTAATTTCTGTCTCTGTTGAAGCGTTAACAATGTACAGATTTTGTACTTAACAGTCAACGGCTGAAATTAAAGGAACATGTGTAGCCAAATTTCAGGGTTTTGAGAATAGTGTATGTCATGGGGGGGAGAATTATTAAAAAATAAATAAACCAAAAAAACCCAGAGTCCTCATCTAACACTCCAGTATTGGGTTGTAAGACTAAATCTCCTTTCTGTGATCACAGCCAAAGAAAACATTTGATTCTTCCTTGTTAGCAGATACAGACAGTATACTGGAACTTTTCAGTGAATTTGCCAAGGCTTGCTAGTTCCTTGAGGTCAGTTGTCTTCTGGAGAAAGTGGTACCTCTGCTAGCATAAATCTAAAGGCTGGAAAAGTACACTTTCTTCCTTGTTTCCCCTCTAGTACTTCTGTGGAGGATCGAATATGCCATCTCTGAGAATATGTTGTGGTTTATTTTAGCTTGCAATCAGTATATGTAGACATAATAGAATCAGTACGTGCTCTTAAGCAAAGTGCCAACTATTTTTTCTACTATATAGCTATTAATTTCATTCTTCCTTTTTTCCGTTATTCCTTCCTTCCCATTCAAACCTGCCTTTCTGGTAGGCATTCATTTTAACCAGTAAGGTAGAAAAGCTTCTCTCCTTACTGGCTCATCTTTGTTTCTTCTGAAGGCATTCCAGGTTTTCATATGAAACCTTATTTAAAAAATAGGTAAATAATAACTTCTCATTAAATCCCTCTTCTTGGTTCTCAAACGAGACTGTGCAAACTCTTTTAGGAATGTCTCCCCATCTTACCTCCTCCCTCTCCACACCCAGCTGCTTGCTTTAGGGAGTTGAGGTAAGCAAGTGTGGAAGGTGGCACTGCAGTAAAACGAACCAGGTCTTCTGGAAGCACCTACTTCTTGTCATGAGAGCTGAAGAACTTCCTTCATAATGTTTTTGGTTTTCTTTTGGTTTGTGAACGGGTTGCTTAAAAGCAAGATCAGTGATGAAGTAAGTTTTCCTATTTTAATAAGGTGCAGTTCTGTAAAGAAAGGCTCTAGTCTGAGTCACACACACCACTGTTCAGATGCAGCTTGGCATCTGGTGCGCTGTACAGCTTTCAGGGTGCTTCTCTGTCATGCAGTAGAGAATGTAATTTAGGGTTAGGTTGTCAGCTGTGCCTTGGTATGTACCCCTTTTGCAGGATCTGTTTCAGCCTGGGGTCCAATTGTCACAGGTTTAGGCATCTGATGGGTGAGTAGTGAAAGGAGCTGTGCAATGCAAAGGTGTGAAGTGTGGGCATTTGATTCCCTGGAGAAGATTCAAGATTTCTGTGATGCTGGTCCTCCTTGCAGGGTCTGACTGCTGTCCCAGGTGCAGTCAGGAGTAGAGCGGGATTTGCTCCGGACGGGAACTGTGGCTGTCACACATAGGGTTTTCAATTTGTGCTCCTTGAGTTGAGGAGTTGTGACCACTACTTCTGATATGTAAACATTTAAGACCCTGTGGTATCTACAGATACTCTCTTAAGATTCTGCATGTCCTCTCTCTGTTTCAGTGTGGCCCCTAGTCTAGCAGCTGTCGCCCCAACAGGCACTACCATTACCTTGAATTGCAGATAGTATGTGCAGTGCACAGACTTTGCACGAGGGGAAGATAGTTTTCTTACTGGAAACGCATAGAATGAGTGAATACAAATTCTGTATTTTAGCAACATGGTTGAAGCAGAAATGACACTGTCAGTATAATTGTTTTTCACCATGTATTTCTCCAGTTCTAGTGCTGTTTTGCTGTGTGCATTTAGACCTAATGAAATATGTGGGTTGCAAAGTCCATTTGGCAGTCTACTTAGTAGTATTCCTTTTGGAAAGCATGTCTTTGACTTGGAGAAAGATTACTTCAAATAGGGTTTCCCACAGAATATGGGATTTTTCCATACTGGAAAGTACTCTGCGGAGTTGTATTTCAGTTTTGGAGAGAAATCTGAGCCTGTTCACCTACACGTCACCTGGTAATAGTACAATTACAGCTGTATCTGCAGCAGTATAGGTAATCTTGGTATGTTGTAGTCTGCATGGTCTGCTGCTAGACTTTGTGATTTTTATTGTCACATGGAAGGGAAAAAAGAGCAAGAAATTGTTTTGGAAAACTATTTTCAGAGGCTACTGATACTTAATTTTTCACTGTATTATTATGTGACATTTAAATTTTAAAAAATACAGTATTTAGCTTCTGGAATCCCTTGCATATCTTAACTTAGAGTATGCAGGAAAACAAGTTAGAAACTTGCATATTTTTTGCTAATCCTGTTTAACTTATATGTCAATATTGTAGATAAAATTGGCAGTAGTTGCAAAGAAGCTGAATTGGGACTCTTGTCGGCAGTCGTTGTATATATCAAAATGGTAGTCAGGCAAGGCCAGCTGGAAAGCCAGCATGGTCACGAGTGCATTGTGCTTGGCTCCATCTTGTACTAATTCTCTGGGGGGTGTGTGGTTTGGGGTTTTTTGATGGTTTTTGTTTGGTTGGTTTTTAAGTTGGTTTCTTCCCCTCTGTCTTCCTGTTTACCTAGGGGGATCAGAATTTGTGTGGCTGTACGTTGAGGCAAAAATTAATACATACTAATTTTTAACTGACCTATTTCTTATTCAGATGGTTCTTGAATTCACAGTTGAAGCAGATTATGCTCATTGGGAGGGAAAAAAATTGTTTGAATTGATTCTTGTGGGTTTTTTCGAAATACACAATGAAACTGGCAAGTACAATACCATAGTTACAGTATATTCTTACTAAGAATGTACTTCTCTGATATTGGATTTGTATTTAACAGGTCCAGCCTTAGATAATAAGACACCTGTTGTTAATATCTTAGTGCTATTTGGTATGTTTTTGTCTAGTTACATACAGTTAATGACTCAAAAGTCAGTGACTCCTAAGTGTTAGTCACTCCAAATATCACTGTGCAGACACTCAGGCTGGAGTGAGTTTATTTTTGTTAACTGGTCACATTTTATGTAATTGCAAGAATTTACAGTATATATATGAAGTATCCCTCTTGGAGATCCATACCAAATTATCATTCTGGTAGTTTCTTTTACCTGTATATGTGTATTTCCTGCTGTTCAGTGCAGACTGGAAAAATACCAGCTTTCACTCTTACCTATCAGTGTAAAAAAACTTCGTCTTATATGTCCCAGCATATGAAGAATTGAACCTTAGCAGAAACTTCACATACTGAAAAGTACACAAATGACTTCTTTATTCAAATTCCAATTCAGTTTTTATATGGCTAATAATTTTCTTTTTCCTCCATTAATTTCTCATATGATGTGATTATCTGCCTAAAACCATAAATGTGTACAATTTTTTGCTTTTAGGTATGATGAATGGATAAAGGCAGACAAGATAGTGAGACCAGCTGATAAAAATGTACCAAAAATTAAGCATCGAAAGAAAATAAAGGTAATTTCCCTTCCTTTTTCTCTCTTGTTCCCCCCACCTTTGGTCTAATATATTCTTAAGTAACCCCCACGCACAACCTTTTTGATTGGCCTGCAAATGCTTGACAGTAAAAGCAGCTTCCTAGCCTTTTAAGAGCTAAAACTTTTTCATCAAGGTTTTGGTTTTTCACTTTGGGGCGGAGAGGGGAAGCTTCTCTTTCCTTCTTTTCTATTTTTTTTATGAAATTTCTGTATGCATTTATAGAAAATAAATGAGAAGGATCCATTTTATCGTCAGTGGTGGGACCGAACTCTGGGGGGTGAAATTTGGGAGCACCCTCTGCTGATTCTGAAGAGCAAACCTATGACTAGTCCATGTGTGTGTGTGACTATCATTTTATTTCATAGCATTCTTTCAAAATGCATTCTTTTAAAAGTGGTATTTAGGCTTAGGTTATGATATATTCCTTGGGCAGCGGGGTGCAAGGAAGCTTTTCCTTCTGCCACAGATGTCAGCGCTCCTCCTGCCCCCCTCAGCACCATGGAACCTCTAGAACTTGAGTTTTGTTCTAGAGCTCCGAGTGTCATAGCCCTGCCCTGCCAGTGCTGAGCCTGGCATCCTGTGGTGCCACTGCTCCTAGCGCGCTGGCTATGTTTGCTGTCCCATTTGTTTTAGTGTTGACGAAGTTCCTGTCTTCGGTATAGATATCTTGCATGGACTGTAGAAAGGTATTTGTAGTCTTTTCAACAAAGAGGAAAGCTTTCATTTATAAGTGGAATGCTTAAGATAACTGTAAGCATAGCTTAATTGTAATCTATGTTAAGATGTATGCTCAAATGAGAAGAGTTTTTAATCTTTTCTTTCACAGAATAAAACTGACAAAGAGAAGGAAGAGAAGTATTCTCCGAAAAACTGTAAATTGCGACGCTTGTCAAAACCACCCTTTCACACCAGCACATCACCAGAGACTGGGTCCAAACTTGACAGCACCGAAGCCAAAAATACTGAACAAGCTCCAGTTAAATCAATAGAAATTACTTCTATCATTAATGGGCTACAAGGTATTGTACTTAAACTTTTTCTAGTTCTGTAAAGGGCCTTTAAACAGTAGCAAATGACAATCTAAAACAACTGATACAACTGTACACTTGAGCCTGTCTGGCTAATTATAACATCATCTTCAGAAATAACCCTTGAACAAAAGCATTATTCACAGTGGATTCAGTGTATGTTAACAGTCTTAAGAATTACATCCTTTGTTTTGGCATCCTTTTTTTGTTTGGTACACAGCAAAGCATTTTTGCTTCCTGTATTATTTCTAAATTTTTAATTTTTCATTTATGTAACTTTCAGGACCCGTGATTATTTTTTTTTTCTTGCAAAACAGAATTAATAAAGCTAGGTTTCCTGTTAGCATGTCTGTTGTTCCTAACATTGTTTTCCCTTTCCCACACATTTACAGCAGCATTATAATAACTAGTTGCTTATCGTCATCCTTACTTTAGTGCGTGCCTCCGGAAAAAAAAATCATCTATGGTATAGGTAGTTTGGGTAACCATCAATTTTTGTGAAAATTGAATGAATTTAATAATCTTTCAGATTTACTCGAACTTGGATGACATTGGCCACTGGGTTCCAAATTGTAGGTAGAATAACAGTCAACATAATCTATTAAGCTTCGTTTCCTTAGGAAATGAGAAACAAAAAAGCAATTAGTGGTGATGATAATGACACTATTACTAGTGCTATAATTAATCTGTAATTAACTTCTGATTACAAAAGCACAATTTGGCATACACCCGCTAATATTTTGGAAAGCCAAATGTTTTTCCATATTACGTAATTAATTTTGAGAAATGCTTTTAATTGTATGCAGTCCTTACATCATTTAAGTCCATTTAGATTCATGCTGGGGATTAACTTTTTTTCTGGTACTTGCAGGTTTTTGTTTTTAAGTACAAAAGGTTCTAATGTTTTACTTTTTCTTTTTCCTCCAATTTTAGAGCTGCTTGCTCAAAACTTTTTACAGGTATTTTTTCCTAAACTGGAATGATTAATGCTGTTGTATTCAACTTCCCTTTGAAGGGCACAGCAAAGTAAATAGGTTGAGAGGAAAACTTGATGGACCTGATTTTTGCTTTTTTTTTTTTAAATGTCATGTTCTTGACTTTTATTTCAAAGGGGAAATTTTGATACCTCTTAGGTTATCATAGTAATGTAGTTTTGGTCCTCTAAAATATGAGAAGGGCGAGTGTTAGAAGTCCATTTTAATTGATAGAGTTCTTGGAACTTTAGGCCAAAATGTCTACCATGAATGCTAATTAGAATACAGCAAACAACACTGAAAGGGTTGTGTAAAACTTGCTTTCCAGTTGAGTCTTAGAGTAGAATCCTGCCTATCTTAAACCAAGAAAAACACCTGAGGCAACATTTCCTCAAGGTATTTTGTTCTGTACACCTCTTCTGTCTGTTAGTGTGCTCTTCTGTAAGTTCATTGTATTTCAGTAAATCTTTTTTAAAAAAGTTAATTCAACTTTGATCATTTCAGTGAGTTTCGTTGACAGTATTGCTTTTCTCTGACATTGGTTACGTTATCATCTTTAAAGAGGTGGTGAGTTCTAGTGAGAAGTTGAGAATGAGATGGGAGGTAGGATAAGAAGAGTTAAACTAACTATGCCAACAAAAATGGATGAGTTACAAATTGAGGAGTTACTCATATATTTGAGCCAATTCTCATTGCTTCTGCTTGTATCCATATATTTTCCCATTTGAATGGGCTTGTTGGTGATTCCTTCTCCATTATATCTTTGTTCTTCTTTTCTCAGTTTCTTAATTCCTGGCCCTGAATTTTCTTACTGTTGTCCTATGCTCTTATTGTTCATATATTTCTCCAAGTGCCTTTATTGTTTTCACTTCCTTTTTCCAGGCTGGTCATTAGGTTGGTTTGTTAGAGATTATCCAGTGTCTTTGTTGTTGTTCTGTCCTTTTAGACTGTGGATTCTCCAGGGAAGATACTGTCTCTGTTCTGGGCTTTGGAAAAAGGACAGATAATGGTAGTGTTTGTAACCCATGAGAAATATGTAGAGTTTTTATGTTAAGCACATCTTTCCATTTCTGTTTTGGTTAATTATGCAGAAGTTTCTGTTTTATGGATTGATGCACTCTATGCTGTCTCCACCTCTTCAGAAGTTCCTGGAGATGTACTGTATAACGCAGAATCTTCTAGTTTCTAATCTAGCCATTGTACCTTCTAGTAGGACAGGAAATAAATTTTTGAAGTCTTCAGGAAGTACCATTTAAAATATATATTACTAGAGATCCCTGTAGCATGTGTTCATATCTGTACAGTTTTCTTTAGGTGTTTTTTTTTAAATAATTCTTTGTAACCAGAATCAAGACAAACTTTTCTTGTTTTGTTTTGTTTTGTTTTATTTATTTTTAATTAGCTTCTGAAAGTTCTGATGATAGTGAGCAGGAAGATGACCAAAGTGCCCCGAATGTACATGCTGATGGCAAAGAGGAATCTCAACATGAAGCTGTAAGCCAAGATAAAAATGAACTCTGTGTAAAAGAAGAACAGAGCGGTTCATCCCTCCCAGAAGAAACTAAAGCTCTGACAGATGCAGTAGTGCCCAAGTCGGGATCCAAGTCTCCTGAAAGATTGCGAAAAGAGATGGAAGAGTTATCTGAAGATACTGACTCTGATGGAGAGGATGAAGCCACAAAGAAGAGAAAGGATGTGAAAAAGGAGGTAGTGGATAAAACAGCAAAACCACAGGTAAAACGTGGTAAGCGAAGATACTGTGTTGCAGAGGAATCTTTAAAGACTGTGTCACCTAATAGAAAGGATGAGAAGTCCAAAAACAAAGACTCCCTTAGTTTAGAAAACAGCAGTAACAGCTCCTCTGATGAAGATGAGGAAGACAAATCTAAACTGAAGATCACTCCAACTAAAAAGTACAATGGACTAGAGGAGAAAAGGAAGTCTTTACGGACAAGTACTTTCTACTCAGGATTTTCTGAAGTGGGAGAGAAAAGAATAAAGCTTCTAAATAACTCTGATGAAAGACTTCAGAACACCAGAGCAAAGGATCGAAAAGATGTCTGGTCAAGTATTCAGGGACAATGGCCGAAGAAAACGCTGAAGGAACTGTTTTCAGACTCTGACACTGAAGCTGCTGCCTCCCCTCCACACGCTGCTCCTGAGGATGCTGCAGCAGAGGAGCAGCTTCAGACTCTTGCAGAAGAAGACATTTCTTTGCCTAGCTCAGAACTTGAAAAATCTTTGCCAGCTGGTGTGGACGTTAAACCTGTTGAGGAGAAACCGACTGAAGTGGGTGAAAAGAAAGTTGAATTTCCAAGCAGTGGCAGTAATTCAGTGCTAAATACTCCTCCTACAACTCCTGAATCGCCTTCATCTGTAACCGTAACGGAGTCCAGTAGACATCAGTCCAGTGTTACTGTCTCTGAGACGCTGCCACCAAATCAAGAAGAGATACGAAGCATTAAAAGTGAAACAGATAGCACAATAGAGGTGGACAGTGTTGCAGGGGAGCTGCAAGACCTCCAGTCTGAGGGAAATATTTCTCCAACAGGTTTTGATGCCAGCGTCAGCTCCAGTAGTAGTAATCAACCGGAGCCAGAGCATACTGAAAAAGGTAAAGGAAAGGGTAAACAGAGCTGTCTTCAACCTAACCAGCTCTCGTTTTAACATTGCTGATGTATTTTCATTCTGTTATGGTTACACTGCTGGAAAGTTAGTTGTTGGAGGTAGTACTAGCCTGCTGTCTACTTCAAATGTATGGAAATGGCATAATCATCTAGTGAATAATATAGGGAATATAATCTGCAGGAAGTTTCTTGGCCTTTCATTAGGAATTGTGATTGTTTCAATGAGGAATGAAGTATATAACAATAAAGTTTATACCGGACCTGACAAGAAAAACCCAGAGGAAACTGTAATACATTGTATGAGGAATGCTTACTGTAGCAAGATGGATACATTTTGAGTACCTTGCTTTCAAGTAGAAGATACTGTTTCTTATATAAAATTCCGATTCTCTGTAAGCTGTTTATCTGGGGGGAGAAAGGGCCAATTATTCCATGCTTAGGCAACCATTTCAAACTTGCATCTTATGAAGTTAATATTAAAAAAAAAAAAAAGTCAAGATGATAACAAATATTGACCTTATTAGCTATGTTTCACTTTCAGATGTGATTTTGCAGATTGAATTCCTATCCTGAGACCACTAGAAAATAGGGTATCGTGAACACTGCCAATGCTTGTGCACATGATGTCAGTGTACTGCTGCCTGCTTTTTAATTGTTTGCAAGGCTGGATCCAAAAGCTTTTTTGTGAAAGTCACTGGCTCTTTTACAGTTCCATCAAAAGTACAGCTACTTTCACTGTCTTAACATGCGTAAAAAATTATTAATACAAAGGAAAAAAAAAAACCAAAACAGATAATGTCTGAATATAATCCTGAAATGACAGAAGTGGTTTCTTCATCTCAACAGATTTCAGTTAACTGAATTTTCTCAAAATGCCCTTAAGGTGTGTTACCTTTATCAGTCTGTTTGAATTGTTCTTTTGAAAGAATGCAACAAAATGTGTTTCCTTAAACAAAGGGGAGATTTTGGAATAGGTGAATATGTAGCCCTCAATAAATACACCTGCATTGCTTTGTTAATTATAGATGTGTAGGTTTAGAACTTAAATTTTTTGGGTTTTTTTATATAAAAGGAAATTATTGCCACATGAAAAAAGTTTTACACTATTGCACAATATTACTTTTACATGCATTAGACCTTAACTTCCTCTCTGATTTTGTCAGCGTGCTGCCTGTTGTAGAAAATTGGGTTTCTTAATTTAAATGGTTTTGTTACAGGAGTCATTTCTAATCTGTAAGTCAGGTGGTTGTGGAACAACATTTGAACAGCTTCTAAAATTTGCTCTGTTAACAGGTGTACTAGAATTCTTTTGTCTTCCTTTTCTGCTTCTTCCTCTTGTAGTCACAAATACCAGTAGACTTTTTCCTTTGTTTTTTTGCTTGCCTTCTTTTTTTGTTGCCTTGTTTTTTAACATTATCTAGGATTTTTTTAATACTTTCAATTAATGTAATTACTGATCACAAGTGATAGTTTCATTTTTTTCTCGCAGCTTCCAAGTGCAACAGGCAGTTCTTGATAAGTTTTTCAAGTAAATGTATTCTTATTTAATTTACAGTATTAAAAAAATAAAAATCTATGTGGTTCAAGAGAAATCCTGGTGATGTATACAGGGAAGTTATTTGCAGTCATCTTACATGTACACTTTAACCAACAAACTTTGTCTGCCTTCCGTCCTCCTTCACCTCCTCCTGTCAATATAAGTAGAAAGCTGAGCCATATTAAGGATAGGCGAGATCAGCGGGATTGTTGTCTACAAACTGAAGCTCTGAAGTAGGTTTTTTTGAGACTTCGAGAAAAACACACAGAAGTGCAAGTATTTATTTAATTTCTGTTTCTTTCCTTTTTCTTTTTTTTTCCCCAATTATAGTCTGTACAGGCCAAAAAAGACTTAAAGATGCTCAGGGAGGAGGCAGCTCCTCAAAAAAGCAGAAAAGAAGCCACAAAACATCAGTGAACAACAAAAAGAAGAGTAAAAGTAAGTACAGCAGCTCAGTGTGAAGCGAAATGTGTGAAAGTACTGTGTCATTTGTTTGAACGATTGTAGGAGATGAAGTCTGGAAATAAAAAATGTATTAGGACAAAATGTTCTCATCAGGGAATTCTTAATACTGTTTAAATGAAGAAACTACTCTTGCTGAATGCCAAAGTGTTTTTAAATGTCTTGTGTTATTTCTGGGCCTATTTCTAAGAGGTCCTTAATATCGTGTAATTCAGGAAGACTAAGAAGAGCGAGGATTTCACACTAAGTAGAATTGGGCATTATAGCTGCATGTTTTAGAGGGGACCTGGATGAACTTATACTTTATTTTCTGGAAGATGAGTTTTCAGAGTTTAATATCTCTTCCAGTAGCAAGTATGAGAATAATTCCATAAAAATATAGGGTATATTTTCTTCCTGTATCATCTTTTAAATCTTCAGTAAATAATGCAGCTTTTTTAGCTTTTTTTGTAGTTGTAGAAGCTAATTAGAATAGAAACCACAGTACTGGGGAAGAGAAGCTTAATAAAAGCAGAGGTGTATTAGAGAGACATACGCATGCGTGTTCAGGAGACAGCAAGATCAATTACTGCCTCATCTCACTGTTAATAAAAAATACCAGGGAACAGTCAGCTGGAGAGTGAGCTGTGTAAAAAAANAAAAAAAAAAAAAAAAAACACAGTTAAAGCAAAGATAGAAAGCATGTGCTAAGCCTTTTTCCTCTCTCTTCCTTCCCCCACCCTTTTTCTTTGTTTTAACAGCTTTTATGAAAAGTCTTTACTTTCTGGTCTGGTATTTGCTTTCACCCCATCCAGTCCTTCATGTTCTTTGATGTCCTCTTCACATTCATCCTTTTTCATTCCATTTCAGAAATCTCCTCCTAACATAATCCTTATTCCTTCCCTCACCCCAGAAATTAAAGTAACAAAACAAACTGAATTGGCAGAACTAATACACCATTTTTAGCCTTGCCCTTGTTCCCTTTGATTTGGTGAATTGATCCCTTTTTCTCAACCTATCCCTCTTTCTCATCTCTCTTCGTCAGGATGCAAGGCACTTCAAAGCCAGTTGTTTCTTGTGCCGTGAACAGTCCTTGGTGTGTATGCACTATTTCCGTTAGACTTCAGGCACTGCTGTGTGTAATAAGGGCAATAAATAAATAAAATGTGGAGTCAGTTGTGAGCAAAAAAATGCTTTTTGTGAAATTCAGGTATACCAGTTAAAACTGCTTTTGTAGCAGCTTCAACTCTTGCCTTTGGATTAAGCCAGCAGACCGGCAGCTCTGCAGCCAGACAACTTCTTTCATACCATGTGTATCTTGGTGTTTGGTTTCTCCAGCGTAGATCACCAGATCATAAAGACCAGAACCAAAAGAGACTTTCAGGGTTCAAGTTGTCAACACCTAGGGCACGTACAACTGAGCTATAAGTTTCTCTTGATAAATATTAATTGAACATGTTTTTAAAAACCACTCTAATGATGGAGATTCTGCAGCTTCCCTACACAGTTTATTCCAGTGCTTCACTAGACTTCTTTTGAATTATAATCTCTTGCCCCTGCTTCCAAGCCAGTTTTATTTTGGTAATGCTAAACAAGCTTCATTCTTTCAATCATTACTCATAAATCATGTCTTTTAGACAGATTATTTTGTTACTCTCCTTTGGGTAGTTTGATTAGAAAACTGCGTTCAGGTCAGCCTATTGCTTTATAGTTGAAGTCATTTCAGTGTGAGGTGAAGTTCTTCTGGTTTGGTTCAGCTGAAGATGTTTTTCTGCAATTAAAAAATTTGATCATCATGCCTGAGAATTTTTGTAGATGATGTGACACAAATTCAGATTATCACTAGTCATTTTAGCACAGAAAACCTGATAAACAAAGGTGACATAAGAAAAAGGCCAATCATTAACACTCATTTCTGCTACACATGTCCTAGGAGTACAGTGAAAAGCTTATCTGTAACTAGTACCTCTAAAACCGGATAGAGGTTTGTATATATCGAATGCTGTATTAGAAATTAATATTAAAAAAAGATAAACAGCAGGTAGGACATAAATAACACTCAGTCTTGCTGACTGTTTTAGAAAAAGTATAGCCCCATAAGCAGAAATACATGGATAATTTTTGCACCTACATTGACACAAGGACTACCTCATTGACTTATTTTCTAATGTAGGCCATTTATTTATGGATATGATTCTAAAGCAGCAAGCATCTTGAACCATTCAGAGAGTAGAGTGCACCTTCCCTATACGGACCTTGAGCAGTTGTGTTGTATTCAAGAATCTCCTTACAAGAAGTGTATCCCTACCCTGCCACCCACCTGTCATCTTCCCCCCTCCCCTCCCGCCCCTTATGTTCTTGCACGCACACTTTCAGCAATAAACTTACCAGTATTCAGGATGGGTTGTGGTGCCACCGTCTGGGACTGTCACCTGCCCTCTATCTAGCTCTGTCTGGTTCCCATAGGTGGGAACATAATAGCTGTGCATCTACCTGCACAGCAACTAACTGGAGGGTGTTCCCAGTGCAAGGTTTCCCGTTCACAGCATGCCACAATTAGAGGGGCCCCATTATATACCTGTTTTGTGGTCCTGTCTTTAGGCATTAGTGTTGCAAAGAGCTGTGTGGCAAGCTTCTATAGCAGGATGCATTATATAATTTTAAAGTAAAGGGATTTTTGTCAAATAAACTCCTGTTATATGAAAATCAGCACAGGGGTGGCTTCTGATAAGCTTTGGTTTGGGCAGGAAGGTTGCTTTGTTTTGTAACAATATATTTTCTTGTTTCTTCAGCAAACAGCAGTGACAGTGAAGAACTATCTGCTGGTGAAAGTGTGTCCAAGTCTCAGTCTGCAAAATCGGTTTCTACTGGTGTGAAATCTCACCAAACCAAAACACCTGCAAGAACACAATCTCCAGGAAAATGTGGGAAAAATGGAGAGAAGGAGTCTGATCTCAAAGAACAGAATAATCGTTTACCCAAAGTTTACAAATGGAGTTTTCAAATGTGTAAGTATTTTCTTCAAAACACGCCTAGTGTGGTCTTGCAGTATGCTGTAAGAAGGCTTTTTGAATTTTATGTATTTTGGTGTTTTCCCCTAAAATTATTCCATCCTCAGCTTGCTTCATTTTGTGATAGATCCCGATTTTAAAAAAATATATAATTTTTTTTGCAATTGCAGTGCAGGAAACTGCCTATATCATACTCTTCCAATACTGTTTTTAGATACGGCGTCTGTGCTGACTTGCTGTTCTTGCCGTCCTGTGCAGACCTGTCATTCTGGCGTGAATATTATCCACTATATGTGCTTCTTGTCTTGATGTTTTCTTGTTTTATTCATCGTTCTCTAGTTATTGTTCAGACACTTGCATGATTGGATTGTAACTTTTTCCCCTTCCATTTTGCCTTAGTGAACCAGGACATGTTTACTATTTCTAGTAATATGAACTTTCAGTGTGTTTGTGTCAGTCAGCTACAGGTACATGTATAGCTAGGGGTGAGCAGTGTTGAAAGGATCATGCATTTGCCTATCTGAAAAACAGTTCAGTAGCTTATAAATGCATCAATTTTAATGCAGCTTCTTAATTGCCTCTGCGTGTGTGTATGCTATTGCAGCATTATTTGCAGTGGGGAGAAAGACAAGGAAGATAAAATATTAGGTGGTCGAAGCCACCTTCTTCAATATAGCAATAAGCAAACAATTGAAAAGAATTATTTAAAAAAACCTCAAACTTGCTATTTTAAGCCCTCTCTCTTACAGTGTCTGAGTATTTAATTGTCTTGTGAGCAATACGGTGTTGTCCTTAGTACTGACCATGGATGTATAGCATTGCATCAGTTGCTTTCTCTTTGCTTGTAAAGGTCAAATTCAAACTGTGTGGTGTGACAGATTTAAATTACTTCTTAAAGTAATCCATAGTAACTCATTCAGTATTCACAGATGACCTTAGCGTGTGTCAAATTTTCTGAAGTTCTCAGAGCATTATGCGTTGTGCTTTTCTGCGTTCTGTCCCAGGCTGCATGAAGGCTGCTGTTCCTCACGTAAAGCAGGAACAGAAAAGAGCTGGCACGGCACACTGTGAAGACATNTCTTTTTTTTCCTTTTCTTTTTTTTTTTTTTTTTTTTTTTTTTTTTGCCAGCAGTGTTCTTTCATGCCCAGGGAATTCTTCACCTAGCCAGCTGTTTCTGTGAGGAGAGAATCTGACCCTGCATTTTTTTTTCTCTCCAGGCCTGAATCTCAGTGTTACTCTAAAAGTATTTTTCTCGTAGTACTTCTTCACAGACAAGTTACATTCTGCTGCTTTTCAGGACTGTGTAATGTAATAGGTCTTTATTGTCACTTACCGGCCTGCTGAGGTTCATTCGGCAGATTTCCTGTGCAACACATTTAAAGAGCTTTTGCTCCTTCCTTTCTTTCTACCTTGGCTACATTGCACGTGCTAAATTTGCTTGGCAGAAGTTGGACTTTGGAGCACTATTTAACACATTCCCTGCTGTTGCAGAGGTCTAAGACACTTGTAATGTCTCTGAGCTTTCCTCATCTTCCCACAGCCTAATACAGTTGTGGCTTTTGGTCCTTTGGTGCTACCTTCCTTGTAAGTTGATGAAGTGCATTTTGCACTCCACACTAGTTTAAATGATTTTTAAAGCTCTTCCAATGGAGTATCTCCAGTGCAACTTATATGTGGCTGAAAGTGGCTGAACCAAGAGTTCCTCCTGCCTGTGTGCCGCGCTGTGGAGAGCTCCCATTTGGAAGGGGAGGCAGCTCCTGTGCTGGCCATGTCCATCGACAACCCCGTGTGGGATGCCAGTGAGGAGGTCCTGTATAGTTACACCTTACGGCCCATGTGCCATGGACTCAATTAGAACCACCCCACAGCTATTCCTGTGGTAGCCTGCTTGTTTTGTAACAACCAAGTCGATTTGGGCAAGGCTGACCTTCTTGGTGTATTAGGCCAAACTGAGCTCTAGCAAGGACTCAAAATGACAGGCTCAAAGCTAGTTTGGGCCCCGATGTTTTCACCAGTTGTCTTAGNTTTTTTTTTTTTTTTTTTCTTTTCCTTCCTATGGGGAGGGGAATGCATGCATTTTTTCCTCTCCCGCTGTCATGGTTTAACCCCAGCCAGCAACTAGGACTGCGCAGCTGCTCGCTCACCCCTCCAGCCCTTCCTGTCCCCAAGAAGGGTAGGGAGAAGAGGGGAAAAAAGGAGGGGAAAGGGAGAAGAAAAAAACCCTGTGGGTTGAGATAAAGACAGTTCAATAGAACAATAACAGAAAAGGAAAATAACAATAATAATAACACAGGTAACTCTCACTGCCCAGTGAATTGGCACCTCCTGAGCAGTGATTTCCACCCGCACCCCAGCCAACCCCCGTTTATATGCTGAGCATGATGTCTATGGTACAGAATATTCCTTTGGTCATTCAGTTGTTCTGTCTATACTCCTTCTCAGCTTCTATGTGAAGCTGAACAGGGTCCTTGAGAAGTATAAACATTGCCTAGCAATAACTAACACAATATGCATTGTTGACATAACTTTCTGGGCAATCACTAGAAAGAAAATGAACTCTTTCCTGGCTGAAACCAGGACCAAAAAAAAAAAGTTTACCTATGGTGGTATCTTTTAAAAAGTTATCAAAGTTTGTGATAATAAACAGCATCTCCTGTTGCTGTGTTTCTTGGCTTTGCTGTCTGCTGCCTCAAAGCACATCACTAAGATTTGAGTACTTCCCACTTCGCTGAAATTCGGAAGTTTTTAGAAATGCTGCGATACCATAATTAATAGAGATTTTTTTAACTTGCAGCTGACTTGGAAAATTTGACTAGCGCCGAGCGCATAACAGTTCTCCAAGAAAAACTGCAGGAAATCAGGAAACATTACCTGTCCTTGAAATCTGAGGTGGCTTCCATTGACCGAAGAAGAAAGCGCTTAAAGAAAAAAGAGCGGGAAAGTAAGTGCAGGGAACTAAATTCTACTTTTAGAGGGCTGAATTGTATGTCATGTTATTAAGCTGTTAAGAATTGGATAACTTTTAGGGGGATGTGTGCCATTAGGAGCGTGGGTTTGTTGTTTTTTTTTTTAAAAACGGTGTATACAGTTATTTTATGATCTTTAGAAGGTATGGTTCAGATATCCAATGACTATCTAAGGGGAAAAACATTAAAAAGGCATGCAATCCTTTTAATTCTGTTTAGGCAGAACTATTTTGTACAGGAAAAAAATATAAAAAAACCCCCCAAACTTCCAAGCAGTGAACAAAGTATCTAAGGTTATTAATAGCTTATACCTTTTCTTCAAGTTACACAATAGTTTACTGTAGTGTTGCTTGTGTGTCTAATTAGTGCTTTCCCTGTTAAGATGAGTGATTGATTTAATGAGTTTAAGGGAGACCATCAATTAAATGTCTCATTTCCCTGAAGGTGCTTTACCTGTTGCTGTAGGGAATGTTCTACCGTGCCTTCTTCTAGCAGCATTAAAAGGATTATTTTCTCCATGTCTTGCTTATCTGCATGTTTAAGAGTTCACCAAGTATAAGAAGAAGGAGTGAAATGCCACATGTAGTAAGATTTTATGTCTGCAACCATCACACGGGAACTGCAGTTGCTTCTTGGTTGCCAGAGCAGGATGTAGGTGTAGATTCAGTGCAGGGGCACGCTGATTCCCACAGGAAAGAAAGAGAAGAGTTGACTGTGCTCGTGGGTCAGGAATGAGCTCTGGCATCTTCTGGCTGTGCCCTTGGTGGGGGTGGCCAGTGAACCAGGGCTTGCAAGGGGCAATGCCGTGCTGTCTTGCACACGGCTGTAGCCGACTCTGCAAAAACTAGGGAATGGAGGCTCCTTTCTTTTTAATGACTAGGCATTAGTTGCTGGAGTCACTATATACCAATGTTGTTGAATGGGAAAATTATTGCTTAATCTGTAAATTTTTATAACCTGTGTTTTCCTCTTCCTGTGCAGGTGCTGCTACTACATCATCTTCCTCTTCATCACCTTCCTCTAGTTCCATTACAGCTGCAGTTATGTTAACTTTAGCAGAACCATCTATGTCAAGTTCATCACAGAATGGAATGTCAGTTGAGTGCAGGTGACAGCAGGACTTGCCAAAGCACTTTGCACTTAATGGCTGCTGAGGGCCACNTTTTTTTTTTTTTTTTTTTTTTTTATACTGCACAGTGGCACAAAATTCAGACAAGCACTATTTTGTATTTAAAGTTGTTTCTTGACAAGCTAACTTTGCACTTAAGTGCACTTTTATGAAGAAAAAGTACAACAAACTGCTTTTCCTCAAGCAATAATTGTTTCCAACTTGTCTGGGAATTGTAAGTCCAGTGACTCGAAGGCCTTCCACTGTGGCAAATGGAGGCTGTTCACTGCCCGTAGAGACAGTACAATAAGCATATAGTTGTTGGGTTGATGATCTAAGTAAATGTGGTAAGGCTTACTGTATTCCCTGGTATTTTGTTAAAGCTGGAACATTTGATATTTTTCCATTTATTTATGACAAATATTGAACCTATTTTCATTTGTACAAGCTAATTGTTTTTTAACTGCTAAGTCACCTTATAGTGGCTTTAATTGTATACGTCAAGCACATGTATTCAATTCAAAACCTGCAGTTAGTAGGATGTTTGACATCAGTCCTGATAACCAAATACGAGGATTCCTTTAAAAAAAAAACAAAAAAAGACTGACTAATGTTTACAGGTTTGAATTAGGCTTAAATAGGTTACTCTGGGTTTTAAGAACCCATTAATTGGAATGAAACTACTGTACTTTGCCATTTTTCTATAAAACAGTATTTTTTTTTTAATTTTGATAAAATACATTATGAAAAAGAAAGAAAATGGCTAACAAACTGTATTAAATCTTAATGTATAAAGATTGTATTTAGCCAGTTTAAAGTGTATATTTATTCATAATGGATTATAACAGTTATATTTTTGTGTTTTCTTGTAAATGTTTCTTTTCCCTTAAAGCAACAAATATTTCATTTGTAATGCTTATTTTATTACGAGCTTCAAGGAGAGGACTTCAAGACGGAGTAAGGTGTGAGGTTATAATTTGTGGTTGCTGATATGAACACTGCCACAAAAGGGTGGTTGTTTTTAAAATAAATAGCTAGCTGAGTGGTAGACATTTAATTTTTTAAATGCCTTGTACAAATTCCAAAACCAACTTCAAACTGTTTTCACTTGTATTGATTTTATGTTGTATGGATCCCAAGCTCTCTCCTGTTAATTATATACCTTTGTAAGACATTTGTATATTGCGGAAGTGTTCATTCAAGCTATTTAATACCTGGCACTGTTAATACACAGTACTTTATTGTACAGATTGTTTTACTGTTTTAATTGTAGTTCTGTGTACTTCTTTTGCCTGGGGAAATAGGGGCTGGCATGTTTTTCTTTGTTTTCTGGCAATACAACATGTAAGAATTCAAAGCATTTTGTTTGTAGATGCTAGAGTGTCAGAATCCTTTACATTTGACTTTTCTAAGAAAAGCATTTTCAGTCTTCGTAGTGTGTGCTTAAGGTTAACTGATTTTATTGAAAATGGTTTCAAAGTATTCAGAATTGTACAGGACTGTAAAAATTTGTTGACAAACATTGAAGGAAAAGCTTATAGAAAAAAGCTATAAAATATATATTAGGTTCTGCAGAAAATGGAGAATTATGTAATATATTGTACAAATGTAAGCAAAGGCCTCTGAAATAAAATGCCATAGTTTGTGAATCCCTGATTTTGTTTCTAACAGTTTAATTAAGCAACCATACTATGTTCATTAAAATGACATCAAGCTGCAGAATCAGTTTAGCAAATGATCTTTGATATGGTGTAATAGGCATATAAAGGTAAGCTAAAGCAAGTACATTGGCCTAATTTTCCTCTTAGCAATTAATTCAAATTCATCCTCTTTTTCAGCAAAATGAGAAAGAGATCATTAAGGCGACGCCGGCTGAAAAAAAAGTGAATTTTGATTCACGTTAATTCAGGTAGTTTGAAAATGTAGAAGCAAGCTCCCGAAGATATTTGCTGCCTTCTAATATCGACTGCCTCAAGTTCAGATTCAGTGGAAGTGAAACTGGAATAAAACTTTTAGTGTTATCTGCTTACATCATGTCTGGCTGTAGTTCAGTTGACCAAAATACCATTACACCTGCATCGGGTTACTGATGAGACTGGTAAATAACAAATGATGATAAGCTTTGGAAACATTGACTGTGTTAATAATTACCAGTGATCTGAGACTGGCGGGAGTAATTTTAATAATTTCAGTGCAGCTACTCAGAGGATATTTTCATATGTTTAGGAGAATTGGAATCTTAATAGTTCAGTTCTGCCTTTCAGTCTCAGTAGGCGTGACTGGTATTGATTTAACTGGGAATTACATCTGGGCAAGCAAGAGCAAATTCAGCTCTCCTCTCACTACTAGTTCTTGATCAGCTCTCAGTTTTACCGACAACATTTTTGCTTTGATGTGACAATTGTTGACTCGTGTTCTAGGAGAGGATTTGTTTGTGTACTTGTTTAAAACAGGGATCATTAGTCACCTCCCCACTCCCCAACTGAGTTTTTGCAAAAATAGGATTTTTGCTGTTCTTTAATACAGAGATTATTTAATTTTTGTTGTACTTCTCATGCAGTTTAATGACTAATCTGTTCTGGATTTTTTTTATATTGCACCTCTTCTGTGAAGTGTGTCTGTAACTGGTACTCTCCAGGTTCACGTTACTTGTGTCCCAGTGGTTACAGAGGACAGTTTGCCTTTGCCTTTGGCAAACTGTTAGCCAGGCAGTTTTATCCCATGTTCTAGTGAGTCCAATCTGAGCTGCTTTTCAGGTTACGTATTGTAATGCAGCTTTAAACGTGGGTGTGCTCCCTGCTCGGCATGCACACTGTGGTTACAGCTGAGAAAGTTTCCCACTAGCAGTGATTGCTGGGCTGTGCTCGTACTCTTGGGTACCTGCTCGGACCGTGACCTGAAAGGCAAAGTGAGAGAAACCACCCCTCCGTTATCCTTTACACCTTGCCTGAGCGACAGAATCAGTTTTGCATGTCTCATGTTTGATGGTGCTGAGAACAGCTGAGAGTGTAGACTATCCACATGTGCTGAGAGAAAGCACGCCTTGCCTGAAGGCTGTCTGCATTGCTCCCGACTCCCTTTATTTACAGTCTTGACCAATGCTTGTACGTATTTGTTACTGTGTTGTTTCCATCATGCTGTGAAGTTTCCCTGTCACCACAAGGCACAAACTCACTCTCTGGCAGAGTTCCTGGAGGTTGCACGCCTTTTGTTGGGCTTCAGCAATTACAAGTCTCTGAAATCAGCCAGCTTGTCCAGTGTAGTTTTGATGTATTTTGATGGTTCAGCCTGTTCTGCCCCACCTGCGTCACCTACAAAACTGCTCCATTGTGTGAAGGTAGATTGGAAAAGCCAATACAAGTAGTGCAGCAGCCACCTGCCAGTTTTTAAGAATTTGTGGCTTCTCTCGGGCTGACCCCATTAATGAGGGTCCCTACCTTGGCCGGCATTCAGAAGGCCAGGCACGGGATGCCTGGTGCACGTGTCAAGACTAACGCTTTACCTTTCTTCCATAGCTTGATCACTTGTTTTGCCTTCAGTTGGACATTGGTACCAACAAAACTGCTAACGCTGCCAGTTCAAAAAGTGCATAAAAGGTTACAACAGAAAAGCTGTTTGTATTTGCTTCAGCCTTTAAGTGCCTGGCAATTTTCTGTGCCTTTCCAATCACTATCACACCATCTAGCATTTAGGATTACGTTCTGGACAGGCAGGTCTAAAAGGAGATCCCAATTAGGTCCCTAATTTCAGAGAGTTAGTAACAGATCAAACTTCCTTATGCATCAGCTGCACTGTGGCCTGGGTTGGAAAACAATCTGTTTGAGAATTAACCTAGCAAAAAAGGATCTTTTCCAGTTGGATCAGTTATCCAGTCCTATCCGTGATCCAGAGCGCTTACCTCTACTGGCTACAGAGTGAAGCTGGGGGGAAGAGGTACGACTGGTTCCTGCTTTTCCTGTCCCCCAGGCGACAGCCCTCGCATGCCCCAAGAACTATTGGGTTTCAGGGATTTTTCATCAGAAAAATCCTTACGTGCTTTAAAAGCCTGCTGCGGATCCCAGGTGCAGATGAAACGATCCAGAAGGAAACTGGCTGCCCAAGGGATGCTTTGGGATGATCTCTCTGGTGGTCTAATAACTTCTTAAGACGGTTTAAGCAGTAACTGCTTAACTGCCTGTGGCTCTGCGCTCTTCCTATAACCCAGTTTTGTTTGTGACACGTACCCAGCCTATCTCAGGCCGACAAGCGTCGCTCTTTACACCCCTCCCCTCACTTTGCATTTTGTAACCCTTTCCCAGGTTTGTCTCAAGGTGAGCTACTACACAAGGGGCTGCGTGAGCGCCGGGAGGATGCTCGCTGCCTGTGAGCTCCAGCGTGCGATCACCCAGCCCTGGCCACCGCGCGCCTCCGTGGAGCGGCCCTTCGGTCAGCCCTTTCCCACCGGCTTCGGGTCAGTCTTCCAGCAGCAGCCCTGCCTGCCGCAGACCAGACTTCTTGAGGGTTTCCATTTAATCTGCGCCCAGGGACAACGAGGACGTCTCCCATCGACTTTAGCTGGGGGTGTGGGTGTGGGGTTTTTTGTTTGGTGGTTGGTGGTTTTTTTTTTTGTCATCCTGGATGTGGGCTTGGTAGCAGTGAAGGACACTCCAAGAAGTACTTCCACAGCAACATGGGGCAAAGAAAGTTATTCTTCCTATAGACAACAGCAACGTTGGTTTTTAACCGCTTGTGGCACTCTGGACCACTTAAGTGATTTTTAACCAGAACCAGCTCGAGAAGACAGAAATAATCACACAGTTATTTCCATCCCCCTTCTCAGACGGAGCTGAGCACTGCAGGCTTGGCCCTGAGGGTCTCGGAAAATAAACTAAAAGACCTATCACACCATTTTTTTCCCCTCAAAAAACCGCGTACAACAGCCACAGCTGATGTTTCGGGGTTTTATGTTGCGATCGGGCCCGCAGAAAGCCCCGCAAACCCTGGCGGTGCTGGGACCGGGACCCCCGCGCCGGGGCCGGCCAGCGGCGGAAGAGGCAGCGGGCGCGGAGGTGCTGTCTCCCCGCACGGCGCCGGCGCTGGTCCCGGCCCCTCACGGAGCGCTGGGCGGACAGTCCCGCCGACACCCCCGGCCCGGGCCCAGTCGCCCTCCCTCAGCGGGGCCGGGCGCGCCGGAAGTGACGCGCCGCGAGTCCGTTGCCCCTCACCCTCCACCTGAGCGGCCATGGGGGCGCGCCGGCGGGGAGCGCAGGAGGCGGCGGGGGCGCGGGGGCGCGGCGGGGCGGATGCCCCCGGTCTGTCGGGTGCTGAGGCGGCGGAGGAGGAGGAGGAGGAGTACGCGGTGGGGCAGGTGGCGGACAGCTTCGGGCCGGGCGGGGCGCCCGCCGCGCCGCTCGCGCGCCTCTTCAGCGCCGCCGCCGCCCCGCCGGTGCTGGTGGCCGTGACGGGGGTAAGCGCCGCGCCGCGGGGGGGGGGCGGTAACGGCGGCGCTCCCGGTGGGGCGGTGGGCGCTTTGGCCTCAGGGGCCCGGTCAGTGGCGGTGCGGGAGGGTGTCGGTGGCAGCGGAGCCGTTCCCTCCCGCCTTTCGCGCTGTGGCGTCCCCGCGGGGCTGGACGTGCCGTGAGGAGGGCGGGCGGGAGGGCAGCGGGGCGGGCGCACCGGTGAGCAGCAGACCCGGGGTGTCCCAGCACCGCTCGTTGGAGCTGTTGGCTTCCCTTAGTGGCCCTGCGAATGAACTGCCGTGTGTAAAATAGTTGCAGGGCGTTTACTGGAATTTTGTCTTGTTTTCAAGTTAATTTATTTTATTTATTTATTTTTTTTAAATNACCGCTCGTTGGAGCTGTTGGCTTCCCTTAGTGGCCCTGCGAATAAACTGCCGTGTGTAAAATAATTACAGGGCGTTTACTGGAATTTTGTTTTGTTTTCAAGTTAGTTTATTTTATTTATTTATTTTTTTAAAAGNCAGGGCGTTTACTGGAATTTTGTCTTGTTTTCAAGTTAATTTATTTTATTTATTTATTTTTTTTAAATAAGAGTAAGAAAAGAAAGCATACAGAAGAGGTGGAGAAGGCGTCAGAAGACCAGAGCTCATCTGTTGCACAGGAACCTCCTATAAAAGCAAAAAAAGCCAGAAAGAAGGAACTTTCAAAAGCAGAGAAAAAACTGCTAAACAGGTGAGTAGATGATACCTCTTTGTAGAAAGATTAAAAAACCCAACATCCAGATTAATTGTAAGATTATGAGTTCAGTGAATCAATAAAGTTCTGTTCTACTATTTGTCTTGAACCTTGTGTTTAAAAAGATTATTTTTAAGAAGAAGGTGAAAATTTTCTGTAGTTTGCCCCAGAAGGTCGTAAATACTTTCAACGGCTTGAAGTTCTAGATCCGTGAAGTGCAGGTCCCCTGTTAGAGACCTAGTGGGCCTAGAGGTTGTAGACTTGGACACAAAGTTCTCTCTGGCACAGGGTGGTGCTTTCTGGCTGTAGTTGGCTTTGTCCGGCAGAGCTGCAGTCAGAGGTGCAGGGGTGGTAGCAGGGCACCAGGCAGAGGGAGTTGTCCTCAGCGCGCTTGCCCTCTGCTGTGACGCACAACTACTCTGCTACACTGTCCGCTCCCACAGACATGCAGGGTTGGACCAAGATGCTGTCAGTGCCGGCAGGAAGCTAGTTTCTGTGCAGTGAAGTTTGGATAATGAAGTTTGCTTGATTGCAGCTCGAGGCTAATACCGTGTCCCCTCTGCGGGTGGCACTGTGTGTTGTTGCATCTTCTGTGCCCATGAAAGTTGTGTTTGCTGTTTCGGTGTCGGTAGCCTTCCAGAGGCTTCTTCAGGTCTGCTTATCGTTCATGCTATTATGGCAAGTTTGGATAGATAAAGATTTGTTAGTGCACAGATGGATGCCAAAGGATTGTCTGTGATGAGTGCCCTGAATTAAATCACTCCTTACTTCTAGCGTGCAAAGACCAATTTTTTTCCCCTCTTCAATTTTAGAGGGTGTTAAATGATTTACTTCTGAATTCTTTCTTTATTGCACCTACTAAATAGTGAATGCAGTGTCCTGGGGGCAGCAAATAGTTTCTCATGTTACGGAATGGTCATATGTGTTTGTTTAATGCATAATAAGCAAAATAGTATTTTAAATTTAGTGTTGAATATAATTTAAAATATAAGTTAAAAAATTTATTTTGGAGGCTTCAATGCTTTGACCTTGAGACCTGTTTTTTCCCCATCAATTAAAATTTGCTTGTCTTTTTCTGGTAAGAGAGAGCGCTTTGGAGCAGGCAGATGAAGACGAGGAGCAAAAACTGTTTCAAAACAAAGCGAAGCAAAAAAAAGCTGCTTCTCATGCCATCACCAAAAGTGTTGTTAATTCAGATACAGGCACCACAGTCAAACAACAAAAGAAAAAAAAGGTGGCTGATGAAACAGTAGACAGAAGAACAGTGTTTGTTGGAAACTTGCCTGTCAGCTGTACTGTTCAGGTATGTGAGTGGATTCTGACAGCTAAAGGAGTGAAAAGGATTACAACCGTCCTGAGTTTGAGGGGATGTTTCCAGCTGAGAAGTCACATGTATTTGTGACTAAAGCTGCTTTTTGGGAAAGTAGGAAATAACGCTCATTATCAAAAACCATTAGAGGCAATCTCTTTTGGTGTACCAGAGTTAGGCTTTTTACAGCAGTGGATGCAGTTGCTCTTTCTTTAGTAGAATTGGTTAGTTTCTTTTTCAGTGACAAGTGACTTAAGGGGGAACTACAATTACAAAGCTAGAAAGTGCTTCTAATTTGGAATGCAAATAATACTTCAGCTTGTTGCATAAAATATGTTAAATTTATACTTGCTTCCACAGTAAGGGGTACGAATTCAGTTTTGGCAATCTGTAGAATAAGGAGCTGCCACAAGAAACACAGAAACAGTTACAAATGACTTGCATATTTTTAGTAGCCCTTTAATAGACCTTGTATAAGTAAAATGGAAACAGTGTAAAAACAATTGCACTAATAAATGTTCAACATTAATTGTTATTACCAGGATGCAAAAATGTATTGAATATTTGTAATATCTTCTGTTTAGGCGCTGAAATCACTTTTTAAAGAGTATGGGCAAATAAAATCCATTCGATTCCGGTCTTTGGTAGGTTATTTCCTCTAATTATGTTTCTGATCTGAAAGGGTAGTATTCATTGGTTCATGGGGTTTGGGTGTGTATTTTTTGCCATTAGAAGAATCCTTGGAGATTTTACCACAGAGGCACCACAGATGCATCTTTCCTTTCATCGCATTTTACTCTTCCTGTAGCAGCAGTTGATACTATCAGAGCTGTATTTTCTCTTTAAGAAGAATGTTTTTATTATTGCTTGTTTAGCTTAGGTATTACTTACCTGTTTTTAAATCATCATAGCAAAGACACATTGATTGCAAATCTGTGTACTCTGTAAAATAGTTGAAGATAGCAGTCTTGGAACTCAAGAAACGCAATGGATGACATCAAAGCAAGTTATCTCATTCTGAGGTCTTTCTAGATCATCTCTAGGAGTAGCCAGTTACATCATTTGCTCACTGTGCTGGCCACTTTGCATTGGGTGGGAATGGGACCTGTTTGAATTTCTCTTTGTCTTCAAAAACAAATATTTGAGATAAATTAACAGTAGGCCCACTTAACTAAAGCTCTTTTTATCTTAAAGATTCCAGCAGAAGACACTTTATCCAAGAAGTTAGCAGCAATAAAGTAGGTTCCTCTTGTGAATTTTGTGCTTTATTTTTCAAGGCAAAAATAATTTTTAAGTATTGGTTGTTGCCTATTTGGCTATATGAATTTTTTAATTTTGTGTTTCTTTGACTTTTGTAATTACCTTTGCGTGTACGTAAGTTTTCTTGACAAGTGAAAGATAATTATGTGCCCGGTACACTAGTAAGTAATTTGTTGTCTTAGGCTGCATTTCCTGTATTTTAGGAAGGAGGAAGATGCTAATAGTCTTTAATTCGTTTGGATATATTTATGAGTTGACGAAGCTTGAGCAGGGTGCATATACAGGGTGTATAAGATGTACAGTGAGACTCCCTTGGAGATAAGGGGCTAGCTTGACCTTAAAGAGAAATGAAGTTGTTACTGTGCACAAAACAAGAGGAGGCATAAATTGTGTTTAACAAGAAGTGCTTGTGCACTGCACACCACCAGAATTATTTAAACAACATATGTCTTTTTTCATGTTCCAGGCACAAGGTGCACCCTAATGCGAAGTTCGTTAATGCTTATGTTGTATTTAAGAAAGAATGTGATGCCATTAAGGCTCTAAATGAGTAAGTCTCAATTTTGTTCCTCGTTCCCTGTTGAAGAGGTAGATTTACAGAGTGTTAAAAGATAAATTTAAACTACCTCCTCTCTTTTGCTTAAATCAGAATAAAATGTTTTTTCAAACTTAAAAGTAAATTTGCTTTCAGAATAATGCTGTGCAGTGACATTGTAAATTAAGTAACACTCATTTCATTTTTAAAACTTTTTGCTTTTGGCTACAAAAGAAATGGAAAAGAAATTGCTAGTGGATTTCACATCAGAGTTGACATTGCATCAAAAAGCAGTTCGGTAAGTAAGATATGTGACTAGAAAACCCCTTTTCTGGGTTGTTTCTTTTTTTTTTTTCTGTAACAACTTACTGTCTTGTATCTCTTGTTTTCTTTAGCATGACAATAAACGATCTGTATTTTTGGGAAATCTGTCATATGGTAAGTCTAAAATTGGTTGTTATGCGTCATTACTTAACATTTATGGAATATGTTGACATTAGGGTGGGGTTTTTTAATTGATATTTAGGATAGCATGTTTAGGTAGCTAAGTAGTAGGTTTATTTTTTAACTGAAACACCTAAAGGGGTTGTAAGTTTCTGGGAAGTTCTGCAGATTAATTGTTTTCTTTATTGTAGCTAGAATTGCAAGCACTTTCAGCTCTGGTTGTTGCTTGGTGTTTTTTTAAATAAATATGACTAAACTGCATAGGCCATCGCTTTCTAAACTGTTGAACGTGTACTGGTACCTTTTTGTGAACTACTTCCAAGTGATACACAGTGATGGCTTCTCATTTTAATGCTGTCTGTGAGCCACAGGGTGAGCAACTCTGTCCAGGCAGCTATTGGTAATCGGTTGTTACCCGTGTGGAGGTGCTTCCTGTATCGTTGAGGTCAGTGCTTGAGGAATATTCAGCTGCTTCTGAATAGACTGGAGAGTAGACGGAGGGATCGCCATCAGGTGTGGGCCATGTGAGGGTACTAATGGAGTCAGGGTGCTTGGGATGAGCGTCTTACGTGGTGGTGTGGATGTGTAAATACGCAGGATGAAGGCATGCCCTGTGCCTACGGCCTGACACAGAGCCAGTGTCACATACTGCTGACAGTAGTGCTGAAACCAACAGGCTTTAGACTTCAGCCTAAAACTTGACCCGTCTGAAAATCTGGATAGGTGACAAATTTGATTAATAATGCCTGTTGTGTAAAGCGTGTGTCAGTACTGTATGTTCTTCTGTGCATCCTGCAGAAAAAGCAGTTTGGACATTTGTAGTGCTCTGAAAATTACTCATCAGCTTGAACCTTTCTCGGCACGTCTAAGTCCCGTTGCTGTAATTAAACCTGTACTATTAAATTCAGCTTCCCCCCCCGCCCCTTAGCACAGATCCAATTATACCTGTGTAAAGGGATTTACCATAACGTGTGAAGCGTACCTATACAGAAAAGAGAATAACCTGTATTTTTGTGATGGTACATCACACTTGTCTGCTCATACAGGCATGAGACTTACAAAGCCTTACACATGCGGCCATTATCAAAATAATCATGTAGCAGCTGTGGTTGGAAACTGTAAATCCCTTCTCCCCCATTCACCTAGAATTCGGGGTTTGGTCAATGAGTACTAGACTTCAAGAACTGCCAGCTCAAGCTTATTATCATCAGCAGTAAGTCTTAGAAAGAGATTCTGGCATAAGGAGGAGCTACAAAAATGTGGCATGAATCTTAATTTCCACTGTGTTCAAACCATAAATGAAATTATTTGAAAAATTTATTTTTGTCGTTGCCTTCGTTCTTCTTTGTGATTTATGTTGCACTCTTCAAACCTAGAGAATCAGTAACTGTCCAAGTAAATAGCCCTTTATAAAGTCTTCATTGTTAACTTGCTGGAATTTTGTGAATCACTGATATTTGTGTACGTATCTATGTTTATGTATTTAAGTATCTATGTTTGTGTACCTGAATGGGTAAATATGAAATATTTGGATTTGGGCTAGGCTTCTAAAGCTGTGTGTCTGACTGAAGAGGCATCTGTTTCACTGTGCTTGCCTGCAGACATCAGTGATGATGCTGTGCGAGAACACTTTTCTGTCTGTGGAGGCATAGTAGCAGTGCGAATCGTGAGAGACAGACAGACTGGCTTGGGTAAAGGCTTCGGCTACGTTCTCTTTGAGGTATGTATGAATGGCGTGCTCCAGGACACTGGGAATTCTTCAAAATTTGAATTGGGATATGCCTTTATGGCCTTTTAACTTTTTTCTTTTTTGGGGGGATTTGTATGTGACATTAAACGGTGGCATTGTTGTGTATGTTAAAAGCAGCTTGGAAGACCAGTTCTGTGGAAGCAGATACAAAGAAAAGCTGTAAAACATTGGGGTGAAAGAAATGAACTTTAAGGGAAAGACTTAGAGGCGGGACAGATGAGTTCACTTGGTATAAGTGCAGTGTTCTCCCATTTCTTACATGTCAAAATATGAGTGGAATTCTTTCCTGCAGCTGGTTTGCTTACTGGCTCTCCCTGTTTCGGGTTCAGTCCAGCTTGCTTTTTTCTGGCAGTCTCTCAGCCTCATCTTCCTTAGTTTGTTTCCTGCAGTCCAATACCTTCTTTTTCCCTAGTTTCTCCTTCATCTCTCTGCCTCTGGTCTTTCATGTCTCGGGTAAGCTGTTTTATTGCCTGTTTTCAAGTATCTGTGCCTCAGTGTGTGGGCTACGTGGGTGTGCTGCTGTTTCTGAGCAGAGGTGTTGTGTCATTCAATAAATAATAGAGCGGTTTGAGTGCTCTTTATTGTAAAATCTTGCTTACAAAAATTAAAGAAAGGTGACTATTTATTTGAAAGCAAGCAACTGGAAGCAATGCTGCTTTTAACCTGCATGTCCGTTCTTGTAGGATACGGATGCTGTACATCTTGCTCTGAAACTCAACAACTCTGTTCTGGCGGGAAGAAAGATACGAGTGAAGCGGTGTGGAGAGAAGTGGAAAGCACCACAGAAGAGTCCAGCTCAGTCCCGTGCTCCTAAGGACAGAGCTGATACCGCGTTAAAAAACAAGAGGTGCTCTAATGAGTCATTTGTTGGTGAAAAAGCAAACCCGTTAAAGAAGAGCACTAAGCCAAAAAGACTTAAAACTGTTCCCAGAAACAAAACTGGGAAAAGCAAACAGCCGTTTGATAAAAATCAAACATACAAAAGCGTTCGTTATTGTTACGAAGACTGATGTATACAAGAGCCTTCCGCCATAAACGTTGTTTGCTAACGCAGCTGTAGTCCTTCTCCAGTGTTCACCCCGGGGTGCTCGGCATCTCCCGGCCTGCGTTCCCTGCTGTCTTGCGGGGATGGATCCTCCGCCGGCCCGGGAGGAAGGACGTTCGTTCTTGTGGAGTTGGGTGGAATGACTCAAAATGGCGACAGTCGGGGCGGATGGCGTGCAGACTCGGTTTGTGATGACATGCACATCGTCACTCCGATAGTTTGGGTTGGGTGTTTTAACCGCTAAGCTTCCCCTTACAACACTTCGCTGTCTCGGACGACGAAGAGCCGGGGCGGGAGGAGGTGGAGCGGGAGGGGCTCGGCTCGGCCCGGCCCGCCCGCGCATGCGCCCCGGGGGTGGCCGACCTGCCCGCCCGCAGGCAGTGGAGGAGGCGCCCTCTGCCGCCGCTGGCTGATGACGCCAGCGGAAGCGCGGCGGGGTCCTTTCTGGCTGCCCGCTCGCCCCAAGGTGCCTGCGGAGCTCGGCGCCGGCCGCGCGGCGGGAGGGAGGGAGGGGGCGGGCGGGGGGCTGCGGCGGCGGGACGGGAGCGGAGCGGACCTTCCCCTCGGCGCCGGGCACCATGATGGTGGGCAAGACCAGCGCCATCGCGGCGGGCCTTTGCGGTGCCCTTTTCATCGGTTACTGCATCTACTTCGACCGCAAGAGACGAAGCGACCCGAATTTCAAGAACCGGCTGCGGGAGCGTGAGTGTCCGGGCCGTCCCCTCCTCTCCCCTTCCCGCCCCGTCCCTCCCGGCGGTCTCCCGCCAACGGCCGCCGCCGCCCCCACCCCCCTTCCCCCGCCCGCCCGGCCCGCGGCACGTGGCGCCTCCGCAGCGCCCTCCCGCTCCCGGGCCCGGCCGGGGCTCGGCCCCGCCGCCGCCTCCCCCCCTCAGCNCCTCCCCGCCTCAGCCGGCCCCGGCGGGGGAACCGGCCTGCCCGGCCCCCTCCCTGCGAGGGAACGGCCGTCAGCCCCCGCCGCCTGCCCGCCCTCCGCCTCAGCCCGCCTTGCGGCGGGTACCGGACGGGAGCGGCGCCAGAGGGGCCGGGAGGCTGCGGCAGGGCCTGCTTCGCCGGGCCGGGGGCTGGCGGGCGGCAGGGGGCCGGGCGCGCGTGTGCGGGGCGGGCCCCGAGCCACGGCCGCTTGTGGCCTCTCGTCGTCCGTTTACCTAAACCAGGGGACGGGTGGTTTTGTCGGAGCGTGTTTTCTGCAGTTTGTGTAGTTATTGGGTAACCTGAGGTTTCCTCACCAGAAGCTTGGCTTGGAAATAATTCACCTCCCTCTTTTTTAAAATCTGGTTATCTTACATACTCAGCCATACTATTATCGCCACTGCGTTTACGTGGTGACGTTAATTTTTTTTTATTTTAGAAGACTATCAGGTAAAGAAACACAGTCTCTTACAGGGAAGTTGTTGCTGTGGTAGCAGCCCGCAGGTATTTTGTCTGCTGCATTCTTAACCCTCCTGGCAGCTCTGTTATTAGCTTCCAGGATAAGAATGAATGCCAGAGAAAACTGTTGATTCATCCAAAATGTAGAGCTCTTCTCCCATGGCTCTTCATTATTTCACATCTTCAACATTTATTTAAATGTCTTGGTTAGTGAAGGTTTTAAATACAACTCTTAAGTGCAGGTACTCAAGGTACTCAAATTCATCCAAGGTATGCAAATGAATCATGAGAAATAAGTTGATATCTCTTACGCTGGGTTCTTTCTACCATAGGAATATGTATAGTATTTCTTTAATAACTAATCTGAAGATAAGAAATTACCATTAAGGTAAACTTTCCCAGCAAGTAAACATAATGTGATCAGCAGTTTCGTGGATGGGAGAGTCAATAACTAGATAGGTCAAAAATGAATATTTACCTGATGATGTTTAAACGAAACTTAAATGCTTTGATTCTGTCTTAATGGATTCAATTTGTTGAGTGACCAGTGTTGGCGCTTAATAGCGTATTCCGCTTTCTGTAAGCACTTCCACAGCAAATTATGTCTTTTGAATACTTCATCTTCAGGCCTTTGCTCATGTATGTAGGACCTCAGATGCATACTTCTTGTGTATCTTCCAAGTACTTTTTGCCCTGCAGTGCAAGTCATTCATAGTGAATTTTTAGTATAGCAAATTGGTATGTGCTTGCCTTGCAGAAGCAAACTCGATTTTGGGCTGTATAATCAGCCATGTTCTTTTTATGATGTTAAATATGTAGTAGAGAAAATACTGGATTACATGAGATCTTTGCAGAAGCACTGAAAATTATTTTTGCATCCCATTGTTTTCATTATCTGAGCTTCTCTCCAGTGATGTTCTGAATAAACCTTAGACTTGCTCTGGTCAAGAATTAACGTTTTCTTTTAAAGTGGAAAAAATCCATTGTGCTTTAATAGGCGATGGCTGTTGTCATTTGGAGGACATTACTGTATAACTTTAGATCCTTGGACATGATAGACTGGGCTGCTTTTCGTTGCAAGGCTTTAGATAATATTAAGGATTTTTTTTTATTATTATCATTTTTTAGTACTGTAACTGATTCTTTAGTATGGATGCTTCTGTAGTGGTGCCAGTTATCTGATTATTACAGTGTTTTTACTGTTGGATAGTAAACTGTAAAATATTTGACCAGAAAAGGTCCAATTCAGCAGTCCGTTGCAGTTCTTTAGATGAAGATACAGTGTTTCTTGGGCAATAGTAGGGGTATTTGATGAAAAACTTGTAGAAACCACCTTTACAGCACATCTTTTCCAGTAACATTTTTAGGATAAGATTGTTTTTCAGACTCTGTGATGCACTATCACTGAAATTTGGGAAGGACAGGAGATCTGGCATGTCAGTGGATTGCCTGTCATACTTGATCAAGCACATGCTGACAAATGAAGAAGCAATACTTTTTTTGCCATCCCAGTTACATTGTACATCTCTTTGGGTTGTCTTAGGACCAAAGTTTACATTGCAAAGCCCATCCTAAAAATGAGGTGGCCAGATTCAGGTTTCAGGAAAAAAATTGTGATTTCCTGGGAGGCTTGAAGAACTGCTGGACTTTGGTTTTTCAGATATCTTAAGTTGATTTATTTAGTGGGGTTTGTGTTTTTTTTTGTGTGTTTTTGGTTTTGTTTTGTTTTTTTAAGATTTTGGTGTTGCTAGTTTGGGGGCATATCCATGTTTAATCTTGGGATCAAAAGATAGCACAGCTATAAACATCTGGAACTGTTTAGCTTCCACAGCTATATTTTATGATGATAAGATTTCAGATGCATTTACTATTCATATTCTTGAATGTATCAAACAGAACTGCTCTGTATGCAAGTATAGATGCTGACCTCTTTGTTCAGAGACAGCCAGAATTTCTGACCATGCTGAACTCCACCTCAGAGCACCTTCTGCCTTGACAGCTGAATGAGAGAAGAGCTGTAGGCAGACTTCACGGATGGGAGCTGAAGATGCAAACGGCTCTTTGGTTGTTCCGCTCCTTTGCAGGACTCCTTGTGAAGCTTCTGGGGCAACTCAGGGATTTTTGCCACCCATGCCAGCGTGTCAGGTTATCCATTGGTTCACATTTGAAGCGTACAAGAGCTGTGCCTGAAGGACCTGCAAGTCACGTGCAGTTTGGGAGCTGCAGTTTGGCTTTCTGTTTTGGATGGATGCATGTGCATTTTTGTGTTAATTAAGATTCCTTCTGTGAAAGACTACCCTTCCCCTTTTTTAAATGTAATGGCTTTAGAAAAGAGGGAAGTTTATCATTTTCTTGGAGGTCCCTGAGGGAAAACAAAATATTTTGGGGGGTTGTTTCAGGTGGTGGTTTTGTTTTGGGGTTTTTTTCCCTGCTCCCCGCCCCCCCCTCCCCAAGCCATTGCTTTTTGCTTGTCGTATTACAAATGTAAATTTTGGCTGTTGTTGCAAAGATATTTTAAAACTTGTGTTACCAACCAGTATGGGAAGAATTCCTAAATATTTTAGAGCTATTTGTATTTTGTAATTGTCTTAGCTAGTGGGCTTTAAAGAGACCTGTAAAAATGCATTAAGAAGAGGAAGAAAAATTGCACAGTAATCAGACTTGAAAGGTTCTGTAAATCAGTGTTCAGTTATAAAATCTTGGTGATTCTTCACATTCCTTTACTATTTTCAGGTTAAAGTATGTGATTTCATATGTGTGCGATCAGTGGTCAAAAGGTTTTATTAAATAGTTGCCGTTGCCAGCACGTCTTTTTATCTTTATCCCTGAATGCTTAACCTAGTGAGTGATACCCATTGTCATATTTTAGATGTTATAGTTACGCCAAGAAAACACAATTTTCTCCTGAAAAGGATGTACAAATGTTAAGCTTTTACTCTTTGTACTTTTCATTGATGTTTTCACTGAATGCACTACAGTTGCAATGTGGCTTATTTTGATAGTGAAACATTTCAGATACCAAATTTTTTTTCCGTTTTCATTTCATCTTTAAGGTCTTATGTATTGGCAAAACTGGTTTGCATAGTAGTGCAGTTTCAAGTTTTGTGCAAATTAATGCTTCAGAAAACTTAGAGTGAGCTAATTGAAGGCACCAACTTTCAAGAGATAAATTCTTCTTTAATACCAGAAACAACCATAATGATAAAATTATAATATGCTACACTTCTATACGACACATTCTTCTGTGTATGATGTTGTAAAATAAAGTACACAGGTCAGTAAGTTGTAGACATTCAGGTGCTAAGGTTATTAAGGTATCATAGAAGGTAAAAAGGTGATCTGTGTAGTTAGAACGTGAACTGCCTTTATAGAAAGAACACTTGATCTTGTCTGTAAATTTCACAGGTTACATTATCACTATTAGGAAATAGTATTCCTGAATGTCTTCATTAGGTGGACAGTTGCAAATTTTTAACTCATTGACAGTAGAACTGCTAGTCATATTTGGAAGTATTTCTAGCTTGTAAAACTGTCTCAAAAGAAAAATCAGGGCTCTGTGGCAGTTCTTCTTTGACAACATGTTTGATGTTCACCGAGCAGACACTTAGGACAAGTAGTATGAGTACAGTTGTTTAACCACAGGCTGTACTTAAAAGTTGTATTGGTGTAACTATTTCAGTTGATGAACTGATGTCTTACAAAAATGTTTATTCTAAGGAAATCACCAGTATTACTATAATTATTCTTTTGTTTATGAATAGGTGGTACTATAAAATATCTTCATACTTGCCTAATTGCATTAAAAGCAAGATATATATCATTTTAAGTACATTAGTTTTGTTGGAGTGTTACAACTTCATGTTGCAGACCAACTTTATGCCTTTATGTTGGGCAATTAAATCTGTAAATATTTGTTCCATCTGTAAATATCTGCTTCCCTCAGATTTCAGAAATGTATGGTTTAATATTGCTCTTGCTATGGGATGATGAGATACTGCCACCTATCTAACTAATTCCCAAGCCTTTGCTATAAAACAGCTGGGAATGTACGCTTATGTACTGTGACCTGCTAAAGGTCTTGTTGGTGGTGCACCATATAGTTCAAAATTAGCCTTGACTTCTAGGCAGTTCTTCTGTGGCTTATCATTGTTAGAAATCATGTAGAGAAATCCTGTGTTACTCTAATACTCTTCCTTTTTCATGCCTCTAGTGCATGAGGTATGCTCTGCTGCAGGCCCTGCACAGTTGGTGGTTACCATAGCCAGCAGGAGAATTGCCATTTTGAGGTGGTATGGTACTGCCAGCCCTTGTTAGACCTTTAGATGATATTCTGTTGCAGACAGTGTGTTCGGTCTTCAATATTTAGAATATATTACCGGTTTCTTATTTTGAAAATTACTTTGATTGGTTTATGGTTTCAAACTGAGGGCTTTTTAAATTGCAAATTAAAAATGTAAGTTGTTTTTATTCTTACAGGGAGGAAGAAACAGAAGCTTGCCAAAGAGAGAGCAGGGCTTTCCAAGGTAATACTGTGTTCAATAATGCAGTGCTGTTTTGAAAGATGTTTCATTTGTATTATTTGTAAGATCTGTTTAAACATCTGTTTTGATTCCAGCATAACAAACACTTCTGCAGATAAGCAGTCTTTAGTTTTTTTTTAACGCTCACAGATCACCATATGAAGTGGTTGTTCAATTTTTGTGTTATGCTAGAAAGTACAACATTTACTGTGTGACTTGGTAGTGTTTTCCTCTTTGTAGTATGTGCAAGGACTTTTCAGACTTAAAAAGTCGTTTATGAGATACATCTATAACTGAACATGATAGTTTTTTTGCTATAAGTATTTGATTTGTCTTCCCTTATCAGCAATGAATCCTGGAAGAAAAGATAGATTTATCTTAAACAATTGTGTCAAATATGGTTGTGATAAACATAACACACCTCAGAATTTATATTTGCTACAAAATTGAGTACCTAATAAAATGAGTAGAGGTATTTCAGGCTCTGTCTCTCTACAGATTTGTGATGCAATGATATGAGACCCGAGTCTGATTTTCAAAAACATTCTGTGTACATTTAACTTAGTGGTGACATTTTTAATTTTTCTTGCCGGTTCTGGTATAACAGTATGGTTATGTGTGTGTTTGATTTCAGTTGAGAATGTTTTCTGTTAACTTCTTTATTAACTGGTCTTTAAGGGCCTACTTCAATTTCACTGTGTGTGTTATAGTTGCCTGACTTGAAAGATGCTGAAGCAGTTCAGAAGTTTTTCCTTGAGGAGATTCAGCTTGGCGAGGAACTACTAGCTCAAGGTAATAGCATAATCTTTTTTGAAGGGTAAGGGGTAAAATAATTTTTCTTTACCTTTGGTAGAAGATGATTTTTGTATACTAGTATCTTTTGGGTAGTCAAATTCACCTAGGAAAATCCATTTACTTGTTTCTAACCTTCTGTGTTCAGAAGATCCAGCAAGGGAGGAGGAAAGAAAAGTGAGGATTGATTCTCAGTACTTTAAACCACTGTTGATGGATGTTTTATGTAAGAACTTTACAGCGTGGAAGAAGGTTGATTTCAAAATGTTATGATTTCTCATACAGGTGAATATGAGAAAGGTGTTGATCACTTGACCAATGCCATTGCTGTGTGTGGGCAGCCGCAGCAGCTACTACAAGTTCTACAGCAGACACTTCCACCACCAGTGTTTCAAATGCTTCTAACTAAGCTCCCTACAATAAGCCAGGTATGTGAAACATTCCCTGTTTTTTTGGTTTGAAAATAATTGAACTACTTCTCTTACCCACTACATCAGTCCTGAGTATTGTTTTTTTTAATGTGTTTTTGTATATTTTCCGTTAGATTAAAAGAAGCTTTTCATTCACCTGAAACATTAAAAAGTGTACATGAAAAATATCATGTAACATTAATAGCAAACAGGGTAAAATAGAAATATAAAACTTCTCTTATGCATGTAGTATGCTAAGCTCTTCTAAAGCAGAGACATCTGACCACAGCTCTGATACTGTAAGTGGGTCCACTGTTTCCCAAATACGTGTTGGGGGATCAGAAAAGTGATAACCTTCTTGCACTGGGTCTTGAGTTTTATTTTGGTTTAGTTATATTACTATAAGTGTCTGTAAGTGCTATAGAAGTCCATTAGAATTAATCTGTTGCTTTTGCTAGCCTGTTGCTTCTGGGCCAGCAATAAACACAAAATGTGAACTAGCACCAGAACACATGACAGTTTTGGAAGCTTGGGGAAAAGTGTTTGTAGCTCTGCGTATAAAATGCCCTCCCTTTTTAGCCTGAGTACTGTGCAGGTAACATTGGTAATATGCTAGCAGGTGAGTCTATTGTAAAATAAATAATATGTTTTCCATTCTTGGAAATGCGAGGGCGCTCCCCAGTGGTATTACCTCACATAAAGCAGAGACTCAGTGCTGTGCATCAGTCAGCTCTCTTTCCAACTCAGGTTTTGGTTTAAGGTCCATAAGCTTTTTAAGTAAAAGCATGAAAAAGTGCCAGGTACACAAGCTGTAAAGGTCTGAGGAAACAGCGGACCAAAAATGTCCTTAGAGGACAGCGCCAAAAACCATACAGAGATCATCACTTGAGGCTGATAGGATATTATTTATTTGACTTTGGCTTTGTTAGGCATTGCACAGTACGTAAGCTTTTGAAGTCAGTTCCGCAGAAATTATGTTGAATAGATTACCATTTTTAACATTAATCAGTTTGCTCAGTAATTACACTGCTTAATGTTCAGTGTAAAATTACATTGCTTGATAATCAGTTGCCTACTGTCAATTTTATGTAATTGTGAATGAGTTTTTCTCCTTCTTACAGAGAATTGTAAGTGCACAGTGCTTGGCTGAAGATGATGTTGAATGAGGTCACACCACAACAGGGGGGGAAAATGTTTTCTTACCCCAGAAGATGAGCATCAGTAGGGGGATAAAGGGGCAAACATAGTAGTTAATGGACTGTGTACCACATCGGGTTCTACCAGAGTTAAAATTAACTTTGTGTAGGTGGGTTTCGCAGGATTTTATTTATTATCCCAGTGAAAAGTGTATTTTGATAAGAATTCATTTTATAAATACACTGTGTTGAGTTATCAAAGTATCACTAACTTCATTATTATTAAAATATGCAGTTGTAATGTTGTACATATAAAGACATAAAACTACGACCTATTAAAAACCCAATGCTCATTTTTGAAAAAACAAAGTTATGGCAATAAAGATTTATCTGCACTTGTGTGTCCCTACAGTACTACTTCAAATTTCAGAATCTTTGGGTGTCAGAGCAAATGATCTAAAAATGACTTAACATTAAAATTTATTTTTAATGTTATGGCTGGTCTTCCAATGCTTTTAATTAAGTTTAAAACCTTGTGTCATTTCCTGATAAAATAGATGTGATCATTTAAACAGTAACCGATCACCTTAGAAAGAGATGCAAATCAGAATGGTAATAGATGACTAGCTGTAGAAAGAATGACAAATCCATTTCTGTCAGGAATAATAACACCTAAAGTGATTCAAGTCAAAACTGTATCTGTCGACTCTGTTAATGCAGGTGTCTGAAATAAAGCTGTTTGGAATAGAACCTGGGGGAGATTGTAAGAAGACAAAGGTGTTGGTTTGTTTTTTTTTTTTGAAAGGTTGAAACCTTTTGCAAGATAGGCAGTTAATATTTCAGTGTCTAGTCTTCAAGACCGTAGAAAATGGTTGTTAACAGTCTTTGGCATTTGCCTTAAAAATAATTGCGCTGATAAGGTAAGACAATGATATTCCTAGGCTAAACTAGCTAAAGCTAATGGAATTGGAAAGATGTAAAATTTTGGTATGGTGTGATCCTGTAAACTTGAGTTTAGGTAAGTCTTCCTTTGCCAGTGAAAAGGAGGCAAATAATACACAGACTTAAGTGAGCAGCGGAAGCGTGCTTCTGAAAGCAAGTTTTCCATGGACAGGATGTTCTAAATGTCAAGCCAGGTTGGCTTCTACCGTTCTCTGGTTTTGTGCTATCACCGCTCAGGTGGCAGAATAAACACTTAAAAACGTAGCTTTATATTTTTGGCACGGTGACTTGTTTTAACTCAAGGAGAACAAAGGAAGAGAATGCTTTGAAGTGTCTGTCTTTCAGACCAGCTGATTGTTTGTGCTGATGATGTTGATACTCTAATAGTGGGGTAGTAGCTGACATAGTCCAAGTAGAAGTGATGTACTATGAGCGTCCTTTAGCCGACATTCCCATCTATCTCATTTCAGCCTGGTGTAAGTTTCTGTAAAGGCAGATTCTTCCAAACCGTAGGTCTCAATGTTTCAGAAATTGCCTCACACGGAATTTTTGAGAGGTGAAGTGGAGAGTTGATGGTCACCTAGCAGTCAAATACCTGAGTATGGGAGTAGAAGTGGCTCTTACTCAGTCAGTCTGCTTAGATGGTTTGCCATGGAAGACATATAATCCTTAATCCCTTGAAAACACAATTTCCCAAGATTTGAGGTGCTATTGAATTTTTCTGTAATGTGACAAATACTGAAGTTAATGGCTGGTATGAACAAAAATTTCTTGAACAGCTGGCTGTAATTCAGTCTTTTTGTTGTGCTTGAATTGTTCAGGTAGCATAAGGTAAAAGTCAAACTTAGTAGCCATAATCTTCAGGTAACAATGGCTGCTTTGGTCTTTTAATTTATTTTAGAGGGACAAAGTTATTCCACACCTAGAATACTTAATAAAAATGCTGTGAAATTGCAGAAGGTTCTATTTTTAATGAGTACAGTGAGGCTTTTTGGAGGAGTTTTTCTTTTCCTTTCTAACCCTTAAAAGCGAAAAACAAGAATTCATAGGTCATGCTGACAGACCTGTTAGCATATTTACAGCTGTGCTTGCTGGTGCTGGTCACTTCAGTGTAATATCTTTTTGGTTCAGCTTTCAACATTGTCTTAAGGTAAATCAAACTCTTCCACCCTGCCTTGAAAAACAAAGCCAGACAGCATAAAACAAAAGCGGTACCATTCCTTCAAACCTGAACAACTTTTTATGCTTGAATTCACAATTTAGCTTAAAGCAAAACTCTCCTGAACTAAGTATGTTTTAGCAAACCTGGGTGTCAATTCTTCTGATTTTGATGGAAGACTTGGTGATAGTCTGATTATGTCTACAAATGGTCATTGCTTTAGTAAACACCATAGACACACGTATTACTCTAGCTCTTTTTAGTTGATCCTACAAAGTTAGACGTAAATAAAATTTTAGATAGCATAGGTTTAAATTAAGCCTTAACTATAGATTTGTTCTTATATTTGATAACCCAGAAGTACCTGGTTAGTATGCTGGAGCAAGCTCTGATACCTATTTTGAGTGAGTTTGCTAATAGGGTGGGAATGATGAATCCTTTTAGCAAGGCTTGAGATTATTTGTTTTCCAAAATCTCCTGATGAAGCTAATACCTTACAAACTGTGAAGACTTGGAGATACTGTCTAGAATGGGAATTTGCTGTTGCTGTGACAATGGCAGGCTGACACTGGTGTAGTTAGCGTGCACAGTCCACAGATGTAGGAGGCAATAATTTAGAACTGGTTTCAGATGTAAGCAAAATGCAGGTCATTGGAAGCGCAGTGGTAATGATGGATGTTAGTGCATCAGTAGTAGTAATACCATTGCATTAGCTGTGTGTTGCACAGTACCATATTTCTTTTTTCCTGTGCAAATTAAAAAAAGGTGAAAGGGAGACATTCCAGTTGTGGATTTGCTGCTGGTGAATAAGATCTCTAAGGTAAACCTACTGATCTTGCCTTCTGTGGTGCTCCAAGAACGTGGCACTTGTTTTCAGCACTGAGGATTTCTCACAAAGGAAATCAGAGGTCTGTTAGTTTTATATTGGGAAGTCTGCTATCATCAGTTATGAGCTTCTCAGGCAGCTTTTATAGAAAAAACCCAGCTAGTTTCATGATCATGCAGGACTGCCTTTGATCTCTCACCATAAAGTTTTCTCGAGAATGGAATCAAATCCAAAACCAGAGTGATCAGGCATACACTGAATCATCTGGCAGTAATTTCCTTACCCTGAGGGATGACAGAATATTATTGTTGCCCTTAACTTGAGAAATGGAGAAGTCCCAACCCTGCTGTGTAGGAGGCCAGCCAGTCATCATCAAAGTAAAGCTCCAGGTATTTATGCATCCAGAAGAATCTTCTGTCTAAAGTTTCGTTTGTACATCTGTTGATGGTGTGTTTAAAGTCCATTAGGCTGAACAGTGGCCCTACATGACCGTTGTGTTAAAATTAACATGAGTTAAAACTTCAAGGGAATCTTTGAAGTGGTCACTAAGTGCTTTTAGTGAGTGTTTCAAAGGCATGTTGTACTGTACACCCATGCTTCTGCATTTTTCAACGTATGGATATGAAAAGGGCTGATGTGAAAAAAAAGTAATTCTTCAAGGTTTCTGTTGTACGCAAGCCTTGGTTTGGTTTTTAATTTGTGTGTTTACACTGACCGGTCTCCTTTATGCAGGGACCAAAAAAAGCCTGTTGGAACAGCAGTCAAATCTGACTAAAAGCCTGTTGCAAAGAGATGAAACTTGTGCTTAACTCACGAGGACTGGGCTAGCTTTCATCAGAGGCACTCCAGAAACTGAGCTTCTGGTGCGGGTAACAGGACTTGTTTTCTGCATTTGTACCAAAACAGAGCTTCCCAAAGAAGAAGGTGTGGACATCTGATGCTGTTCTTGGAGGGCAGAATTTGCCACGTCCCATGTATGAATGTGTGAGTGATGCCATAGAAAACAGCTGGCCCTTCTGTGATGTTTCTGTACCGAACCGTTTAACATATTTGCACTAGCTAACGCGCAGCTTTTTCAAAGTACAGTGGTTTCCATATGTTATTGAAAAGAAAATCCAGGTTCTCACTTCTTTCCCTGCAGTAGGGGCTTACAGGTGCTAGTTTTACAGAATATTTACTGGATATCTTTTGATAAGGTCACTACCCTGTTTTCCGATCACTGCCATAACCTAGTAATCATGAACTCTTAAAGGCCTCTGTGCTATAGGGTTTTGACTCCAGACATAGAGTTCCAGTTCCTGCTTTGTAAAGGTCAGGCCTAGATTTAATGGGTTGGCAGATGCATGTCCTCCTGCGGCACTTGCTCACAACTACCATCATTTCCCTTACACCCTGAGGATGTTCTTCACTCATCTTTGGGGTGAGAGGGTGTCCCTTGGTGCTCACCCACTGTGTGATAGCTGCTGAGTGGAGTGTTGTGGCACAGTGTTGCTGCAGCCTGTGGATTTGTCCGGACGGTCCATGCTGCAGGACAGTTATGAGGGGCTTTTATATATGAAATTTCTGCTGTGCATGGAGGCAGAAAACAGCTGAAGTCAGACAGTTCTGCCTCTTCACAACTTGGACCCTTACAACTAAAACCTGATTTGGTTTCACCGTCATTTATTTGAGCGGGTCTTAATCTAAACAGCAGAGGGCAGTTTTGCACACAGGTTCTGTGCAAGCTCATCCTGCAAAATCCTAATTTTTAGACTCTTCCTGCCTGGTGAGGTGATGCAATGCAGCATTTTGTCCAGACAAATCTGGTACAGTGTGTAAGATGGGATCAGTGGGGCAGTAGTGGCATGTGTTTCTGCTGATACCTAATTTTGGCTTTTTAAATCCCGAGTGCTTGGTTTGTTGCAATGACGTGATTAGAAGGATTTCCCTTTTCTCTCTCTCTATCCCTCAACACAAACCAGGTATATAGATAAGCCAGCTGCATTGTACAACTTAAACTCTGCAATGAAATGCAACTGAATCTGATTCCTAGGCATGCAAGAGAAGAGTTTTCCCCTGACCAGCTGTGATTTTTCTGGATGAGCTTTGCTAGCTGCAGTGAAAGGACACCACCTGTTAACTGCAGTAGGGGTGGAAGAGAAATCTGTATCTTGAGACTCTGCCTGGAGTTGGACTCTGGCTGTGATGGCCCATGTGGCCAACTGAAAAAACAAAAAAAAAAAGGGCAAGGTATTATAGGTTGGTGATAGGATGCAGTTGTGTTGCTGGTTGAATTTCACGTTCAGGTGGCAAAATCTGCTCACCCTGTTGCAATCCTGTAGCTGACGTGAAGTGAGCTGGTGGGGTCTCTCTCATGCCTTGGAGGCAGCTATTTGTATCGTGGTGACACCCTGGCTTGAGACCAAATCTTAACTACTCCCGCACCTCAGAAGTGTTTTTTCTGTTCTTCCTGGGCTGTGCTTGCAGGGGGAAAGTGTACGTTTATGCCATACAAGTAAATGGAAGTTTTCAGCCCTTGTAGCTGTTGATCAGCATTTTCCAAACATTCAACTTGTTCGTAAGAAATTCTTCAAAGTCTGCTTAAAAAATGGCACATATCTAGAGAAAGAGAGCTGTTTAATAAAAGATATGTCTCTGCAAACCATGCTGCTTCTCCTTCCTTAGGTCAATCTGCATATGTTACACCCTGTAAGATAGCCTGGAAGGTATGGAAATTTGCTGTAACAAACCAATCTTTGCCTGTTTTGGCATGTATGTAAAAGAGCATTTCCTGGAGCTCTGAAACAACCTGGTTAGCATCTTTCGTTGTATTTAATATTATTTAATGAGAAGGAATGTACATTCAGCTTTGATGATTAAAATGACAATGATTATTGCATGAATTTGTTAATTATAACACAATGACTAATTAAATGGAGAAATGGAGAAAAGGGATTCTTGAGCAAGCATGTTCTTTGAGAAACTCTCCCCTGGTGTTTTTAATTGATAGTACATGCCTAATCAATTCATAGCAGTATCTCATTGTTGGTGGGAACAGTCAGGTTTTGATGGAAATTTACTTTCACCACACACTGACCTGGTATAACGTAATTGCTTGGTCCTGTAAGTTACCGCAATGAAGACTACCAACTCCTAGAATTAAGGAGGTGGAAGTTTTTGCCTATATAAAGAAGAGAAACCCCATCAGACCCCAGGTTGCAGCCTCCATGTTTATTGAGTTCTTCTAGTTCGGGTGTTTGCTATAATGACACTCAGCTGAATTTGCATAACCATGAGGGGTTGCTATTTGGTTCACATTTCATTTTCTTTTATGTCTCCTTCTAAAGCTTTAATCTTTAACGTTAGGCCCCTTGGCTTATGTTAGAAGTTGTCTGACAGAACCAAGGGCCCTTTTTTACTTCTCTGTAGGGATGTTATCTACTGGCCATTGGCACTGGCAGAATTCTTAGCATGAAATTATTATTATTACTTCTGTATCAGCAGAGATGTGTGTGGCACTCTGAAGAAACTGTCAAGATGAAGTCTCTGCTTCTGCAAGCTCACAGCCTGCGGTCCTGATCCTGTAATTTACTCTGCATGGTCCTTTCCTCATGGAAACCTAAGCAGTCAAGAGCAGGACATTGGGACAGTGACACAGGAAGGGAGAAGGTAAGGTTTAGGATAGTATGATTGCTTTGGTAGTTATTGGGTGGGTGTTTTGTTTATCTGAATGATGTATGAAGCTCTAAAGCTTGCTCCTTTTCTACATCGCGTTATTTTTAGACTGGTTGGCTAGTCAGTGCTAGTTACTCATATCATCAGGAAAAATCGGACCTCAACCAACCATAGACTTCCTTATAAATCATGAAGCCTACCAAAAGAAAAAAAAAGTACTAAAGACACTCTCTATAATTGAAAAGATTTGAAGCACCTCCCCCCCGCCCCCAAACTGAAATCAGATAACATGAACTGTCAAGCACTGGGTTAATTACTCTGCTGGCAGTCCTGCAGTTCATAAGTGGCTTCTGCATTGTAAATGTAAGAAGCAATCTTTCAGAAATCTGCCTTGCTGTTTGATAGCAACTTTAAAAGGAACTCTGACTGTTCTGTCAAAACTTAGTAATCAGCCTGCACCATAGTGCCGGAATTCGGTGACACCATCATGCAAATAGGAAAGCTGGGACATAGGTATTAAGCAGGCATAGATAAGGCAGACGGCTTAGAAAGCAATGCAGTGAGTCAGCGTCCATCGTAGATGTTGGATTGCAAACTGTGAATACATGACAGCCTGATAAAATGGTTGAAAACTGGAGAGGTACTTTACTGAGGGAAAGTTGTAGCCCAGTTTTGGACAGTTGACCCATACTTAAAGACAATGCAGCCGTCTAAAGCTTGCTTCTGGTGCTCAGAGTCCTCATGGTTAGAGCAGGTGTTATCTGTTGACCAGGATGGTTCTATCCCCTTTTTCTGCTTTGGAGCCGATATCTGGAAGAGAAAGGAAGATATGCCTGAAGGAGCAGGCTACATGTTAGCCATATATCCAGAAGGTCAGATGATCAGACTGCTGTGTCCTGCCACCCTCAAGAACCAACAGACTGTCTGGTTCTTAGCGGGAGCTGGAGCTAAGCAGTTGGGCACCTTGGCTTCCCTGGGCAACCATGGAAGTAAGTGCTGATAAGTTAAATTGGTTTTCTAAAGGGCACAAAGGCCCTGGGATAGAATGTATTGATATTGGGGCAGTGCTATCCCTGTGCTTTTTGTCATAAAATATGAAGCAGAGAAAACAATTGGCTTCTGTGTAGAATCCCTCCCTTCATTTTTGGTTATTTGCAGGGTCGTGTTTGTTATGAGACCCTGCCACGGTCGGGAGCAGTGTTTTCTCTGCTGGGTTGCTCTCAAAATTTTTCAGCAGGCCTGATAATATTTGTCATTAGACTGTAGATCTTTTCACAGATGGATGTCTTCTACCTCGGGCAGCACATTTTTAATAAGAACAGTGATCACACCCTGATTTTAAAGAAAAAAAATCAGAATCAGATTGCAGTCTGAGAGAACCAGCAATGGCTCAGACTCGGGATCCTTCATGGCCTTTCCCTTTTTTTAATCTTACTGTTCAAATTCTGCCTCCCCAGCTCCTGGTAACATTGCAGATGATGTGTGCTTGGTCTCCAAGGGTGACAACACAAGCTTTGTTGTTGATTGATGCAGCAGGGATTTTGTAAATTCAAAGTATTCATAGATTATCATAGTATTCGTAGTTACCAAAGTATTTGTAGACCTTATCACTCTGGGCTTTTGAAGAAATGCTGCTGTAAGACTGATTCCCTGGAGTAGCATAGATTATCTTCAGTCTGGGGAACTTAACCGCATTTTCCTTTCTTCTTGAAAGACCACGTTATTTTTGCTAATATCAAATAATATCACCCTTGTTGACATGGCTATTTAGGGCACATGCAGTACAGCTGTGCTCTTCTGAAGCTTCACTGGACTCGGGGACCAAAGACACGGAGCTAATGATTAGCTAGACATACCGTCCTTTGCACCAGGGCCAAATGCAGTCTGCTGCTAATCACCTTTCATTGCCCATAAGGTGTGAGAGTGGTTATTTATTTCCAGTGGGATGTGCAAGAACAGAAAGCACTTTGCCACAAGGTAGAGCTTTGTGGGCAATCTTGGGTGCCTGATGCAAGGCTTTTTCCATTGCTTCCCAAAATGATGGTCTCTTCAGGCAGAGGTCAGGCACTGGCAGTGTTTTTGTTTTCTGGCTAAATAGAAGTCTGCTGCAGGACCTTCCAATTTAACATCTTTCAGTGAACATCAGGATTCACATACACCAAAGCTCTTTTTTCTCTTTAACTTGCCGTGTGAAGGTCATACAAAATAATTCATTCACTGCCCTTTGCTGGGTGTCTTCCAAAGGTAGAGTGCCTGCCTTTTGCTATCTAAGGGGATTAGCATTTTGACTTTTCTTTTTTTTCACTGTTGAAAGGTTAACATTTGTATTCTTTTTGGAATATAAAGGAAACGTGTCATTGCAGAGGCACATAGCGGAGTTAAATTTTCAGGGGTGGCGCAGCAGATAACCTCTGGGCACACAGGTACCTAGGCTGACAGGATTGGGAACGGGGCATCAGCTCTAGATTCAGGCCTGTCTCCTTGGGACAAAGTAGCGCTCGCTGTTACTGCCAGCCCATCATTTTGCTGTAGACGTCCATATGACAATCGCAGAACATGCCAAGACTGCGGTAGCTTTGTGAGCCGCAGCAACAGAAGACGGGACTCTGCGGGCCTCGGTGTGAACACCAGCTTTTCCCAGCAAAGCCAAGTTTGTCTTAAACTTTCTTTGGGTGAAATTTTTCCCTTTTCCCCTTGCCTTCCTACACCCATCTTAGACAGGCCAAGCCGTTTGCAGTTGTCAAGCTGGGCTGTAAAGCACTGAAAGGAAACTGGCCCCATGTTGAGGTAGGGTGCCTGCTGCCCTGGGCCAGGCACCGGCGAGGGCAGGCACCGAGAGGCTGCACAGCCCCGTGTGTTTCGGCTTCCCAGAGCCGGTGCCACTAGATGGCAATGTGGTACTCCTGCAGCTGGGACTCCCCTTCTCTTTCCTGTAAAATTTCTTGCTTTTTCTGTATTTATCTCTGCCAAACTGATGATTGCACCCACCACCCCGGCAAGAGAACAGAACAAAATCATTTCATAGAACATTACAGCTGTTGTGCCTTTTTCTTTTCTTTCTTCGCCNCCCCCCCCCCCCCCCCCCAAGTTCTTTGTCCCACAGCAGGGTGCAGAGGTTTAAAAAACCTTCTTTCTTAATCACTCTCCTTCTAAAAACAGAGAAAACACAGCCTCTTGGGAGCAATTAGCTGTGAGAAAAGCATTTCTCAAACAATTGCCAGGAAATATTGTCTTGACCGATATTCCTGATGTAACACTGTCGTTCTCAGTACTGTTATTCTAAGATACTCGACTGCAAAACCAGCAGGGTACAGATCTGTAATGTACGATCTGCAGCTTATCACCTACCTTAGCTTTTTATATCCATTTACTTTCAGTTTGTGTCCTCCCTGCATGCCCTGTAGCTATTCTGTTTAGGAGAGTGAAGAATTATTTGTGACTCTCCTCTTGTGACTAGTGTATCAGGCCAAGGCTGTGACAAGACACGGCTGAAAATTAAGGTTATGTCTCTGCTGCCAGGGTTCCTGATTGAAATTCAGTGGCAGTGTGCTGCGGAGGAGGTCAGGCTGCACGCTTACAGCGATCCCTTCTAGCCTTAAAGCCCGGCAGCCTGAAAGTACGTGAGGTTGGTGAAGCCTGAATTTCAGTGGGAGCAGCTGGAGAGCAGGTATATGTGAAACAGGCAGCAGAGGTACACCGAGACTGGGGTCCCATCCCTGAAAGCCCTCTCCCCAGCCTTGTATTCATGGAAGATGGACCAGGCTGTAGGGTGGGGAGAGGTTGGAGGAACAGTGGTAAACTTGAAGCACGAAAAGCCAGTGTTAGCAGTGGCTAGGAACCGCTGCTAGCTGGCCAGCTAGCTAGAGGTACACTCATGCATGCCCATTCGCATGCACAGCCATAGCTGTTTGTATTGTGCGGTTCAAATTTTGTCCCTCTTTACATAAATTCATGGGGATTTGAGAAACGAGCCTCGCTCTGTGGGACAGGGTGTGAACTGAAGCACCTTCTGGAAGACAGACAGCAGTGTAATCCTTTCATTCAACCCTGTCTGCAGCTGCTTTTTATAAACTTGGCATAAATACGTACTCAGTGAGGCCAGGCCTGTGTAGCTGGAAAATATTTTCCACCATCCAAAAAAACAGAAGATTGGAAAAAGAGCCCAGAAATTGTGCATAACATGGAATGGCCTCGCTTGTGGTTTTTTTCCATGACTTCCTCAGCTCATTTTTCTGCTGCCAATTTTAGAAGCCCATAAGTCATACTTGTTAAACTTTCTCAGTTAAAATGTAACTCTAAGAACAAAGTCATATGATATGTTACAGCCAAATAATCCTTCCAGAGCCTCCGACTGGAGGAAAGCTCCCCTGATCTGGCCGGCTTGCGAACCTGCGTGGGCTCCTGTCCCGGGAGAGGCAGGGCTGAGGGGGCAGGTTCGCAGCCTGAGCCCCAGCCGTGCTGTGCCCCTCCTGGGTGAAGGCTTCCCCGTGGACTTTGGCAATCGTTTCCCCCTGCTTTTGCTAGGGTAGGCAGGCTCCTGGTGGGTTGTGTTGCAGGACGGTGTCGTCGCAGAAATTTCAGCTCCTCCTCTAGAAGGACTTCAAGCAGGAGGCGAAGCAGAGACGGGAGCGAGGGGAGGCAGCACAGCAATGGAGGGCTGAGACGCCGTTGTAGGAAGGTGCCACTGCCCTCAGGGTGAAGGAGCTGAGGAGACAGCAGGTTGCCAAGAGTGAAAGTCAATCTGCTGGAGGGTTTGAAGAAAGGGCATCCTCACTTCAGTGCATTTTTAAGCATTGAATCAATATGGAAGTACTCGCATGCCAGGAGCAATATTTTTGTTTGCCAGTTTTGCTCTCTTTTGTAAGGTGACTGCACTTACACTGGGCCCCAGATGGTTTTCTTGAAGTGCCATCGCTTGTCCAGGGTGTGCTCTGTCCCCTCGCACAGAATAAGTCCTGGTCACCGCTGCGGGGGGGTTGCTCTACATTTACCCTGGGGCAGTATCCGAGAGCGGGATTTGGCTGTCGGCCATGCCGGCAGTGGCGCCCCAGCTGGCCGCTTCCCCAGCGCGGCCCCCGGGGCTGGTAGTCCTGGCCTGGGCCCTGGTGGCTTGGGAAGGCAGGGAGCGGTGGTCTCCCACCAGGGTGGCCTTGGGCAGCCTCTGTGCCAGAGTCTGGCAGGGCACGAGGGACCAGAGCAGGCAGGGGAGAGGGGGGACTGGAGCCATGAGGGGCTCATTTCTGGGTCCGCTCACCCTTCCAGCCCTGCTTCCCCCTTGTGCTGGGGGCAGAGCGGCATGGAGAATCTCCCTCTGGGAAAAAAATATGAAAATAAGAAAATATCCATGTTTTTTTCCCCTAAATACCAGCTTTTTGAGATTGGTTCTGGATCTGGGTGTAAACTGGGAGAGCGTCTGGAGGAAGCCAGGGGAATCACGCTGCTGCAGAGCGGCAGCCAGAGCAGCAGGCCCCAGAGACCGCCTTTCTGCGGCAGGGCGAAGCCTGTGTGGTCTTCACGGGAAGGGAGGAACTGAGCAAACCCACTGGAAACCGGCGAGGGTGTTGTAATGTTTTTTGGACAGCCGGTTTCAAAAACCAGCCACTGCCTCCCTCCCTCCCTCCCTCCCTCCCTCTCTCTCCCCCCTCTCCCCTGGCAGCCGCTTCCCGTGCCATGACATGGAGGGAGGTGGTGGTGACTGATGTAACCACGGCCGGGGAGAGTCACTTGCCCAACGCGCGGAGGCTGGCCGGCAGCCAGAGAAATTTGCTAAGGCCGGGTTTTCTCACAACGGGCTCCCTGTCCCTGCGCGCATACCTGTAACTGGGCCAGGTGCTTGGCACGGCCGCCTCCACGGCCGAGTGCACGAGGCGATGGAGCGACCCGAGCCGGGAGGAGGAGAAGAAGAACAACAAGAAGAAAAGGAAGAAAATTTTGGTCTTGTCCCGCGTGAATGCAGACGCGATAAGGTCCCTAGGCACGTGTTGTTTCTGCCACCATATTGTAATTAATAATGATGGCTGTTAGCTGAAGCCGGCTGTTCTTTGTGCTAATGGTGGGAGGCGTGGGGGAGAGGGTGAGGAGAGCCCTAGTAGTTTTTTTGCTGGATCACCACCTTTAAGTTATTGTGACAGACCTTTAAAAGGATCTCTTTGTATGCACTGGAATATAATGCTCAGCTGGGCTGTTAAATTCTGGCTCTGTTGAGAAGAGAGATCCTTTCATATCGATTGTCATTTCGTATGCAGTTCAGGCACCGACTTGTAGAAAATCTGGGCCAGGAGAGATATCATTAGGTATTTATGGGGGTTTGGTTGGCTCAGCAGTCAGTTTTTCCATTGTCATGCCGTGACAGTAGTGCATTACATACACCCTCAGGAGACATCCTTCTGCTTCCACAACAATAAAGGACTTTTTTCTTTTTCTGACTCATCTTCAGCTTGAAGAGAAAAAAAAAACAAAACAAAAAAAACCAAAACACCACCAGTAAATATAATTAGCAACAGGCAGATATACTGTATGTAGCTTTCAGAGCCCATTGGGATAGTTCCTATTAAAATGTATGTGCAGGGTTGCTCACCCCATGCTTAGATATCCTGACGTTTTCCTCCAGCTGCATTCCTGATTATGCTTAGATGTTTTAACGTAGCCTGGTGATGTTGTAGGCTGAGGAGCCATTTCTAGTTTGGATAAAGAGAAGGAATACATTTAATGCTGGGGTTGTCTTTCATGCACACACAGGAACTTTGGCCAGACTCGCAGCTCACAAGACAGGGGAGCACGAATGGCTGCGCTGTGCTGGATGCGAGGTCTGCTTAGCTCTCTATCCTGCCTCTGACAGGGGCCAAGAGCAGATGCTGCAGGAAGGAGGACAAGAAACAGAGCAAGTCTAGACTGATCCTGCCCCAGTGTGCCCTCCTGGCTCGCAGCACAGCTGTTCCCACTGACCAAAGGACGAGGGAAGAGGCAACTGCTGCCTTAGTCCTCCTGTTCCCCAGCCTCTTTGGGCCCCCGCTGCACAGTGGCCCCTGTTTGCTTTGCTTGCCAGACATGGCTCCATGTGGGATGGAAAGCAGACCCAGGTCTGCTCTGCTTTGCTTTGGATCACGTGAGGATTTCTGGGTTAAATGAGTCCTGGCCCCCTCAGTGTTTCCCTTATGTAAGTGTGATGGAGCTGGGAGCAGGTGGCGTGCAGCTGGGCTCTGCTGTCTGCCAGGTGGGTGTTCCCTTACACCGCGAGCCGAAGTCCACGCCATCCCGGTTAGGGGCTGCCTTCCGTCCCGCCTGTGCCATTGGAGCACCGCGAAGCCGGGACCCAAACTTTGGGTCCATATTTCACCTCGGGGCAAAGTCTGACGCCAGTCACATGGCTACAACCAGGCCGACTGCGAGATTAGTACGGCTTTGTTTATTTATTTATTTTAACCTGTGACTAAGATGGGGGAGCATTTGGATGGGAGCTGCTCCTCCCAGAAAAGTGCTGTTTATATTTCAGTCTCCTGAGCGTGGTCAGTTGGAGCTGAAGTGCTCATAACCCAGCAGTGGTATGTGAGCTCTGCTGGCATGTCCTCACGTAACCTGTGGCGTTCACGCTGCCGGACAGAGTGTGGGCTGGTTGTTTGCTCATCTCGAGCACAAATGGCCAGAAGTTTTCCTCTGTATTCCTGATTGCTGAGCTCAGAGGGGTGGAGGAGAGGAAGAGCAAGCTTTCATCTGAAAGTGGCCAGGCATTGCGTAGGGCCGTACCTGGGGTTACACTGAGAAAAACGTGATGGTGTGGGTGGGGTGATGGCTCTATATCCACAGACAATATTGCAGGGCTCACCGGTGCAGCATGTGTTTAGCGCAGTCACTAGTAACACTGCTGTGTGTGTAAGCAAGTCAGTACCTGCTGCCATGTGATCAAAAGGAGAGATGCTTTTAGAAGCATGCGAGGGTGGCATGAAAAAACAAGTCAGCTGAAGTATCCTTAGCTTGTAGGGCACCTGTGGGCTAGTTGACATAAGTGAAAATGGTGCACAGAAACTCCTCAAATCGAACTGGTGTTTATTTCCATTATCTCTACCTAATTCCACCTAAGTTACTTATTTCTTTAAGATCTTGTCAATTCAAGACCCTGACTGTAGACACACCTAATCTCTGGGGGACGGCCAGAACCAGCTCAGCCAACTTTGATGGAAAATGATTTCCCAAAGTGAGGATCTTGTTCCCTGTGGCAGGCCAGAGGGCAGTGCAGAGAACTGGGCAAGATGCGTTTAAAGCCTAGGGCTTTAAATAGCACCTGACTAGGGGGCTAGCGAACTAATGATATATGGGAAAATAGGATTTCATATTCTCCAGCTAAGGGAAGTTCAGAGAATCCTGTCCCCATATGTCATCAGTTGCTAAAACAAGTCTCCTGCAAATGTAAAAAAGTCTCTCTCTCTCTCCCCTCCTTGCCCTATAGCAATATTAGTACCACAACTTCATCTGAGTTTTGTGATAAATAAATGAGTAATCCTGCCTCCAAGGCTGTCTGGGACTTCTGCACCACATCCTTGCTCCAGCTTGTACCGCAGTACAGTATTTTACAATGTCTGGGATGGAGAATATTTTTGTATAGCGTGCTCTGGTGTGTTCACTGGTCACAGCATTGTCTGTGGGGGGAGAAATAAGGCAAGGCTCCTTTCAAGCCACTGGTCTTGGGTTTTAGCACTCTCTAATTGTTCAGTGAATCACCTGGACAGCTAATGACTGGGGTCAGGCCTGTGGGCCTTTGGTCAGCAAACTAAAAGCTGGGGTTTTTTTGAGCCAAGTTTGTAAACAAGGCATAAGCCAAAACTTCTTTTAAGCTGTCATGGCAAGGGCTGGAAAATAGGAGGAAACCAATGTCAGCTCAAGTGCAGTACGTGCTGAGAGTGGTGCTCTCATTTCCAGCAGGGAGGACTTTAACGTCCTAAACCAGCAGCTCAGCCATGGCAATGCAGCAGAAACCCTCCAGAGAAAGGGGACTGTGGAAACTTTCCATTGTGTTGGTGCTACCTCCTGGTCAGGGCCCGGCAGTTGTGGGGCTGCAGGGGAAGTTTGTGTGGTGCTTGCTCATGTGTTTCGTGAAGGATCTGCAGGCTCCAAGCTGCCTGTGCCCTCCTGTCATGAGCTTCTTAAACTGTATGTTCAATGGATAGTAACTGGGGCGGGGAGGAGGAAAAGTGACTTTCAACGATGTTGAGGTTGGCCTTTTGTCGGTGAAGAAAGATCTAGACGTTAGTTGTGCTCAGCGGTGCTGGCTGAGATAGGTTTGATCTTGGGAACACCTATGTAAAGATGGGTATTTCCCAAGGAGGCAACTGTGTAAAACCAGTGTAAACGAGACCAGGCTAGTGGGGTTCTGTTCTCCGAATATGAGTTTTATATTGAGGCCAGTGGGAGGCAAAGGTGTGTCAGTCTTCGAGTGGATGTTTTTTTTGCCACTGCTTGATCACAATGGGGAACCTTGGGGAAGCCTTCCTCAATGAGTTGACTACCTGCACCTTGTCTGATTTACGTCCCTCTGGCTTGCACTGACGCACAGCCTGGCGTCGGCAAGCTTTCTTGATGTCTAGATCACTGCTTCCATTTGGTTAAAACATGCAAAGTGTCTTTCAGAGAGAAGGAATGGGGCTAGGAAGAGGAAGCTGTGTGAGGTTTAGTTTGTATTACTGAATCATGCCGGGCTTGGTTTGGTAATTCCCTCTCTCTAGGCCCAGAGTTTCAGTGGTTTCAGGTTTCAGCCCAGTGCAGCATCAATAAGTCCATTCTTTCAGGAAGGTCAGACTTACTTTCGCTCCCTCCCCTTCTCCCTGGGAGAGTAAGGCTGTTTAACAGCAGCAAGGGTTCAGGGTGCAGTCTCAGCAGCAGGAAGCACCTTTGCCTTCTCTTGTCCTTCTGCAAGCAGGCAGGGACAGCTGTCTCCTTTCCCCACGTAACCACTGAAGTGTCCGGCTGCCCCTACGAGGGTTCCGCTGCCTGTACCTCAAACAGAGGCCAAGGCCAGCTGCAAGTGCTCCGGACCTCCCAGGACCAGCCCTCAGCTTTAGTTTTCCCTCTCCTCTGGCCCCGCCAGCTCAGGAGGTGCCCCGTGCAGTCGCAATAGATTTGGACGACATGCTTTTACTGACCTAAGGAGCATTTGAGGTGTCTGATGACAGCGCATTTGTGTCTTAAAGCTGCTCTGTAGTATTGAATGACAATTATTGAAATGAATAAATAAATGGACCGCAATAAAATTCAGGAAAGAATACAGTTCAATGGGAAAGTTATGAATGTAGCCGTCAGCCTGGTCTCATTCATTTTGGGCTGGGTGACAGTCGCAGGCACAGAATTCAGTGACATTCAAACCTTTCTCTACAGGTGAAGGGACACAGAATGGGATCTAATTTGTTCGTCATGGGGCATCACTTTCTGGCATTCTTTTTTTTTCTTGGCAAGAAACTGTGGGTAATTTATGTCAATGTCATCAAAGACACATTCTTGTTCCTCTCACAACTGTGACCTTGTATCCAGCTAAAAGAGTTATAGTGGGTAACCGGTGAGATGCTCAGCTTACGTTCACAGGGCAGATTTTCCAAGCAGCAGCTATGCTGGCAGGGCTACCTGCCATGCTGTCCGGCCATGTCGGTGCCAAGTGATTCTGGGAAAATGCGGGCAGTGACGCCACAGACCAGTAACGACGGAGGTGAATTCCTGGAAGACGCCTACCAAGAGCAGCAGCCCATGGTGTGGCGTACCGTGGGATGTGCTACTGTAGGGACAACTGAAACATGGGAGGAGGAGTCAGACCAGTCACACCAGCACGTCGCAGTGTGCTGTCCACACAACAGGCAGCAACCTTACTGAACCAGTCGCAGAAAATTGGCTGCCTTGGCCAGGAGGAAACAGCTTAGCTGTCACAGCTTTCACTCAGAATTAGCTATGAGCTGGCCAGGCATAAATTGCTTTTAGAGTTAGTCCTGCCAGCTGCATTACCAACAAAGCAAAAATTGTCTGAGCAACAAGGCTCGGGTTCACACGCTTAAACCCTACCTGTCATAAGGTAGCTAAACTTTTCCCTAGGGCTGGTACTCCAATATTTACTGTATTGGCGTGCTGTCTTTTCTGTTCGACTGCTGCATGATCGTATTAAAACATGTCTTGTTGACAAGGACTAAACTCAGATTGAACTGCTTAAAGAGATAACTGTGGTCTTGATCGCTCCATGGTGAAACCAGAGTAAATTACTGGATGCCAAATGAGTTATTCCCTGTTTATTTCAGATTAAACAAGCTTCAAATCTGGTCTTCAGAGCATGTTATTTCTCCAATTCAACTGGGTCATATTTATAAATACGTGTAGGGGTAAAAATGATCCAATAAATGCCAGCACACAATCCCAGCACTTGCAAAACATCAAATGTATATATTGGCACTTTTCCTATTTGCTGACTGCAGGACAAATAGGTTTCGTATTGGGACATCAAAGTCTGTTTCAGCAACTGGATGCATGACAAAGCCATGTTATAATCTGGGTACTGATTACGGCATTGAAACATGTTGGCTCAGCATGTGGTAGATTTGGATGCGTGGATAGATCAACTTTTTAGTGGCCTATGGCTTGATTTCAGCATGGAGAAGGTTGTCAGCATATTTGTGCTAATTAAGGAAACGGCATGGGAAACTCCTTTCCACTGCAGATAGAGCCAGAGCTCCGGAAATGTCATTGCTCCTCAATGTTTTTTGTAACAGCCAGTTTGTCTTGAAGTAGAGAAGCAGCTTTGTGTCTTAACTGTATTTCTAAACTGTGCTGAAGCTTGTTTGGGTCTTGTCCAAGTGTTGTGTTTTTACCTGTTTCTGGAGGATGGATTGAACAGCTAGGTCATAAACACATTAGAAGAGCGTTTTAGTTGCACTTGGGGCTGGCAGTGCAGGGTTAGGTTCTCTGCCTTGATTGGGTTTATTTGTAATGTTGACAGTAGCTGGACACTGAGAAATAAACACAAGTTTGTGCTCATGCTTTGCTAGAAGAACTTCCTTGCTGCTGAAAATAACACTTTTGCCCAACAGTAACTTTTCTTTTTTTTTTTTCATTCAGGCAGTGTTTTGGATGTATTATGCTACTCTTAACATATTCCCATGTTCAGGTTCCCGAGAAGGCAGGCCAAAACGTTGCCAACTCAATTAAGTTCTTTCTGTTACACTGAGTCAGCTGCTGTGATTTTACCTTTGCTCTTGGTCAAAGTATTACACTCTATTATCTTTTTGTTCTTTTTTTAAACATAAGAAATTGCAATACAAGTGTTTGTTCCATGTGCCTACATTTCCTCCTACTTTAATGACAAAACCAGCACATTACTTTTATTATTAATAAGACAGGAACCCCTAGAAGCCCTTGATGTTTTCCCAAGGGATTCACAGGCCAAACATAAAGGACAAACAAAAATGGGAGAAATTAAGTGCCTCTATTTGCATTTATGAACAGGGAACTGAGGTAACCACAATTAAAGGGGCACTTAATTCCTTCTTACTGAAAGGCCAAACAAAGAAGTCTTCAGCGGGGCTAAAAATAGACCCAGGACCAGCAGGTCTCTGTTCTGCAGGTGGCTCTGGACACGGTTCTGCACACTGGCCCCAGCAGTGCCCACCAGCACAGCCATATGTCCACGTGCCGCTCTGCCTGAGCTCAGGCCAGCAGCCCAGGTCTTTGCCAGCACCTTCACTAGGTCAGCACGTTTCTCCTGTTCCCAGTGCAAGGTGCTCCCAGAGCTGCTGGCCTTCTGCCCCCTCTGCCTGAGTAAGAATTCCTGCTGAATCGACGCCTGCAGTGAGGGCTTGTGGTGGCTGCTTGTATTGACCGTTGAAGGCCTCCAGAATGGCAGCTGCTGAGAAATGGCTGCCATGTGTAGGAGGTCATGGCAGACCTTCCCCAAGTTCCAGTCCATGGGAAGAGTTTTGCAGCTCTTACAAGTTGAAGGTGGAGTCAGCTATAACCTGACTTACCTTCCTTGGCATTTTGAAGTCTGGTGAAACATGATGCATAATGACACTTATTCTGCCTTTGCAAGTAGGAGACTGCCTTTATGCCAAAGTGTCTCATCGTCGAACCTCACCTCAATGCAGAATGCTTATTCAGATGTAACCACGAAAATGAGGGCTGGCTAAATAATGCCTCCGACTGAAAGGATCCACTGAAGCTCATTATAATGATCTTAATGACTTCCAATTCAGCAGTGTCTGTGATACCGGAGTGCAAAGGTAATTATGGAAGTGCTAAATACTATTATTACTTGATATTAGTGACAGGGTGGGGGTGAGACCTGGTGAGTCCTTCCCCCATCTGGCCTGGAGAGGAATGAGGGTTGCCCCCTTCCCTCCACCCATCTCAAGGCCTGGGAGGGAAGGACTGCGCAGGCAGGGTGGAGCCAGGACTCTGCTCCCTCTTCCAGCGGCGGCAACCTTGGCTTTTACTTTGCTTCCATGGTATCAGGAGGTGGCTCCTCCATGCAGCAGGAGCTTTGGTGCACGTGCAGCAAACTGGGAGACAGGAGAAGTGCCCTGACACCACCCTTCCTGCCTCCATCTTGGCAGCAGAGGAAGCAAATGTGTTGTCACTCTCTGTCCCCCGCTGGTTTTGCTGGTCTTTCCCTCAGTTTACTCTGTCTCTGCTGTGTCCCTCTGGTACTACCTGATGTTGCTGGATTTTCCCTTCGTGCTCTCTCCTTACCTGTTTGATTTCAGCTGGGCCCCACCAGCACAAGTGCTCCTTGGCTTGCACGGGATTTCCGTTTCCTCCGTGTTGGCGGCTCAGACTCTGAGGATGAGGAGGGGGCATTCAAACCTGGCTTTTTAGGGGTCTCGGACCAGTTGACCTCCTGAGGTCCCTTCCAGCCTCCATTATTCTGTGATTTGGAGGCCCTGGCTCACTACCGACATTGTTCTAGCTCGGGAAAGTGCTAACCCTTTGACCCATGGGGAGTTTTTAAGGAAACAGTAATAACTTACATGGTTAACAATTTGCTGCCTGACTTTTGTGTAGGGCCCAACAGACCACGTGATCTGCGGGAACCCTCCGTGCTGCCGGGGTCCGTACGGCAAAGCCGCAAGCACCAGCCCTGCAGGCCCTCCCGAAGCGTGGGTGAAGCGGTGAGAGCACATTCGATTAGCTCTGCTCGCCGGCCATGCCAGCCTGCGCTAGGAGAAACCTGCGCGACAATGATTCAGACTCAAATGGTTACTTGACCCAAAGGAAGGCTTGATGATACACTGAGGCTGGGACACACCAGCAGTGATTATAAAATGATTCACTGCCTGTGCTCTGCCATTCAAAACATCCTCTGTATTGCACAGGCAGGGTCATTCACAGAGGCTGCAATGAGGAAGTGATATTTGCACCTTTACCTGCCACCTTCTCGCCAAACCTTTCAGCCGCTGCCTCTGGCGTGGCATGACGCTTGTCTCCCTCTGGTCACACTGACAAGAGAGAGGTTTGCTGGCAGGGGGTAGCTCCCTGACGCTGCCATGTGACTACAGCCAGGCATCTCCTGCTGATAATGTCCATCCTCACCCTAAGAGGGTCTGGCCAAAAGCATGGTGCAGCCAGCCATCCCCGTGTCTCCCCCAGTGCCATCCTGTGCAGTGTGGAAGCACTTAATTGGTCTGTAATGCTAAACTGAGGGGCAGGTGGGAACTCAGAGTCGAAGTCCTGTAATTCTCTGTGCTCCAGCCTGTAATTTGCACATCATTCTTCAAAACCCTCATAATTCTTTGCACTGCTGTTTCCACTTCCATTTTTCCTGCTGTCAGAAATGTGGAGCTCGCACAGCCCAGACTGCTTGTGTTTCCTTTATAGAGGGGCACATAGCCTGCTGTCTCTTCATTTCTCACGCTGCTGTCTATACTTTCTTTCTTCTTGTTCCTCCCACCCTTTTGTCCTTCATTCTTCCTCTCCTCCAGATTTTCTCCTGCCAGATACACACGTTCTCACCGAAACGGTCTGAGTGCACTGACTACATCCATCTTGTCCTGCTAAATGCTTCCCAAAGCACTGATATTACTGCATGCAGAGCAGGGAAGTCCTCAGCACTTGGCAAGTACCATTTCTCCTGACCCAGGAACTGATACTACTTGTGGCAGTTTGCTGGAGGCACTGGTACGATCTGAGGCACGGAAAGTTTACTCATGTTGGCTGGGACTCACAAACGTGTTGGGGCTAATAACGCACATGGCTTGTATTGTGCTTTCCCTGAAGCTAAGTTGAGCAACGTGTTAGTTAACAAGCTAGGCATTACTCAGAGCTCCTAAATCTCGTGTTTTGCCAGTGACAAACTTGCAAACTTGTTGTACAATACTCCCGACATTTTCTGTGTAGTGTAATGGCCAAGTTCCAGCAGAGTTGTGCTCCATCCTCTTCATCTTACAGTTCTGCCTGGACTTTTTTCAAATTTAAGTCTTCAGCTGTCATGCACTCTTGCCAGCTATCCTATATGTCTAAATAACTAGGTGAACTATCTCTGGAAAATAAGCTATCTGTCTGATTAATTTAGCCCTTTCTTCCTGTGAGTGAACTGCCTTTGGACTGTCTTTCAAATGTATTTTACGTGCAGTAGTATTATTTGTGATTTGTCTTAACATGTGCTAGCTGTGGATTCTCTGTGTGCTCCTGGATATAACTGTGGTTTTAAGTACCCACCACTGGTTATTCATAGCGCACATTTAGTCATTTAACAAACATGGTATTAGTTCTGCTCTCTAAGTGGATGACTAATACTCTTATAAATAGGAGGAATGTGATCTGAAAGGTCACGTGAATGTTCCCAGTGTGAACATATCCCTAAACTATGAGACTTCTCATTCCAGGAGCATGCTTGCAAAAAAGAAAATGCTCATTATTAGGAAGAAGAAAAAGGGTTCAAAACCCATTCAAGCAATTTCTCTGCTTTAACTCGAAGAATTTGCAATTGTTTGTTGAGTTTTGCATTGCAAAAGGTTTTTGCAATGTTTGCTTTTCTCAGCAATTTCTCCTGACCTGCTTGGGAAAATAGGAATTGCCTGGTTGGAACAGTCCTGATCTCTCTCCTGTGCCAGGACCTGGATGTTTCTTAAGTGCATATAATAAACATCCTTTGCCTTTCTTCCTAACCTCTTTCACATCCCATTGGAAAGCGGGACAACACTTAACACTGGATTCCAAAGGAAATGAGGAGAGTGCACAGTACGGGTTTCTGTACTGCCTGTAAACCGCTGGCTTTCTTCAGCTCAGTGCCGTGGAGAGAAGATACTGTGCTGCCCAGGTGGTGGAGGAGGAATGGGGGGTGCTGCCTCCTGAGGTGGGGTGCTTGCTAATGCAGTCTCCTGAGAGGTGGGCTTTCTCTGTTGGAGAATGCAAGAGATAAAATGCAGCAGATTAACTATGCAGGCACCCTCATCTTTTCATTTTTATCAAAAGGAAAAAAAATAACCGAATGCCGCTGCTCTCCTGCCATCACAAGGTTTGGTTTATATTCATAAGAATACAAGGCTAAGGAAGGAAGGACTGGTGGCCTCAGGACATCCAGCTTTATTTCATTTCATGGCTGTGCCACAGACTTGCTGAGGGTATGTCTGTAGCGTATGCTTAGCCCGGGTTTGAGTCTGTCTTCATGCACTGCGTGCTTGGTGCCTGCGGCACCCTTGTGGTCAAGTCCGAGGCTCTCCTTGGCTGGAGCAGTGAGAGGAGGGCCATCATGCTGGGGCTGGGGCAGGAGCATCCTGCGGAGGCCACATGCCAGTGCTGCTGCTGCCACTGTGATGCCAGCCCAATGAGGCACCTCTTCCGCTTGCTGTGGTGTGAACTCAAAATGAAGCCCTTCCAGCGGAGAAACAGGCAACCACGGTACCATCTTCCCCGCTATCTACAACTCAGGTATGCCCAGGTGCTCACCTGGTGGGCTTTGGGCTGCTGGAGCAAAGCAGGGTGAAATGCTCCTGGGGGCAGGTTCAACTCCCAGCTGGGAGGTGGCGCTGGCTGCATCAACACTTCTCCGCTCAGTGTCAGATGCGATGGCCGCCTGTAGCTGAAGTTAGTTTGACTTTGCACTGGAACAAAGTGGAGGAGAGGACTTGCATGGCTGGCTCAGAGATGTGTCCTGATCAAAACAGAGGCAGGTACACTGGGTCACTGGCCAAAGCCCGAGGCACAAGCCTATGTGGCACGTGGCTATGTTTGTGCTAGTAAACCAGGCAGGGGCAGGAGCTGCGCTTTGCTGTGTGGCTGAGTAACACTGGCTGTGGTGTGACAGATAAACCCTTTTGCCCTTCAAAACCACATGACCACATGAAAAATACCTGTTGGGAACAGCCCTGGCCCATGCTAACTCCTGGACTGTGTTTGGGAACGGTTTGGGAGAGCGCTAGATGGCCTGGGCCAAAACTGTGCCCAAGACTGCACTAAGAGCTGGAGGGATGGATGGTTGAGCTCCCCGGCTCGTGCCCTGATTCACTGGCTTGATTTTCTGCTCTAGGTGCTGCCAGCCTGGCTGGTGTCAGGCAAGTTACCCAATGCATGATATAAGAAAAAGAAGACTCTTCCAGCTTCATTTCTAGCCTTTGTCCCTTCGTGCCCTCTCTCCCATGGGGTGAGAGTGTGTCCTTACCTACAGATTGGTGAGACTGCTGGAATTGGATACTTTGGGAAAGTGGGGTGTGGTACAGGTGAAAGTCCCAATTCACTGCAGTGGCTATATTATAGAAATTTGATTCAGTGACGAGTTGGGCCTAAGGTATACACATGCCATAAAGATGGTATTCCCAGTTCACAGACCTATCATAATTTTGTCCATAGTTACTATACAGTTACAGAAATGCATTAGCATTAAAATACGTGGGCTAAAAGCAGTCAGTTGTGTCCTATATTCTCCTCCTGCCAGCCTTTTTCTTGACTTTAGGTTGCAGATTAGAAAGGACAGCTGAGGATCTGGGTCCCCCCAGGCAGTCTATACACAGTCAGGAAGTCCCAGAGATTTGATAGACTATACGTGATGTTTCTTTCTGAGCACACAACATGTTTTCTAACTTCAGCAGTCTCAGAGGTTTGATTTCAGCGGAAGATGGTATATATAAATGATACTTGACTGAGAAGTGCATATGCACGGCTTATGAAACAGTGTGCATGTCTGTATGTGCATGCATTAAAATAACAGGGCAAAGGTGACTGCAATATATATTATTTACCTGCTGGCTCAGATTTATTTGCCTGCCTTAGGGACTCCTGGCTCTTGCCTCTCAAATTTTGTTCCTAGAGAAGATTTTGGTGCAAAAAGAACTGTGTTTGAGGGTGCTCTCCTGTGGCTAGTGTCGAGGGGCTGAGTGGTACATTCAAACTGAAATCAAATGTTCCACTCGGGTTATTTTGGCTGTGCTGACATTTGCTTGTTTGTGGGTGCATCTGGACTTCTCCTTTCCCTTGGTCAGTAGCAGAAGCATTTTTCTTATTGATGGCAAGTAGATAGTAGTGGTGGGGGCAGGTCTTGTTTGTGGCTACTGGCCAGCTGACAATGAACAGTGATAAAAACACAGAAAAAGATGGGAAGAAAGGAACGGTTAGTGTAATTCTACCTGATAAGGATCAGCATGACACTACATGTGCTATGTACATATTTGAAACCTGCACACATAAACACATAAAAGAGAACATTCAGGACGTGGAATCAGGTTCTTCCACAGAGCAGCCACAATTACTTAAAGAAGCAAAAAAGGATTTTTTATACTGTGGTGCTGGCAGTCAGCCTCCCCTCTGACTGCGCCTGGGAGAAGAGTGTGCTAAGTGTGAGCAGAATAAATGATGCGTTCGTAGGCAGCACGGCAGACACCTGTGTAGCACCTCACTGCAGCACCTTCCTATGCCGGCTGGGTGTCAGGGGCAGGCATCACAACTAGTCAAATCAAACCTAGTTACAGTAGATCTTGAGCAAGATCCTCAGAGGTGACTGTTGGCAAAATGCACCTACATGTTCCAGATAGATCTTTTTGCAGCGCTGTTCGAATCTCGCTGTCTGCACTTGGACAAACGCGGACCTGGTTTTGCATGTTGCGGGGCAGTTGCACTTCTGAACAGGAGCCATTTTGCAAAGGAGGAAGGAGCAGCACCCACCCTACTCCTGAGCTGCCATCGCTCTCCTGGGGTTTGAGAAAATCAGAAAGCAAGCCCCCCAAATGTTCTCCTTTTCCACGGTGACACAGCAGAACAAAACAGGATTTCCTTTGAAGCAGCAACAGGACAGGCTTTGCAGCATTCTTACAAGGGTGAATTTAGATGCCAGAGAGTGGCATTTCCAAATGCATTTCCCTTCCTACACCTTTCTTTTTCATCTTGATAAATCTGTGTCAATTTTTAAAGAACCTGTTTTTGGGGGAGGGAAAGAGGACAGAACAAGTGATAAGCTATTCAGAGCTAAAAGAAGAGATTCATGCTGCCAGAGGTAAGACTGTAGAAAAATGTGTCAGTGTAGCAGATGATAGTTCTCCTCTCTTAACGCCTCTCCTGAAGCATCAAGGTATACGTGTTTCTCAAAGGGGCTGTACATCTCAGAGGTAGTCTATGAACTGCACGTTGCAATGGTTGCCATGGCAGTGACTGAGAGTGAGTTACAAAGCGTGATTAGCCGGAGTTGGCCTAAATAGCTGAAGGGAAGGAAAAATGAAAGAAAGGGAAAAAAAGGCCAAGGACTTTCTGTTATTTCTAATACAGATCCATCAGCATTAGACTGTGCCAGGAAGAGGAAGTGGTACTGATGGAGAGGAGCTTGCAGGATTGTGCTCCGCACCCCAGCCCCAGCTGGGGTACCGCCAGCAGCACACACTGCGAGAGGACCTTCCCTCCTTAAAACGTGCCAATGCAGCCGCTGTGCACTGGGCACATTGGTATAGACCAGTCCTGTCAGTGTTGATTCGGTGAAATGGTACTTCTCCAGAGTCAGAGGCTCAGCCTTCAGTGACCCAGAGAGCACGGTCACAGCCCTCTCCTGGCTGATGCCTGGTGTAGCCACATCAGAAAGCAGGAGACTGCCCTGCAGAGAGGTTGTAAGGCTTCCCCCAAGTGACACAGAGGGCTGCTAGCCTGGGTGGGGTGTTAATTGTCCCTAGAGCCATTCCGATTCTACTAGCCCTATAACCGGCGTCTGGTTGAAGCATGCGTCTGAAAGATATCCTGTCTTCATTTGGAGCCTGAAAATTGGAGAATGCAACCCTTTTTGTTAATTCATTGCACTGGTTAATCACGCTTGCTCGTTAAAAAAAATAATTGCACATTATATCTAATTTAAATGTGTATGGTATTAGCGTTCAGCCTCTGGTGCTTGCTGTGTTCTTCTCTGCTACATTTAAAAAAAAATCACTTCTTGACATCCTGTGGGTTTTTGCTGTGAAGGTTTCTTATGCACTAGAGTCTCTTTTGAGCTTGTTTTTGAAGAAGTGAAGAAGCAGAATTCTTTCTCTCAAAGGGTTTTCTTTTAGCTCTTCTCAGGGAAAAGTGCAAGACTGGGAGACTAAGGTGAAGACATCTCAATACCAGGTCCGGATGGAAAAATGTCCTTTCTAGGAGCTACAGAGTGCCACATTAGGGGGCCAGATGCCCAGTGTAAAATCAACAGAAGAGATTTATGCAAGCTGAGAGTATGCAGGTAGGTGTTTGCAGAAGCAGCACCTGTTAGCCCAATTCTCTTCTTTCATAGCTTCTAAAATAGAGAAGTTTAATTTCCATTAGCCTGGAGTGCTTCTGCTTCTCAGTCCTTTGAGTGAGACAAGATATGAATCTACTCAGGCCAGTCCATAACATTTGACCATTTACCAAGGATATTCTTCTCCCCTCCTCTCCTAAGGGATCCATAGGTTCCTCCTTTAAGAGGAGTACAGACCAGCAGTACTTACTGTGGTTAATGGGTGTCCATTTTGGCTGGTGGAGCTGGAGTGAGAGAGATCATATGGCCTGCACTTTAGGAGAAGGAAAAGAAAAACCCACAAGACACCTATTTGCCCTGCATATCAGATTGGCTTTTGCCGTTATTTGCAGGAGTCTCTTCCACTTCTTGCACCTCCTAAATCCTTGTCATCCAGGTTTGAGAGCTGGGACTATCTTCTTTAGCACCAAGTCAACGATACATTTTTTAGCACCAGCAGCCATTCATATTTTACATTAGTGTTCTTCTCTGTTCCTTTCAAGCAATAATCGTAAATATCAGCTTTCATTCCTAGAGCGCCTTTCATCCCAGGGGCTCCCAAAGCACTTTCCAAGCTTAACAAGCTTATTGTAGAGTGCTCCGTTAGAAAGGGTGAAACTTGCTTCCCATTAAAGCCTGATTTTGGGAAGAAAAACCCTGAATTGTAATGTCTTCAATACACAAGGGAGCCTTTGCAGCTGTTATTTACTGTACATGTTACCTTACCAAAAAAGATTGCTTCTTGTTCCTCCAACCCCCAATCTCCCCCACCTTAATCCAGCAGTGCTCAGTTACCTGGGGGAGCAGAGTGCGAGTAATGAGAAATGATCATCCCCTGTGATCTGAGGAAGTGCTTTTTTTTTCTGGAATCCTACTGCTGCCCTCAACAGTTTCTTTTGGCAACTCCATTTCCATCCAGTCTCTTTTCTCTTTATTAGGGCAAATGTCCTAGGGCAGAGTTGAATGTCTTGTGGCTTTAGCCAGAGGGGTCACCATCCACAGTTGGGCTATGCTAAGGATCATGTAAGAAACTGTAGCCCTCTTCAGGACAAAGTCAGATGGCCTGATTTAAGTTACATTCCCCTGGAATCAAAGCAAAGCCGGTTGCTTTGCACTCAAATGAATCACGACCTTTCAAATGGTTCTTTATGTGGCTCATCTGTGGGGGCAGTAAGCCCAGAAGAGAAGATTGTTGCTGGTAATTTCTGAACAGAAGAATTTGTTTCCTAATTAAGCATATGATTAATTTTAGGGCAGCTTGAATCTGACCAGTGTCAATTTGTTTTCATTGGTTTCAGGAGGACTCAGTATGGTGGGATGTATCCATCTCATGATGCACAGAGCTTTCTTCCATGCCAGCAGTGTGGGAAAGTGGTCTCTCCTCTGCTTGGCTGAGAGAGGCCCAGGTGAGGCACATGAACTCCTGTTGCTTCTCCAAGGACACACGGAGAGCCTGTGGTAGAAGGGGGAACAAAAGCCCGATCTCTGGTTCAGTGCTTCAACCACACAAACATAATTTATCAATAGAGATAGCTTTAGATGAAAGATACATCAAAGCATATTTTTGGCTGCTGCCTTCAGAGGTAGTACTAAATCTCCTGGGGGAGTGAAAGCAGTGAGATATGATCCAAGTATTAAAATCCCCATCTTCTTACTGTCTCTCCTTCTCTCACACTGGTTGGGTTTGCAGGGAAGCTCTTTCTTGGGGTTGTTATGTCATTTATTCCCATCAGTAGATTTTGGTTCAGAAATGCATTTTTATTCTTTTCCAACAAAACGCTGCCTATTTCAACACTAACTCTGAAGATCTGTAAATTGGCAAAGGATCCGAAAAGAATAATGAACCAGCAGTTACTGTTTACATTGGCCACCTTGTGTAAGTGCTGATATTAGCATTTCTGAAAGGATTCATTCATCACTGAAAAAAGGTTTGTACCTGTGAATAAGAGCTTGCTTGGGAGGGCCTGTGTGCCTCCTTTCCTCTATCAACAAAGCTTATAAAAGTCAGGAGATGGTTTTGCAATGGATGTTAACACATACCTATTATTTCAGGATGAGAACGAGCCACGGAAAATATTCCGTGCCTATTTCCGATGGTGTAATGAAAGCAGCAGTAAATTTAAAGAAAAATCTTATTTGTTTTCATGTGTCTTATTTCTTTATTTATTTATTTAGAGACCTGAATATATATCTTGAAAGTGGCTCTCTTGGGCTTTTTTTTTAAACTAAAATCCTGCGATACAATCTCAAGCCCAGTGATTAGTTCTCATGTCATGGAAAAATAAGTAGACCTGCACTAGAAGGAACAAGGGCTGTTGGAAACATTTTGCCCTTTCCAGACTATGACATACTTTTATGAAATACCCTTAAGTCTTCCTTACCTCCTGCTGTTTGTCATCACTTATTGCAATTTGCCTTAAGTTAGTTGCCTTCACACCAAGGTACCTGGTGCTCTTTTGCTTAATAAAAGAGGTTTGTATGTTCCGCACTGGCCCAGCTGGCATGCTATGAGCCATGGCTCAGAGGTGGAACGGGTCCTCTGCACGGCCAGCAGCCAGCGTTGGTTCCACCCTCATACTGCGTCAGGGGTTTCAGCAATGGAGGACAGGTAACAACAGCGTTTTTTGTCTGTTCTGTCTCTGTGGGATGCCTACATTTTGACTAGGATTCCTTGGGATTCTGTAAGATGAACTCTTTTTCACATATGTTATCATGTTATAACCTTTAATATACCATTTTTCTTTTAACCTTCTGACTGCTTCACTTTTAGGCTGGAAGCAGCTGAGGGCTAGGGCTCTTCCTGGGCACTCACACAGCTCCTGGCATGGTATGGCTTCAGTTCTGGCAGGAGACATTGCTGCAATCCAAATGCACATTCAAAAAAAAAAAAAGAAACATCTGGAAGCAAGTGCCCCTTTAATGTGAAAGATGATGCTTTGCGAGCACTATGTTTATAAAGCAGAGGAAGAAAGCAAGCGTGAATGAAATGAGAGACCGAGGATCAGCCTGCTGCCTTCTGTGGGAAGTCCTTTTGGAGGGGAGACTTCCACAGCGGAGTTTCTTCTCAACCCTTTAAATTGTTGGGTGGTGGAAGCTGGGCCGATGGCTGACAAGAAACCATGAGGGTCATCCCCCGACCCAGAGAGGTAAGACTCTCTGCCTCTCAGAAACCGTGATTTCTGTGTGCAGCTCAGTTGCCCAGAGGGAGCAGAAATAATGCTAGAAATCTCTAAAGGGGTGAGCGGGTACGTAAAAGGCCAGAGGTGCACGTAAGGGATTTCATCGTAAGTGGTCGGAGAAGAGATGCCTGCTTTGCAAGAGGCAAACACTTCTCTGCACAGAACCAGGATAATTTCCCTTCAGCGCGGGGCGGATTGCCAGCAGTCTCAAATGTAATCCTCGTGGTATTACTTCCAATGATGAAACAAGGGTATTACGGGCACCGCCACTGAGGCAGGTAATCTTTAAATGTAGCTGCAAATTGCCTGGTTTAATGCTAACGAACCCTAATGGTGAGGAAGACAAGACAGGTAGCAGCACTGATACAGCACAATGTAACGCAATGGCTGATATAAATGTGACTCATTCTAGCCAGAGGCTTTAGTATAGGAAGTCAGATAAAAGATATAAAAACAAATCTGTTTTTTTTTTTCCTTCCCAGTGAAGGTCACTGCCAGGAATAGCATGGGAAATAATTAATGGAGGAAGAAATGTTCCCCTTCAAATTAGAAGTATTGTCTTGCTTCGCAGTTTTGTTCTCCTCATTGGGCTCCCGTAACAAACACCGGCAAACACGCAGGTCCTTTCTCCCTGAAGCCGCTGACGGATATCCCACACGGTGGGTAGTGAATGTGAGGGACTGGCTGTGCAAAGCTCACGGTGTCTGTTAATGGGTGTCCGCCTCGCTGGCAGTCCACCCACCAGCAACGCACTGAATGGGCCTGGGACACTGAATGGGGCTCTACGCAACGGCGGCCAATTTTCCTGGTCAACACGGCGGCGCAGTGCCAAGGCCATGTGTGAGAGCCCATGCAGCCTGCTGCTGAGTGGCTTTCACTCCTTTCCCTCCGCTCCTGAGCCCCGGGGAGGTTGGTCTTCTTTCCAGCCCCAGCACAGGTCCTGGTCCCTCAGTCCCTGTGTAGGACTTGGATGACACAGGGGCCATTGCACTTGCGATGGCATGGGCTCTTCTCTGCTCATCCCACAAAGACCTGGGAGGCTCTGGGCTGCGTGTTTGCTCTCTGTGATCAGCACTGCACTTAACCAAGTGCAAGGGCAAGGGGAAGCTGTGTGGCTGTGCCTGCGGTACAGTGTGCAGGCAATGCTACCCGGGGCGCGAGCAGTCCACAATGTGGCCCATCTGCCCATCTGCTGTGCGGGAATGTGATGCTGCAATTTCATTCCCTCTCCGCAGAGTGCTCTTTGAGTGGGGACGGGTGAGGAAAGGAGTGAGCACCCTGCAGGCTGGAAATGGGTGCAGGCACGGGGGGGGAGGGGGCTGGTGCTCCCCTGGGCACTGATTTGTTTTCTTCCAGGCAGCCGTAGCAGGGAGGAGTGCTGGTGGGAAGCTTTGAGCTTCACACGCCCAACTAAAATCTCCTGCATGTGACTCTGTCCCTTCTGCCACAAAGGACTGGTCACATTTTCCATTCTTGACTCCATGTGGCTGCTCTGAACATCTCAGGTTATCTGTGCACAAACCAGCTGCCTTTCCCACTGCTCGTCTCTTGACAGCTCACCAGGCCTTCTTCGCTGCCCAGTGCCCGCCTGCCGGGGCCTTAAGGCAGTTAGCACAGTGTTAGGATACATTAATTTTCAGAGGGCTTTTCTTTTGGGAGCCCGGGAGGTGAGAGTTCACATAGTCCCTCCCCAGCAGGCTCCTGACCCTGCAGTGGACTGTCAGAGGCAGGAGCACTGCAGAAGTCCTGAGTACTCTGGAGCTCCCATATAGCGCAGGAAAAACCTATTACGGGAAAGCTGCTAATAGCAGACGTAAGCTCTTACCCTCATTTTCCACTGTGTTACAGACTCTGGAGAATCAGCTTGTTTCATCCAGGTTCCCAAACTGCTTTTTGGTGTTTATCCAAAACATGCCTGTGCATTGAGGTCTCCTACCCCAAAATTGTCTAACCAAATGACAGGAATTTTGCATCAGTTGCATCAGTTGCACGGATGTTCCTCCGTCTGGTCCTACAACTGGAGTAGGGCCAGGATATAACCCCAGATCGACTCACCTCTTCTCCCTGAAAAGGAGTTGTTCGAGGATGTTGGGAGCTCCGTCCATATCTGACTTTCACAGCTGACCCCTCTCTGTGTAGTGAGTAAAATCCTAATGCAGAAAGCTTTAAGGCAGTTCAGAAATGTGGCCGTGCATAAATGTTGGGCGTTTGGCTGGTAGTGCTCATAGTGCCATTCAGTCTGGAGTATTTGGGGAACAAAGATCAATCCCATTAGGGCAATCCATCACTCGCATTTCTTCATGTTGACTTGAAGTTTGGCTCTTTCATTCTGCTTGCTTTCTCTCTTTCCAAGGCATGCGTATTGCTCTTCTAGCCATTTCCTCGTGGCCGTGAGATTTGGGGTCACACATTCTCTTCTCTGGGGTTTTCACAGCTGCTGCTTCTTGAAATGGCTGCAAGGGATGCTGAGTTGGGTAGGATGACTTGTCACTCTCAGGTTTATTTCTTTACAGCATCTCTGCCAAGAAAGACTGTAAGACAGATATCATTCAAATACTTCTAGATCACCATAGTCTTGTCAAACTCAAATGTTGTGACTCCTTGTGAATGTGGGGTTTGTGAGCTGTTTTACCACAACTTTTATTCGCTTTTTGATGAAAAAATAAGTTATGTAATTCAAGCTTTTCCTTCTTCCTTCTCTTTTTTGCACTCAAATTTACCATATTTGCGATAGACTGTGCCTATGTTAGCAGTTGGTGTGGCGTAGTGGAAGCAGATCCATAGAGCTGGCTGTTTGGTGCTGAGGACTCGGAATGTCAGGGGATTTGTATCAGACTGCCTCTGTTCTGGTTCTCAGGGATTCATTAGTGGTTGGAGCGCAGGAGATGTGCTCCTGGAGTCCGTCTCCTGGTTTCCTTTCACTCAAAAGGAATCCAGTTAAAAAAATTGCTCCTTGATGTAAATCGAAACACGGCAAGTGGGGACAAATGGGAGATTTGCCTCATAAACTCACTCCTGATGCAAACAAAAACAGGCACGTAGAAAGACCTGTCAAGAGACCATGGTCAAGAGACCAAGCCTAGAGACGTTGCTTTACCCTGAGGTTCCACATGGTTTGAATGCGTGGCAAATGGGTCAGTTATCGGGCTAGTGAAACAGCTGTTTAGCTTGGCTGAGCAGCTCTCTTATTCTTTCCTGGATATAATTGCTAATCTATTCTTCCACCCTCTTACGCTTCCCCAACCTTCCCCTTTTCCAAACCCTCGCTAAGCATATACATACATATATATATTATATATAAGTGTGTGTGTGCGTAGGCAGTTGTGTCGGCTGCCGGGATTTCCTCCCAAACAATACCTGTTGTGCTGGCCGCAGCGGTTCTCTTGGTTCCCATGCTCAGAGCAGTTTGAGTTTCCTGCTGGCTCAGCAGCAAGACTTTCAGGGCTTTTTATACTTATTCTTCTTTGGGAGCCAAGCGGAGGAGCGCGGTTTGCCTGTGAATAGCGAGCTGGCTGGGCAGGCGGCAGGAAGCTTGCATACTAAACCGTGTGAACTTTGAGGAGGGGAGGAAGGGGGCCGGGGGCCGCTGGCTGGGCTTTGTGAGGCATTTGCTGCAGCCCTCTGCCTTATAAACTCATCATCTCAGCACAGGGGTGCTCCCTCCAAAGGAGCGAATATCTCTGTCAAATGGGAGCAGAAAGAGGTGAGGGAGCTGAAAATGGAATTATAGAAGACATGCAGGGAGGGCTTGGAGAACATAGAAGAGTGAGGAGGCTCAGGTTTTAATTATTTGCATGAAGCCTTGTGCATGGGTTCCGTGCATGGAGTGGTGCCGCAGCGTCTTGTGCTGCACTGCCCATCGCTGCACCCGCAGTGGTCGCACCATCTTCTCTGGATGGGGGCAGCTCTTCTCCCCAGGCAAAATCAAAACCACAGAAATGAAAACACACTTCTCCTCCCCCCTGCACTCCCCCCCTCTACTCCTTTCTGTTGCTGTCAGCAAAAATTAATAAATAAGTGGGTTCCCATTTGCAAGGACAAGGCATCATGGAGTAGCTGTGACAGAGGGGTTTGAGGAGCAGTGCCGTGAAACGTACCTGCTCGTTGTTCACTGGCAAAGCTGCCTCTGGAGCAGAGAGAGGGGCGATTTGGCAGGTGCTGTGGCGCTGCTGCAGGAGCAAGTGTGCTGGGAGCATCCTTGGGAAAAGGTGGGATGTGAGAGGAAGGAAGGAAGGACGGGCTGAGCCTGTCTGCCTGCAGAGCAGCTACCTGCCGCCTGCTCGTGTCTGCACAAACCAACAAGGAAGAGGCTTTGCCTGTGCTTTGAAAATGAGGTGGCAGAGGATAGTGCGTGCCGTGCAGATGCTTCCTGAGCAAGAGTGGCCCAATGTGGGTATGGCACTGTGGTGCCCAGTGGGTGCTGCCGGAGGGGTGGCAGGGGCTGCGGGGCAGGCAGAAGCACCATGTGCGTGTGTAGGATCTATTTTTAGGGTGATGGCATGATGGAGGGACTCGGCAGGGGGTGGAAATGCTCAGCAGCGTGACAGACCGTGAGATGGGGTGAGGCGAGGCATGGTTGGTCATGCCGTAGCATCATTGCAAAGTGATGCAACCTTCCTGGCCTGATCCAAAATAACAACCAACAGCTTTCCCTCTATTTGGCAGCACCTTTCTCTGAGGGTTTTCTAAGATGCCCATTACTCCAGGCTCTAAATAACCCACAAATACAGAGTAAATTTGAGAAGCCAGGGCCCTTGCTCCCTTGCCCAGCTCAGCGGCACGCTGTGTCTAGCTCCTAAGTGAGCGCCGAGCAAGGCAACATGTCTGCTTGACACCTGCATCTCCCTGGTGTCCCTCCAGGACGAGCAGCCTTGCCTGGATGTCCCTGAGCGCTGGGGAGATGGGGAGATACCGCTGTGCTGGGTATCTGTCTCAGGCTGAATGCATCTGGGAACCTTCAGAAAAAAATGTTTTTCTTGCTTACAAGAAAGAGATGAGAGAAACAATTTTTTTCTTCATATTCAAACATGTTCTTAAAATGATCTGTTGAGAAACTCTAGCACTTTCTGCCTTTGGAGGAGAGGCTTGAAATTTGGCAGATAACAGGAATGCGCCTTTGGTTGTTCTTCATGGGGAAAAAAAAGTTGAACTAAGAAACCTTAGGAAAAAAAAGCCTCAGATCTCAGGCACTCAACAGAAACTTCTTAAGAGTTAGAAGCTGAATTCTCTGAAGGCACTTACTCAGTGGAGACTTGTTCAAGTCTGGCGGCTAAATCACAGATGAGAGTGCGGCAGGCACACTGCAGCCTCCTGCTGCAGGTGCAGAGCAGCAGCTCTTTGAAATTATTTTTCAACAATTTCAGGGACACTGTGGTGCGGAGGACCAGAGCCTGGAGATGCTCTTGGACGTGCTTCTTTTCTTTGCTGATACTTAGGCTAATACACGGGAAGGCTGATGTTGACTAGGGCAAGGACCTGACCAAGGGAGGGAGGGAGCCCTACTGCAGAGCAAAGGCTGAGGACACCCCGCCTGGGGAAGGGGACTGATGTCAGATGTGGAGCTGGACGTGGGAGCAGGACTGAGGCAGAGGACAGGCTGGAAGAACCAGGAAGTGCAGGCGAAATCAAGTTTGGGAGTATCTCTTCCCACCGGATCATACCTCCCGCGGAACCTGTGATACAGCAGACCCAGGGATTCCTGCTGCACAGTAGTTGTCTGCTGTCTGCAAATATTTGGGGAAGCCGTTGGCACAGGCTGTGACTCATTCCTGCCTGCTCCCTCAGCAGAAACTGATGGACTATTAGTACTCCCAGTTATTCTGCTTTTCAAGTGCGATGGAATTAACATCTGAGAATAAGAGCCAGTCCTGCTGGTGAGTCATGCGGTGGCCGGTGTGATGCTGCATGATGGGATTCCTGCAGTTTTGTTTCAGTTTGCCATCTGAAATCAAAGAAATGACACAAACCCAACATAGATTGAAAGTAGGGGAAGTCTATAGGGTCAAGAACCCGGCAGTTAGGAAATGCTTGACTTACCACTGCCCTTGCCATCTGAGTACAGCTCCCATTTGCACAGGCATTGTGATAGTGTTGCTTTTAGTGGCAGGATCAAATGCATATGTAAATATTTTTTTTCTCTCAACAACTCTACCTCTTTTAATGCCCAGGACACACGGTTCTCAGCAGGTGAGCAGGGGCTGTGCAGGGAAGGGTCCTCATCCTGCCTCGCTGCAGCTGGGCATGACAAGAGGACCCCCGCGCTGCCTTCCTACTACAGTGGACTTCAGCCCTTGGCGATGGCAGCAGCAGCCAGCGTCTTTCTCTGCTCTGCAACACCCAAACAGATGGAGTCCCCCGATAAATTACCTGCCAAACTCAAGCAAGCCCCCATTGGGCACGTGCAGAGTGAAGCTTTGTGTAACTTGTAACTTGACCACAGGTGGGAAAACTTAGGATCCTTGCGAAGGCACATTCATTCCTCTTCCCCGTCTGAGCATTGGTGCCAGCTTCTGAAGACAGAGGCACTTAATCTCTCAATTTGAACAGAGCAAGCTAACATATATCTTGCTAATCATATTCTAGGAGACAGTTGAATTATTTTAGTTAAAAATTACCAAAAGAGTCTGCCCGAGGCAGACATCAAGCACAGAGTATTTGGGCTCAAGCAGCTGAGCTTTGGCAAAGCTATGCGTAGCGGAAAGCAGTCATTAATGGGAAGTGTTAAGCAACTTTAACTCCAGACAGCGCCCACAGGGGGAGATGAGAAACTTTGGCTCTGTGGATGGCCCCACCAGAAAAGACGTATGTGTACGCGTGAAATCCTGCTGCTACGCATTCGGTTAGCCGATCGCTACAGGCAAATACTGAGCCGCGTTTGTAATATGCAGGCATTTGCAGGCTCCAGGGGCGGACTGGCTGTTTTGCAGACTTACCCATTACTTCGTGGTTTGCTGTTGAATCACATGCTGAGGAGAAATGGTATTTTAGTGATGGTAAAGCGTGAAGGGAAACACATGGGGTTTCTCTTTCCCTGCAGGTGGAGGAGACGCAGAGGGACGGGGAGGCTGGCCCCGATCCGGCTGGTGCGTGGCACACATTTCGCGTGTGGCTTTGCGGGAAGGTCTCATCATCACGTCTGTAAGTGGTTCTGGGGACTCTTCCCTGCTCGACTGACAACCTCTGTGCCAACGGAGGTTTTGGTAGGGGCTTGAGAGGGCTGCGAAGGTTAGTGGTGGGGTGCTAGCAGCTCTTACTGCCAGTCTGCATTTTCCTTCTCTGCAGGAAGAGGTATTTTCCTTTCTTGTTACGCTTCATCTAGAGCTGTGTAAACAGCACTCTCTCCTTGATGTTGACACCTTCAAGTGATTTTATCTCCCTCTGAGGGATTTATTTACCCAAACTGTACTATTTAGTTATTTAATCTTCCCTTTAGTTAGTTGATTGTTGTTCATTACTGAATTCTTTCCAATATGCCAACGTCTCCTTGGCACACGAATGCCTGCAGTTGCTTTCTCTGTTTAGAGGACAGCTCAGTCCCAGCAGCACGCTGCAGAGAGAAACCATCATCCTTCTGCTCTATTATCTGATGCTCTTCACCTCACTGCAGGTCAAAATCAGGCCCTCTTATTTTATAAACCAACATTTAGTTTGCTACTCACTCTTATTTTAGGCCCTTTTCAGAGCTGCCACAGATTATTTTTCCAAATACGTTTCCTTGCATTGCCCACATCCCAGGCAGGAGCTGTTAGATGCTGTTTTCCTTCCCACTCCCCCATCTCAGAAACTTTTTTTTTTTTGAGCTTGAAATCATAACGAGAAACCGAAGCTCGTGCACTCTTCTCTTCCTCTAATGATCATCCAAAATGATCCTTTAAAAAAAGAGAAATGCTTTACAGGTTTGTAATTCTCCAGCCTGGGAAACTATTCCTTCCCATTCACAGCCCCACTGTGCGCTCCCTGGGGACTGGGCAGGCTGACGGGGGCAGTTTGGTTACATGCAAAGAAAGGGGCATTAAAATGGTGAGCAAGGCTCTTCTGGACAAGGATGGGCCAGAGCTGTCTCAGTCCAGCCCTTGGTTATTCTGGGCACTAATGCATTCTGCTGAAACTCGAGTAGAGGTTTTAAGAGCTGATTGTTTGGACAGGTAAAAGCTTTGGAATGATATATGCACTTTGTATGTGCAGGCAACGCTTCATTTTTATATTCAAAGTGCATTAGGACATGAAAAGAGCCAATTTCAACCTAGTCTGCAGATGACACCTAAGCCCAGCCTGTGAAACATGCGCTACTTGAAGAGCTTTTACTAGGATGTCTATGCAGATTTCATTTTTCTTAAGAAGCCTTTTTTGACTGTTTCTTCCCTGCAGGCATGAGAGGTGGAAATAGGACAGGGTTTCGACCTAACCTCACAATCAGGGAAAGGAGAGAGGCAAAGGGCTTTGCCCAGGTAGCTCCCCTGTACCATTGCATTAAACTGGCAGTGAACAGGAAGCTTCTCCAGAGCTGCAGGAGCCAAATGTCCCACCCTGTTTGCCTGTGGCTGCCGGGTTAATTTTTCTCCTTTTGAGGTCTGAACCCTTCAAAGCTTTGTTTTGTATGGGTGAATAAAAACTAGCTACAGCCTATGGATAGAGCTGGAAAGCATTTGGTGCAGAAAGATCACAGGACTCTGAGAATGAATGCAGACTTCTTTTTAATTGAAAATAATATATACATTTAAAGAGCAGAACATGCAAATACATTCATAATGGCCGCTATCAGGAGCTGCTGGCAGTTTCTCTGAGCAGAAAAGTCCTTGTCTTGGAGAATTCTTCTACCCCTCAGGCTTCTGTCCATTTCGATGTTGTTACTTGCAGTGTTTAAGCCCCATTAAGTTTTAGTGCATAAATTCTCGTTGGCTATTCAACCCCAGCCACTTTTGGGAAGGAATTGGCTAGAATCCCTGAACCTAAAATAATCAAACGTCTGTCTTTCCACTAAAAGGGCTGCCATTTATCTGACAAGCAGTGCAAAATGGAATAGGTGGCTCAGTACACGCATCCTCCGAGAAACCTGTTGTTGCAGAAACAGGCAAGTGGCTTGCACATAAGCAGATAAGGTACCTTTACCAATACCCAGGTTGTTGCATGGCATGTCAGTATATTTGGGTTCATAATGTGTTACTTTTATTATCAGCCTCTCGGTTCCTACCACTGTCTTCAGAAATATTCCAGCCGCAACTTGTAACCTTTACAGGCTCATCCAAGGAGCATGACCTTTCAGACACTCCTTTCGTGAGTATTTGTTGGGCTCCAGGAGAGGATATCTTTGGTTCATGATTGTTCTGGGCACGAGAAGTAAAAATCGAAATGGAGATGGTGGCCAGCACAAAGAACCAACCAAAGTAACTTTAATGAATTTCTTTCCATACCTGCCAATCCACCCTCCCCTGCAGGAAAAACAACTCTCAGACGAATAAAGCATATGGCACAGAAGATGGAGCACTGATGCCAAGTTTGTCTTTGCCTTAGCAGAACGTGCTGCAAAATGCTGAATCTGCAGATCTTCTCCTGGAACACGCTCTTCGAGAGAAAGGGGAAGGCATATTCTCACTGCCTTTTTAGCTGTGCTTGTGCGCTCTCACTGTTTAAATTCTCAATGGATAGGACATTATTGGGGAGATTCAAAATAGCTGCCGGGGATAGCCGTGCATGTGGCAGCAGCAAAGAAAATCCATCAATGAAGTGGGCTAAATATTTGAGAAGGATCTGAAGCCCACACTAACCTCCCTTCTGCGTGCACATGGGCTAACTAGCTGTGATGACTGCTATTTCAGCAAGCAGGCATGCCTGCTGCCGTGTGGTTAGACACCCTGTTCCTGGCCATGGTTTTTTATCCAGTTGGTGTTTATGTTGCTGGGAATATTTGAGGACACAACTGTATTTGAGCTGACCAGAAGCAAGGCATTCCGTGTAAGTCCTTCCATCATGATTTGCTGTACAGTGAGCAGAGCGACAGCCACCCCACGGGTTATTTATTCTAAAATAAGTGTGGAGTGCCATGAGAGGGTGCCTCTGTCTCTCCATAAGCTCAGAGAAACCCCTCAATGCCAGCTCAGCCTGTGGCCAGCCATTACAGGTCTGTCTGCATCAAGGGAGGCTCTGGGAGGATATGTTGCTGGTGGGTCCTGATGTGGCACGGGTAAATAGGATCTCACCATCAACCTGCTGAGCTCTCTTCTGAAGGACATAGGATGCTGCAGGAACTTTAATTAAAGTGCCCCTCAGCAGTGCACCTCTCCACGGCTGGACGACAGCTAAAGAGAAGGTTTGAGTGTCTAAATTTAGAAGTTAGGCATCTAAGGCCTTTATTGAACCTGCCTCTGCAGGGACTGAAGCTGAGCAGACTTATATAAAAAGAAAAAATCCCCTGCTGAGTTACTTTAATCTTTCAGACAGCTATGGAAATGTTTGTGTTGTGTACTCTTACAAACATGTTTCTTCTATAGGCCTGAGCGATGAGGCCATCATTTTACCTGGACACGTGCCATGGGGGGACACCATGTGTTGGGTGAGGGATGCTGCTCTGCCAGGACCTCTTGCAACGCTTTGACTTGGAGATGTTTCATAAGGCGGGAGGTGAAGTCCCCACCTTTGAACCCACGTGTCAGGAAAGCCTCCCACCGTGGGTAAGCAATAGCTCTCTTTCCAGAAAATAGAAGATATTGAGCAGCGTGATGAAATTAATGGGCTGGGGAGATGCTTTGTTTAAATGAATGCTGGGAGAGGTGGGGGCAGGCTTGATTTTTCACATGGTTAATGTTCCCAATCCTCTTTTTAGTCCTCTCATGGCAACCTGTGTACTTTGCAGTTCAAAGTCACATGAATCTCTGCTCAGCAGAAATGTAAATGTTTTGATAAAACTGTTCTTAACAAGCTTGATTCATTTAATCAGCTTGATTAACTGCAGCGCTTTATGGTCTTTAATTGGAAAGGATTTACTATAAATTACCATTTTTTGTAATTTTGTGAAGAACATGGCAGTGTGCAGGATCCTGCTGCCTTTACAGTGGCGTGGGAGGTGCCTGTCTCTGGCACTCGTCCGTTCCCCTGCGGCTTCACACGTTTCAGAGCCCTGGAGACCTTTGGGTGCTGAGCCTGCCTGCGAGGCCAGGCAGATGCTGGGCGAAGGGCAGGATGGAAATTCAACTGGAAGCGTCTCAATAGACCCTATTTCTTTTCTCTTTTGTTTGCATCTCCTAGATGATTAATCTTGTTTCCCAGTAAAAATGCAGCATGCCTCTTCTTCTGACAAGTCCCACAAGAAAGGAAGCATGGTCATCCACAAACAGCCCTCTCATTGTTTTGGTTCATAACCAGCCTCAGCCTGCACTGGGTTTTCAGAGGCTGGCTGGACAAAATCCCCAAGTTTACCAGTAGAAAGAGGAAAAAAGGGTTGATCAGAAAATCTCGGCTTGGGTACACGTCACAACTGGTCTTTCCTCTTTTCCATGTAACGTGGCAGACTGACAGGCTGTAAAATACATCCAGCTGGAAAGAAGATAATTTTGTTTTACTCTGCCCAGCCTCGTTTTTCAGAGCTGAATGTCCAGTCGTATAGGTGTATGAAACCTCCAAGGCCCTGGAGGCTTCATGCAGCAATGTCTGGGTTTTTATAATAGACAGTTTATTGTCCACATTACATTTTTCTGTGCCTTTTGGTCAATATCCCAGACTAGAGAAACCAAGGAGAGATTGAAAACAAATGAACTCTTCCCTTAAATTTAGAGTCTGCCCAAAGCACCAGAACAACCGGAGCATCGACACAGTCTCTGCATCAGTGGGTTTGCTCTTCGCTTGGCGAGCACCACTCTCCCATCGCACTGCCGTGCTGCAGAGCCGCTGCTCGGTGGGTCTCAGGGGTCTTGTCATCAAAATGCACAGGCTGAGCAATACGGTTTCGCAGCTTTCTTCTGACAGCTTTGAACTTTTATTCCCTCTTGACTCTGAAGTGGAACTGCCCCCGAGAAAGTGGCGTATTTCATAAGAAAGGAATGTTTTTCATCCTTTCCTAGCACTTCCATGGTCCTTCTGCATGTACTGCTCTCACAGGCCAGTGTGATGCAGGAGGAGGCATTTCTAACAGCAAACAGCCTGGTTCCTCTTTCACCTTTGACATTACAGGACACGAAAAGCTCTTAACCATTCACCAAAAGTTAGGATTTGATGCTTTTTTTTCTTTTTTCTTTTTTTTTTACATAGATTAAACATTTGCACATCATATCCTGTATGAGCAGTTGTTTTAATGGATGCTCTGCCAAGGAAGACACTTGGGTTTAAGTGGCTGATCCTTCACGACTGTAATGGCTTTTAATGAAAGGTTATGCCTTCGCAAGACCAGGATGTTCTTTATCCAGCTTCGGCTTTTGAAAGAAACACTGGAAATGTTTTTGTATTGGATGTGAAATGTTGTGTAAGTTCTGTAATACCAACGTGGAAAATCTGTCCTTTCCTTATTAATTGACTATATATATCAAAGCAGGCCTAACTGGTTTTATACACTATGAATTCATCAGAGTTTTATGTCCCCAACAAGGGGAATATTTAAAAACAGAAGAAATGTGTAAAAATAAATTAAATATGAAGCTAAAGAAATATTTGTGTGTGTTTGGTGGCTTTTTTTTAAATCAGATTTAGCTTTTCTTTTCAACTCCTCTTCTCTGAAGTTGCTTGCACTTAGGGGCTGTGCATCCTTACACCCAGAGGGCTCTGGCCGGAGCAGGCAGGGACACAGGAGCCCTCTTCACAAAGGCAGAGATTCAGACCTGTCCTTCAAAATGATTTCAGTTCATGCTGCAGCTGCTGCGGTGTGTGTTTGAGGTTGAGGAGGCCACAGCTTAGTGGTGCAGAGGAAACGGTGAAAAGCTCCATCAGTGTTCAGGATGCAGCATGGTTCGGGCGGCTTGGAAAAAGAAAGCGTTATCTCCGGTTACTGCATCCAAGGAGAAAGTAGCTACGTGTTGCTGATTACCTCCTGGGAGAAGTAGCATATGACTGATAACTTTTAAAATGCTTTTTCATGGTGCTGCGTGAACTGCACATGGGGACTGGAGCTGCACCGGAGGCTGTTGCATCACAGATCATGCTTTCAGCAGAGCTTTGCAGAAAAAAAAATGAAAGTAAACGGTGTTATTTTCAGCCTGAACCGTGAGCAAGTTCTCAGTATCTAAATGAGAGCCCTTGAAGTAAGCTCCAGGTGTTGCAGGAAGTGGTGGAGGTGACTCAGTAAATGTCACACTTCCCTCCAAGTCAGTTCTGAAGGGGTGTCCAAAAATAACATTTCATGGGCATCTGGCTGTTTGAGATGGCCCTGCTTTTTCATGCAACTCAAAACTAGTGCTACCTGGCACCTTCCTGGTTTTATACCACCTTTTTTGTCACAAGTGTTTGCCTTTATCTTCCTGTCTTTGTTCTTCCCTATAAAGCCAAAGATATGACAAGTTAAGTCCTGTAGGTCTCTATAAACAAGCATTAACCCCTTTCATCCTCATTACATTCCTTTGATGCATTTTCTGAAATATTTATGCCCCTTGACTGACTGATATTTCCTCCACTGTTTTAGTCCAACATGTTTTTCTTTGCAATTACCCAGTTCAAGCATTGTTGGGGAGCGACTAAACAGCTGCCGGGTTCAAGCAGTGGTGCAATGGAAAAGAAAAACCTTTCGTGTCTAACAGTGCAGACTTCCACACGCCAGTGTGTGTTCTATGCAGGTGGTGGGAGAGGGCAACTGAACCCCACAGCCTCCAAGATGGGGTTGAGGGCAGCCAGGTCACCCCAGTCCACCTCCTCAGGTCTAAGTAAGTGGCTGGGAACTGTCATGCCGGGCTCTGGTCTTTACGGCTCTCCATGTGCCCATAGGTGTGCTGGTGGGGAGATGCTTCACACTCAGCCTGTGGCTTGGTGATGTGGGAACTTTGGCAGCAATGCCAATGTGGGATCTTGTTAATCCGTGGCCTGAGGGTGACTCTTTCCCTGGGGAAAAGGTGAAACATCTTACCCCACAGTAGAGGGGGTCGGCAGGAATAGGAAAGTCCAGCTCCTTACTGGTTACACTGGAGACTAAGTCATCCCAGGAAGAAAGGGGAAGGGAGGTTGGAGTACAAAGAAGTCCTAAAGGTCGTGTTAGGGTAGAAGAGAAAGTGTGGGCATATCATCCCAAATCCTCTCTCCCTGAATGCAGACATAGGAAACCGGGTGACACATGGACGGGGCCGCAGCTGGAGAAGCATCAACTATTTGTGTGTGGGCATTGCAGGCTGTGGGTGCCAGGTAGGCAGAGGCATCAGGATCTTTCTTATTCTTCATGGACAAGTCTGATAAACTTCTGTAACCACTGTCTAGTTTAGATTTTGTAAACTAGCACTTCTGTTTTTATCTGAGCCTCATCTGAGAGTGATTTTAAGGTAGCTGTCTAACCACAGGGCGTCTGCTCCTGCAGCTACAGCAATGCTTTACACCAGGTACTGGTACGTCCTTAAAGTTAATGCTAATGCACTAGTACAAGGAGGGATCTCAACCCCAAACCACCCCAGCCCCGAAGGAGTTGTCTTGCAGCAGTGGTTTAGGTGCTGGGGCCTGGAGATGGCCTTGGCCATGCTGTTAGCTGCTCTGGCTGGTGGAGATGGACAATGCTCTTGGAGGCTTGCCATGGCTGCTGTGCCAGGCGGAGAGCTCTGTGGTGGTGCAGCGGGGCAGGCAGGCTGCCTGCCCACATCCCAGCCCTCCCAGGTGGCACGCAGCGAACTGCATCTCATGCCGGCAGTGAAATCTCCCCAGAGCCCCTTGCCTTAGCATGAACCGTCACCTCCCGCTTTCACAATGACGAGGTTTCATATCCTTCTTAGAGCAGCTCTTTTCTGGAGCTGCCTGGGCTGCAGGCCAGCCCGCCCAACCGCCTTCTCCTGGTGGAGGCTGGGGCTGAGCTGGATGTCCCTGCCACGCCGCCTCCGCCCCCATGGCCAGGCCTTCCCACAGCTGTGGGGCGAGCGCTGGGGTTTGAGGAGCACCTCCCTCCTCTGTCGCTGCAGCCTGTGGGAGCACGGAGTGGGCTGGGAATGGAGATGGGAATGGGATGGCAGGGAAAACCCTGTCTGATACTGTGGGATCCCAGCGTGCACAGGCACACAGGACCCTCTGTGTCCATCCTCCTCTGGAGCATTGGCAAGCATGTTGTCCTAAACACGTTCCCTCTCCTTCCTGTTCTCAGCCAGTGCCCTCTGTCTTTGTGCCTGTGTCAGCGTGCCTGGATCCACCTGGGCTGCTCGTACAAGTCAGTATCTGGTGAGCAGTGGTGCTGGGGCTCTTCTACTTCTGTGCCCAGGGCAGATGGATGGGTTGGAAGTGCCTGAGTTACCGCCTCAATTCAGGCTGGGGATGCCCTTTGAAGCAAACCTCCTGGTTGCTCCCACACACTCTGCTTGTGGGGTGGCCTCAGAGTGCATAGGCTGGGTGTCTTGTGGAGGAGAGTAAACTGGAACCAGGAGCACCCCATCTGCTTCCCAACTCAGTCCACCAGGCCAGACTGCAGCTAGTCTGAAGTAACTTCCCCCCTAAAATGTGTGCTACATGGATGTCATATCCTCAGCTCCAAGTGCTTTGCCCTACCCATCTGCTCCTCTTGGGCAGCATGGCTTGCTCTTGTAGATGCAGCCCTCGTGACTGCTGCTGGGATAAGTGAGCAAACCTGAGCTCCCTTGGTAGGGGCCACTGTCCAGCCTTCTGGGATGTTATGGTACACTGAAATTGGTACCAGGCAACTTTGACACACCAAAATGTGAACTATAGCAGTTCAGCAGTGCTGGCAGAAACCCACGGTGTCCGGCCAAGGCAGATAAGTGTGATGGGAACCGCTGCAGTTGTCCCAAAGCAAGCCCTTGGGGTCTTTACCTTCAGTTCTCTGCTGCAAGTAGGGGTGGGGGGGCAGTCGCAGCATTTCTGTACCTGACAGGGGTTGGGATGGGGGTCAGAGGGAACTTGCAGTCCTTGAAAGACCCACAGGCACTACAGTAAGGGGCACTGCAGAAGCACTTGAGTGGCAGCACCCCCTCAGCCACGTCCCCGTACTGTGCCTGTCATCCCCAGACAGGATGCAGAGGTGTGGGAGGGCAAGCAAAAGGCACAGAGGCCAAGGGATAGATTTTGCGTCTGAACACTTGTACGTCACAGGTGGTGGGGTTTTTGTCTGTGGGTCATTTTAACCCTGTTAAGTACAGAAAATGGGGGCTGTTTTGCCTCTCACTTATACTGAGGGGATTGTGTGTGTGTGTGTCCCCATTATGCATCGCATTTCCCAGCGCACAGAGCAAGTTTTCAGGGCTTCTGTTGTTCTGCTTCAAAAATTCCTACCTTTTTGTTGACTTAGATGAAGGAACCCTTTGGAGAATGATGTCACCTGCGCCTCAAATACTCAGAAGTTTTTGATCATGAGTTTTGTATGGCTTCAGGGTCAGGCTTGCTGATTTACAAAGCATATACACCTGCTCTTCAAAACTTGTAAAATATGGAAGCAATTTGTGTATGGTTGGGATCGGTGCTCACATGCTTGAAGTTTTGGGGTTTTTTTCTGCGTCTTTACAATTTCTGTGTCCCTGGGGCTTTTTACTGTTTCTTTCAAGCAGACCCAAATGGCTTATGAGGAGCACAAGGCTTTGGCCCTTTGAGTGCAGGAGTAGGTAGCTCCGAGAAGCGGTGAGCCCTAAAAGCAGCTTCTTGTGCGGATCCTTCTCAGTTTTCTCTGGGAAAGAGCGAGCACAGAGCACCCTGCCCATCTGAGACCGCAGCCTTACGATCTCCAGACTGCTGTATTGACAGGGTTGCATTTGTACCCTTTCTGAGCAGCGACGGCAGCCGTGGTCACGGGAAGACGACAGCCGAGTCTGCGGGTCTGGCAGCCCCCTGAGCGGCAGGGACAGGCTGTGCCTCTCTGACCTTTACAGTGGGCTCAGCCCCGACGCGCCGGTCAGCCCAGCTCCCTCTCTGCTGGGGCTGCGAGGGGGGGCAGAGCCGAAACGTCCAGGCAGATTTCTCTGAAAAGGTCAAAGCGGTGCAGCTTGGTGGTGCCGGCAAGGGAATGGCGGAGGGGGATTTCAGCCTCATTCCTGGGACGACAGCTGTGGGGTGGGAGCTCACCCTGGCTCCCGGTGCTGGCTGTGGGGGAACCCCGGCTGCCACCCACGCCATCTGTGGGTCTGGAGGGGCAACCTGGCCTGCCACACGGCTTGTTTGGGGTCTGACTGCCATGGTTTCCCACCAGGGCAGGCGGCCGTTGCAGGGGATGATTCAGAGCTGCTCTGCAGGGCAGGAGCTTCCTCATGGGGAAGCTCAAATAGCCCCTCAGTGGGCAGGCGGGTGGGAGCAGGGGTGGGAGGCATGCCGGGACCCAGGCTGGCACGGCAGCACGAGTGGAAAGCCATGCTGGACCGCCAGTTGTGTCAGTGCTCAGCAGGATGCCCAGGAGGTGCCGTGGGAAGTGGCGTGGGGCCAGTTCTCTTTGTGCTGGCTCAGGGTTTGCATCAATCCCCCCAAAACCCATGGAGCCCTTGGACGCACTGGCCCCCGCCGGGTGGCTGCGAACCATCCCCAAGAGTTTCTGCCGGGTGTGAGCAGAGCTGTAGGCTGTGGGTGGTATGGCTGTGCTTGCTGCCCTCCTTACAGGTACAATGCTACTTAGCAGGACTTTGCGTAACTTCTCGAAGGGAAGGATTTGGCAAGACAGGAAAGAGGAAATGCAAATTTTTTCCTTTATTTTTATTTTTTTTTTTGCTAGGGAAACCACAGCCTTACGAAGTCACCATTCATTTTAGCAGCCGAGGCAGCTGCACACAGCAGATTTGGTGACCGGACACTGCGGTCCAGTAGTGTGTGTAGTCGATGCAAAGCTTGGAAAATAATAAACACAAACTTCCCCGAGCTGGGCACGTCCGTTATTGCGTGCACACTGTAATTCAGGAACTAGCAGATGTCTGAGCTTTGTGCCCAGCCTGACAGAGACACAAGAAGGGAACTGGTTCAGGGTTTGTGCACAGCTGCGCTGGTCAGATGACTCTGTCAGCTGAATCAGCCCCCAAACCAGCCCTGACTGATCATAGCAGGGACTCTGACCTTTGTTTGGTCACAAAAATACCATCTTGGAAAGCTCCCTGAAGGCTTTGTAAAGAAGGAGAGTGGTGGTAATAATAGTCCCTGTAAAGGACCCTTTGCCTGCCGGCTGAGATGCGCAGCCCTTTGCCTCGGCGTGCCTCTCACTGGTGTTGGTCAGAGGCAATCACAAAAGACGTTTTCAAGGGACCTGGCTTATGGATTGGTTAACATTTTTGCTTGCATTTGTCCGGGGGTGACGGAGCATTGTTCTGCCTGGTGGTCTTGTTCCCCACCTGCAGGAAAGTGGTGCAGCCTTGTCCACAGCATGGGTGGCAACCCACGACCAGCCCGTGGCTGTTCGGTGGCCGGGGCAACAGGAGTTGGCAGCTGCTGTCGGATCCTGTGCCACGAAACCAGTGTATGTGGGCAACCTCAGCCAAAGCTGAGCAAGCCCAGCTATGTTAGTCACCGTCAGGGCCTCCTTGCTTGGAACTTAAAGCTTGAGCTCAAGCTCTGCTCTCACGTGGTGGGGTGGCCAAAGGCTGTCTGAAGATAACTCTGCAGATCAGTGTCGCCAGGACTCAACCACATCTCCAAACAGAGCTGAAAAAGAGAACTGGAGAAACGTGTGGATTTCCTTTCAACCTCATCTGCCATGGCTGGGCACATTGTGCTGCAGGCCGTTGCAGCCACAGCTGAGTTGTTAAAATGCTCAGTCGGAGAGCCTGCAGCTGTGTAGGCAGGGTGCTGGGGTGCCTTTCCTATGCTTCAGTGAGACGGTGGAATAAAGCAGGCTACTGCCTGGGCTGCGCCTGTTGGGTGTGAAAACGGGAGTTTTCTTTTAAATGAAAAGTGCTGCATAGCAGAGTTACGTACTCACCAACGCTCCTTTTCTTTCAAAGTCCAGAGGGTAATTGTCTTTGCCTACTGTGTAAAGCGATAGGGACTTTCCGTTTGCAGGGAGAAGGGAGCCATAGGTTGGTGACTAAAACTCAGGAGTGGCACCTTGGAGATATGAGCTCCATTAACCCGCGGGCACTGCCACGCTGAGTTGTAATTACATATAGCTATTAATTCCTTCCAGTTTTTTTCTCCAAAAAGCACTGATGAATGTTGTGAATGAATCCTGAAAGACACTGTTGTCAAAGGGACCTCAGCAGGCAACTCTGCAGAAAAGGCTAACCTTGTGCAACGATTATCTGTAAAAATCTGTGACTTGTTCCCCGAAGGCGGGCGCACAAGGAGGGGCGGTGTTTGCAGCAAAGCCCAGTCTGTAGCTGTGGCCCCGAGGGAATCGTAGCTACTCCTGCCAAATATGACTTGGTTCAAGACCTTTTCCTCAACCGCTACAGCAGCATGTTGAGTTTCATAGCTTAACTTAAAACAAGCAGCACAAAATGCCTGTCAGAACCGCAGGCAGAACGCCACCAAGTTGCATGGGTGACCATAAGGAACTCAGGAGATTGGGATATGGAAGGACAAGAAGAATGTGCCAAAGTTGGTGATCACATAATTTGTTTGCAGTGAGTCATGGTCTTCCACTTTCACACATTGCTCTCAGCCTCCTGCAAAACGATGTACTGTGTGTCTTTGTGGTGTTTTGTGAAACGACCGTGTCTCTCAGCTTTCCTGGACAGTCCTCTTTTCCCTTGCCTGCCCTGGTGATCCTGCAACTCCACAACGCCTGCAGTATCATTTCATTAACACATCTGATTTTTAATGCTTCAGTGATATTTACTTAAGTCCTGGGGCCACGCTGAGGAAAAAATTGCTCCTGTTACCAAGAGGAGCCTAATGGAAAGGGTATTTCATGAAAGGAACAAAAGTTTGGGAAGAGGGGAAAAGTCAAATGAGTGCAAGCACCGATCAAAGCTGTTCTTTTGCTCAAAACGAATACTAAGAAAACTTGCTCAGTGGGTCACGATGAGCTCATTCAGTCCACTCGATTACTGGAAAAATCTTCCACTTTGAGAAGTATGCATGTGTCTGTGTTGAGTCAGAACCTGGCACAGCAGCTTCAGTACACATTTTTGTTATAAAAAAGTCCCCTTTGTCTTTTGCAACCCTAAAAAAATTCTGGCCCCAACACTTTCTGTGTTTCACGTTTTTTACACAGAGAATGTGGGCACTGTAGTGTTACGTTTCGCCTGGAAGGTGATACCTTCGGGCCTAGGGTGGGTGCATTTTCCTACCTGCAACACTTCGGCATTGTGCATTCTTTTATTTGCTGTCCAACTGCCTTTTATTAAGTATACAAATAGCTATGTATGAAAAGGTTGCAAGTGCACACCTGCTCATGCTCGTATGCAGAAATCGCATTTTGAAAAGTTTGCGTAGCAAAATTTTTCTGCTGAACTTCTTGGAATATTTTCAATGCAAAGCTGGCAGCTATTGTATAATGCCTCCAGCCTGCAGTACGGGGGCCTCAGAGAAAGTGATGTGTTCGGTGAGACTGAGAAAACACGGTCGCAGACACCACAGAGCTATGCTGGGATGGGCACAGCAGTTGTGGGGAGGGGTCATGGTCAAATATGCTATTTCAAGCAAAATCTGAGATGAGGATGTGTTCTTAGCCACAGGAAGAGCGTTGTCTTAGTCAGAACAGTTAATCATGCAATGTGAAGAGAAATACGTACTGTAAGTCCTCATGATTTCTGTTTCCAACAGCTTTTTTCCTCCGCTGAAATGACTTGCATATATTTTGGTGCTGCTCATTTGCAATATGGTAGCATCTGTGCTCTGGCTTTGTTGATGGAAAGCTGGAGGTTCTCCGGGTGGTATGAGCCATGCTCCTGTCACAAACTTAACCTCCATGTGCTTCTTTTCGGGAGGCAGGCAGGCAGAGAGAAAGAGAGGGGAAAAAAATGTCCTGCTGACGTCAATGAAGACCACACTGTACTGGATAATATTACTGTGTACCTCAACCGCCCACTCCCTTTAATTTACTAGAAACTAAGCAAGCTGTTTTGAAACCCATCGCTTCCAGCGTGTTTGCACTGTTCTCCCTCGACCAAAGGCTATTAATTGCCAGGAGCTTGAAAGCTACCTGATTCCTTGTTCAAAGCACCGAGACAGAGGGGATTTCCATGAGTAATAATTTCAGTCTGTGCCTGTGCAGCGCACCGTAGGCTAGAGTAAATTGATCCAGCTGCTTGCAAGACTAGATGGAAAAGTGCCCGGGGGGGCCGGGAGCACATCACCAGATGGAGCTGGATGCTGTTGTCATCACGTGGGGCTTCCCAGCTGCTGGGCATGCTCCGGCTCGACTTCCACCATGAGCAGGGAGCGCTCAGCCTTCCTGTCTGCGCTGACTTGCAATGCGAGGCAAATTCGCCAGCACATGTTGCAACGTCTTCTCTTGTAATAAAAAGGATAATTTTAGATTAGCCAGAACCGTCGCCTTCCCCCACACCCCCTTTTTCCTCCCTGCTCAATGTCCTCTCCACGCTGACCCCAGTATTTTGTGCGTGTGTTTTGCTCGGCAGCAATCTTCTCTGTGACAGAGACTATAAAAGCTTCTGAGAGGCCAGTTACCTCTACAAATAATAAAAATTGGCAGGATTAACCTGTAACCTGAGGCGACGAAAATACAGATTCCACTAGCCAGATGGCAGAGTTCAAAGATCCACTCACTTCCTGGCGGAGGTTGCACAAGTTAATTTTTATCCTTGTTAAAAAGAAATAAGAAGTGAAAACATAGCAATAAAATGTGTGCTGCTTGCTATCTCTGGTTTTAATCACATTTATTTTATTCCTTTGTGTTTTGTTATTAGAGATGCTAGGAAAATACATTCTTTCTCTCTTCTGGAGATGTTTAAATCCTGCTTGGTTTTGTTATTTTGCTGGGGTGTTTGCATGACCAATTCAATTTAGTCTATTGGAAGAAGAGCACTATATAGGAGGAACTAATTAACATAGCAGGAATGCAATTCACTTAATTTTTTAAAATGAGCAATTCAATTAGAGTTGCAGGGAAAAGAGATGGCACCCTGGATTTGGTGGCCGCTTCCTCACGGGAGAGCCCAGGGCCAGCAGTGCGACAGCGGCCGCCCGGTGCAAGCCGGGCGAGAGCCAGCTGTGCTCGGAGGGTCTGGGGGCTGCCTGAGCCTGAGCCCTCTGGCGGGTTCATGGAGGGAGAGATCCCCATTGCAAACGAGGTGCAAAGCCATTAACGAGGTCGCCGCATGGTGGTGGGGCAGGGACGGCGGGGAAAGGCATCCCCCGAGTGCTGGGGGTAAGAAGTCGGGCACGGAGGCATTTCTCCTGCTTGGCAGGAGAAAGTCGTTTTACAGAGGGGACACTGGAGCAGGGAAGGGGCATGTGGTTTATCCAGGGAGTGGCAGGAACGGGACTAGCACAGGGATGTCCCACAGCATGCCCTGTGCACCAGGGTCCCGTGGCAGGGCTGGCCAGCCAGCCCTTTTCACAGAATCACAGACTGGTCAGGGTTGGAAGGGACCTCTGGAGATCATCTAGTCCAACCGCCCTGCCAGAGCAGGGTCACCTCCAGCAGGTTGCACAGGACGGTGCCCAGGGGTGTTTTGAATGTCACCTGTGTGGGAGACATTCCACATTTGTTGTTCACAAACAACAAATGACTTCACCTTTCCTATTAGACCCCTCTGACAAAACCAATGTATGCAAACAGTGTTGCAGCCCGGGGACCTTACTGCACCCCTGCCAAATTAGCCGTAGTAAATTTACTGGAGAGAGAGGATAGGGGTATGCTAATCTGAGAGCAGCTCTAAATTCTTTTTTCTTGGGCCTGACCATACGACTTTCTTCACAAGCTAAGTGTCAACTGTGAGAAGAAAGGCTGCAAAGTGTGAGGTTTAGATAAGCGCCTGTGTGCCTTCCTATCATGCGGCTGTCATGAAGTGTACACAAAGGTAAACGGCTCAGCCAGCAGATTGCAGAAGCAGGAGTGGAAGAATAAAGTTCATGGGTTGTTTTTGTGACGGTTTGTCCTCCCTCGCCGGCTGGGCCATTAATGAAAACAGAAGTTGAGCTGCTGGCAGGGTTTCGGAGCAGGCTGCAGGTACCCTTCAGGAGAGCAGCACTGGGAGTTCCAGGCAGGGAGTTTATGATTAATTTTGCAGGCATTTATTGTGCAACGCGAGATGGCCACTGGCCAGCTCAGAAGTTAAGCCAGAAGATGACTGTCAAATGAAACTGTTACGTTTGGCAGATCTTTCCAAAGCTGCTGTGCTAAACAGGCATACTGAAGCTGATTTCTGGATTTTCCAGACCCTCTGTTTGGCATATTCTTGTACGGCAGTCTTCTTTGTTTTCCCCTTTTCAACAGAAGAATTAGGTTTGACCTGCAGGCCGCATGGATTTCAGGTCAGATTTTGTACATCAGGCAGCCCTCTCTGTGCCTTGCATTTACCAGCAAACCTCTCCTTCTGGTAATTCCTCCTTTAACGATCTTACAAGGAACCAGCTCTACCTCACTTGGCTTTCTGAAAACAAAACCGTGTTTTCTTTGAAAAGCCTTTTTAGCCCAGATGAAGGTGACGAGGAGATGAAAAGGCTGGTGGTGCGAAATGAGCCCTGCCCGTGCAAGCAGATTGCGATAGAAATTTCCCTCTTGTGTGGCTCACCCCAAGCTAAGGTCAGTCAGTTAACTCTGTTTGGACACCGTCTGGCATGAATACTTCAACGATAAAGCTTAATGTGTAACCGAGGGCTTTTTTTCCTTCTGTGTCAGCAGTTGGCAAGAAGATACTGTAAATAAGGCTCCCTGTGAGTAAATAGATATGTGTGGAGAGGGGAAGGGAGCACCACAGTAAGCAGTTTTGAAATGCACGCCGGCGTTGCTTCAAGTGATAAGGTTATTTGAGTAACCTGCAAACCATACGGATGCACAGGTTTCAAAAACAGGAAAGCGTCTTGTTTAAAAACCTTCTGAGGCAACACGAGGGCTTAGAAAAGAAACTGGCTTTGCGGTTAAGTGATTGTACTTCCTTATTGATATCAGGATTGAGGCGGTGCAAGGCCTGCCGGGACGGCGGCGCCGCGGGTGGTGAGCGGGGCGGCCATCATCACCATGTTTGCGCCCGGCCGAGGGGCTTTCTGGAGGGATGGGACATCTCAGAGTTTCCCTTTTCGTTTCCTCTTTGGGCAAGTTGGGAGGGTTTTTTTTTTCCTCACTCTCTTTTCCAGTAATGTAGTAAGAAATAAGTAAATAATCCAAGTGGGCTGACATCCTCAGGGGAGTCTCTGTTTCTGAGCTCGCCCTGGCCCTGGCTCCCAGAGGATTTTGCCCTGCCGCGGGCCATGCCATGCTGGACACCCAGCTCCTGGCGCTGCCAGCCCAGCACCCAAACTGGGAGGGGTGTCTTTGGGAGGGAGGGCAGGCCGCAACGCTTTTCTGAGAGGCTTAAACGTGGATGTGCAGAATTTGCTGATGCTTTTGGAAAGCCTGATGGCTACATTCCTCCACAGATAAACCCAAGCCACATACTTGCCGTTTCGCCTTTGTTTTGGATTAGGAAAATCAGCCCCCCTGAGATGTGAAGTTGAGTTTCTGCGGGAGAGAGAAATGCGTATGCCTGGGCGCACGTGCCTGTCGGGGTGCACGTGCCTTGCTGCACACAGCGTGACTCCTGCTTGCGTTGGCAGCACCCTCCTTGGGGATTTACAGAGCCGGTACCTAGAAAACCCAGGTCTTTCCTACCTGAAGTGACATAGCTGACACAGTTCCAACACACTCTGCTATTATTTATTAAACAGGGGTCAAAGCGCAAAGTTGGGATGTAGGCTTTATCTTTCCCAGCGTGTGTGGTTTCCAGCGAAGGTTGTGCTCGTTCCCGTTGGGTTTGGGTACGTTTGTTCTTCAAGCACTTGGGGTCGGTCAGGGACCTGAGTGGGTCCCTTCCTAAAGGGATGGCTCTTCTCCTTGTGGAAGCGGAGGCGATATTTCAGTCCCACCCTGGCTTCTCCTCCCTGCCTGCCTTACCTTCCAGGATGTCCACCTTAGCAGGTTTCCTCATCGGTGGCAGCTGCAGTGCCGGCCACAGTGGAGTTACAGCAGAGGTGGCTTTGGCCCATCACGTCCTGTGTTTTGATTGCTCTTCAACTGAAATGTCAATGGCTTCTCAGTCAGCTTGCAGCAAAGAAAATGTTTGAAAAACTTTAGGAAATGAATTTAACTAGACTTGGAGCAAAGTTTTTTGGCTAGAAATTCAGGCTCCAGCCAACACGGCAGACTTTTGCCAACTCATTGCCTTGGTCCTAGAAGCCAGCAATGAAAAGAGAGAAAAAAAAAGAAAGAAAAAAAATCTCCTCCGTTGCCCCTTAGATTTAATTGTGCTTTTTTGTAAGCCTCATAAATCCTGCCCAAGTCACGTCATCAAGCCACAGGGAAACTGAAACCTTGCCCAAGGCAGGAGGCAGCAGCGCTGTTCAAGCTAGAAGGGTTACATTCAGGGACAAGTTCAATGCACTGTGATCTTGTTTTGAATGGGAATGTGCTCGTCTGCGTGTGTGTGTGTGTGTGTGTGTGTGAGAGAGAGAGAGAGAGAGAGAGAGAGAGAGAGAGGCACCTGGGTGCCGGAGACGGTCCTGCCTTTTTCCTCTTTGGATGTCAGCAAAGCTACAAGAGGAAGAGCGGCACGAGTGGAGGCCAAGCAGACATCCTCACCGCCGCCCCCTGAGAGCCTTTCAAGTGCTTTTCCTCTTGCGCTGCAGCAAGGGGGAGCAGGAAGGGAGGGACGGGGACTTGCACTGAACGGCCCCATCCAAGCACTTTATTTTTTCCTTTGGGCATCAGACAGACGGAGGGAGGAGGATTAAAAAATAAGGATGTCTAAACTGAACTCCTGAGGGTTTTCTTCCCCTTCTCTCTTGTGGTGCTTTGTTATAATTTTTCTTTGCATGTAACTCCCAGCCAGGAAGAGAAAAGAGTTTCAGCTTGGAGGCAGAGCCTCCTCGCTGCATCCGGTGCGGTCCCTTGCTCACAGCTCTCCCAGATGAGGGGTGGGTGCTGCCCAGCTGGGAGATCAGTGGCACCTCCCCAGGGGAAACCAGCCCTGGCCTGGCCAGCTGAAACACCACCATCAGTATTCCATGGGAGGGGGTGAGCAAAAGGGCCTACAAGGTTTTGGCAAGCACATTTTTTTGGCTTTTAACAGGTGGGGCTGAGAGCAGGGTTTGGCCCGAAGCAGCAGCTGGCACTGCGCAGGGGCATGGTTGCTTGCCCGTGAAAGAGGGGCATCATGTTGTGCCCCTCTGTGCACGTCCCTTCGCCTCCACGCTGGCAGCCCTGAAGTGCTCCCACAGCCCCTTGTCCCTCCAGAAGGGTTAAAGCTAATGGCAGCAGGCTTTGGTGGGGGCTGAGCTATCGCCAGCGGTGTTTAGTCACCCATCTACGGACTGCAGCGGAAGCTGAAAATGTTTGCCTATTTTTATTTGGCTTTTTTTTTCCCACCTTGTGCGGTAAAATATGTGTAAAAGCACTAGGGGATAAGGCTCCCTCCTGGCAAGCGTTGGGCTGAGTCCCCTCAGCTCTGCAAAGTCCCAGCGCCCTGACCTTTGCCTTCGGTCGGGCTTTTTTCAGACTCATCATTATTTTGGCTGCATTTGTGCTGCGGAGGAATGCAGGTGTTTCCTCTGTTCCCACCAGCGTGCCCATGCTCTGATTTCTGAAAGGCTGGGGAGGCTGCTCGTGCGTGTCCTGTCGTGCTCAAGGAGGCATTTGAGGAAAATGTGGATGCAGTTCAGGCAAATGACCAGGGAAACGACGCATTTGCATGCACTTGCATGTAAGTGTAATTTAGGCAGGCAACGTGCCGAGCTTGCTTGAAAATCTGGCCCATGTTTTTCCATTTGTGGGTTGGGTTTTTTTAAGTTAAGAAAAGGCAAACAACTTGTTCCTCCATTTGATCTGTAATAACCTGAGCCGGTTCCCTTGGAAAGCTTATTTATTCTCCTTGGCTGCTGAAGTGGATGCCGAATTTTGAGCATCCTGAGAAGAGACGGTGTGCATATGGGGTTCTTTGTTGCCGAAGCTTTTGTTGGACAATTATGAGACTCGTTTATATAGCTGTTTATGTATTAAAATTGTTGGGTTGCCTGGAGCTACGGATAAGCGCTCCTTGTTTGACATATCTCTAAATAAATATAGCGGCACATTATTAATGGATACAGCTTTAAAAGCAAACACCCAGAGATGCACTTACAATAAGGGGAGGAAAAACCAAGGTTACATCATGTTGCTAGAAGCCAATTGCTTTGTTTTCTAAAATGTTTCTCTGTAGGACACAGATGATTTTTTGACTCATTCAGTGTTTGAGCATCCAAAAAGTCTCACGGTTGTTCCAAAATTCTTTCAACAGCATCCCAAATGGCATTAACAGACGGTTACAGTATTTTACTCTCCAGCATATCCTTTTTCCCCGATGGACTCATGTTTGATAGGAAGGTTTTGGAAGGAATATTTTTGCATTTCTGGAGAACTGTGTCCCTGCTGAGGGAGGAATCAGCATTTTGGGGCTTTTCAAACCACATCATTTTGCAGTCTCAAGAAGAGTGGCTGTCCCTGGCCTTCTGCAAACATGTGAGTGCAAGTGTACCTATAGGTGAGCACCGCGGGTCGCCAGGAGACAATGGACGCCTACTGTTCCTGCAGTCGTGCTTCTAATCCTTTAGGTGCCTAGCTATGGCTGGCACAAGGAAACATCTCCTAAATGCATAGCTGGTTCCCTAAACAGCAATTATGAACTGGCTTGTGCACTCTCTGCCACCCCTGCTGCACCCCTTCTCTGGAAAGCAGTGTTCCCATCGCTGTGCTGCCTCCTCCTCCTCCTCCCCAGCCCGCTCAGGCCTGGAGCCAGAAGCTCCCACCCGGCTCTTGCTCATGGCCCTGCTGTTTGCTCCTCAGACCTACCAGGAACTGGTTGTTATTTGTTTTGGACCTGAAGGGCACAGATTCAAGCAGGGCTGTGGCCGAGGACAGGTTGTCCTGCCTCTGCATGGGGAGCTGAACCAGGAGTTCAGGACTGCAGGTCAGGTCAAGAGCTGACAGCTGGTGTCCCTCTGGTCTTCCTGCAGAAAGATTGATGCTTTTGCTACCATTTGCGCCCTCAGCCAACAACCTGTGGTTTTGGATAGAGGAATTACCACCAGACGCCTCTTCCAGGGGCCAGCCACCTCTCTGCTCAGACCTCCATGCTCAGCAAAACCCATGTGATGCCATCTGGGACACGGGACTGAAAGGCGCCTGCCCATCTTCCTCGTGGGGCTGCAACAAGGCTCCCGGGGCTGCAGGTGTATCCTGCTGTGGCAAGTTGGGTGGCTGTGTCCCTGCACACTGCTCAGTGACACTGTTGTGCCAGCAAAAGCCTGCAGCACAAACCTGGCTGTAGGCTCTAGTTTTCGTGGGCACGGACAAGCTTTCCATGGCATGCCTGCTCTGCCCCGGGGGCAGGCTGGGACCCCGAGCCCTCCTGCAGCACCTGGGGCCGGAGCACAGCTGGGGGCAGGGATGCTAGTGCTGGCCCAGGGGGGACATATGGCTGGATGAGACGCCCCCTGCTCCTCACCAGCTTTGGTCTCAGTCGTTACTGCTCACCCAGTTAAAAAATAAATACACTGTGCTTGGAAAACAATTGGAGGAGCAGCTTGGCCAGGTGAAGCAGCGAGACCCCCCCAGTGCTAGCTATGTAAGCCCTCAGAGGGGGCGGCGAGGATCCTCTGGCTCCTTCCCGGGACACACGAGCCCCCAGGCTGAGGGCCGGTGGCCTCGTTATTGCCTGCTTAGCTGGCCCCTTCAAGTGGCTAGCCTCTTTCCTATGTGGTTGTTTTTATAGCGATCTCATCTGTAGGTGGGTGAATTGTTCTCTTCCTGGCCTGGCGCTGCTCCTGCGGGCCAGGAGGGTTTTGGCTGGGGTGCTCCTGTTTGTTTGCTCTGGGGAAGCGGTGTGCATTCCCCTCCCATGGGGAGGGCACAGGCACGGCAGCCGGCGTGCCTCTGAACCCTGCAGCCGCTGCTTTTGGAGCCAGGCGTTCGCAAGGACTCCTCAGACTGCTGCTGTCTTCTGGAAACGCATCGCCCTGGCTGCTGCCACAAGCAGGGGTGGTTCCCCAGCCCAACCCTTTGCTCCGGAATAGCCTCCTCGAGAGGCGCAGCCTTGTAGCTGGGTGGCCGCAGGAGAGCCACCGACCCAGCCGGATGTGGGCATCCCCCTGTGAGCAGCCCTGGTAGTGCCGTCTCTGTTTTGCTGAGTGAAAGATGCCATTCCCGCTCCCACCACCCTCGAAGCAGCAGCATGGTGTCCAAGCAGTGGTGGCTGGGGACCATGAACCGAGGTGCAACACAAAGCAGAAGGGAGAGCAGGGAAGAGCGAAAGAAGACAAAAGGTTTAACAAAAAGTGCAGCCCAATTATAGTGCTGGACATGCCAGCATTGCCCCAAATCTTTACCCACAGTTCGCTTGCCTGTGTAGTGGGGAAGTGGCAAGATGGCAAAGAGGGGGCTGGCCTGGGTGCCCGTGGGCTGGGCGGGAGGGGGGTGTGTGTGTGCGAGTCGGTCTCTGCTCAGCTACTGCTTGGATTCCGAAAAACTGTGAGACTAGCAAGAGGGCGCGACACCTCTGGCAGCACTCTATACCATCAGAACAAGCGCTCCCATGGCACCTCTAACCCAGCTCAGGCCGGCATTATTGCCAGAGTCCTGGCCAGGCTACAGGGGCTTTTGCAATCCACCACCTTCAACCAGCTAGAATTTGGTTGTCCTAAATGACTCCTGTCCCCTCCCGTGAACAGCCCTCTGTCAACCCATGGGACAACACTCCCTAGGGAAGGGAACAGAGCTGGCTTTCAGCCGCGTGCTGTTAAACATTAGCTGTGTCCCTCTCGGCAGACAGCCACTTTCCACCTTCCTTGCTGTGCGCTTCGCCACGTGTGCCAGCGTGCTTGTGGTACGAGGAACATACTCCTTATGTTCCTCAAACGGGCGAGAAAAACCACATGGTATCAAGCTGAATATATCTAACTTTTGGTTAACTTGCAGACTTCCACTACATGGAGGAGCTTTGGGAAGTGATGAAGGAGACAGAAGTGTTGGAAAATACATATAGAGAGAATAAAAGGGCAGGCTGGGCTGATCAAACTCCAGCCAAAAAAATTCTCCAAAGCAGCAAACCAGCGATGGATAAAGAATTGCCAGTGAGTCAGGGGGAAGGAATGGCAGCATTGTCTCTTGTTCAAGCAAAGAATCTGTAATGGAAGAAGATGAAGTGCCAGGGAACTAATATCCCTCTGCAGCAATTGTTTGATCCCTCCCTTCCCCTCCAAAAAAGCAAGTTGCTGCTGGCTAGCTGACAAGTAAAAAAACCCAGTCCAAAACCTAATCTAGTCTCTTGTGCCAATAAGCGCATCTGTCGGTGTGTCAGTGTTGATCCTCCTTCAGTACATGCCACATGCTCGTTTCTTTATACAAGATGGGCTGGAAGGGCCATTAACTAGATTAGAAATTCTAAGACACAATTAAAAAACATGCTGCTTCTTCGCTTTAATCTTCTCTCCTTTAGCTTCCAGGCTTGTTTTCTCCCTGGCCTGACACAGTCCTAAGTTGTTTGGCGGTGGTAGGGTATCATTACACAACCAGGGCTGGTTTCTAAACTGTGTAACATCATGCATTACCTTGGCAGCAACACGCAGGTCCATGAGGCTCTCCAAAAGAGGAGTAACCCCATCAACGGGCAAAACAATAGCTGCATTTACCACCTGTGGGGGAGAAGATTTGAGCATTGAAGCTGTGAAACCCAGGAGCAAAATGGTGGCTCGCGAAATCCTTTTCGGTGCAGTTTACTCCCCAGAGTTAACCAGAAAAAAAAAAAAGGAAAATAAATGTTTGATATATTTGTTCATAATGCAGCTATACGTCTGTAGACCTATGGCAGCTGGAGGTACCTGGGAAGGAGGGTGACGTAAAGGTTACTGACCATCAGTAGCGCTCAGCGAGGCACGACTCATGCCCTAGCAGCCAGGATGGAAGCATCTCCCCCATTCCCACACAGACCATTTCGGCGGGGGGTGGGGGGGAAGGCAGCGACGCTGCAGGTAACGCCGCAGTGCACACTCCTGCAAGAGGGGTTGTGCTTTTGCTACTTCTGCTCTCCTCGCACAACTGGGGCCAAGATGTGGGCTCTCCCCATCCCACTGTGAGCATGGGATATTGGGGCAGTCCCTGCCCTGCGGCTGCAGGGCAGAGAGGACGGCTCTCACCCGCCTGGCTGGTACCAGTGCCCCAAGGGCAAGGAGAGCCCAGGAGGAGCAGCACCATTTGGAGCATTCCTGATGTCCTAAGCAACATCTGATAACACAGGGTGGATTGCAGCCTGTTTTCTGAGACAGGGAATTGCTGCTTAATTGCTACCGCATTGTACTAATGCAGTGGGAATTTTACAGAGGACATAACATATTCGAAAATGACTTTTTTTATTCCTTGGGTAAGTGTTTTCCTCATGCAGAACAGCATTTATTACTATTATTAATGGCCTCACTGGTCCTTGTGCTAGTTCTGAATCTTTATAGGTACTGTCATTATACAATTTTGAAGGTACAGACCAGATCCTGGCCTACCTGCACTAAAGGGATTTGATTTTTCACAGGTTTGGGCATCAGGATATTTTTGCATTCTCTTCTGTGCTTATTGTGCTGAAAAGCCCTCCTCATCACTGCCCATAGAATATAGCAGGAAAACACTTCCCTGCTGTAGAAAATTAAAGACATTATAATTGCCCCATTAATCCCTATGGGACTTTAGAAATGAATGCTACAATGTCCAAGTATTTCTGCAGGACCCTATTTGCTTATCCTTTTTAAATGCTGCAAGATTTTTCCATATGGTTATGTTTAGGATGCATTATGGAGGCCTTTCATCTTCCTCTGAAGTACAGGATGAAATATGGGTCACTCTTAGAATAAAGCAGTAAGGCTTTGTGATCCGGTAGTCTGCTGCATCTGATCTGGCAAACCCTGCGTTGCTCAGGAAAGCCATCGTCCTTTTGGGAACCAAATGGCTTGGCGGGGTTGCTTTAAAATTGGAGCTACACCTATTTGATAGTATTTTGGATGAAAGAACAAGCTCTTTCACTCTCCTTACGGTGGAGTGCCAGCCAGGTTTAAAATTAATATCAACCGACGTTGAAGAGGGAAGGAAATGAAAGAAACATTTCTTCCCCAGAAACAGCCCTGCTTTCCTGCCTTTTCCATAAGTGCATAGACGTCTGTCAGTTTTGGCACCAGAAAACATTAAAAAAAAAGAAATTTTTTAAATACTGGGAATTCTTCTCCATCTTTAAATGTCGCCCAACAGGAATGCAGCGGCTGTAAAACAGACAAAAGAGAATTGAGCCAGTCAAACAGTTAACGTGCGTCTGCAGACAGCACTTATTCCTACTCAACAAAACATCTGAAATATCCCCCGTGTTTTTGGAGAAGGCTAGAACAAGGTGAAAGGCACTGCCTCTTGCGTCCTGGAGCCTGGAAACTGAGGAGAAGCCCGGAGCTGAGGAACAGGGGTTGAGTTTCCCTCTGTCCCAAACTCACTCCAGCTCCCCAGCAGATTCCAGGAGCCTGGGATAGCTGATGTGAGATGCCTGTGGTCTTGTTTGCTAGAAATAGTGAGTACCTATCCTAGTCACTGATTCAGAGCACTATAAACTGTGGTAAATCAGGCTCTTGGCACTCAGAATACAGACGTTTGAAAAGAGCAGAGGCTCTCTCAAGAGATATTTTTCCCAGCTATAAAAAGGGGGAATAGCTACATTACAAGAGGGGAGGTTAAATCACGGGTGTTTTTTGTAAACTGCTTTGGAGAGGAAGCCATTAGAGAAGTACAAATTGCTCTTTATTTTTTATTTTATTTATTGCCTCATTTTCATATAATGAAATTCTGAACGTACCTCCTTGCTAGCTGCTGAAAAATAAGGGAATGGGGGAGGATTCTTAATGACACTAATAAACCCAGCTGAACACTTTGCCAACAAATATTTTTTTATTGCAAAAATACCATTTTATTAATACAAATGGTCTTTATAGGATTGCATTGGTTGCCACACAGTTTTGTTTATAGAAATATACAGACCAAATTATTTTGTTCAAGACGTTCCCTTTTTATCTGGTTGGAACGGAGCACTTCATTCCAGAATTTTATTTTGTAATAACTTGTTTGGTTCGACACTGTAACTTATATTCTGTAATAAAAATATAAAGAACTAAAGTGATGTGATTTTAATGAAAGTGCAATGTATTAACATCCGATATAATTTTATGTGAGTGGAAACTTCAATTAGTGGGAAAAATACGAATCTACTGGCGGTCCACTCTGTAACCTTGCTGCCCTTCTTTACTAGGGAAACGATGGAAAGCTCGCTAGAGCATCCAGAGCAGCCCTCTTTGCTTCTTCCTTTCAATCCTCCTTGTTCTTAACACCTTTCTTGGCTAAAAGGTAACATGATTTCAACCATAGGTTATTTTCTTCAGGCTGCAGAGCATAGATTTTCCCATCCTCTCGCCTGTGTGGTGATCATTGATGGGGGATCATTCACCCATTCAGCCAACAGTGGGGTGTGGGAGGGAAATCCATCCCTTTCACTCCTCCCTGCCACTGGCCTTCCTCTGCCCTGCTGTGCTGAGCTCAATGGTGCTCTGTCTTTCGATCTCCACCCAGTCTGGTGGGTGCTGTGGGTGCCCACCGGTCATTTTCTTGGCAGTATGATGCTGGCCAGACAAATTAATTGCTACGCTTCCTAGGGATTTTGCCTGCTGATGTGGTGTTGTCATTGGGGTTTGACCGGTCTCTGTCCTGCTGATGGAAGATGCTAATCGTGATGTGCAGCGAGCCCCAGGAAGCACAAGGAACGCTCCCGCCTTATTTTGGGGCAGAAGGATGTGGAAACATCCGCCCTTGGCAGCCACCAGGAGCAGGGCAGGAAAAGGAATGAGAAAGGTGGGACCTAAACTCTGTTAATCAACAAGCGTTGGAGGTGATGTGATGCTGTGAGCGGTCAGAGCCCTGGCAGAGCCCCATGCAGCGTGCACAATACGTGGTGTACTCACTGCTGAAACCACCGCTGCTCTGTGCTTTTCCAGGAAAAACAGAGTATGTGAGTCTCCACAAAATGTGCGCTCTGTTAGCCATTGTCTGGAGCGGCTTTTCGGGGAGCGAGGGAGCTCTCTGTGCATTAGCTGGAACAACTCCTCCGCTGAATGTACGCTCGGCTCCCTCGCTCCTCCGGACCACTCCCTCCCATCTGGCTCTTAGCACTTCCAGCCTTCAAAATGTTCAAGTAACTCAGCTTGTCCTCACAGGACCTCTGTGGGAGGGATGGAGGGATGGGTAAATCCTTAGTTTACCAATTGGGAAACTGAAGAATAATCCCTCATCCCTAATCTGCGGTGAGACTTCAGTGTGCCAGGCAGCGCTCAGACCACGCTGCAAGCACGTGTCTGTGCACGCAGGAGCTAACACACACTTCTGGGCGTCTGTATACTGATAGATCTGTATATTTATGGCTTGGTCAAGTGATGTGGATACTGCAGGTTCAGACGTAACTTGCTTTTGGTTTCCCTCACAGAATGCTCACCTGGTATGTCAGAGTCTGGTGCAAGCTGTTTGTAAGAGATTTATTTCCCTGTTGGGATTGGTCAGCGAGGAGGAGGGATGTACGACACGCGGTGACGTCTGTCGCAGTGCCTACATGGACATGGCAAAATGTAACCCACCGGTGGTACTAGGCAGAGGCGCTGACACGTGCAAAACCGCTTGCAGATACCGCAGGGTGCGGGGAGCCAACGGCACCGCTGCCTCGGGGCGCGCCGGGGTGCATCGGCTTCATCTGAGCTGCTGATTTGCTTTTCCTGGAATCGAAGTAGAACCCCCAAAGGATGTTGCATGAAACTTGCAAACCAAAGTCAGGCCTCTTTGTCTTGTAACGCTTGTTTTAATTTTACCGTGGGCTGACATGAAAATAATTTGTGATTAAAACCGAAAGCTGCCTTGCAGCAGCTGGTAGGCTGGGGGGTGTTGGTGGGGGCTCCGAGGGGGGTAGTTAACTCCAAGTCCTCAGTGCGTTGTTTTTCCTGCTCAGATCCGCACGGAGGATTTATTCCCAGATCTAATTGGGATTTGGAATTGCAAAGGGGTGAATGCTAGAGCTGTGATCGGCGTCTGGGAGGAGAAGGCAGCCCTTGTGTGATTTACCTTCCCGCGGCTGCGAGCTGCTGAAACCCTTTGTAAGAAAGGGGTGAGTCTGATTTAACGAATTTACCAAAGCTCACAGGTTTGTGGTGAAAGTCAGTACAACAGGTCTTTGTGAGCTGTGGATTTGTGACATGTAAATAAGTTAGCGTGCTAATTGTGGCTGGTGTTAAAGGTAGCAGGCTAACTGTTAAAAAAATCCTCGCAGGGTGATTTATTTGGGTTATTTCGCACACACTTGTGTGAAATACAGAATCACAGAATCCCCTAGATTGGAAAAGACCTGTAAGATCATCTAGTCCAATCATTAACCTAACACTGACAAGCCCATCACTAAACCGTGTCCCTGAGCACTATATCTACACGACCCTTAAATAACCTCCAGGGATGGGGACTCCACCACTGCCCTGGGTAATAAGTTTATAGATCCTCTGCCTCCCTTCCCTGCAGCCGCGAGGGTAGGAGCAAGGAGCGGCATCCAGTGCAGGCTGGCCCACGCTGCCTCCCCGGGGTGCCGAGCTCCAGCAACCAGGAATCATTAAACTGGGAGAGGGAAAATGACTCTTGGCTGCGCCCGAGCCCTGCCGACAGTCTTGCCCCGCAATCTCTGTGCTGAATGGAAACGGTTTCCTCTCCCCCCAGCCCTGAGCTTACAGACTGGGTTTCCTGCCTTCCTGTTAGTGCCTCCACCTACCCAGACAGCTCTGACACTTCAGACTTACTGATCAGCTATTTTCTACCACAGCTCTTTTAGCAAAGGTTTTACGCGGCAGCGTAACAGCTGACTAAGCAGCCAGCTTGCGAGCGAGAGAAATGAATGTAGGGCTTTTTTTTTTTTTTTTTTTTTCCTATTCAGCGACCTGACAAGGCTCCATCTCAAAATGTTGAGGCATTTTTCCACGCGAGCAGCCTGGCTGGTGGATGAGCTGGTGCTCAGCCGTGCTCTGGGAGCTGGGAGGCAAGTCCTGCCTGGCTGTCCATCCGTCCCCCGTCCCCCCCCCCGCAAACGCGGCAAACGGGTAGGAGGATGTTTCAAATAAAGTACCTAGAAGAGAGGAGCACGGGCGATTTGCATAGTGAAACGACGACGGGAAGATATGCCGAATATGCGACTCAGCTTTGAAAACAGTTGTCATATGCAAAAGCAGCTCATACATAGGAGAAATGTTACAGAGAGAGAGAGACTCCATGGACTAGAAATACGAAAGTACAAAGCGACTTTCATATCAGAGAGCCTGTCATTTCAGAATGTCCCAGAATGGGGCATTTTGGGGCACCACAGCCGAGCTGGAACCAGCCAGCCAGCTCTGAACTGAATTTATTTATATATATATATGTGTATATATTTTCATTTTTTTTAATTTGTTCTCTCCATAGCCAGGGTAGTGCAGCTATTCAGAGCACATTTCCATGGTGCTTTCAGTTTTCTTGCTCACATTTGCAAATTACTTCCAATATATCTCGAGAAACGAACCAACTCTGTCTTCAGTTAGTGATGGATGTACCTTAAAACATCCAAAGCACTTGAAAAGTTCTCATATCTTTGGTCTGATCCTTAGCCAAACTATGTCTAGCCTTGTTGGAGTCTCTGTTTTACTCAGACACGAGTGGCAAAAACATCTGTAGACTTCCCATTTTAGCACTGTTAATCTACTGTCATTTATCCTAAACAGGTCTTCAATCTTACCACGCTGGGCAGGCGAGGGAAAAACTGGGGCATACTTTTCTGCAGATTTTAGGAACTGGGAAAATTTATGTTACTGATATCGGACCTGGTTTCCACCGTGAGGTTTTCTCATGAAGCGCCCCCTTGCCCTGTGGCTGGTATTCGAGGGCAGAAGGGTCAGGGCACCGGCAGGATGTAACACTTGCCCCCTGATGCGACGCACTCCTGGACAGGGGCTGCTAATGCTGGGAGGGCACGTTCCCTCCTCCTGCCCGGAGAAAAGTGAGAAAGAGGAGAGGAATGAAAAACTATTAACAGAGCAAACAGCAAAGGTGCTAAAAGAGTTGATAAAGATCCTGAGAAGGAAAATGGAGGAGATGCTCAGGGAAATAAATATTGGTGATGAGAGGAGGAGGTGAGGTGGATGGGCTTTTTGGGGGACAAAGGCTTGTTCAATGGCAGGATGGAGCAACGTTAGAGAGGCCAGCCCCGGGCTGGCCTGTGTGCATGAAGATGGATGGACCTGGAGGGAAAGGTGGCTTGTTGTGAGGGCGCTCTTTCAGGCCATTTCTTGTGCTTTATCTTTTAAGAACAGCAGTGGCACGTTTCTACATGTATCTGCTCCTGTCTCCATGCTTACTGGTACCCCGTTGGTGCTGAACAGCTAATCTGCAGAGCAAAAAGGCTGAGATATCCCTTGATATTGGGAAGAGGTGCCATCGCTGTCACTCGGGAGGGACCTCAGAGGTGAATTTTTTGCCTATGAAAAGTGCTGGGAGGCAACTCTGCAAAATTGAAACCCTTATTCTTTATACTTGGTATCTCATATATGGCCAGGGGAAGGTTTGTCTTCAGAGCACGGGGAACTGAGAAGGATGCTCAGTACCAGAGTTTCTAGTGAAGGGGTCAATAAGCCCACTGAAGTGCTGGTGCCTTTCACGGCATGCCTGGAAATCACTGCTGAATGTAATGCAGCATTGACACTTCAGCGCATCGATTTCTCTGAATGCCATGCCAAGCAGATGAGAAGCCTTTGTCAGCCAGTTTGGGTCAAGTCTGTCATCTGAACCCCGACCTATAGCGTGTGGGAGTGGAGTATGAAGGATGAAGTCATCAGAAAAGTGCAAAGGTCTTGTGTCCTTAGGGGGGAGAGGTGGATGTGCAAGAGGAACAATGTATTCAAAATAAATCAATAAATCAAAGATGCCGGCCCTGGGCAGATGTGCTTCTGTGCTGATTCCGGTGCCCATGCAGGAGCGCAGCAGAGCAAGGTTTGGGTGGGTGCCTGTCGGGGGCTTTCACGCCGTAGGTTTAAAATGTACAGTCACCGCTGGAGCATCGGAGGAGAATGAGCATGCAGTGCTGTGTGCCTTTGCTCCCCTGACCTGGAGGACAAAAGTCCACAGAGTGAGAAGTATTTTTCAAAGTGGTGTGGCGGGCAAGAAGAAAAAAAGAAAGGGATGGTGGTGTTACAGCTATTGGTTGTACGTAAATGTCTCTTCTTGCTGAGTTCAGATTCCATTTTCCTCAGGCCTTCCTCTGATTTCTTCATCTCGGCAGATGTGGGTCAGCCTCATCAGTATGTTCAAAAGGGAGATCTTTACTGCTGCATCTGGATAAGGTGCTTTCAGTCAAATGCAACAGCCTGCCCACTCCAGTAACGGGCATCACTGCTTCTACAAGCCTGAGAAGGTCCCAGGCCCTACTGCCAGCATTGCTGGGCAGTGTGGAGGCTTTTTGGCTTTTCCCTTTCCCTGTTTGTATCTCCACATCGATCCCAGGATTTGCGAGACGTCAAAGAGTCTGGATGTTCTTGTCTCTGCGGTTTGGACAAGAGAGGGAACAGAACTCATCTGGCTCAGAAACTCGGGATATTAATTACATGTTGGTAGGCTCTCCAGTGGGGCATGCTGACCACTGCATGTACCAAAACAACCTTGGTTGCTTTTTCTGGCATGGCATTTCAGCTCTGTGCCTTAACATGTTTGCCTGGTGAGACAGGGGCCACATTTGAAAATGGAGAATGCAGAGATACGCAGAGACCATTAGTGGGAGCGTTCGCTTGAAGAGCTGGAAAATTAAATGAGGAGAGTCTAAGAAGAGTGATTTAGGAGTGTAGGGGCAGCAAGATGCCAAGGCTACGGATAGATAAATGGAGCATCAATTTGGAGTAAATTGCAGTGTAACAGCTCTGTGCACACATGTATTACAGGATTTTAAAAGCCAGGCAAGTTTAACTCTTATAGCTCAGGTCTAGATGTGTCACTGTTGTGGCAGGACTGGGTACCTCTCACAAGTTGCAGTGCTTTTGTGGCTTTTTAAATATGGGACCGTTTTAGATCTTGCCACAGGTTATTCTGTTTATGACTCCTAGATCCTTGTGTGGGAACAGAAGAAATGAAGTGAGGAGCTGAGAAGACTCTGGAGAGTTAAAGCTCAGAGACAGGCAAGAAGAAGCAGGAGGTGGGAGGCATCCGTGGGTCTGTGTGGTGGTGGAGAGCAGTTCAGGGCAGTGGAAGAGAAGCCACAAGGCTGTGGCAAGATGACATTGTCAAATTGATGTGACCTTGTCCAGGCCAGGAATAGAAAAGCCATGACTGAGCCCAGCACCTGCCCCAGAGTCGGTGCATTGTGCCAGCTCCGAGCTGCTTCGTGGACGTAGCTTTGGTCTGTGTTGTACCAGCAGTACTGTGGTGTGGTATGCCCGTGGCCTGGTTAACCAGCCCTGCCACTGCTATCTTATGGGGGTTTGTTTGGCCTGTGCCAACTATCCTTGCAGGCTGGGACCACAGCCTGCTCTAGCCATGGGGATGCTTGCCAGATTTGGACCTCTCCTTGCTGTCTGCCAGGTTTTCCATGCCTGGACTGCCCTCTGTAGCAATCCTGCTCCTCCTGTGTGCTTGCCTGTTTGCTGGATGTGGCCTTTCTCACCCTCGATCTCAGCCAGCCCACATCAATCACTTTGGCTGACAGCCTGGCACCCCCAGCCAGTCCTCATTGGAGAGGTGCCGGGAGCTGTCCCACTGTGGTGGGACTTTTGCCTCACTGGTATTATGAAAAGGTGCACAAGAGCCAAATCCCAACTCTTTCGTAAACCATTTGGATATCTTGAGATGAGAAAAAGTGCAGTGTGGGTCCCGCATCCACGCATCGCCACCCTGGGGGCTGTTGTCCACTGCAGCCACTCCCTGACTCCTTTGGTGCTCCGTGTGACCCACTCACCCACTGCAGTCCTGCAGTGAGACCCAGGGACACCAGCTGGAGAGAGCAGAGCCGCGCACGCTCTGACAGCTCCGGGAGAGCAGGAGCTCTCATTGGAGGATACCAGCATGGCCAGCTGCTGAGCCAGGACAACGTGCAAGTGGAAGATTGTGACTATGAGGTTCTGTTGGGCCAAATTTATGTTGTCAAATGACTTGGCTGTCATCGGATCTGATCCACCTGGAGCCCTCCCCTGTGTGGAAGGGGAGCTGCTGACCTGGGATTCACTCCCCCAGGGCCTCCAGCAGCCTGGGGGCTCACCACCTCTCCAGTCATGCCCTACAGCCCAGCTTTCCTCCAGGGGAGGTTGCCCGAGGCGTTGGCTGGGGAGGGAGCTTCTCAATTCACTCTGAAGTTTCAGTTGTTGTTGGGAGCACTGCGGGAACAAGGGAGTTGTAGTGGGATGAGCCGTTGCTGTTCTCGCTGTTAATACCAGTGACATTGTAATTTTTGTGGCTGTAAAGATGCCCGAAGCAGAGGGCGGGCCCCGGTGGAATTAGCGGCTCTTTTTTTTTTTCTTTTTTTAACACTGAAAGGAACAAATGGGCTTTCCTGCAAGCAACCTTCGCTTCTGTTGCCATGGTCTGTCCTCCTCCCGGGAAAGCACTCACTCCAGAAAGACTCGGCAGCCCTGCAGAGTGCGAAGGGCTGCTCACAAAAAAGACACACACACACACATCCCACTCCCCCCGCACCTCTCCCAATTCCCCCCGAAGTAAAAAGCAGCTGCTGGAAGTAAGAGCTAGGCTAATGTGGAGATGAAAGCATTTATGCAGAGCAGAGGTGGAGAATATTGGCTCCGTGGAGTGGGCGGAAGTGTCCTAATGAATGAGCAGCACGATGCAGGGCTGCCTCAAACAACAAAGAGGGAAGGAGGGCGTTAGGATTTGATAGTACAGACTTTGGAAAAAATGAGAAGCTGAGAAGAGAAGGAAATCATGGCTAATTTAAAAATGCCTTGGAGAAGCAGGTGGGAGGAAGACCTTGAACATTTGCTATACTGTGATTTGAAAGTAAGGAAATGGAAAAACAAGGGTTGGAAGGCAGTGCGAGGGAGGGCTCGTCTCCCGCTCGCTCTTCAAAATGAACAATGCTGACTCTTATAGAGAACATTAGGGATTTTCTGAGAAAATGCAGAGCTCCTGGAGTGAACTGTCCTAAGGGAGGGTCTGAGGAAAGAGGATGAAGCCAGTGGCTCCCAGAAAAATGATGATGATATGATGAGTCAGAGACACTTTTGGTTGCACTGAAATATTTACTCTTTGTCTGCCTGCATCCTCAAAGCCCACATCAAGAAATGAGGGCAACCCTTCTTTGACAGGTTAGAGTTATGCTATCAGGTGGTGTGCTAAGGGGATTAGTAACAGCAGCCAGAGGAGCTTTATCAGCTCTTCCTGCTGTTACTTGCTTTGGACCAAATTCTTATTGACTCGGTTGGGCGTGCGCTGGGGTGATGGAGTAGGGAGCCTGGACACCTCTCCCCAGTGTGCCTGCACTGCCTGGTTTTTGCATGCTTAACTTGACAGAGGTGACAACTCCATTATGCAAGGCGCATGTGACAGTGGCACTGTGCCCCTCTTGAAAAGTTGCCCAGGTCTGTATCTCACATTTTATACAAAGAGAGCGAGGGCCATCCAGAAAAAATAGGCACAAGCCGCCAATGCAGTCAGTTTCAATACATTCGCCTCTTCTCAAAAAAACCTGAACATCTCTCCAAAATAATCAGAGCTGTTAAATAACACTTATTCTGTGTGGAGGAAGTACAGCACGATGGGACTGCTGGCCCATGCCAAGGAAAACACTCGGACTTGCTTGGCCTGTAACAATGGACCAAACCGAAGGAAACTGGAGGCTGCAGTGCCTACGGGCTGTGCTGGGGGGAGCTGGGGGAAGCAGGACCCGGTGGTGGTCCTGGGGGAGGACAGACGTGCATCTGGAGCGCTCGCTGGCTCACTCTCCCCCAGACAGTGTCTCACATAGGCCAAGCCCAATTCAGGTCATGCAAGCAGAACACCGCCACTGTGCAGCAGGTTCATGGTGATCAATCAAATCACAGTGATTTCACTGAAGGGAGAATTTAGATTTTATTTGCAAGAGTAAATACATCCCTTCTTTTTTTTTCTTTCCCCTCTGCTATACCAAATATTATGTGCTCGTATTCGACAAATAGTATTTCTGAAACACTGTTCATGATCCCAACACCAGCACTGAATAAGGATGTATCACTGTGTATGTAAAGGCTTTAAAGGTTGGAGTACAAGGATAAACTGAAGAAATCCTTTAAGGACTGTATCTGATCAATCCCATATTCTGCCTCCACCTTTCCCATGCAGTATCAATGTCCCTGTTCCTAACCAGACTGTCCCTTTCCAGCTCAGTCATGTCCCACTCTCATGGGTGTGGAGATCTTCAGACATCTGTCCTCAGATGTCTGCTCAGTAGCACTAGTATTTCACAGCCCAGATTAGGTGCCAGCTTGGCCCAGGGTGGGAAGGCAGGGAGGCAAGCAGCTCGCTTACCACAGGCTGCTGGATGGAGACGGCTGGTCATGTCGGGCCAGATTATATTCTCTGCTGCATCAAATGCAGCATCATGGCACTCACGCAGAGACCCATCGCAAATACGTCATGCGTCATGCAGAGAACCATCGCATGACAAATACACCACTTCCATGTATAGGTATCAGTTTAAAAAAGAGTAGTATTTGGTCTATACACTTTATACTAGCTGTGTGTGCCTGGTGATAGGAGGGGAGGGCTGCAACTGTGTCAGAGATTTTATATGTGAAAAGAGATTTAATGAGGCTCTCTAAGCTCACAGTCATTTTCTTGTACTTTTCATGGAGCAGGAGGTGAAAAACGTAGATTTGATTAGTGTTGCTGGATCTGTTCCGATAAAAGACATCTTTGCTATGTCTTCCCATCCTCACATGAGGAGAGATTTTAGCTTCTGTGTTTCTTTTCTCTACCTCTGCACATGAAACAGAACTTTCCTTCCTGTAGGTCTGTCTGCAAAGGCATTTATCCTTGATCTTCAGGTGTCCTCAGTCATCCCCAGTCTCCAGCACTGCTGTTCCTGTCTATGGCTGTGCTTGGGGCAACCCCGCTCCCCCACAGCCAGCCCCCCACGCAGGGCAGGACTGCTGCAGCAGGGCTCCCCGCCGGGCTCCTGCATCCCACAGGCCACTGTCGTGAACTGTGTGAGGTTCCCCACGTGATGGCCTCCATGCAAGTGGGACATGTCATGGTGCTTAGTTGGAAAGGCGGACACTTACAGGAACTGGTATAGGGCTGAGGTAGTCTCTTCCTGGGATTGCCCCTGCTTGCAGGGAGTGGGGTGAGGATGTGGTGCTGGGAGAACTGGCATTGTGCCCGGGCAGGGCTTCTTGTGTCCCAGACCTGCTGCATGGGGCGAGTCCCTGATGCCCTGGAAGCAGGAGCAGGGTGGGAGGAATCGCTGAAAGACCAACTGCTGACAGCCTTATTTTGGTCAATGTCCCGCTGAAGTCAATGGGATATTGCTCCAGGAAAAACTGGATAAGGATCTGGGGATTTGGCAGTGGGAGAGGTTCTGTCTTCTCACTGTTTATTCCCCGAGTGGAGCCCTAACCCGCTGTTTGTGACTTCATGATCATTTCCAGAGCCTGCGCTAATGATGTCATACCCGGGGGATTCTGGCTTCAGGTGGGAAATTAACAGCAGGAGCACATGAACTCTTTAATAAACAAAGTTCCTGTTTTCATGCAAATGTCTTTACAAATAAGGAATGAGGGGAGTGAGAAATACAGAAATTTATGGTATAGGAGTGACGCTGTTTGGAAACAGACTTTTTATGAGTTTTCCAAGAGGCGCCAGCTGCTCTTTAATGTTTTCATTTAAGAGTTTTATGTATGAAGGCTCTAGCTTGTGTAAACAGCAAGGCTGAGAAAGTTGCAGGATTGTTGTTAATGGTGAACCTAACAGGCCGGGGATTTGGCTCAGAAAAGATGGTGAGTGTTGATGTTTATTCAGAGCGGAGCTTTTCAACATGGCCGGATGACACCTCTGACGTCTCTGTTGTTCTCTGGGCTCTTCCTCCTGTGCATCTCGCTCTCGTGACCACCCCCAAAGCCTCCTTTGTCCTTCCTTCCTCCTGAGACCTCGGAGAAGGTGGCACAAAAGGATGGGAAATCCTCTAGCTGGGGCAGCCCCTTCTCCACTGTGCTACAGCTTCTCGTCTCTCAGGGAGGCCGGACCTCTTGCTCCCCCAAGGAGAAAGCCCTAAGTTCAGAGGTGGCCCCGTCCCTGCCCCACCGCCCTGTCCCTGGCCATGGAGGCAGGGCTGGGCATGGGGCTTCTGCAGCAGCATGGTGGAAACGCAGGCCAGTCCTCCCATCACCCTCTCTGCCATGTCCCCTGGTACTCCCTGCCCTCACCAACAGCCATTGCTGATCTGCGTCTACTTATCTGCTATTTTGGGGAGTGCCTATTGTGCACTCCAATTAATGTAATTGCTTTATTTTGCTGGAGAGAGTGCTGGAGCCCGTGCCACAAATAGCTTTGCATGCGTTCTTCTGGTGGGCTCCCTTTGTTTGGCAATTAGCTTTCCAGGGGTGAAATGCGTGGCACCATGTTAGAAAAAATAAATAAAAGTCCCTTCAGGAAGTCCAGCAAGCAAGAAGCAGGCAGCTGCACGCCCAGCGCTTCCCAAGGAGGACCTGAGCAGCGATCCGTGGTGCCTGCTGCTCTCCATCTTGCTCTCATGTTTTTCTGCAGCAGCTTTCTATTTGCTCATCTACAGGAATACTCTGCATCTAGCCTGCCTGTTTTTGAAAAGGTGACTGCTGATGACAGCGAAGATAACAAGAGGGTGTTGGGGTTTTTTTTTGTGTGTGTCTTCATGATAACGCCTCCGGTTCTATTAATAAAATCCTGAATCTGACTCGTCCTTCTGAGAACTCCCGGCCCCTCTTCACCCATTCAAATCTGTATTTTTAAGCTGCTGTAGGTGGATTGTCGACAATGGTTGTTATGAAACTCTGAGTGCTGGCTTCGGGAGCTTCTTGGAAACCTGCAATGAGTAATCTTTATGTTTCTGACAGGTCTACGAGGAGGGAGGGGGTGCAGTTTTGCTGAAGATTGGTTGACAAAATAAGTGTCAATTCATGACAAACTAACTGCCAAAAATACTCACATCAAACACTGGAAACAATTAGCGAATGGTATGACAGAACACCTCTGAGGCTGGAGAGCACACCGAGGACAGAGCCTTTCACTAGTAAACTGATATTTTAACCTTTTTTTTTTTTTTTTGTTCAGGAGAAATGATCAGGTCCTTTGTTCTCTGGTGTTACTTGTAGGTTTGGTGTTGGTTTTTTTAACTCATAGGCAGTAGCTGTACTTGAAAGATGAGATAGGTGTGTTTATTTCTCTAGATTGTTGTGTGAAGTGAGCTCTGATCACATGAGACCTGATTAATACCGTGAGATTATAAAGGTGCAAGACGGCCATCAAAATGTGAGGAACTATGGTCAGTACTAACCTGGACTGCAGGGGCTTCTGAACTCAAAGCTGAAGCCACAGTCCTCTGGTCCAGTGGTCTGTCAGTAGGCTGACACTTTGGGAAAAAAAATTCTCTGAAAAAAATTTTCCCTGGATAGAGAGTCGGCTGTTGATATCTCCTTTTGTACACAGTCCACATTGGAAGTCCAACATGCAAGCTTTCAGATGCTGAACTGAGCAAAACGGGGAGCGAAGGGCTTCCTGGGGAAGGGGACTCGCAGCAACATGAGTACCCTCCCTGGGTTGCAGTGCATTTGGGTGGATCGCCATGTGGTGCCATTTGCCATTTGCCCCAAAGCCATCACATCCTACGCTGGCTGGAATTAGGAAGTTTGGCTTTGCGGTACCTGTTTCCTGACTGCGCTGAGCGGCTGCTGCAGCTGCAGAGCACGCCGGCAGCAGATGGGGTAGAGGAGCCAGCTCAGCCCCGTGATGGCCCTCGGGCTTGGGGCTGCTGCTGCCTCTGACACCCAGGGCAAGTCACCTAATAGTTTGTAGGTGCATCAGCCAAAGTGACACGGGCTCGTCTCGGTTGACTTTCCAAGGTGCCAAGGTTTTCTTAATGATAGCTCACACTGCTATCACACCCCCAGCCCTCCCCAGAGCAGACTTGCATTTGGCAGAGGTCTTGAGGTATCTGTCTGTAGCATAGCTGCATGGACGTGACCCTGGGGTCAGCAGCCTCTGAAGGACACAGCACCAGGTGCCGTATATTACCTTATACTGCTGTTCTCTGTAAAGAACCCTGTGTCATCATCAGCTGTTACACCCAAGTACCCATAACAAGCCACATCTTTGCATCACGCTGGTACTCACAAGGAGGCAATACCCAGGAGTCCACCAGCTGGAAAGCCCCATCTCCATGCACAAGCATTGCTTATTACTGCACCGTAGCTCACAGATCTTCAGAAGGCGATCGACTCTGTGAGTCTCCGTGCTCCTGCCAGCCTGCTAGTTCCATCGCTCCACTCTCAAGTGAGTCAACAGCCATCTGTGCATGCTGAAAATCAAATAACTGCTGCTTTAAGGGGGCTTTTTGTCATTTATAATGAATCCCTCTGCATCACCCTATGTGGTACCTAGTGATGTCCAAGATGAAACCGGGAGGAAAGAGCGTGATCTGAAGCCACCCACGGCAGCCTGGTATCACCTTTCCGTCCCAGCTGCACTTCAGCAAGCCAGCTGAAACAAGGCAGTTTTCTCTGTGCTTGATGCCAAACACTACTCTCACTGAAGCAGAGGGAAGTTTTGTTTTTCCCTAAATAGGAATGATTTGGCCTTTGGTGGTGCTCAAATGGAAAGAATCCAGCACTTTTCTGATCTTGTCAGAGTGGCTGAGATGGTCATAAATCAGAAGGGCTGCTCCAGAAATGTTTTCCCTGGGTTTGATTCTCCATCCCACCATGCTGGTATAAAGAAAAGAAAAATTGGGCCCACCACTGGTTTAATTCTACAGATAACTGCTCTCTTTCCAGGCAATCTTTGTGATTAACTTTTCTCACAGTCTGTATTTTTTTGGGGGGGGCGGGTCTGTTTCATAGGGCCGTTCAGTTTTTTTTACCCTCCTCTCCCCTTCCATATGGGGAAGAATAAAGTGAAAAAACAACACTTTGAGAGAAGAAAGACTTGGAAAGAGTTGCTGTTTTCTGGAAGTCTGCTACAGCTGTTAATTTGTGGAAAACCTCAGTGGAAAGTAAGCAATATGGCAGCATCACTTTACACGAGAATTCAGCAATGGCTTCACTCCAAACTGTGGCTGATTTAGGTTCTTGGCTTGCGCAGCCAAAGCTTCATGTAGTGTCATGCTTTTTTTTATAGATAATGTTGATGCAGCTGTGGAAAGCTCTGATGTTCTTTTTTTTTTTTAACGTGGAATTGTCGTCATTCAATCAAGCTTAAGCATTGTGGAGCTGTGATGTTGTTTGTCTTTGCTTGTTAGATGTTGGCGGGTGAGCCTGAGACGGGCTGAGATGTTGTTTGGGAAAGAAGCAAAGGCTCCCTCCCTTCTTCCTTGCCTCCTTCACAAAAATGCACACAGATCCAAACTCCTATCCAAAAAGGCAGGGACTCTGAGAGAATTTGGAGCTGGGCTTAAACGTTGTGGGCTGGGCCCCTTCTGCCTCTCCAGAGCACGCACGCTCTTCTCTTCCTGTAGACTTTGTTCCTCTCCAGCATTTGTCATGCACAGTTGGTGGCATATCAAGATTTTGAGTACTGTACTGAGTGCAGTAACCTCTTTTTCTTGGATGGACATTTTGTTTGTGGAGAATACAGCGTGGTGCTCAGTTGTCCGGGCAGAAATGAACATTGAAGAAAATCTCAGCTATGTGACATCGATTAGATCAGAGATTAGTTTTCCAGTAGAAATGTCCAATTACTCAAACCTCTCCAGTAGATGAAAGAGCTTTTGACAATCTGTTTTGCTGAAAAACCCTGCAATTCATTTGGCGTGGATTAGATGACCTATTAGAGATTAGAAAAGGGGAAAAGGGTTTCTAATTAACGTCAGCCCAGCTGTTAACTTGGGAGTATCAGTGAGTGGTAGCACAGGGCAACTCCTTCAGATATTTCTGTGATTATGGTTCACATGTATATTGCAACGTGGACCTGTAGCTGTCTGCATAGAGTGTTGCACAAGTTCCCCGCTCTCAGGCAGAGCATTAGTGTGCACTGGACCAGCTGCTGCTTCTCGGCTCTGCCTCCTTTTCCAAGGCAGGCTTTTATGAATGGGTAAGCCCCATTTTTTTCCCAGCGCTACCTTGTCACATAATGACTGATTCACTCACCTCCTTATCTCTGGGCCATATGACTTTGATTGCATCTTCCTCGCCAACTTGGCTAAGTATCTTGTTTCTTTTCCTGAGGGCAAATTAGGGCAGAATCCTTAGAGTTTCCCTGCAGCATCTGGAAAGAAAAGGAAAACCAGAGATGGGCCAGAAAGAGGCAGGCAGAGAGAGATGAAAGAATTTGGAGGCGGGAAGTATTCGCTTTTGGAATGAAGCTTCCTTCTGACTGGCCTAAGGCAGAGCAATTTACTCTTTCTGCAACATGCAGAATGGCCCAGCCCCTGCTCTTAGGAGTAAACATTTCAAAGGTGCCTGAGGGGCCCCCTATTTATATTTTTATGAGCTACTTCATCTCCTTTGAGTCTCAGGCTATAGCCTGAATGAGGTTGTGTCTTGTGGAGGTACCTGAGTTAGGCTGAAGAAGTTTAGCTGCTAGAAGTAGTTTACCCACAGCCGTGCATTTGTCAGAGCATTATACCTGCCTCCTGCCATACCTTATCCTATGCCAAGTCCTGTTTAAAGCTGTCTCTAGCCCACACTTGGGATGGTCTCTGCAGCAAAGGCTTTCGCTGCAGTGCTGGCTTCTCTGCAGCTGCCGGCTGAGGCTCAAAGACCTAAATGCCAGAGTCGGGGTAGAGCATGGGGTTTGGGAGCTGGACTCATGTTGATACTTTTTGAAGGGCTGAACCCACGTTCGCTATTAGCACTGTTAAGCGCTTTCCTGTTTTTCTCTGTCCCCTTGAACTCACACTGCAGCCCTAAATGACCATCGTGTTTTGATTTTAATGACAGGGCAAAGGTGCCAAAATATTTCAGTAGCTCCCTTAGGAACATCTGCAACTTCTTTAGCTAGTATTTTCACAGCTGGCCATAACTTTATTTTATTTTTGAATGCTAATAGTAGTGAATCTGGGATCCTGAAGGAGAACAATGGCTAATTTCCCTTGGATCAGGATTACAAAAAGCTATGCTAGCACCTTTGAATAAAACCCCAGGAAGAGAGCTAAGGAGGAGTTTGACGTTTGAAAGACAAAGTTGCTAAGCTCCAGACAGAGCTTAGACTGGTCTTCAGACTTAGGATAAACTTTGTGTTTGGAGCCACCAGGGTGAAAATGTATAGACACCTTAAATGACAGGGCTGCTGCTGCTGAGGTTCATGCTGCCCGAGTGGCAGGAGTGCCATCTGATCGCTGCCTCCAGTGCAATTTCTGTCATCTTTGATGTAAATGGGAAGAGTAAAATCTCACACCTCTAATGTGATACTGAGCTCTTGGAACAGGAGTTAGGTCTGAGAATTTGGACTTCCACCCAGCAAAAATTCTGCAGACCTTTAATCGCTACTCTGATTTATTACCTGCTGGCTATGCAACGAAAATAAGCTGAAGGTATTTAATCATTGTATTGAGCTATCACTCATAATCTTTGTGCTGTACCTGTTCACTCCCTATACTGATCCAGCAAAATATGAAAAAAAACAAAAATCATGCTGGAAAGCTTCCAATTTTATTTAACTGCTAACAAATCTATTAAAACCAAAGAAGTTTTAGAGTGAGATCTCTACCCAATTGTGGGTTTTTTTCCCTGCAGTGGCATAGTCTTTGACTCCTGCTGGTGTGGATTCCATACCTTACACTCAGAATGGCAGCATCAGGTGCCACTTCTGAGCGTGGCCCCCACCCACCGGTGACAGCTGTGCCCTGACCCAGGCAGCAACAAACAGGCTGTGCCCTGTTTCTCGAGGGCAAAATGCTGGGGGGAAGCAGGTCTGCTGCCACGATTTGACAGACGATATACGCGTGGCACTTGCAGGCTGAGAAGCAAAGAAACACATCAGTCCACGTGTTTAATCAGGAAGTCGCATCTCATCAGTGGTGTCTTCTGCTGGCGACACAGGCAAGATGCAAAGTGGCACTGGCTGTATCTGCTCTTGGAGAAGTCCTTGATGGTCTAACTTTTGGGGGAGCCAGAGCTGCCAGGTGAAAGATGCAGGAAGTGGAGGACAGTGTCACGTGCTGCTTCCTGAAGGCGGAAGACACAGTTTCCTGAAGACATTGCTTCCCAAATGTCATGTCTCTAGGTGGACTCATGCCAGCATGCTCCAGCGCTGATTAGATCTGACTGTGAGATTTGGGAAATGGCGAGGTGGGGTAGGATTTGGGGTTCCTGTTGGGGCTCATTCCCAGCACAGGCAGGTATCTCTGGTGGGCTCTTATGGTGCTCCCTTAGGGTCAGAAGGCCCAATACCCCTCTTGCTTGCACTGGGACCACGAGCTCGCAATTCCCTCACATGCAGCGGGGTTTCTTTCGATGTACCTCTAAGTGGGAGGGGAATATGGCTTGTCCCTTTTTGCACGTTCCTGTGGACCTGGCCTGTCAAACATAACGGGAGCTTTGCCATTAATTGCAACTCAAGCAGACACGTTGCTGAGTGCAATAAAATCCAACAGAAATCTTTAAAACTCCCCAGATTACCTCCATTGCTGCAGTTAATTTTTTGTCCATAACTTCTTTACGAAACCAGATACAACTAGAACATGCAATTCAAGAAGGCTTAGTGCCTTGACCTAAGTGCTAAGGTATTGCATGAGCTGCCTGCCAGATACCACAGCCCCCGCCGTTACAGACAGGTAATTAGGTCACCACTTGTGAACTTTTGACACACACAGACTTATGGCCTGATAGCACGGATGCCCCCAAGCAAGTCAGGGCAATTCGCCTATCATCATGAATCTAACAAGCACTGAACTCCAAACAGTCATTTAGAGTAAGATGGCTTCAGTCCTCTGTATTTTAATCCTACCTGAAGGCACAGAGCTTTTCTAAGTGGGTGTCTTGCTGGAGATGATGCCCGAGGGAGCTGAGGGAGCTGCTGTGCTGTGCGGTACCATGCAGGGACACTCGCCTGGGTCTTGTGCAGGCGTGTGTGCAGTGCCCAGTTTGGGACCCTCCACCGGGGTGAACGGTTTGCTTTAGCACTTTAACACCACGGCAGGAAGTGTGTGAATCTCTGTGTCACCGCAAGCCTTCAGAGGCAATGCTGGACCGTGATGGAGGAGTGCGGCTAAGGACCAAGGATGCCATGGTTCCAGGTGTGTGGGAGATGGGAGATGTCCTAAAAATGTCTCCTGTCCTCTTTCACAAGTGGAAAATACAGGGACTGGTCAACTCACCTCCCTCTCTCCTTGCTGTATTTGTGCATTCTGCATATTTTTGTCTTGTACTCCATCTCAAGACATTATCCCGTCAGCTCATGCTGTTATGTCACTCTCCAGTGGGTGAACTCAGTATGACCAGGAAACGCTGAAGGAAAATGAGATGCAGATGTGGTGACTCCATTAATATTCCCCTTCAATGCAGTTGCTGTTGGAGAGCTCAGACTGTTGCTTTGACTTTGTTCCTCCATGGAGCACACTTACATCAAAGCGTCAATCTTATCTGCCTTTCAGTGCAGCCCTCCTGCCCCTATGGAACAGCTTGTTCAATGCGCTTGCATCCTCCCTGGTCACCCTCCTCAGGGATGACTCAGTCCGTAATGCAGCACATCTGGTGGGGACCACAGAGGACGCTGGAACCTAAGAGGGGCTTGGATCTGCCGTACAGTTACGTCATGTCTGAGTGGTGCTTGTTTCTGTGTTTTCAGAAATTCCAGATAAAAGAATATGAAAAGAGAAGAGTAAAAAAGGTTTTTCTCCATAAATTAATAGTGACCTCAAAGCTCCCATGGTGGAAAAACTGCTATGTGATGCAATGCCAGTAAAATAGAAGCAACTGTAACTTCACAGAAAAAGCAGTGGTATTCTGATTAATTGCTGTGTTTTCTGAGGTTTCAGTAAAAATGGCTGCTGATTATTTCTGAAACTTATGATGACTGTCTTAGTGCATAACCCCTTCTTAACATCAATTTGGCAAACAGAAAAGGAAATATATCATATGATATTCTGCTTGTAGGGCCAAGTTCTGTCATCTATCTGCTTGCAAAGCCTCTGTTGACTGCCTTGGGATTTCTCCTTGCAGAATGATGGCAAGACATGATCCAGACCCAATATAAATGTAACATATGAACCAGTATATCTTCAGATGGAGAAAACGTGTGTGGAATTTCCCTATGCTATCATGTGCATACTTTATAGGCAACTGCATCCACAGTTATTGAAAAGAAGCACAGACGTCTGTGGTTAGACATTAATGATTATTGTGGGAGGGAAAAGAGGGAAACTGGAAGACTTAGAATTTGTGCTTGATTGGTTTACTAAGAAATACAAGGCGAGAGAAATGAAAACAGTTTAGGATAGAACTGTAAGGAGGGGAAATTGGCATTGCTGGCTATACTGATGAAATATAATGTCCTTGCCAGAAGAGTATAAATAATGGGTTTCCTGATAGAAAATGTTGATGAGGCCAGTAGGGGGGAGAGTCTGAGGAAAATGTATGCATGTGGAAACTGAGTTTTATTTTGGCGGTGACTGAAAGTAACCATGAAGCCTGGAGCTTGTAAACCTGGGGATCCTGAAATTAGTAATTTTCAGAGTTAACTGTTGGAGAGTGACAGCCCCATGAGGACCATTCGCTTTTCAGGTCTTGCATGTCCTTGCTTATTTTAAGTCCCCAGACTTGCTGCTAGCCGTATAACATCTTGTGAAGCAGTAGTTAGCCGAGATAGCAGTCTTCATTTAAACAGCAGTCATGGAGGCTGCAGGAAGTGCTGGTGCCAACTGCATGTTTGGTTACTGGCTCTGCTTTGGGCGGGTTTTACATTGCACACATCTGTGCGCTACTTGACTGATGGCTTCCTTAGGTGTGTTACATACCACCACTATCTGTCCTGTACTATTTTTTTCTAGTCCTCTGTCCACAGGGGGGGATGTGTACCATATAGTACTATGTTTCAGTAGAGTTTCTTGCTTAAGTCTACACCATGGGACACACTGAAGCTCTGGAGGTCTCTTGTCCAAACCCCTGCTCAGAGCAAGGCTAGCTTCACAGGGAGATCGGGTCTTTCAGGGCCTTGCTCAGGCACATTCTGCATATCTCCAAGGATGGAGATTTCACAACCTCCCTGCACTGTAGGCCTGCTTCATCAAGTAGGATGATCCTTCTTTATAACTTTAAATGATTGGTGCTGATCCAGGTTTTAGGCCTTTACAACAGAGGATGCTGTTCATCGCCTTTGGGGCAGGTTTGGGCTGCTCGAGTAGAAGCAGATGAAGGAAGATTTTCTTGGCCTGACAGCAAACCTCAACATCAGCCCAAAGAAACTTGATCTAAAGAGGTTTCCACAAAGGCGAGCCTTAGGCTACCTGGCAGAAAGAAGGATGCTCCTGCAGGGAATTGTTCAGAGCACCTCTGTGAAGCTTCTCTTTTGAAATGCCCTCAAGGAGTGCTAGTCTGTCTTCACTGATAACAGCAGGCAGGTAGGAAGATTAGCTTCCCCTCTGCTTCCTATATGTGTCCTCTGTGCATGTGCTTGTCTACCATTAAGCCTGAAATTTGCACCCTTTTTTTTTTTCACCTGGACAGAAAAGAAAACCAAAGCTATCTGGAAAGGCAATGGGCAGAAAGGTGCTGCTGAAGGGCAGTGATTCAACAGCTTGGATTTGTATACAGTAATGATAACGCTGATGATTCACCAGCCCTTCGGCTCCTTGTCCTGTGCATAGGTTGTGACTGTCCTTCAACAGACTTGGGAATTTGTTGAGATAGAGCAGTATTTTTGATCGACCACTGTTTTTCATCACCTGGGAGCTGGAAAGTCTCGGTCTTATAGAGGATGTCCTGGCCAAAATCCTCAACCAAATCTGCTGCCTTTACACCTAGTGGCTCTCCTCTACAAATACAAATGTATTGGTAGTTAAGGTCTTAAAGCAGTCCATCAAATGCATCCACACATGTCAAAGGAAAAGCAGACTGGTGATGAGTTAAAAGACTTGCTACGCTATGCCCCTGATCCTCACATAGTCAGACCTTGGTGGGCAGCAGAGGAGAAGGGTTCTTGGTGGGAAGGCTCCTAAAACCCCTTCCTTGGCACCAGGAGCTATAGTCTGAACAGTCAAGCAGCAATGACGGTAGATAGGAAAAGACAAAAAATTAGCAATGGTCCAGACCAAGCATGACTCCATCACTTCTTCATCACAGCATGAAAAAAAATACCAGAAGCTTCCCCAGCATTTTCCTTTCCTATTCAAGCACAATGCTCTGCTTGAGGACTGTCATTGGCCGAGGATCTGGGTGGTGCAGTGATCCCGATGATGTGCTTCCCAGCTGTGGTTCAGGCCTCTACATCCTAGGCAAGCTCCTGGCTGGGAGGACGTTGCAGAGGTGTTTGCTATGTCCTCTTTCAACTTCACCTGTGCTTAGTTTTTCTGGCAGATAGGGCTGAACCTCCTAATTATTCATTTTGGAGGAAAAAAATAATTTGCATGCAATGGCAAGACACTGCCACAGGATGTTTCGTTTTGCATGTGAGTCTTGCTGTGGTCCTTTGCTCCATGTTGGGATTTGATGTTGTAATGAAAAATCACAAGGTACTGCCACTTTATTGGAAAATGCTGCAGGTCACATGAAGCTAGTGGGGTACAGGTCAGTCCTAAAAAGCCACCCGTGCCTACAGGTTGCAGGGTGGCTGGTGAGCCCCTCTCAGACTACCAATGCAGCAGCGTCCCCCTTGGTATAGTGCTTTCCTTCTGCTGCACTTGTAGCCTGGCCTCCCAAGAGAGCAAGGCTTGTGGCGCCTTGCTTTGCATGTATCTGAAAGAAAGTCCCCGACAAACGTCTTTCAACGTTTGGCAGATTTCAATCAAATTTGTAGGTAGGGTGGAGATCTCAGCAACATTATGTTCTTACAAGTTTTGTGAAAATAAACAGCCAGGTAACGAGGAGACAAGTCCTCATTGATATTCCTACTGTGGGAAAGGCTAAAGTAGGAGCTTGTATCTCATTACATCATCTGGATGGGAGACACAAAGCTCCAGGGTTTTCCCTGTCTACGGAGCTATTTGTTTATTTCCCCATCCCAAGTCAAGGCGAAGCACTGCATAGTGAGAGGTGGAGCTGGGACTGGTTTCCCATCTGCAGTAAAGATGGCAGTGCTGGAAGTGCTGCACTTAGAGCTCAGTCAACAGGCGGCCTCTTTCCAGGCCCCTCTGGATCTCTTTTCTGTCCACTGTGGCAAAGGCCAGTTCGTGAAGTGTGTGCATGTCTCCCTTCTGGCTGCTGGCAAACAAGGCCTTATTTTTTTCTAAAAGGGAGCACAAATGCTTACCCAGAGTCAACTGTCTCTGGCCTCCTGTCTGCAGAATCTCTTTTATGAAGTAAATGTTTATGCTTTCAGACTCCCTCTAGGCCTGTATAATCATTCAGCACATGGCTGCAGGATAAATCTGTTCTTGCAGTTAGCAAAGGAGTAAATGCATTCTCCAAAATCCTCAACGAAACCACGAGAATTGGAGGGACACCAAACCAAAACATTCTTCTCATTTAGGCTGTTAGAGCTGCTGGGAAACTGGATATTTTGCAAAGGAACTGGCTTTTTTCCCCCCCTTCACTGCTTTTTTTTTTTTTCCTTGAAGTCTGCAGCAATGGAATGAGTGAATTATTTCCTGGGGCAGCTGCTGTGTAGCGTCCAATACTTTATTCTTTGAGCTCATAAAAATAAGCGCATCGAGAAGAAGAAAGTGGCAAGTTGCTCAGCGTTCCAGAGGATTGGGCGGCTCCAGAGATTTCATGTTTGTTTTCTTGGCATGTGCTAGATATGTCCATCTTTTTTCTTTCAGCTTCTTCAGGCACCACCTGCCCCTTGTTCTTCTTCAAAAATAGATGAAGTAAATCTGAGACACGGTGCCTCAAGGGAGTGCCTGGGGAAGGAGCAGAATAGAAAACAGAAGGAAGAGAGAGAGATTCTTGTATCTCTCTTCAAGGGATGGAGATGATAGATTTAAAAAAGCCTTAAATGTCTGAACAGTTGGTGAAAAGTGTCAGCCATCATGCCTTACTTGTGACACATACCTCTACAGGCAGATTTCCATCCATAAGTTGAAGGAGCAGGCATTATATAAATTTGTGGCCTCAGTCCCTCTTACGGTCCCATTCCTCTCCAAGCCGTGCAAGGCGTCATGGTCCTGCAGCAATGGCCAAAGTTGAGAGTAACCAACTGGCTGTGCAAAATCGCTTTGCTCATCTTACAGGATCCCTAATGCAAGCTGTTGGGGTGGAAAATGCAGTTTCTTCCCCCTGGAAACAGAGGTCGAGCAGGCACTAGCTGAGAGTCTTCGCTGTGGGATGTGAAATATCCAGGCTTCCCGTGAAGGGGAAATCTCACTCCCACTGCTACCAGCGAGGCAGGCTGGAGGGAAGGGGAAGGTGTAATCAGTGGGCTGGGGAGATCAGTTAAGATGCATAGAAAAGGAAACCAAGGGCTGTGTGAATTGTGCCTCACCAGCTCTGCAGCGCATCAAAGACAGCATGCCACGAACTAGGGCTTCCTTTTGGCCAAGTCATGCTTCACCACAGGTTTCCTATTATAAATGGTATCGCAACGTGCCTATCCTAAAAAACAGCAGAGAAAAGAGCAAAGCAGTGCTTTGGGTTAGAGGGACGCTTTTAAGGGGCTTACACCTAAGAGGCACGTGCTCGGAGGGGTCTACCTGGGAGCCAGTGCCAGCGGGGTCCCATGCCATGGTGCTGCCAGCAAGTGCTGTGGGCAGGGGGCTGGCATGCAGCTCCCACCCAGGGCAGCATCCTTCACCTCCTCCCCTCCCTCCTTGCCGGCAGCCACAGCATCAGCCGAGGCAAAGCTGTACAACTTGTGAAAGTCCACGTGGCTACGCTGATTCACACTGTCTGAGGACGTGGCCCGTCTTTGCTGCCTTTCTAGCTGGTCTCCAGATCAGTGTTATCTTAGGCACTTTGGACACTCGTGCGCAGGAAGCAGCTACGTGCTGCAGTGATTGCACTTCAGAGGAGCACTTGCAGTCCATACTTTGCTCCTTGAAATATTGGAGTGGTCTCCACTATTTTATGCATTTAATGTAATAAAATCATTCTGTCCTGCTTCATCTTAGAGGTAGGTGTGACAGAACACATGCTTGGGACCTTCTTTTGGTGGTTGAGGAGGGAACAAATGTCCATGGATCTCTTTCATCTGTCTTGTGCTGGTTTAAAGGCCCCTGATGCACTCTGACATCACCGAGACCTTCTTGGGTATAGGGAAAGACGAGTGTGAGGACCCATCAGAGGTCCCAGCAGCGTGTGCATTACACCGTGATTCCCACAGTGTATGATTTGCAACCCCCCCACTTAATGTCTCTGCTCCTCATCTTTCCGTCTGTGAAATGAGACATCTCTTTGCCTTTGGAGAAGGCTTTGAGATACGTGGAGGAGCAGTGCTTTCTTCGTTGGTAAGTATTTCTGTTTCTGGCTGACTTCTGGGTTTCCTGGTGTCAAATAGTATTTAGTATTTAGTATTGTCCTAGTTATCTGTGGAGGTTGGGAAGAGTGAGAAGCATATTATTTGAGGCAAAGGCAATCCTGTCTATGGCCTTCCAAGGTCAAGTCTCAGAGCACATTAAGAAAATGTATAGACAGAAACTTCCTGGCCAGTATATTTGCTTCTTTATAACAATATATGTGAGGTGTTATGAAGAGGGAAAATAGAGAAATGACAGAAGTGGTGAAATCAATAAATTAGTATCATATTAATAAATAATCACTTCATCCGCAGAATGAAGGTTTAGAGAAACATTAAATAGGAAAGAAAGTTGCCCGGGAGGAAACCAGTGCTGGAATTAACTGTAACCAGATGAAAAGTACCATTATCTTTCTGAACAATGTGCATATATCTCCAGCAATAGTCCAAAGTGCTGCCACTTACTGTAATGCTAGCACAATTGTTGGGGACTCTGCTTTGGCAAGCTTAGGCTTTTTTAATTATAAAAGGGCAAATTCTTACTTTATGGGAGGGGTATGCAATGAGACATACACATTTTTTAAATTAAGAATGTCCTTTCTGCTCCTTATGTGGGAGGAACTCAAAAAGACAAACATGGAATCTTTCTGTTTCTGTGCAAAATTCTGACAAGCTGTGTAGAGGAATCCAAAACATCCCAGTGCCTCACCACAGGTCTGCCACTGCTTTACTGCATGACCTTGGTCAAGTCACTTACTGTCACTGTCCTTTTATCTCCTCTGCAAAAGGGATAAACTATCTGGAGTGGATGTTACACAGTATGTTAAAAGAGGATCCAGAATTGACTCCAACAAGGAAAGTACCACGTTATTACAAGCAGGTAACCTCCTCCAGGACAGAAGCATTACAGTGGTGGTCCTTGTAATGACGAGGAGGTGGAATAACAAAAAGAGGGAGACCAAAGCCTTACCAAGAACACTGACAATAAATTGGCATGGGCAGCTGTTAATGGGGGCTGGTTTGGGGATAAAGTCCACTGGTTCAGCATCCTGGTGGGCTTCCTAACCGCAGTTTGAGTCTCCCTGTGCTATTCAGTCACCCTCCACAAGTAGTCTTATGGACACTGCTACTGCTCCTGGAGCATAGCACTGCTCCAGATGCACTGGGTGGTAAGAGTCTCATCCTAAATCAATCTTCGAAACAGGGATAATATGCCAGAGACCTTTAGTGCATTCACTAAAAGTAATGGTTTTCAAATGCTTCCATAAAGTGGCACAGCTGGAGTTCAAAAAGACATTTTATGGCTTTGTGTTTTGCTTTATAAGTAAAGAGCAGAAAGGAATACATGCTATGTATGGCTGTGTTTATAAGACTGGAGCAATCTGGGTGTGCAGATTGAAATCCTATGTGGAAGTGTGTGAAGCAAACCAAGTACATCCCTGGGAATTAAAATAAAAATAACCCATGCCCTTTCCCTAATGAGCTGTGTGAAAGGTTAGTAGTGATGGCCAATAGACTGCACTTGTCATAACAGCATCTTGTATGCTGTTTCACAGCGGGATTCACAGCAGGAGCTCACTAGTCCTGATTTCTCCATCCATTTCCAGCATAGCATCCATTCTGTGCTGAGTCCTTTAACCACACCCATCCTTGTGGCTACAAATTGCTTTCCGTGATATCCGAGTGCTCACAGTATCTCCAGACCCATTTTCTTTCAGTGTGTAGCGCATCCCATCTGGTTTCCTTTCCCGCCCCTGCATTTCACATGCTTAGCTTGAGATTTACAGTCCCAGGGCCACGTTCAGAGGTGCATGTGCCATCATGAGCCTTCCGTGCGTGCAGCAGCTCGCTCTGCACTGCCAGAGGAACTGGGGGCTGGAGCCTTAGGAAATGTCGTGTGGTTGTCCACTAACTCACAACACTAAGCAACCGCTGCAAAGCCTCTCCTTGTGCATCTAATGTAGGTTAGAGATGAGCATTTGACCCACTTCTACGTGTCAGGCAAATCACCTCCAATATTTCAGGCCAGTGTAAGTGAAGGAAATCCGCGCAGTCCTTACGAGGCTGATATGCTGGCACAGCATCATTGATAACAGGCTTTTTACCTAAACTGCCAATGTGTACTTGATTTTCATTCCTGGTAATAATTTTTTTCTCTCTCCTGTCCTCTCCGCAGCAGCAGTATTTCATAACTATGAGAACAGTAGTAACTGTGGGGCCTCTGGCTTTAAAGGAAACGCTTTCCTCAGTGGGGAAATGCCCTCTGGTTCCACGAAGAGCACGCATACCACACTGAAAAGCAAAACAAACATTCATCAGAGCTTCCTGCAGAAATTTGGGAACTTGGGTTCTCTTTTTTGTGCGCGCCTGGGTGTTTCTTTTTAAAGACTCATGAGGTTTAGTACAGAGGAAAATGGCGAGCGCGAGGGGTTTTTGCTGTTTGCTCGGCGTGCCCGCGGGAGGGTGTGAGAAGAGGAAGGGAGAGCAGCCGGGTGCGAGCGCTGAGCGTGAACTTGACCCGCGCCGTTGGAGGTGGATGGTGTGCTGGAGGTGGATCGTGTGCTGGTGGTGGAAGGAGAGAGGGATGGCCGCACTGGCATCACCGGCGGCAGCAGCAGCTCTGCTGCCAGCAGCAGTAATCAGCTGGCTTTAAGCGAGATGAGCAAAGCAGCGTGTCAGAGGAAAGGGGCTACATAAGGGGCTTGTGCCTCTTTGTTGTGCTTCTGAATGCTTACTAAGCATATTTGAACTGCTGGTGCCTAAAAAACCCCAATTCAGAGGGCAGCTTCATCTCCTGTCAGGCTGTTGGGTGATCCAGAGGCACTGTGCTGCCCTGTACAAGCTCTATGTTCCCCCTTGTGCTGTGTAGCTTCCCCAGCTCCCCCTGACACCCAAATCCAGTGACTTGTCCCTCCTGGGGCCCTGCGGCTGGTGAGGAAGGAGCCTGTGCCCAGAGAGCTCCGCTGGGGCTGGCTTCTGCTGGCCTCCTCGGATGCTCAAGGCCACCTGCCTCTCTGCTGGTGGGACCGCAGTATGCTGTGGCAAACACAAGAAGATACGTATAAAGCAGAGCTTACTGGAGAATCAAAGCGAATCCATACAGAAAATGTAACTTGCCCTAAGTTGTCTGAATCCCAGCCTTTGATATGTGAGGCTCCCTGGTGCCCTTGGAGGAGCCTCAGGCCTTGGGATTTCAGCCTAGTGTGTCCGCAGTTCGGTCCCTGGTGCTACCAAGACCCACCTCCTTCGTGACTGTGTATCCCCCAGGCTGACCTCTTGGAGCTCCTTCCATGAACTAGCCGTGTTTAGCCAACTTGAACCAGTTGTTCTGCTCACCCGAGTCATAGGATTTCAGTGTTTGAGCAGGGGCTGTGTCTAGACAGTCAATTACTGTCTGCTCTCCTGTCTCTTAAGAAACTTCAGTGCGAACGTCTTCTTTGACCTTGCATGTATAATTATTTGTCTTCCCTATAAATAATGGATTTCTTTGTTGCTGGTTGGTGCTGATTCATTAATATTTTGTTACCTCCTTGAGTTTCAAACACCCTTAACATCTTTCCAATCTACTCTTGCACCAAAGCCTTGTTCCTTTGCATGCTTTCTAGCTCTTCTCTCAGCTGGTATTTCCAAGTTTTCCATAATCCTATTCACTTAACTGTAGCTCCTCCGCAGACGATATCTGTGCTATCACATCATCCCAGCTTGGCTTTTATTCATGAAGAATGGGATGATTTGCAGAGTTTCCCCCTGCTCCGAGAATCTCCTCTTCAAGTTCATCACCTTCATATCAAATCCAGGAATCTCAGTTTTGCCAGTTAAGGGGGAAGAAAAAACACCGCAGAGAGTTACAAAATGGGACCTAACCTTGGGAATGTGCACTTTACATAAAGCCGAGTATTTTCCCAAGGCATTTAGTAGCAAAGCTCCATGGAGGGCAAAGCCAAAATGAATCCAGCGAGCATGCGGAGGGTAAATTCCTAGAAGGGTTGCAATAACACCGGCTCTGCTTCCCAGGTGGTAGCTGGCGGTCACGGTTCTTCAATTTTCCCCTTTGAAAACCAACCCGAGTCAGGTTAGCACTGCGGGTCTCGGGTAACCCCTCGCAGCACACGTGTGCTTCTGGGGGCAGGAGCAGCATCGCATGAAGCTTGGCGCAACAGAACTCCGGCTTTGGTTAAGGCCCCCTCGGGCACTCCTCTAATTGAGACACTTAGTATGGGTAATTAGTAAGGGCGCTAATTGTCCGTTTTTAAGATCTCATCTTTCTCACACTGAAAATTGGCTGCTAGAGAGAAGAAAAGGCACAGGAACTGTCAGTACCTCTCTGCCGACAGCTCGCTGCACTTAAGGAAATAGTCTTTGAGAAGTGCAGTAAATTTACTGTAATCTGCCCAAAAGCACCATAGCGAAGTCAGCACATTGTGAAAATGATAGCAACCAGTACCCTTTTCTCAGGCAGGACAGGAATTCATAGTGTGCTTGTCGAGAGGAACTACAAACCTGGCGAGGGTTATACCTCTCAGGTGGGATCGAAAGGGCATGGGAAGGGCTGCCCAGAAACAGGGAAGGCAAGCGGGGCACGATGTGCCCAGATCCCTGCTTTAGGAGCTTAGAAAGACCCCCAAATCTGTAATGTTACAATGCACCTCACTAGTGGGGGGAGGGAGGTCCTAGCCCCACTTTTATTTTGAATCCCCTGCTCCTCCCCTCTCCCTGCGTCTGGAAGAGCGTGGTGACTCCCTGTGGGGTGGCAATAAAGGCACCCGGGTGCTGGGGCTGACTTTCCAGGGCGAAGGACACAAGTGTGGTGCATGCAAAGTGCCACAGCCTATGTGCCCAGCAGATGTCATTTGGGATGGCCCAGGCTTCCCATTCTCTCTGTCCCGGGGGCCTCACCCTCAGCAATGCACAACCCATCCCTGCCTGCCCCGGGGGCACAGGGGCAGAACAGCTTCCATGGGCAAAGAAGCCGGAATTGGGTCAAAGTGATTGAGAAAGAGATCTCACTGGTCCTGCATGCCGTGTAGCTGTATACCACAGTGTGTGTGATGCACCCCGGTGCCTGTAGCAGTTCACACCTCCTCACACCCTCCTCGCACTGCAAAAACCAAGAAATTGGCTCTCTGTGGCTGTTTGCGGCAGTGCTGAGGTGTTTCTCCCATTGATGGAGTATTGCAAAACCACACCGCACTCTGCCGCTCCCCTGGGAGTTACAAGAAGCTCAATTTTTTCTTGGCTTCACTGGGATCAGCAGTAAACCAATACACAGAGCATCCGGGATGCCTACGCTGCGATGCCAATGAGCTCAGGCAGATCTTGAGCTGCTCCTCCTGGTGGGTTTTCCAGCAGCCGGCAGCCCTCCCAGCTTCACCCCACGTGCAGCCTCGTCCTGCACAGAGCCTGCCTCTGCTGTCAGCAGCTGCCTGTCCCAACAGCTCACGCCTTGACTGGGCAACAGGGCATGCTGAAGGAGCTACTCAAGCCCACTGAGTCCTTAACCATAATTGCTAGGATGAAAATTACTTTCAAACATTTAAATTCATTTAAAACCTGCTATAATTTTATCATATTCTTTGACCACCCACTGCATACATCCTAAAATCCAGCCTCCTGCAAGCCCTGCCTACCTTTTTTATACCTGTAGTAAGATTTCTGCAGCCTCTCTCTCCTTTTGTGTCCCCAGTATTTCTGAGCAGTGAGAGAAAGACAAGGAAGAGGTGCAATGGGAACACAGTGCCTGTACTGCCCTGCCAGGGAGCTGGGAGGCACCTGAGGCCATGCCCTGGCACGGGTCTGCCCTGGTAGGGGTTATGCTGGCTGGACTTCCTCATGCCTCAGGTAGATGTGCTACAGCAGCAGGGAAAGCTGGGGTAGATTGCCAGTGGCAAACACTAATCAGGTGTATCCCCATCAAGACACGGGTTTTCCTCCCTCCTGGGCCTTGCTGCTTACTTGGGCTCTCCAAGGCTGTTGCTGCCTCCCACAATGTGTACAGCCCCCATCCCATAAACTGTCCAGCCTGGAAATCCCAAAACTAACAACTGTGGAAGCGATGAATACTCAGAACTGGTTACTGCTCACTGGGTCCACATCCTGCTCAGGCTACTGGTGGCCAGCTGATGTCTGGTTCCCATCATCTCCAGGGACGGTGGGAAGAGATCATTTATCCCTGCTTCTCCTTATGCTGAGAGGCCAACAGGCTGATCCAGGGTGAGCACTGCAACACTCTCGGTTCAACATGAGCTGTGTGAGAGCAGGACTGTGCATGTAGCCTGCTGCCAGACGAATAGCCTGGTGTCTTGGGAAATAGTCTTCATTCGGTGTCCGCAGCTGGCTGGCTGGTCTGAAATGCTGATGTTTGCATTGTTTACAGGAGGCTCCAGCTGCAGATTTCAATTTCCCCAGATCTGGGGTATTTTGGATCTGTGGCTTTGGTCTGGCCTCTTGTTCAGAGGCGGAGACCAGTTGTTTTAAGTAGGGAGCTGAGTTCACATGATAAATCCACTTCCCACAGTACTGGGCAGTAGCTCAATTCATCTGGTGCATTTGTGTACAAAATGCCTAGATGTCAAAAGCAGTTTGTTCCATGAACTATGGAATTTAAAAAGCCCTATTTCTTATAAATTTGCATCCTTTATCTTCTGCAACCCCAATGAAACAATCCCAGTTCTTCCCCCATAAGTCCTATGGCTTCGTCCACCACTTTGTATCTTCAAGCTCCTTTCCAAGTCCCTGCCTCCCTCTAACTTTCAGTTGTCTTCCACCTTATTACTGCTGTAACCTCAGCTCCTTTCCATGCTCCCACCTCCTTGATCCAAACATCCTGTGGCACCTCCCATGACCTGTTCCCTTGGGAAATCTGGATGAAAAGTAAAATCAAGGCTAAGCACTTTAACTGGATCAAAATTGTATTTTCATAATTTCTGCAAAGTGGATTTTACTGGAAACTAAGGACACTTCAGAAGTCTTTGCAAGGTCAAGCACCACCCAGATCCGGTGCTGTACCACTGCAGCAGGGGCAGAGCATCTTCTGCCATGTCCAGACTTCAGGCTGCAGTGTTGGGCTACCATCAAGCTCACACAAAACCATGCTGCCATCACCAGAGGGTGTTCCCACCTTTTCCCCGGTTCATGTGCCCCAGAGTGCTGTGTGAGTGGTCCTGAAGCCATGCCACATGTTGGAGCAGCTCGCTGGTCGAGATGGAAATGAATGACTTTGTGGGGCAGGGCTTGGTCTCTGGAGGGTTGATGAGCAGAGGCATTCACCCACAGCTTCATGAGCCCTCGGTCCAACACCAGACAGGTGGTGGGAAGCTATGAGCAGAGATGAGAGGCAGGATAGGACTATAGTTTTCAGCAGTGATGCCGTCTTAGGTCAGCATCAGGCTGACTGTGATGCTCTGTCCCAACACACCCTTCATCCCAGCAAATGTGGGAATGACAAGTGCTGGGTGCAGTAGGCTAACATGAGCTTCATGCTTGAGGGGAGGAGGAGGAGGAGGGAAGGTCCATGCATTTCAGGGCCCGTGCAGGGGTGATGTTCAGGCAGCATAAACTCACTCCCCAGAGCAGGGGAGGCCACCGCACTGTAAATATCATCCTATCAGACCCATGCAGTGCCAGGAGACATCAGGCGTTCTCTGTTAATACTCTCTGTTCCAGAGCAGATTTCGTCAGTGCCACTGGATGCCTCTTTCCTCTTTCAACAGAAGACACCCAAGTTAACCCAAACCCCCACAACTTCCATTAAGCAATGCTATCATATTAAAAGAAAACAAACTAGGGGGAAAAAAAAGCCCAGTTCTGGCAGTTTGCATCAATATATGAAGACAGATTTCCAGACAGTTGTGTGCACAGGGGCTGCAGAATGATTTGGTGTGCAAGCCAGTGCTGTCAAAGTGGGAGGCAATGGTGTCAAAACTATTGATGACGGGAGCTGTGCTCACGCAAGGGAGCAAATCCTTCCTGGTGCAAATCCAGGTGCCTCAGAAATATTCTCAGCCTGTATCTCTTTCCCTCGACTTTGGACCAACTAGTTTTTTTCCTTTCTGCTTCTACAAACCACGGGAGGCTCATCCAAAAACCTGTCATCCGTTTTAACAAAAGGGTGAAATAAACATCCCAGCATCATCCTCGGCAACCTGCCACAGAGAAACTGCTGCAAGATATGACAAGACAAATACTGCTTTAAACACGATACAGAGAGGAAATGAATGACGCCCACTTGGAAGAAGTGGCATCAGGGCCCCGCAGAGCTGATCTGTCGGTGGCAGGATGGGGTGCCAGGGGTCACCTCCCCTGCACAGCCTTGGCAGCTCTCCCTGGGAAGCAGCATGTGCTCCTTGTGACCCAAAGGGCCTGCTGGTCACACCGAGAGCCCTGTCTTGGCCGTCGTTATCAAACCAGGATGAATTTCTTTTGGCCTGGGCAGATAGCACCGGCAGGGCTCTCCCAGATGGTGTGGAGACAGCATCAGGGCAGCTGCACCTTGTTTGGTTAAATTGCCTATAAAAAGGGCAATGCCCAAAACAAGATGATTTGAAAAAAAAAAAAAAAGAAAAAGGAAAGGTAATGCCAGTGGATCTAGACTGAGGCATGAGGAAAAGGCTGACTTTAAACTTGCTAAAGAAAACTGGTAAGGGAAAGACGGCCTGGGGGGAAATAAATGCACTAGAAGGGATGAGAAGAAAGCATGGTGTGCAAGGCTCTTGGTCTGGAGGCCTTTAAGCCTCCAGAGGTGCCCTGTGCCCGGCTGCTTGGCTTGCAGCAGTTTGGTGCAGAGGTATATCCAGGCACTGGCAGTGGGCGACTGTGGCTCCCGCGGATGTAGTTTAGGGGGTGGCCTGACGGCTGAGGCCTCCACCACATTACTCTGCTTGGGTCTGCTCTGTGCTGTGCTGCTGTGCTTGCAATGGGCGGCTCCTTCTAGGGCAATAGCACAGCATGTGAAAGGCACTAAAGTGTTGCCATTTAAAGGTGATCTATGGTTTGTCCCTCTAGTTCTTTGCTTTTAAAGCTTCTCACTGCCAGGGACCCACCATAAAACACAAAAATGTAGCATGCTCTTCTTGGAGACGCTTGAGTTATTTTGACTCAGTGTCTCTAATCTCAAAAGCACATCAGAGAAATGTACAAAGGATGTAGTGTTTGCCCCAGAGATATGATCTAAGCATAGATAAAGCCTGACTAAAAAGATGACATAACAGGAGACTGGAGGGAAAGGCACTGAGGTGTTACATTGATGGGTACTGCAGCCTTTGCTAAGTTTATGAAGACTAGTGATGGTGATTCTGTGTGTAAGTGTCTATGCATGTATGCACACACATACATATGTGTATATACAACCATTCCTTTAGCTCTAGTTGCCAAAAATTCATCCCATAAATAATTTGAAGTGAAAAAGTCTTTAGTGATGCTTGATGGTCAAAGGTGATGAAGAGGAAACGAGGACGTAAGAGTTTTCCATGGCCACCTTGTTTCCTCTCTGAGCCCTCAAAATGCTGCTCAGCTGTGTATATTAAAATGACAGCTCACACATATTCTTACATGTCTTCCATGAGGTTGAGTCCCTGTCTCTACCAGTTCATTACAGGACATTAGCTGCAGTGATGGTAAAAATGATGCCTGGGACGTGTAAATCTTTGGCTTTCACTGTACCTGTGCTGAGGTTCATTAGCTCACAGCAAACCTTGGGTAGCTCTTATAACCATCACTTGTTACAAAAATACACTTTTTGTCTGGAGAATGGGGATAATCCCTGGTTCTCTTTCTGCCAGGAGTTCTGATAATTAATTATTTAATCTTTAAGAGCACTTAGATATTTGGATACCTCTTGATAGAATCACATATCCCCTTAGCTGTCAAACCACAATAGCACCTTTTCAGCCCTACTGGCGATGCAGCGAAAGATAGTAAAACATCCCTACTGCCTGAACACACTGAGTGACTGGCTCTACCTTTATCAAAGCAAACCACAACAGGTTTCACTACTTGAATGAAATAAAGCCTGAAAGGAGATATGAAAAAGAGACAGTGAGGAGATTACTACTAGGCTTGATGGAAGACTTCCTGGCTGGCTGCTCCTGTCCAGAAAGTCCCTTAGAAAAGAGAATTAGTGGGTTTTATGCACACTTCGGCAGCATTGCTTCACCCAATGCCGCCCAGGTTCTGCCATGCTCTCTTCCCCTCCCACAGATTTGAATGCTTCGTGTTCATGGTTATGTAGCCTGGGTTGCCCTTTCATTTGTGGCTGTGTGGATGGGCTCATCTTCAGTGTACTGCAGAGGTAGAGCAAGGCGGGGGAAGTGGACAATGCTAAAATGTCACTGCCTGTCTGGATGGGTGTATGGCCGTGGGAAGGCTTATAGCCTGCGTGGGAATCTGTGGTGCTTGGAAATCCAGCTCAGTGGCACAAAGGGACATCCCTGAGGGCACTGCTGCTGAGCACGCTCAGGCAGCCCGTCGGGCAGGAGGTCAGGCCAGGTGCTGAAGCAGCCAACCTGAGTCACTTGCTCGATAATCTCTAGTCCCTGTTGGCAAATGGTGACGATGGTCCTTGCTCCTGGCTGAAAGCGATGGCAGTACAGTGCCACCACAGGAGACCTCCACTTTGTGCTGCCGCACGGTACTTGGAGCACGGCAGGCTATTGTCCCTCTTTAGAACAGGCGTGAAATTGCAGATCAGTATTTTGAAGCAAAGTTGGATTTCAGTGCAAGTCAGACTTTGTGAACTTCAGCCTACCTGAGTTTGATTTAGTATCTTAAATTCAGGGATGGATCTGTTCTGGACCTTATGATAGTTTCTGTTCCCCGTTTACTCTTTGGATGGATTGGATAAACTGAGATCATCCTGACTTTACCACTATAAAGAGGCACAAAATCTGAAGCTTTTCATCCAGACCATGCAGAACAGACTTTGATGTCTTCAGATATATTGAAACCCAGCTTTAATCTGTTTCTGGTTTTGCAGAATTATAGGCTAACTGAGCTTGCATAAACCCATTACCCAAACTCTTCATCTCATCTTGGTTTCCATTACCTACCTTAAAAGTGGGATTTTTTTAAAGTCACATTAAAGCACAGCTTCAATTACATCCTGTTAATAACTAATCACTTAATTATGACTTCGTGCAAGATCCCACCCCACCAAAGATTGGCATGTAAAGGATTATGTCTGCAGGGGTGAGGACAGTTTGGTTTCAGAGCTGTATCTCCTTGGTGTGACTGTTCCTGACGGATTGTGAACAAAATTGTATTGTGAAATACATGTCCTTATTGGAATTGCTGTTAACTTCATAATTGCTCTGTAATTACTAAAGAGAGAGTATCTTACACTTCTGACAGCCAGGTGCATGTATTGCTTAATCTGTCTCCATTATTGACTTGGCTCAGTTCCTGCGGGTGCATTCCTATTCTCTTTCAGTTGTGCAATACCAAAACTCACTAAACGGCGCATCTGCTGTTTTGTTCCTGCTTTGGAGCTAACAACAGGAGCAAACAGAGGTGAACTTTGGAGAAGCTGAAGAGGCTGGTTGGCCTCAAGCTGGGAGCAGGGCACGCCACTCCTGCCGTGAGCTCCTTCCCTCGACAGGCAGCGTGTCCAGGAGCTGAGCAGGCTACCGGGAGAGAGGTCAAGGGTCTTCTGGACATCTTCAGGCTGAAATCTGAGTTAAAAAAAGTTTCGTCTCAAACTGTGATTAAGAGTTGGGACAGCAATGAGATAAACAGTGAGTTGTCAGCAGCTTCAGAAGTGATTCCTGCCCTGGGGGAAGTGCCATTCATCTGTTTTGCTGTATACTGGGTCAGAGCTTATGCTAAAATATTGCAGATTGTCAGCTTTGTCTGTGGCTTTGGGAATATTTCAGTAGCCCACACTGCATGCACTGGAATTCTAATAGATCTTTATGAAAGGGCTTTTTTTGGTGTAATGCATCAATAAATAAGCCTGGGGAGAAAGAGAAGGAGAATCCAGCACCTCTCCCAAGAGAGGCAGCAATGAAGATGCATGCATTAAGCATCCTCCTCTCCCTTTGGTACACCCAGCATAGCAGGGCCTTTATGGATCTCAGCAAGCACAGTGCTAGCTGAATGGGTGTCCTGCCTGACAAAAGCTTTTCTTAATAATGTTTTCACTTGTAGAGAATAAAGTTCTTGTCTTGTCCCTTCCTGTATCTTTTTTTTTCCCAGAGGAATAAACGTTTCTGGAATACGTGACCAAGGAACAACAATCTCATGGGGGTATTGTCAATTTTTATTGACTTCCCAGTAGAGCAGAAATCAGTGAAACAGGTTACTACAGACATAACTTGCTTGTTACGCATGTGGCAGCCATGCAAAGCTCTGACCAGGCAATAATTTCTCCCAGGACTGATGTTACGCCTCCAAGGCCACCAGTGGTGTTCGGTTCCCACGCAGCAGGAGCCCAGGGTGGGCTGCAAAGCACCCCGGTCTGTCAGCAGCTCTCCTCCCTCTCTTCTAACCAGCCCATGTGCCTGCAGGACCCAGAGAGTGTTTATTACCATCCAGCTCGGAGCGGCTGCCGCTCAGGGGCTGTGCGTGCCCAACGCTTTTGTTCCTTGCTGCCCGTGGCCGATTTTCTGGGCTCGTTACTGGAAACTCTTGCACCTCAGGCTGACAAACTGGCTTCGCACTGTCCTCTGCCAGAGAGGTGGAGTCCCCCTTGGGCTGCGGAGACAAAAATCGCGTCTTTTTGAAGATGTTTCAGTGTCATCTTTCTCTTCAGTCACTGTTTCAAGGTCAGATGGTGCCAGCATGCTCCCTTGCCCTCAGTGGACTGAAAGCATATGAAGCATCTGGCTTCCCCTGCCTTTTTCTCAATTGTCTGCTTATCCACATAGAGTAGAGGAGACTCTTTCCGTCTCTCCAAGGGTGAAGCGTATACTTTATATTATAATAGGTGAACTCTTCAGTTGCCACAGCTCCCCTTTTCCCATTTCCTCCCTTGTTAGTACCTGTTTTCTGCTGAGAAACTCTTTAGACATGAGCGACACAGCAATATACCGCCGTGTTTCAGGAGGTGCGGCAAAAGACCAGAATGGGGAATTTTTAATTTCAGAAAACAGTTGTGTCTTCAAGGCCTCACAGTCGGTGCAGTTCTAGGAACCGCTTTGAACTGGAGAATGATAGGAGATTTTTTTGGAGTGACTCATGCTTTTTGTAGATTACCAGTTTCGCAGCCTTGGAGGCTGATAAGTCTGTCCACAGAGCAGGTGCAGCAAGCGCCCTGTGGAGGCCTTACTGTGCACGCAGGTAGTTTGCTTCAGCGTTGCTGCAGGGAGACGTGGCCGTGGGGATGCCCTTGACTTCTCAGCCCTGCTGTTGTGCTATCCGTAGGGTCTCCCAGGGCTTTAGGCTGGATGCCTGTCTATACGGGCACAGGGGGCGACCAGAGAGGACAGTTGCGTGCATCTTGGTGTAAAATTGCAGTCTTAGTGGGAATGGGGAAAACAAAGCTGATGTGGGGAGGGGGGAGGCTGGAGGAGAGACCAGTGCAGAAGCAGCTGTGTGCTGTGGCGTGGGAAAATGAATGCCACGTGCCCGCAGGTACATTGTGGTGGGGACGTGAGTGTGCCCGGGAGAGCACTGAGCTCTGCCCCTCAGCACACCAGCGTCTGAAGGGAAGCTTGAAAGGGCTTTACACACAGCCTGCTTTGTGCACAGCGTGTTGTTATTACTGCTGTACCTTCCTTCCCTTCCAGCAAATTTATGGCTTCTCCTAAGCCTTTTGCCAGTAAATGGAAGTGGAAGGGGTGGGAAGTTGAGAGGAGATGTAAATGCAGCATGACTGTGCTTTGTTAGATACCGTTACTATATAGTTATTGGTTCAGCTTGGGGTTAATGCCTGAATCTAAGCGTGACTTTGCAGTAATTTGCAACACACTAGTTTTTGGAGCTGCAGCACTCTTTTTTCTTTTCCTCCAGTCATGGCATGCTTCTAAATATTCTCTTCTCAAATACCACATCCAGGTGTTTTCTAAACATATGCAGAGCATATGTGAGGCCTGGTTCTTCTCCAGGAAAGCGGCTTGGACCTTTGGTTCTGTCATCAGCCAGATGAAAGTCGGCTCCTCTATGCCTGTTCCTATTCCCAGTCTCCTCCAGAGCACATTTTCTCCCAGATGCTTGGTTCCTGTTGGAAATGAATTTCACAGAGGAGCATTTTTTAATAGGGTCCTTACAAAATTTGGTCCCACAGCTGGGCTAAGTGGTGGCACGAGGCCTCCCTCTCCCTGGGTGCCGTGCTCCACGCCGTGTGGCTCCATGAGGCGTCGCTGTCTCAGCATCGCTTGGCGGTGATGCACCTCCCGGTATCGGGATGCACCTTGGCCTCGGAAAATATGAAAGGCCTTATCCCACAGACCTTTGCAGGCAACTCTTTCTTTATACCTTTATAATGTTTGGAGGCAGGGGTTTGTGTGGTGGTGGGAGGATGGCACCCATTTGCTGCTGCCTCTTGGTTACTTTGGGGCAAGTTAGCCAGGTTGTAGATTAACTGTGAACTAAAGCCCAGCAATTAGGGAGCCATTATAGATATGCCATTATGTACATCCTTATGTTTACGACTTCATTCTTTCCTAACACCATTTCTCAAAGGCAAATACACTGAACACGCGGTGTTCTCGCAGCCGGGGCTGACGCAGGCTTTGTGTGACCTGCCTTTCTCCTGAACGGGACGTGCCCTCCTCCCTGCCCTGCCCGCTATCTGCCCATCCACCCTGGGTCTTGGGAGGATGCCTAGGACTGAGAGACCTCAGGGACATGCCTGTCGGTGCTGCAGGGCACGGGCTGGGGTAGCAGAGGGCCTTGGCCATGCCACCTGCAAGCACTGCGCATTTCAGTGCTCCCCGCAAGCTCAGCTGGGAGCTGCCCCTGCTGCCGGAGCAGGGCAAACGGCGGCCAGTCGTCACCGGGACTCAGCTCTGCTGGGGCTCGCCAAAACCAAAGCAGGGCTTGGTGTCAGGGAGGAGAGTGCAAAACCAGACACTGTCTTGCGACTGCTGAGCACTGGTGGTAGAGGGAGAGTGGAGTAAACACTCCCCAGGCAGAGGGAGGGCAGGGTGGAGGCTGGATCCTGTTGCTTAACAGCTACCGGTGCTCCCTGCACAAAGGGCCGGCAGAGCGTGGTGCCTGGATCGGCAGGCACACCATGGAGGTATTTAATTTCCCCTTTGTCTGCGAGCTGGCAGCCCCTGCGCACATGATGCTGGTCGGGCTGTTAAGGGGAACAGCCACCTCTTCTCCCGGCTGTCTGGCTGGCGTGCCCGCTGTGGCAAGGGCAGGTTTGCTGTCTGTCGGGAGCAGGGGACGGGGATGTGCTGGTGCGTGAGGACATGCCACTGGGCTGTCAAGGGAACCGGTGCATGTCCGCTTGCAGAGCTGCTCCCAGTGTCTTCTCATCAGCTGGCTGGTTTCTCTCTTCATGAACATGCTATATTGGCATGGCTGTCAAACGAATGCAGAGAGCGTTGGGAAGTGCGTGTTGATTTATAGACAGCTGGAGATTTAGTGTGGTTCACAGAAACACCCATCGCTGAGAAAGTATTCATAAAAAAAATCAGCCACTTGCACTAACTTAACACTTCCACTTCTGGCTGGGACAAGGAAGTGCCAGCTCCTCGGGGAAAACTAGTGAGCAGGCTTGCTCAGGTGTATCTGAACTGTAGGAGGAATTTGGCTACAAACTGGTTCTGATTTAGTCTGAGGAACCTATTTCCTCAGCCTTCATGCTAGCTGCAAGCAGCCCAGGTCAAAACCCCCAGTGACAGCGGGCAAGGGACTTTTGGCAGGCTTGGGGAAGCGGGAAGGAGAAAAGCGGAAAGATAAATCCAGACCTGGATTTTGCAACCCTTTTCAAAACCCTCATCTAAACCCAGAGCCAAACATCACTGAGCTGGGGGAATACCGTGAGTACAAAGTTTGCCTCTCAGGCCTGTCTCCCGTGCTTTTCTTTTTCTCCAAAGGTCTGCCACTGAGCTTGCAAGCAGAAAATAAACTTGATGGCATCGACCCCAGCAATTGCTTGTGCACATGGCAATGGTCCCCCGTGTGTATCAGCACGGACTGCAGTACTCTGAAGAGCAGTTTTGGCACAGGCCGAGGCTGGAAGGCACTAGTGAGCCCTGGGCAGGGGAGCTGTACTGGCTCTGCTTAGTGCCAAGCTCAAACCACTGCTGTCACTGGAGAGGTGGCCAGGGCAAGGCAAGGGGGGCTTCAGAGAGGCGTAGCTCCTTGGGAAATCCTCCTTCCTTCTCACTGGAGCTGTGCACTGCAGCAGGTACAGGCTAGCAGGTGCTTCACTGATGGTAGCCTTCTTCCACGGTCTCAAATTCCGAAGTTCAGCCCTTCTTTCTCCCTTCTCCCCTTTGCAACTAAAAAAAAAAATAAATCCATCCACTCCCTAATGTTTAGAGATTTTTGGGAGGTGAGGAGTTAACAAGGTGGATTTCGAAACAGACAGAGTGTAGTTTGAGCTTGAAAAAAGCAGAAAATACAGGACTGACCACTGAGTGCAGCCTTCCTGTGGCACATCCTCACCTGCATCAGGGCACCCCGCTCTCAGAAGGAAACACTCCCGCCCAAAGCATACACTGACACCCTCTCCCTTTGCAAGCAGAATTAATCATACTTATGTGCCATATTCCATTTTAATTTTTATTGCACAGTCCAAGATTAATGGTTAATGTAGTACGTCTCCCCATCTCCACTCCCATTACAATGGAGTGCTTTGAATAACTATTAACTTCGCGGTTAACTGAAAGAAAATTGTTAATCATCTACAAGCTTATGTTGCATAAAAATCATTCTCTGTAACCTTCTCCCGACTGTGGGAGAGCCCGTTCCTCAACGCTGACCTTCAACGACACCTGGTACCTGCAGCCTGCAAAACACCGGAGATCATACTACATGGGCTTATCTGCGCGCCAAGGTCATAAACTACGTGAACCAGTAGAGCGCAATTTATGTTTCTTGGTGTTGATGTTGATCCAACATCCAGTTCTCCTGCTAGCAAAGATACAGTTCTCTGGGTCCTCAGAAAGCACCTAATGCGTTTTTGTTTGGGTTTTGGTGTTGTTTGGGATTTTCTTTTGTTGTTTGTTTGTGGTTTTTTTTTTAATTCAGCAAGTTAAGGCTAATCTGTGGAGCGCTGGGTGTTGCTGGGACACACGCTGTGGCAGCACAGCCTGTCCTTCCCCCTGCACAAGACGTGCGCAGCCCGGCACGTGTGCGTGTGTGCTGCGGTTCAGCGGCAGGGTTAGTGCTGCCTGCCCTAGGGACCAGCTCTCCTCCGGGCACCCCAGACGTGGGGCAGGGGAAGCACCTTGGGAATTAGGCATCCCCCGGCGCAGAAGAGCCTGCTGGCACCGCCGGCAGCTTCTGCTGCTTTCTGCCTCCCCGTGCAGCTGCTGCAGGCGGCTGAGTTTGGCTGCAGAGGTGCAGGCTCCCTGTCAGGCCATTACATCCCGGAGGCTTGTATCCAGCCATTCAGGAAATAAATCACCCACTGTTTGTGAAGTAGGAGGGAAGCACTTGGGACGGTGAAAGATTAGACTGTGAGCCGCGCAAAACTCCCCTTCTGGCTGTAAAGATGGACTGCGGATGTTGTGTTTTTCAGCTCTTTAAATGATTATTTCTGTGCCAGACTTATTAGGCAAGGTATTGTTGGGATCTTGGCAGGGAGATAAATGCGGCTGCAGGCTTTGCAGTCGTTCCTCTCCGCATCTGGTCACTGTCAGGCCTTCGGCTAATAGGCCGAGGACTGTGTGCTACAGTAAACAGCCTCTGCAGCTGCTAGGGGCTAAATGTAACTATATATTGCTCCAAATACAAACATTTCCACATTAGGCATTGCGTGTCCTCCCCCGGCACGGAGCTGCAGCCATTGACCTCGGGAGCCTGCACTGCATCAGCTCGCCCCGGCTTCTCCTTGGCCAGCAAATCCTGGCTCTTTTTAAGGCTGTGGCTCTTGAAAGTGAGAGCAACAACCCGAGCTCGGGTCAAGTGTGACATGGCCAAGCATTGTGCAACCTCCTGCATGCGATCTCCGTGCTGAGCAGCCGGGAGCCATGGGGTGGCGGAAGCGGGAGTCTGGCGAGGAGAGACTTGCTGGGGACGTGGGGTGGTAAGCATGGTGGGGAGAAATGGGTGGTCCTGGGCAGCAGGGAGCTGCGGCAGGAAGGGTTTTGGTGGAAGGCAGAGATAGCTTCAGGACCGCCTAGGACTTTCTAGACATCTCCGGCAGGGCCCTCCCAAGCCCTGCAGAGAGGTGCGAGGGCTGAGAGCTGCTCTTGGCTCTTGCTTGGGCTTCAGTCAAGTTGCTTTGCATGCAAACATAAAGCCCAGTGCAGGTGTCCCAGTACAGCGCCCAGCTCCCTCAGGCAGCGTGCTTCCTCCCCTCTTCTTCCTCCCCTGCCTTTTGCCTCTGTCTGCTGTCCAGGACTGGGAACAATTTGGTCAATACTGGTTGCAAGGAGGTTTTTGCTAAACTTGTCTCATGAGAAAGACAAACGTGTCTCATCAGCTGGAGCCTTTGGCCACCACTATGATAAAAATAAAATCAACTTCCATCCAGCATGCGCAGGGGCGCTCACTGGTGCCTGAGGGGAGTCTGTGAGTGGAGGGGGTTTGGAGTAGCTCTTTTCTGGTCTTGCCTGTTCCCCAGTCGCTGTGAAGGTCCATCCTCCTGTACCTGCTCAGGTTAACTGGGTGGATGACGGGGTTCAAGGGGGCTTGCACCCTGACACATCAGCCGGCTGTCTGAAAGCACGCTTCCCAGAAGGCTTTTCCAAGACCAGTTATCCAATGCTGCAGGTCTGTCACAGACACCAGCCCCTGGTCTGGAAAATCAGCGTGCTGTGCTGACCGGGCCCTGCTTAAATATGTTCTGATTAATTAAGTGTTAGCCCGTTTACATCAGCCCTCCAGCCTGCTTGTCCGCTGTGCAGCAAACGACCGCTCCGTGCTGCAGGAAAGAAAGATGCCTTTTGCTGTTTGGCTGACTCCGGGCTGGATCAGCTGGCCAGGTGCACGGCCAATTTCCATTGCTGCTTTGAAGCCGAGAAGTATTTTGAAAAGAATAGAGCCTTTAGCCCCGTAAGTAAAAGCCATTTATCTTAGGATGAAAAAGTGCTGGCATGGAAAAATTCCAATGCTGTGAAAGTCTCTTTTCCTGAATGTCTTGGATACTTGCTGGATTAGGTTCACTGGTAAGGAGCTCGGAGTTATGAATGTCTCTTTTACAGAAAAGGGCTGCAGAAGGAAAAGGCAAGCACTGGCATGCTTGTAAGTGGGACAGAGCGAGATTCCCCATGGACTAGACATTTCTGAGATTGCTTTTAGAGGCACGGTCAGTATTGCTGCAGCGAGCCGAGGTGGTAGTAAATACCCTATCGTAACCATAGCCGTTACTGTTTCCCAAGGGTATAGTATCAGCAGAATACCTTATATAAACAAAAGCAAAGCTCTATTGGCTTTGCTCTGCACGGCTGTTTAATAACGCTTTGTGCTCCATGCCGAGAGTGTGAGAGTGTTTTATAGACGCTAATGAAATTAGCCTCATGATGCTCTGGTGAGGTAAGGATGTGTTATTAGCCCTTTCCCTGGGCTGAGCACACGTGTGGTGCAGGACTCCCAGCTGCGTGGGGTGCGTGTGCCTGCGTTTTCCAGCAGGAGACACCCCAGTGGAACAGGACCTTCTGCAGCCCCTGGTCTGCTCCACCACCTCCTCCCTGGCTGGTTTCTGCCTCCTGGCACTGAGAGTGGGTGCGGGAGGAGGTGGCGGTGGCAGTGAGCATGCTGCTGTGTCACCCCCACCCCCCCGCCACCCTGGAAGGCACAGGCTTTCTCCTGTGTCAGAGCAATTTTCCACCACCCAAGGTCTGATGAGCAGAGACAGAAAACTCAGATTCTCCTCCCGGGTCACTCAGAGCATCTCTGCTGGATTTCAGGACCTTATGTCAGCTTGCAGTGGTTGAGCTCCAGGACTTTTCCTACACAGCCAGAGTCTCCAAATAGCAGCCTGGATAGCGGGGATGCTCGAGCGGAGCTCTCTCACTTGCATTGTGCATGGCTGTGACCTCTTTGGGTGAAAGATGGGATGTTCGCTGCAGTTGTGCAATGATCCTGCCGTTCTCATGCACAGTAGCCCCAGTTTTGTCACAAACATCAGCGCTGGCCCTGGGGTTGTTATTGGAGCTACCACTGATGCTTTGCTTTAAATAGATCCTAAGCAAACCTCTCTGTTTGTTTTTCTTGACATGGTACTGACTGGTGCTTTCCAAGAAACAAGGGAAAAAAAAAGCTGGATTCACAGTGGTGACTTTGACTCCATCTGGCAAAAGCAAACTGATCTCCTAAATGAGAAAGGCACAGCCATGAAGAGGAAAAGTAAACGGGTCACTGCGAGAAGCAGCCTGTTCCTTCTGACCCAGTGGCTGCAAGTGACAAAATCTCACTTGTGCTTGGTTAGAAGATCCCTCCATTTTGGGATTTGCCCTGGCACAAGAGTATCAAAGGGCTTTCCAGGTACACGAGATCTGCATATGGAGTTTCATAGTAGATTTCATAAAGTTTGTTGCACTTTACCCCAGTCTGCTAGGTAAATATTTTGCTTCCAAATCATCATTTGCCTTTCTGGGTCGGGTGGGCCGTGAAGCCAGTAGGCTTGTGCCCGTTGCAGGGGTGAATTCCTGAGAGAGTGGATTGGGGAGCAGGGGTGTTGGGGAACAGAAGGAGATCTGGTAGGTGCCCCCCCACCCCCACCCCCCCGTCCTCCAGAGTGTGCTGCATTCCCCCTGTGGAATCTGGAGGTTTGTGGTGGCCAGGGAGCTTGGAAGAAGGGCTGAGACCTTTCTCCAAGTTGGGCACTGGCAAGGGCACTTGTTTTGGAGCTTTCTGGTGGGAAGTCTGGACTTAGGTGATACCCTGGAGGTCCGTACCTCTTATAGCAGACAGGGGAGCTACTGTGCATCCTGGGGGAAGAAAATCCTGGAATCTCCTCAGAGTCTTTCCTATCCTCCGCTTTGCTGTGTTACCATCTTCTGGCTGGTCAGCCAGCAGGAGTTGAGAAACTGCCCTGCCTTGTGCAGTACTAACACACAGGTCTTTGAAAACCGTCCCAGTGATTCAGAGCAGAGCAAAACTGCCATGCTCGGGCTTGAGCCCTTGTTATTAAATGAAGGGACAAAAATAGCACTTTTTAGAATCATCTCCATAATCTGACTCCTCTGCGTCCTAAAGGTTTGTTGGCTGGCATCTGCCTGCAGCGCTGCCTGTGTTCTGTGGGCCCACAGGGCTCTCTGCCTGGGTGCCCTTGGCTGGCGTTCAGCTGCTGGGGTACAGCTGCCAGAGCACGAGGCAAATCCCAGCGCTCAGGGCTTCAGCCCCGGTGAGTCACCAGTGTTTGGCCAGCAGTGAGCTCAGGCTGCAGTGTTTGGGTAGACCTTTCTGAGCCTCTCCTTCCAACCACTCATGGGTGCTTGGAGATGTGGTCTAGTTTGTCTGGGAACGGGTGTTCAAACTGGGCTTTTCTACCAGTGGGAAGGCTTTGTGTGAACAGCTGTGATCTGCTCAGGTTTAGATCTGGGGCAGGGGGAGTCCTCCTGGGTTTTGCCACTGCTGGTTGCAGCCAAGCTAGGAGAGGCAACAGCACATGAAGATGCAGTGGGGGCTCAAGGTGATGCTTCCCTCATCCTCAGCCAGAGGTCTGAACTGGCCTCTCCATCCATCTTTGTGAAGTGGCCACTCTGACTAGTCCACATCTAAATTCATGAACTTTGCTCAAGGAAAAGGTGGAAATCTAGTCTTGGGGAGAATGCTGTTCTTCGGAGGTAATTATTTTCATGATGGGCAGAGCCAAACCCTGTGTTGCAACACAGGCTGAAACATGGATGTACTTGCAGGCTTCATCAGGTCTGGATCTAAATTTTGGGACTGTCTTAATGACTGGCTGGACTGCATGCTCCTGAAATCCAAACTGTCCACCTCCTAAAGCTCCACCTCTGGAGGGATGTTGCCAACATCATTACCTATACACAGCACATTGGGTGGGCTTCTCATTGTGGGGGTGGTAGTGGTGAAAAATGCATTTTAGTTTTATTTTCAGGCTACGTCCACACATCTTACTAAGCATACAAGAATTGCCAGGGAGAGGTCAGGCCAGGTTTTGTTGACCGTGCCAGCCAGTGAGCTGTGGAGGGAGCATGAGGCCCCTGGACAGGCCCCGTTGACCCTCCTCTTCCCTGCCTGCTGCTAATTAGAGCTTGGCTTAAGCTGAGGAAGTTAAGCTTGAGGGCCACTTCTACAAACTGTCTGTTATCATACCATGTAACACTGGCAACAGCAGGCAGTTTTGATGTGTAGGTAGAAATCCCATCCTCGTCTGAGCTGACCGCTGGCCTTTTGTAACACTGCTTAGAATTTGGGCTTTTTATCATCTGAACGATAAGGCTCTGGTACTTCCCGCTTGGGTTTTTTTCTCCTGCCTGTAGTGCCCAGAATATGTGTTAACAGTCTATTGATGGAAATGATAATTAGGGGATTTGTCATGAGAAATGTGCGTGAACTTTTCAAGCTGTCATTCAAAAAAGGATTTTTTACAGTCAACTCTTGATTATCCGTGGGTGCATTATCTGAGCTGCAGATTAGATGTGCCATGTTTAAAAAACCCAGAACTCTTTCAGAGCTATTATAAACTATAATGCACACTGTTTTTTTCTTTTTACTTATAACCTCATACTGCATCTTAAACTTGTTTTTTCAAAGGTAAAGGTATTAAAACACTACATTTGTAAGGCCTTATTTACATGTATTTTGTATTATTTGTTTTGCTTTTCTTTCTTTGCCCTCATTACCCTGGATACTGAGAGCTGAGCATATCAGATTATAGCATCTGTGGAGGAGGGTATGTGACACGGTAACCTTTCCCCAGCTGTTTTCTTTTCTTCTGGTGCTGCATAAGAAGTTCTGCAGTGTGATGTTGCACAGCCAGATGGGCTGGAGAGGAAGAGGGAGTGCTCTGCTGTGGGGGGAAAAAAAAAAAAAGGTCTGTACCTGAAGCAGCATGAGTGAGTGACAAACAGCTGAAAGAGAAGGGATGTCTTAGAAACCATTTGTCAGGCTGGAGAAGCAGCGGCTTGTTAAAAACATGCCTGTTCAGTTAAAAGGATGAATTGACAGACGAAGGCTCCGTGCAAATTCAGCTGCTGTCACTTCAAAAGCCCTCACAGCTGAATCAGCAAATTTCTGTTTCCATACATAATGGATGCAGCCAGCGTGCCATTACGATGCCCACAACAAGACTTGCATTAAGCTCCTTAAATTAGCTGTTTATGATAGTCACACTCTATAGCTGTAGCTTGTTTTTTCCTGGGCCTCCTTCTCTTCTCACGCCTTTTGTTTTTGCAGCCCTGGGAACAGCTGCTGAAGCAAGGATTTTGGGGAGGGAGCAGTACTGCCTCAGCGCTACCCATGCCGAGATTTTCAGCCGTGCCTTTCACTCTCTCACTCTCTCTTCGGCTTGTGCGTTGCCTGCAAGTTCTGCTGAGCTGTGCCGGTGCTGCCTGTCCCCACCGCTAGCCAGGGGCCAGGGTCTGGCAGCGCCGGTGGACCAACGTGCACGGCCCCGGCGTGCGGGAGGGCAGAGCCAGGGCGCTGGGTGCTTTCTCCCCACGCTTGTCCCTGCTCCTTCCTTGCCGTCCCCTCACCGCCTCTGCTGTCAGAAACATCTTTCCTCTGCCACCACCTCTTCCCAACAGTCCCCATGTCTCCCCAGCCCGGAGCAGATGCCCTGTTCTCCTCCTGGTATGCTGTGGCTTGGGGCATGTACTCCTCCTGCCTGGCTTAACTCCATCCCTATGGGCGGTGGGTACAGCTAGTGCTAGAGAGGGACCCAAATCAACCCCGCCCAGACTTTGGCAATGTTTGGGTCCAGATCCCTGGTTTGATTAAAAAGCTCTCAAAGAAGTGACACCTTTTTTTTTTTTTTTTTTAGTGTTGCTTGAAGAGTTTGAAATTAGCTCAGGATTTTCACAAAAACAAGTCATGCTGAGTGAAGTATTATTGAATGGTTGTCAACATTAATCCAAAATCTACTGCCCTATAATAGTTCTACTCTCTTTTTTTGAGCTGAAGGAATGTAGAAGGAATAAGAAACAGTAAAAAAAAAAAAAAAAGACTTTTTCTGTGAAAACAGAAAAAAATAATACAGTTGGCACCTTTTTATTCCAACTAGAAGGTTTTCTGAAAGCAACTTTTGGCTGAAATTTTCCTTAAAAAGTGTTGGCTGAGAAATGTCAACCAGCTCTAATATCTTATGAAAGATATTGCACTTAATAAAAGTGCAGGCAGGCAGGCAGAAACAATATACCCATTCATCTCTGCTTAGTCCTGCGCTCCCTTTCCTTGCCGCCCCTCTCGCTCCTGCAGGCGCGAGCCCTATCTGGTGACATGAGCCCTTCCCCTGGCTTCGGTGGGATTTCTGGGCTAAGAAGTCCCGCTGTAAGCCACAGCCACAGGGCATCAGCCCACAGCAGCTCAGGGAAGCACACATCCCTGCACCGGGGGACGCAGGGCGTCTCTGCCATGGGTGGTGGGAGCTGCGACACCTCTGGTGGATGTGCTATGCGGAGGCCAGTAAAACACAGCGGAGCAAGCAGCGGTGCCGGCTAATCCCCATTTCCTCAAACAGGCTTTTCCCCTCCCTCTCTTGACCCTGGGGATACGTGAAAGCTGGCTGTGCTGCGAGCGAAGCACGGCCCCAGAGAGCTGGAAGGAGGCAGGAGGGAGCAGCTGGAGCTTTGCTGGGGTACAGCACCTTTTGCAGGGGCAGCAGCTGCCTCCGGGACCTTCCCCTGCTGCCCCACTCCAGAGGTGGGACTGTGGGGACGGCGAAGTGCTTATGGGTCCTGGGAGGCACAAGCGATGTTAGTGTTTGCTGTGCTATTTTGGGAAGTTTTCATAAGGTAAACATGGGCCCCTTCTTGATTCATTGAGGTCATTAGTAAACCATAGGACGGTATTTACATTGCTAAGGTATTCGCACAAGCTCTCTCCCAGACGGCAAGTTCACTGGGGAGGAGGTGACCTTCAGTGTTTCTTGTTTTGCCCTGTATCTGGCACGTGGGGGGCCTGCCTGTTTGACTGGAGCGCCTGGGTACTGTAATCAAAATAAATCATCCTTATCGTCGCTGGTGGTGATACTGCAATGGAAACAGCAACAGGCGCCTACTTTGCACTTTGTGAAAATGACATCATTGTGAGGAGCGGGATGGGAGGTCAGGGGATGAACTCCAGGCGGCTGCTGCCGCCGCCTTTCCTGAGCAGGGCTCTCCTGCCCCGGCTTGGCTAGGGCACAGGCGAACCACTCCGCATGGCTGGGGAGCTGGTCTGCTGTCCAAATTAAAGCAAACAACAACTAGGAAGTATTTCTAATGAGAGAAAAGGAGAGACCGTGGTGATGTTCTGGTTCAGACTATCCCATTTTTTGTAGCAAAATTGACAAAGGAACTCCCCAAACCCTCTATCTCTTCCCCTCCCTGGGCAAACCACAAAACACAACTTTTCATCTTTGTTGCCTCGTCTGTTTAGGAGGAAAAAAGTGTTCAGTGACTTGTGGAACTATTTAAGACTTTTTTTTTCCTATGGATTTATATGGTTTTCAGGGTGTGGAGGGCTGACTTTGACTGAGTTCTCATAATACTGAAGAAAACGAGCACTCAGAGAATCTACTCACACTAGGACTGCTATGGATACCATAATCATAGGAAAAAACTTAACAGTGTGCATGTATTAAAACCCAGCAACTCCATATAAGAGCAGGCCACGGGCTGATGACTGAATTCCCTGATGCCCAGTAAGGTGTAATAATTCTTTCCCTTTGAAGGAGGATTTGTAGAGACCCTGTCCAGCTGCATATTTTCATGAAGCTCGTAGCAGCAACTTCCTATCTCAGAGGCTGAAATGTTTCAAAGAGGATTTTCCGGTTGGTGTCAAGGAAAACAGATGTGGGAAAGGTGGGGAGATGTGCTAGCAAGAAAGGGCTTGTGCTTGAAGCAAAGCCAGGTGAAGCAGGTCCTGCTTCCGACCGTGAGCAAGGCACGCACACTGCCAGGCCTCGGCCGCCAGGCCATAAGGCAGGGACGAGCACAAGTGACATTTGCACTCAGGCTGTTGTTCTCTTGGGTAGGAGATGTCACTCCCTTGCCGCAGGCCCTTCAAACCCCAGGCCAAGGTGCTGGGTCTGCTACCGTCTTCCTTGGTCCCATCCCTTTCCTCCCTGGGGGAAGGTAATCATGGGCATGCCAGCTGCAGGGTAAGCCAGGGAAGGCTCTCCCCTTGGTGAGCCACCCCGTGCTCCCCGGTGATGCTCTGCACCCTGGCAGGACTAGGCAAAGGGCTTCAAGATGAGTTGCTTTAACGCTTCCACACTCCTCCTTTTCTTCCTGCCTCAAAGAGACAAACCTTAGCTTTGAAGTCTTTGAAACAACATCAAAGGATGAGATTTCCAGAGGTGCTTAAGGGAGTTGGGTGCACTCGTCCCATTGATGGTCAACAGGAGATGGGTGCTTAATCCCTGGAGGTGCTTTGAAAATCTTGTCCTACATGTACATCCTTGCTGGGGAGGAAGTGGGAAGCAGTTGGCAGCTCCATAGCTTTGTAAAAGGCAGATCCTGCCTTTTTTTCTGAAGATAAAACATGATGAATTTGAAAATGATGTCCAAAACTCAGGTTTGCTGTGAAAACTGCCAGCTGCTTTTTAAAGGAGAAGCGCTTAAAAACAGCCTGTGATTCTGCCCGATCCTAAAGATGGCAACTCATCTGATGGTAACTCAGGTGCTGCCACTTGCTCTCCCCTTGGTGACACTGCAGGCATAGCGTAACCTTGCCGGAAACCTAAAAGCCTCTCAACATGGAGGCTGTTACCCGTGGAGGCAGTACCACTTCTCTGCCTCTTTTTGTGTCATCTATCAGCAGTACTTTAGTACAGCCCGTGTTACTTTTTGACAGGGGTATCACCACCCATTTGCTTCTGCTGGTGAATATTAAACCTGGCCGGTATCACTCTACCACCCTGGAGGGGAGAACGCGGCGGCGGCATGCACCATCGGGATCTTCTCACGGCTGCCAGCACCGATGTCGGCCGGCTGCTACCAGCTGTCTCAGGACCCTGAGGTGCAGCCAGGACTTGCTGGGAGATGTAAGTGCTGTTTTGGCTGAGCCTGCTCAGAGTGACGTGCCACCAGGCAAGCCCGTGAGGCATGGGGCTACCACTGGTACCCATCCTCGGGGCTGCCCCGGGCTGAGCCGGTACTGGTTGTAGGCAGAGGCGGTGAGACGGGGCTGCGGCTGCGGGCGGTCCGGTGGGGACTGTGGCCGAGGGCAGGTGTCGCTGGGGTCCCACAGAAAGGCAAAGGAAACTTGGCTGCAGCCTTGCTGTTGTGCTATTTTTGTTCAAGGTAATAACAGGAACTCCACTGTAAATAAAAATAGGCAAGTGAAGAATTTCCCGAGTCTGTCTCTGCTCGTTTCTTTCCTGGTGAGGAATTATCCCACTCCAGAAGAGTAAATCCTTCTTGACTGCTCCTTGGAAACTGGGACAATAACACTGGAAGGGAAAGAAGAGATTACGGAGCTGTCACGAGGGTGACAGCAACATATTGTACACTGGGTGCCAAAAATGCATCCTCTAAAGCAAATAAATAGCCGTGCTCTGTGGGGCTTGTCCTGACAACGTGAGGGTGGGCAGAGCCAGTCTCGGCCGCTCTTCATGCCAGCCGCCCTGCCGAGGCTGCGCTGGGCCAGGGCCCTTATCTCTCGGCTTCCCGGCTGGGTCCTGCCACTTGCACTCGGGTCAGCTCCGCCACATTGCTCCCCTCCTGCCTGTCACCCACACTTCAGCGGCACGGAGCACTCCTGCCTCAGCTGATAACCAGACAAGGGGCGAGGGG
>RSEF01000003.1:42310931-42386634 GCA_003993805.1 Himantopus leucocephalus | reverse complement strand
TTTTATGCTTGTCAAGCATTTCCAGAAGAAAATCTTTCTGTTCAAAGATTTTTTCTGAAGTTTATGATCAAAAATATTCTCAGTTCAAAGCTTAGCCCTCTGATGTACTACCCTTTTTTTCATCATGGCATCAGCCTAGCCAAGCACTTAACATTCACGCTTAAGTTTAAGTGTATGCCTAATAGAGTTAAAAACAGCTTCAGGAGTGTCCCTTGCTGCCCTGCTGAACGGGCATAGGCAACGTGTAAATGTAGTTGTCTTGCTGAATCAGAGCTAAGCGATAATACGCTCCCACTAGCTGAGACGGAGCAGTGAACTGCATGTGTTAACAAGGTGAGATTTCAGAGTGGAGGTGACGTTAGGGGACAGGGAAGCCAGTTTTTAATAGCATTCGCTGCACCTTGACATAGCTGCAAGACAAGAGTCTGAGCTGAAACGGCAGGATTTTGAGGCATAACTTGGAAGTGGTCTGGGCCTTTTGCATTTCTGTTGGCTTTCTGTGCAGGCATACGGGGGGGGAGGGTTTCCTTCTGTTCTCATGTGTGCAGTCACACACCTTAGTTTCTCATGGTAGGACAAATAGGCCACCAAGAACAGAAAGTAGGACATTTGGCCTCTCTCCTCTATGGGAGGTGCAGTGCAGATTGGCTTCTGAGAACTAGGACAGTACCTCCAAAAGTAGAACAGCTGGTCACCCCGTTCGTGTGTGTGTTGCCTTACAAATGTATCCTCTAAAGCTCAAGATTTAAGAGACTTAAGATTTAAGTTTTTGGCCTACTTAGGGAAATGTTTTCTGAAAATAGGGACGGATACACTGGAACAGACCAAAACCTCTGCTTTCCTTCTGGAGCACTGAGTGCAGCTAGCAATCGGAGGAGCCACGTGCTGGGCAAGTAAACCCAAGAGGTGCTCTACATCACTTCTTGCATATTTAGCGATACCACAGTGACAAATCTGTCCCCCTCAGCCAGGAGGCATTCGCTTTTCAGCAGCAGAACACGGATGGAAGATGTTGCACTGCAGCGTGAGGTGATGCTTCACTGCAATGGAGAACTGTTACCAAACGTGTGTGTGTGTATATATATATATATATATCTTGACATATATTTGACCAGAAACAAAAATCTGACTTTCATTCAAGTAAAATACATAGAAAACATCCACAGACAGTTTCATTGCCCTGCATTAAGGTCCTTCTCTAAGTGTAATTAGGTCCATAATGTCTACAATCCCATTAGCGTTTGAGTGCTAATGATGCCAATAGGACAGTAGCATGTTGTCCTGGTCAGTAGAACGTGCCTGGGGACCGTGCAGCAGCCTGTGTGGGAGCACAGAGTACAAACCAGGTCAGCTAGCATGGTTCTTGGAAAGACACTGCTGTCCTCACTGGCCAAGGAAAACCCCTTCACACCTCCCTTAACGATGGCCATTAATGTTTCCACCTGATTGCAGCTTGGACTAATCCCATGTGGGCTTCTCACCTTGAGCCAGAGGTTACTCAGAGTGTCTGTGCTGCTCTGAAGTCTGGGTTCACTCTTTTGGAACTCATCATTAGTCAAGTCAGGTATGAGGCTGAATCTTAATAGTTAGAGAGGGACACTAATAGAAAGGGAAGCCTTCCATTTTTTTTTTTTATCCAGTAAGTGTGCTATGGTAATGAGTTTGGAGCCTAGTGGCTCCAGTTGTAGTGGGAAGCTCACTGCCTTGAGAACAGGTCTTTAATCCACATGAAGAGGTGTTTCATAAGCCATATGTGATGCCCTGCTTTGAATATTAATACCCAGAGCGCTTATTCAGCTCACAGCCATTTCATGGAAATGCTGTGTCTCTGTGAGGCCAGACCGAGCCCTTGGGTGCTCTGATTTTTTTTGCAGAGACAGTTTCAGCTTGTTCTGTACTCTTAATTCAAAATTCTTATTCAGCTTAGAGTCTCTGATGCCACTGCATGTATATTAGATAATATTAACTGATTTTAGATTTAATGAAAATGTGAAGGAGACTATAGGACAGCGGGCTTGGTCTACTTAGCCAAGTGACCTGTTAGTTATATATTTCATGAAGTTACTTAATTTCCTACAGGGCAGCCCCTTCTAAAATAAAATAACACAAGGAGGCAGTGACTGTTCTGGTGAGCGCTCGTGTTTTTAAAGCCCTTCAGCAAAAGCTGGAGAATAAATATTCAGTGTGAACCAAGATGCATTCTAGCTGTGTCAGCCGTGCAGCTTTTGTTTTTTACATTTATATCTGTGGGCAGAGCTGGGGAAATGACAGCGACAGAGCCTCTGTTGTAGTACTTGCTCCCACCAAGCGCCGTTCATCCAGAGCTGAGGGCATTGTGTCTATGGCACTGGCAGGCTCACAGCGAGGCGGAGGTCTGGGAAGTGGATGTGGACAACCTTGATTATTCTTAATATTAGAATATGCCTGTAATAATGCCTGGGGAAGATGGTTTGGGCCGCTAATTCTGGGTCTTGGTCATACTCCAACCTAAGCAATGAGGAGCCAAGCCGAGCAAGCAGCCTTATGGGGGATCCTTCCCACAATGCCAGACGTAGTGAGCAATGAGTGAATTGTCACTTCTGCGTGGCGATTGTTACAACTGGTTTGCTCTCCCGGTGCTGGAAAGGGATGGAGCAGGTATTGCTTTTCTCTCCGGATAGTTACTACATTTGCGTGTGCTCCCCATTAAAAAGTAGCGTTGTTATTTGCTAGCTATGACTGCGAGGGGCTCTTGCTCTCTGGTGACCAGTGGGACATGGCACGTACTTGCAATGCAGGAATCCTGCTCCGAGGCAGGGCAGAGGCAATGTAGGGTTTGACGTGCATGTAGCGGGGGGTAGCTAATTTGTGTCACACATGGGTGCCTAGTGTTTGCATTATAAGTCCTTGTCTCTGCGTTTGTTTCTACACTTTTCGCTGTCTCAAGGGAGCTGTTTGGAAGAGACAGTTACTCTGGATCTGAGCTTCTGGTCATATATAAAGTCCCGTCTGGTAAAAAATTTAGGAGATGGCTTAATCCAGTGACAATTTATTGATAGGAATGTTAATTGGAGGCACAAGAAGTAGAAAGCCAAAGCTAAGAAAGGTGCACTAATATGTTTGAGAGATGTCTCTGAGTCCTCCAGTGTGATAAAACAGGCAGGCAGCGAGTTGAAACCGTTGCCCAGTATGCAGCAAGTTTCTGGTTTATTGTTTTGTTCTGCCACTTTCCACCCTTGTCTGCTCAGCCTTATGTTGCACCTTACCCTTAAACTCAGACTGTAACTCCTCTTCAGGGAACATTTTATCCTGCTCGTATGAGGCCTGCCCCAGAGAGGACCTCAACCTAAGGTTAACTTAGAAACACCTAAAGATGTTTTGGCCTCTTATCCCCAGTGAAATCAATGGAAATTGGTTGCCTATGGATCTCCATCACAATTTAAACTTCTCTGACAGCGTGTTCAAAGATGTGCTTCAAAGTCCTGGTCGCCTGAGTTTCCTCTCCAGCCTCCCCCAGCTTGGGAAACTGGCTGGAGCACAGCGGCTCCCTTCTGGCCAGGACAGGAGGAAGTCCCACCAGGGTACCAGAGCACGTCCCTGGCTTGCATAAACTAATCCTAGTCTTCGGACTGATTAAGAAAACAGTAAGATATCATTATGAAAGGAAACATTTGTGTGCAAAGCTCAAGCACACGGACCTCGCAAACTGTGCTCACCAGCAAACCTATCCTCTTTACTGCATTTAATCCTGCACGAGGCAAGAGGCTCACTTAATGCTTTGGACCAAATTCTTCCAGATTTCAGTTGTGCAGCCTATGATAGAAGTGGTGTTTGCAGGATCAAACAGACCAGATGGCTTCCAGTGACTCTTGCAGGTGGCTGGGGAGGGCACGGCCACACCACCAGCCCGAAGGATTTCAGTCTGGGTGGATAAGAAGTTCTCGCAGTGACAGGGGCCTGGAGCTCCTGCATGAGTGACCACAGCATTACTCTGCTGAGCCCAATGAGAAGAAGCCCCCCACTGGGGCAAGGACAGCAACATAAATATGATAACGAGTGATAGGCAAGTAGCCTCCAGGTGTTTCTGGGTATACAATGTGGTGATGAGCTGTGCTGGGCTGCACATGTCTCCTAAGCAAGATGAAGGTGTGATACGCAAAGGCCTCTGTGGGGTGAGAAAGCAGAAAATAAATAATGAAACCGTCTACCAAAACCATAACTGTCTGCTGGTGAATTCAAGGAGCATCAACAACCGTCCTGAGTTTTGGTAGCATGTCAGATCACCCAGCCTGAGTTTCAACAGGAGATCAAGCCGCTCACAGCAAAGAGAGGAATGAAAACATCAGGTGTGCTGCAGGCGGGGGAGTTTCAGTGCTCCCCCCCCAATTGAGAGGCAGGTGGGAGAGTTGAGTGGGTGCACTCCTTTGGAAGACCCTCTCCCCTACTTGCCGCTGCCTCGAGCATGGGCCTGCTCCTCTGCCCTAGCAAGCCCTTTCTCCTCTCCTTGTGGGTGCATTTCGTTTCTTTGGTGCTTGAGCTTGTCTGGGAGAGCGGCGGTGCTTTCAGGAGATTGGGAGGCTGTGCAGAGACAAAGAGAGGCCACGGGGGTGAGAGGGAGAGGGAACGGTGGTCAGAGAGAGTTGAAAGGCTCCAGACCCCCTGTCTCTGACCTCCAGGGGCTGAGGACTGCTGGAAGCTGAACAACTGTGTCCCTTCTGCCTCTTCATGTACTATCGGCTTGAGAAAATAGGCAGGATTGTTCGTCTTATGAGTGTCCTTTGTCTGGAAGTGCAAGGGAAGCTGTGTCGGGTGAAATATATCTGTATCGGGAGCACCTCTCCTACAAAGACAGGCTGAGAGTTGGGGTTGTTCAGCCTGGAGAAGAGAAGGCTCCAGGGAGACCTAATAGCTGCCTTCCAGTACTTAAAGGGGGCCTAGAGGAAAGATGAGGAGGGACTCTTTATCAGGGAGTTTAGCGATAGGGCAGGGGGTAATGGTTTTAAACTGAAAGAGAGTAGATCTAGATCAGATATTAGGAAGAAATTCTTTACTCTGATGGTGGTGAGACACTGGAACAGGTTGCCCAGAGAAGTTGTGGATGTCCCATCTCTGGGAGTGTTCAAAGCCAGGTTGGATGGGGCTTTGAGCAACCTGGTCTAGTGGGAGGTGTCCCTGTCCATGGCAGGGGGGTTGGAACTAGATGATATTTAAGGTCCCTTCCAACTCTAACCATTCTATGATTCTATGAAATGGAGACTCTCCCCGACAGATAACCCCCCCTATCCTCAGCGGGGCTGGTGCCCTCATGGTTTTGCAGCACCACGTGGGAGCCAGAAGCTGAGCCTGGGGCGGCTACAGCGTCAGCAGGGTGGCCTCCCTTCTCTGTTACACCGGCCATGCAAAATCTCTTCTCCATCTAGATCTGGGGGGGCATATCTCTCTGTGAGCTTTTTCTGGGCTTCAGAGGGTTTGCTCCGCTCTGGGTACAAGAAAGAGGTGGCTGAAGAGGCTGCTCCTGATGAGGAAGAAGAGAGCATGAGGTGCTGGAAGGACCAGCGAGCAAGGAGCTCGAGCTGGGTGTAACAAACAGGTCTAGGATGGGGGAAGGATCCCCTCCACAGGAAAAGCAGAATTTGTGGCTTGCGAACTTATTTAGAGGGCGTGGGCCTGGGGCAGGATGGCAGCAACCCCAGCCTCGAGGCTGGAGAGGAGAACGTAGGTCTTTCTCCCTTTGCTGCTCCAGTGGGATGTGTGCCACGCGTAGGGTAGGATGCGTAGTGGGAGCATTGGGTAGAGGAGAGCCTGGCTGTCTCAGCGACTTGCCTCTGCCTCCGTGAATGTGCTGATGGAGCTGCCAGGAAAGCAGAGGCTCTGCTCACGGTAGCTCGGTGGTGAACCGGGAAGTGGCAGGAGCTCATGAGAAACAACAAATCTGAGGAGAGGGATTCATTTTTCAACCCTGAAGTAGGCACAGAAAGTTGCACGAGGGTGATTTACATACTTAAGCAGGGTTTTGGCATTTATGCCCAGCCTTGTGGTTCATTTCCTCATTCACTCAAACGCATAAAGAGTGAACAAATGTTTGGTAAACAGGAACCTAAGGTTTCAGCAATGAAAAGCTTTAACTCTCACCCACAGAGCTGCTTGCAGCATTGGCTTAGAAGTGTTTTTCAGAAGATGATGATTTGCCTCCTCCCCAATCTCATGCTTGGGTAGCTCCAGCCATCCCCCCCGCTCCCAGCGTCCCCTCGTGGGGAGCACCCACCCCGTGGCTGGCAGCTTGGCCGGTGGAGCTGCCCTGCTGCCAAGGGCTTGAATGAGTGAGGATAGCACGCAGTGAGGTGGGGCCCTTCGGGTCGGCCTCAGTTGGTGCTAGTGAGGGCCAAGATGGGAAACTTGCACAGCTGGTGCCCAGGCTCGATTTGGTCTATGAATAACCAGAGCGCTTTCCATCACCAGGGCTGTCAGTTCAGGTATTTGCAAGCACTTTATTTGGTGGTTTCTTTTTAGTGTGGTTGCTGGACGGGGAGGACAGGATGGAGAGAGGAACCTTTCATGCTTCAGCCTTCTGCAGCATCCGGCGTTTTCATGAAACCACAAAGGACGTTAAAGAAAAAAGAACAAGAGCTCTGTTTATAGGGATTTAGACCGTCAAAACAGAGAGGGGGCTGTGTTGTTCAGTGATTGCTCGGAGTCAAGGAGCCTGAAGACGCAGGTTCACAGGAGATGGGCTTTCAGGCTGGAGCCCACCCTGCCTTCCCACCCTCCCTGGGCCACAGTTTGCTGCCCCTCGCTTGTGCCGCTACAAGGGTTGGCAGAGCTGGCTGGCACTGCGTACCCAGTGTGCTGCCCAGCACTGCTGTGCATATTAAAAAGGCTCTCAGGAAGGTGACTCCAGCCTTCTGCAGCTGCCCAGGAATTTGTCTTGTGCAGGGCTTTTCCGCTCAGCGCCCCTTGCAGGACACGTTGCAAGCAAAGGAGAAGTGTGCAGCACCCCAACTGAGAACTGAGCAGGGATGGAAGTCAGACAATCTGTAGTCCACGCACCATCAGCTGGTACTGCACCGGTTGAGAGCAAATGTGCCTTTCCATCAACTATGTTCAGTGCAGATTTTTATGCAAGCATGATAGTGGGACGTAGCACAGAAACAGGTCTGATGGCGATAGCAGAAAGGCTGCTGCTCCCAAAGGTAGTCCTGATGCTTTTTTAGGAGCGTTGCGCCAGAACAATGGCAGTGGGAGGGAAAGGGTGATGACAGCCTGTGATTCTTAATCGCTCGTGCTCATCTCTCCTCAGTGTCCAAGCTGACTGAAATTCAAAACGAAAGAAATTGTGCAGCATAAATCAGATGCTGGAAGTAATTTTCATGATCTAAACCCAGTGTCCCCGACCATGGCTCCTGGGCTCTGTGCTGAGGGGGACAGCAGAGTGTGAAGCTGCCCCAGCCCACCACTCACTTACCGCATTTCATCCCTTGGGGGAACAAGCTGCAAAACAAGAAACAGCCTGTAAACATCCCTGAGCCACCCAGTGCTTCTTGGCAGGTATTTGTGGAGGAAGGCATTTTGGAGGGATGCAGTACAAATGCTGCAGTGCCATTGCAGACCAAAAGTCTGTCCAGCTGGTGCCGGGCTATAGTGGCAGCAGCAGGAGCCTGCTGTCTCCCTGCTCCCACACCTTGGTGGCTGGCACGATTTCCAGAAATGCAGGCGTAACACTGGGGGGGAGTGTGGGAGAGGCACAGCTCCGCATGGCCGTGGGTGCTCCGCACTGAGGAGCAAGTGACCCACAACACACACACTCTGCCTCCAGCTCGACACATCAAAACTTTTCCATCTGATTAGAAGCTGCTCTGTTTTCCTAGATAAAGCCGCTCCTGGCCACTGCCGAAATTCCTGGTTTCTCCTCACTGCTGGAGTGCTGGTATCTTTCAGGAGGAAGAACTGGAGGAGGCAGAATAAATAAATAGGTTTTCACTTGTATTTTTCAGTCACCCAGCGGCCATTGGACACCTCATTTAAGTATATTATTAGCAGCCCAGAAATTCCAAACATAAACAGCAAGCAAAACTGTATGTGTACGCTGCCTCCAGACACCGCTGGTGCATGTTGCTGCTGCACGGGCTCTGTGCATCCCAAGAATGGCTCTCCCAAGCCTGCCATCACTGGCAGGCAGGGATGGCCAGAAGGGTGCCAGGCAAGACCTCTCCTTTGCTTTGCAGGGAGGGTGAGCGCCCGCTTCTGTGCTTCCCCAGGGCTCAGCCCCCTTCCAGGGTTCAGATCCTCCTGAGTTGAAAGGATTGGCAACATGCGGTGCTCTCTCTGAACTGTACTATGTCCAAATCATCTCCTGTTAACTTGCAAGGAAAATATTGGGCTAAGAATATTTTAGAATCCTTTGAAAGGGCGAGGACTGAATCGAGTGCTAATGTTTTATTATCCAACTTTTCTTAACAAGCTTTCCATTCATGGAGCGCCAGTAAAATTTTGAAGTCATATTTTGGGTGTGGAAGAGACCTCGTAAATTCTAGTACTTATGGAATCTGGGAAAATTATTTTCTCTTTGGGTTTACGTAATAACATTCCCAGAGACAAGCATTTGGGGATTTTCTAGGGAAAAAGTGAAAAGGTACAGTCTAAGTAGTCTCAATGACTTTCATCATCTTGGTGGAGAAAAAGTCAAATGTTTTACAGTGATATTTTTTCCAAAAAAGGCTTGATTAGGGGTCTCCACATTACGTAAATGACTTAAAGTTTAAGATTCAAGTGACTTAAACACATTTTTGCTGTGCCACGCTGTCCATGGCATCTCAAACCAGGACAGTTTATTAATCTCGTCTATAGATTTTGTGACCCCCATGTAGAATCAGTCATTCTTGCCAGGTGATTTTAGCTGTTTATGTGTGAACTGTCTTCAACATTGATTTTGTAAAAAGTTTAAATTTGCTCCTCGAGGTTTCTGTTGCCTCTTATGGACAGTCACGCTGGTCCACAGTACTTCTGCAGAACTAACAGGGTGCGTGCGCAAGTGAGTTTTGGATGTGTATCCTACACAATTGTATCACCCAAGCGCGTGACCTGGAAAACACACACAAATGCAGAATCCTTACTTGAGGTTCCCTTTTAGTTAAATTACTGCAGCAAATGCCAGGTGTTCCTGTCCACCTGTAGCATGTACCAAATCATCAGCCAAAGGAATTCCTAAAGGGCTGTGGGATTGACCATGAGGTGGCTAGAAGATCAGTGTGGTCTCCCAGGTTAGCAGCAGCAGCACGGGAGTGGTAACTCCAAGTTCAGTAGCATCATTCCGGACTTACATGTTGGTGAGTCCCATCAAGCTAGCCAATGCTTCCATGTCTTGCCCAGCATGTGTGGGTTTTGGGACTGATCATTTTAGAGCTCCTGCCTATCTGAAAGCCCTGGTCAGAAAGTAGATTAATTTTCCAGACCTTCCCGTCAAAATTTTTGATAGCTAAGTTTCTATGGATCACATCTTTAGTGTTATCTTGAAATATATTTTGGTGTCATATAAGTGTATTATCACTCTGAGACAACACAAAGTGCTTCAGACACTAGGCAGAGAGCCAAAACCTGTCCTTGGATAATGTTTGCAGTTCCTCTTGACTCCCTGGTATCTGAAGGTCAAGTCGGACCCAGAGTCTCCTGCAAAGCTGAAATGTTAAGCGTGCCACANCGAGACAACACAAAGTGCTTCAGACACTAGGCAGAGAGCCAAAAACTGTCCTTGGATAATGTTTGCAGTTCCTCTTGATTCCCTGGTATCTGAAGGTCAAGTTGGACCCAGAGTCTCCTGCAAAGCTGAAATGTTAAGCGTGCCACAGAAGTTTTAGGAGGGTAAAGGTAGTTATCAGCAGTTTCCAGTTGCTTTGTTTTGGTGACGGGGAGGTAAAATGTGTGTAAGAGGAGGTAAAAGGAACACACTAAATGCATCTTGTAGGTCTGTATGAGCCCTTGGTTTCTAGCTGTTTACGGGTAAGGTATTTTGCTGTCTTACCTTATAAGTCACTCTGAGCTCTTCCATAGCCTTTTTTGCTAACATTGAGCCCAACTGTGTCTTTGAGTGAGTGCGTGGTTTTTTGCTTCTTTGGCTGGCTCTGTCCATTGGGTCCATCTTGCAAGCTGATGCTTCTGTGCAAGGATAGGTGTGCTTGCAAGAGGCATTCAGCTGGGTCCACTTCCCCTCCCCCAACTTCATGAAGACCTCTCCAAACGCAGCCCTATGTGCAGACATCCGCGAGTCAGCAGTACTAAATACTGACTGGGCTGTCAGAAAGCATTGAAGTTTTTGGGTTTGGGTATGTGCAGTAACATGACAGTGTGCTCCAGCGTTGTGTTTCTTGCATACAGAAAGACAAGGGAATTCCCAGGCATTTACTGGGGGAAACAAGGACCTGAATGAGAAGCAGGCTCCACAAGAAAGAAGACTCCCCCCACCCTGTTTCTGTCCAAGATCTTCCTCCGCGAATCCCTTTGCAAACCTGTTCCTGCTGCTAAGAGCACTGAGCTTACCCAACCTTCTGTGCCTGGGCTCCCGTGAAAAACCTCCCGCAAACTGGAAACTAGTCTGGTATTTTCCTCTCTGTTGCTGTGCTTTTGTGATCTGTAGCCTGCAGGTGTGGAAGGGCTTTGCAGTCCTCCCGGTCAGGTCAGAGCAGGCTGTCAGGCAAGAGGGGCAGACAACAAAGGAGTTGAGCAGCCCTCCGGGTGTTGCTGTTCCTGCTCCATCAGGGTCACTGGCTCTAACAGCACACGGTTACCCTTTCTCTCTAAAATAAAAAAAAAAAACAAACCAGAGGATTCACACATTTATCTGTGGATCCCACCCTCCAAACTGCTGTCCTGCCTTAGACGGCCCCTTCTGCACCAGGCTGAGCTCAACGCAACCTGCAGCGTCAGGGTGGAAAGGTGCAGCCTGAGCACCAGGCACCAGCCCCTGCCAAAGGGCGGAGAGCGGTTTGGTTTTAGACTGAAGTTTGGAGTGAGTGTTGTGCCCTGGAAAGGGGCAGACCTGCAGCCTCGTCCTGAGGGAAGCTTCCCTGAGATTTCAACAGGAACAGGGCCAACAGCACTCAAAGGAAATGACTAGAAAGCCTACATATTTAATAAAATTTAGATGTTCTTTGTAGGATTTTTGCGCTAGCAATCATTTCCTATTAAATTGGATGGAGTGATGTAAAATCCCTGTAGAAGGGGTTATTGTTCTCTGTTGCACTTCAGAAGGTTTCCCCACGAGGGCGGAGGCTGAAGTCGTTCCAGGGGCACCACAGAGCTACCAAGCGGCTGTGCCTGGAGCTGGGGCTGCCCATGGTTCCCCTTGGTGCGAGCTCCGGTGATGCGCCTCTGCCCGGGGCTGTCACGGGGAAGCTCCCCACTGCTTCTGTCCCCACTCATGGCTGGGCTGGCTCCCACCGCCCCATGGCATGCCGGCTGGGGAGGGCTTTTCTCACCATGAAAATACCGCCCCACTGGGCGCTGGCCTGGGGCCACTGGCTTGTTCCACACTGGCCCCGAAGTCGCCTCCAAATGGCAATGACCCCTCCAAAGTCTCCGTTAAATGAATTTGTTCTTTACATGCAACTGGTTCGCTTTGGGTGCTAGAATATTGCCTTGCAGTTGCTAATAACCTGGGCCAGAACTGAGCTGGTGATATATAGGGGAAGGGCTTCGTATCTGCCTGCTTAAGTGCCTGCCTTGCCGCTTTGCCTCTCCCCCGATCTCTCTTCTCATCCCCCTGCCGCTCACATTCTGGGTATTTCCAGCTACCTCTGAATGAGGCATTAATGTAGATAAATATTACTGCAAGGAAGTAATGGCCAAATACTCTCTACATCATCTATATGCATTGGTTGGGGAGCAATTTTTCATTTCATACATCATTTGCTATTTCAGCATGTGGCAATTCTGCAAAATGAGGAAGGAGAATTAGAGAGTTGAAGAGCCCACCCCTTGTTCCTGCCGTTCCCAGCACTTGTGAGCATGGGCACATGGCGATTGCTGTGCAGTTACTGGCCTGAGACGCATTTGGATGAGCTTATGTGAATCTCGTTGTGACCCTGTATTAGCCACCTTGCAAACCTTCTTTCTTTCTCTCTTTCTGCCTCTGTCTTCCTTACTGGGCTTTAACACACCCACGCAGGTTTAATCTCCTTTTCCACCCACCCTCAATCCTCCACCTCGCTGTATTCTGTGTTTTTCAGTGTAATTGGTCCCAGCACATAACACACAACTACCAGCCCTTTCCCTTAACTCCAATAAGAGCTCATACGCCAGTGAAGTAATCTTTCCCACCTGGGCTGCTCCTGTGGTTTCATATCACTTAATCCTCCCCCATGAGCTGAGGACGAATTTAAGGTAACATCTGCTCAGCTTTGTGTTGGTTGTGTTCATACAGAGGGTCCCATGGTTCCCATTGTCGAGCAAGCGAGAGGAACGGCTTTGCCAGATTCCCACATTTTCTGGGAGATAACCGACTCTGCCGGGCTTACCCTGCTATTAGAGGCCCCATTAAAATCAAGGCTGTAGGTTCAGTAAATTTACTCTTCCGGACTGCTGTGCTTATTCCGCCTGCCTATTTTCCCTTCGAGTTTCTTTGTGAATGCATTTTCCCCCAGCTCCCTCCCTGCCCCTGGCGGCGCCGGGCTGCAAGGTAGGAGCTGAGCCGCCTTCCCCTTGGCAAGCTGCAAGCTCGGGCGGTCCCACACCTCCCTGTGGTCTCAGGGCTGGCAGTGTTGGCGTGCCGGCCTCGCTGCTGAGCCTCATTTGAAGTCTTCTGCTGGAAAGAGCTACCAAATTCACTGTGTGGTGGCTGCTCCTCAAAGGCAAGGTGCACCCTCACACGGTGCCCTGCCAGCAACGCCCCCACTCCCTGAGAAAGCTGTGTGCATCAGGGATCTCCTGCAAAACGTTTCAGGTGCCTGCTGATCCTGGGGACGTATCTGAAGGTCATCTCTTCCATCATGCTGCAAGTGGGGGTGGGGAGCAAAGGGGTGTATTTCTGAAGATCTCTCCTCTTCATAGTCTCACACACCATGCAGAGCTCATTCATCTCCGCAGTGTGCTGCTGCACTCCTTGAAGTGAGCCATCATTTCATTTTTGGTGACTTCCTAATGTGTTTGTTCCTTTTTTTTCCCCCAAGCAACAGCACAGGCATTGCTGCATTTGGCAAAAGAACAAAGCCTTATTGTTCAAAGCCTGTGTGCTCCAGTATCAGCTGGGACAAACACACCATTGCACTCCTAGACCTCAATCTCAAAAGCCATCTGGACAAAGAGTGAAAAGGCTCAAAATCACGAGTTAGAAAAAGCCTTCACCTTTATCTTGACTCTAAAGGACCCTGTCAAGTACGGTTTTATATCTGCGCTTTCTTTTTGTCAGTAATACCTCTTCAGAAACCTGAAAATAGCATCTCTTTCTTTATTGATTTGTCCCCCTGAGAAGCACTGATTTCTCCCCCTCCGATTGACACGGCTCGTCGTGTCGATTTGCTTACGCAACTCCGTTATCAATGAATGTCAGCATGGCTCTGGTCACACAAAGTGAACCTGTTATCCATTTCTTTGCAACTGTGTGGCAGCAACAGCGCTCCCCGGGACTCTCCTCCACCGGTTGTTCCTCCCAAGGCAGGTGCTGGGGTGACGCTTCAGCTCTCGCACAGCTCCATCCTAGCATGGACCCTGGCAGCCAGCGATGGATGAGGCCCAGGAGGCCAGCGTATCAGTTTGAACCTACTTCGTAGCCAACTGAAACATGTAATGCTAGTATAAGATATCTTATACCAATGCAATGCCCAATTTTTCTGTCATAATTATGCCTGGAAAAAAGGGCACCTTTTCTGATGTGCTTATCTACACTTCAGAAGCGTGGACCTGGTGTTACTTTGCCACAGGGTACTTATATAATTCTTTGCCTATAAGCCAGTCTTCTCGGCTTTCAATTATTTTTGATGGTTCCCCCTGCTCCCCCTCCAGCCTGGCGTCCACGCTGGTCAGGAGTCATCCAGAAGGAAAGATTGCACAACAGCGATCAGGCAGTTGCTTATCTCTCTGCCCTGGGATATGTCATGCAGCCCAAAACTGTCCTGAGACTTTTTCTGTTGATGTGACAAATTGTAAAGTCCTGTCCAATTTCCTGTATGCTAACCCTGCAAAGTCTTTAACTGCATTTGGGTCTCCTCCTCCCATAGGGTGTCTTAATTTTGGACTATTTCCTCCCTAGACATATTAGTCTGTGTGTCCTTCGAGCTAGGTCATTTTCTCCCCATGTCCCATATCTTTTTTTTTGTCCTTTTGTGTTATATTCCACTCCTAGCTGGTGATTGCATCTCCTCCCCAACATAGTATCAATTGCAGTCTTAATAAACAAGCTGTCTAATGCTTTTTCTAGATCATTAATGAAGATGGTAAATAAAACTGGAGCTAACACCAGTTTCTAGTAATAACCCTACTGGATGCCTCCCCGCAAACTGACAGTTTTGTCGTTGATCACTATTCATCACCGAGCCTGAACGTCAGTGTCCCCGTGTGAGGTAATTTATATTCATTTAACACCATTCATCACAGAATCAGAGAAAACCACGGCTAGAAGGGACCTCAAGAGGCTGATTTCAGAAATATTCCCGAAGTTTCCAGCCCGCTCGTAGCCACCGGCAATGATAGAGGTTGCGCATCCTTGCCGGGCAGGTGGGTTTAGTGCCCGTTAGCCTCCCCCTTTGCCAAGCACCTAACCTTAACCTCTCTTGCTGCAATGCAGGCCCGTCGCTTCTTGCCACGCTCGCAATAGATACAGAGAACTGGCTGGAGAACAGCTTATTCCCTCCTTCTCTGGAGATATCTTTCACACACCCGAAAATTATTGCGTCTCCCCTGATCTCCTTCTGGCTGGAGTAAACAACCCCTGTTGAATGTTTCTTTGCAAGTCCTGTTTTCTAGACCTTTCATGCTGCTTCCTTCCAGACTCTCCTGAGCTCGATAAAGATCGTAGCAGCACTGGATAAAGCAGAAGCATCAGTGGTGTATTTTACCAGTACAGCTTCTCTTTGAATGCCCTGGTACGGTGACTGCCTTGTGTGTGACAAAATGGCACTTTTTATTCATTTCAGGTTCCTGAGTTGCTGTACTGCTCCACATCTGCCTAATGGACTGTCTCTCATTTTGTCCCTGCGCAGCTGATTATACCTACCTCTGTGCACAACTTTGCTTCTCACCTTACTGAATTACATCCTGTTTTTCAGACATTTCCTCTAACATGTCAGGATTATTTTTGATTCTAATCCTCTTCTCTCATGTCCTTGCAGCTCATCCTAACTTGGTGTCATCTGCATATCTGATAAAGATGCACGCTATTCCGTCATCCAGTGGCTGGATCCCTGTTGAACCCTACCCAACCCTTCCTTGCATTTTGACAAAAGACACCTTCTTTCTGAGAACAGTTTTCCAACAGGCTTTGCACCCCTTCCTTAAGGTAATCTGTCTGGACCGCGTTTCCTTAGTTTACATCTGGTAACATGAAGTGAGACGGTACCAAAGGCCATACCAAAGCCAAGATACAAGACGTATCCTGTTTTGTCTCTATCCACAAGCCCTGTCGCAGGATGAAATTAGGTCGATTTGACATGATTTGCTCCTGGCAAATCAGCACTGGCTGTTCCTCTTCTCTTGGTTGTTTCCTAGGTGCTGATGATTAGTTTGTTTAATTATTTGTTCCAGTGCATTTCCAGGAACCGAAATCAAGCTGACTGGCCATAGCTGCCTTGCTCCTCCTGTCTCCTGTCTCCGCAGCCAGGCAGGGTGCCACTCTGTGAGGAGCCCCACTCCCCCACACTGCTCCTGAGGGCTCACGGAGGGTCCCAGCCTAGTCCAGCCCTTGCTCGGGGCACCAGTGCGGTGGTGGCAGACCGATGCTTTCCTCAGCCTTCCTCTTTCCACCAATCTATAGCCAGAACACTTCCCTGCTCACCTTCCTGTCCTGTGCTAGTCACGTCTCCTCTTTGTGTCTTTCTTGATTTTATCCTTTGTTATATGTACCGACCTTTGATGCCAACCCTTAGCCATTTGCACGTATCACAGTTTTCTCTTTGCTTCCTCCTTCCCTGTGAGGCCCCTGAAGACTGACGGGCCGAGCTGGTTGATCTTTCCCTAAGTTTCTTAACCTTTCTTTGCATTGGCATGACTTACGTTCATGACATTGCAATTGTTCCCATAGGCAATGCTGACGCTCCTCAAAGTGTTTGCCCTTGGACTTGTTTCCCTGAGTGCTTGCTTACCAGCACTCTGGGTTGTCCATGACTGTCTGTGGTGCTCAGCAAAGCCCCTCAGTGGGAAAATGCAGAAACTCATCCTTTCAATGAAATTGTGGACTTCACCCACTTCCAACTGGACTTTCCCAACCTGCACAAGACTTCTTGTTTTCAGCAATCTCTTTGTCTCTTTGCAAAAGTAAGCACAGCGAGCCAAATTCTGACCTCATTTACACCAGTAATATCTGGGTCGATGCCAGGAAACTGCTGAAGTTGTTTTGGGCTCACAGTGATGAGAATGAGAGCGGCATCTGCCTCATTAATTCCCCCCATCCACAGAAAGTAAATGATTCCAAGAGGAAATAGCTCCGCAGAAGGGAACCCTGGAAAGAATTAGAGACTGACTTAATGGGATTAAGGGGAAAAAAATGCTTTAGAGAATCCAAATCAATCCTCTCTTCAAAACATTTAAGGTGCCAAAATAAATACAAACACTGTTTTGGGAAGGAAAAGGTTAAAAAGCTATGCAAACAAAATATGCCTCTTCTAATGATGTCCTGTAGCAGAATGAACACAACCCAGAAAGGCTTGCTGAGTCAGCAATATCGTATCTGCCGCTTGATGTTTATCCATGGGGCTCTAAGGATGGAAAGTCAAGTTTCCTACTTTAGCTATGGAGCTCATTCTGCATTTTCAGGTTTGCTAAAAGACCTGTGGAAACCAGACAGCACTACAAGCAGGGAGGGGTGAACAGGTCTGGCAAACAGAAACCTCTCTCAGATGCCTGGCCAGCCTGACGTCCAGCCCCTAGAGCCATTCCTCCAGTCATTGCTTTGGCTTTTTGTTCCGCGGTTAATTACCATCTTTGCACGTCTCTTCACCCACTCCACACTGTGGATGGCACTAGGGTCAGATGTGCCAAAAATAAATAAATACGTGCAAAGAGCCTGCTCCTGAGGTGTTGCCGGGTATATTAGGAACTGCATGCAGACGGTCTGCTTTTGTGCAGTCAGGTGGAAGGGGGAGATATTTCGAGCAACTGGCAAGAGCCAGCACCTTTCCGGCGGGCAGGTGCACCTGCGTGCTGGCAGGGAGGAGAGCGGGAAGGAGCACAAGGGTCACACCGTGCCTATCAGTAGTAGCTGGAGGCAAGCAGGAGCTGTGACCCACACATGCAAACCGCCTTCTTCCACCTCCTGCCAGCACAGCAAGGTGGCTGTCCCCATTCACCCAGCCACCAGAAGAGCTTGGGGCAAAATAATTAGTGGGTGGCCAGAGCTTTAAGTGGCATGGACATTTCTTCTCTTTTTATGTATCAGAGCACACCATTGCTGAGGGCAGTCAAGTACTAAGGACACTGACTGTCTACTCTGATGGTCTGATGACCTTTAAGGAAGAACTGGACTTTATGCAACAACCCCCATGCTCCAAGGTAAGCTTGGCTAAATGAAAGCATTCAGAGGGGAACCGTGAAAATGTACAAGGGCCACAAAGCACTCCCTGTGGTGGGAGACTACGGGGGACTGATTTATTTCACACAATTTAGAAATTATAAGTCAGCTTGATAACAGCATAGAAGTGCTGCAGTAGAGAAGAGATTTCTGACTGGGGGCTTCCATTTAGGAAAAAAACCCAACAGTGTGTGATCCAGTGGGTAGAAGCAGAGGCAAGCCAGATGCAGAGGAAAGAAAAAGGTGCACTTGTTATATGAGGGTAACCAACCAAACAAATGACTTTTCTGACATCCTGGTAAAGTGATGACATTCTGACATTCGTCAGACCTTGCAGGCTTTAAGCCAAGACTAGGTGACGTTCTAACAGATGCAAGGCAGCTCAAAAAGAAGCAATGGGCCAGCATCAGAAATTACTGGGGGAGGTACCCTGGATCTCTTATGCAATAGGATACACTTGATGATCATAATGGTCTCTTCTGACCTTAAACAATGAATCCCTGACATTCAGCTGTGCTTAAGTGTGGCACTTTATTGTACAGCAGTTTTGGATCAAAAATAGCTGTTATCAGTGAATTAAACAGGAAAATTAACAACGTCATTGCTCCAGCACCCCTTGTGCTCTTTAATTTGATATTCCTTTATTTTATGTTGTCCTTAAATTTTTAGTGTGCTGCAGAACTGTGTATTGGATATGCAGAAGCATATTATAGGGGTAATTAGGAGGCAGCTGGAGGGTTTTGGCAGCTGGGAAGGGGACAACAAGCACTCTTGGCTCTTTGAGAGGTGGCGTGGATTTGTGGGAGAGGGACATTAGCTGAATGCTAAGATTGTCAGCAGGGAGAGTCAAAGGGGCTGACAATAGTATTTGCATCATCTTGAAGTTAACCACTTCCAGAAAGGAACAACAGCGTGCAGCAAAATAGGAGCTATTGTTCAGCCTGCAGGCTGGTAGTCTCTCAAGTCTTGCAGGGAAGGGTATTTTTCAATGCAGCTTGACTGGTTTAAACCCAAAGTATAGCTCCTATTTGCACTGATGGCATTTACAGAGGCTTAAGGCCAAATGCTTGAGGAAAGCCCCACTGTCACAGGGAACCGCTCTTGGTGCTGTGTGTGCTGTAGGAGTTTGCACTGGTCCAGAACCAGGCCCACATCCACAGTAGTGCACGGCTGAGATGATAAGCTTTGCTTCACTTGCTTCATTTTGCCACAATGAGTCTGGCTTGGGGAGTTTCTTCTCCTCTGCAAACCATAGAAACTGCTACTCCGCTCCCTTGTTGCCCATGAAGGCTTAAACCTTGCAGACATAGAAGGGTGGTCCCCACAGGAACCTGGTTTTAAGGAGGGAAAGGAGTGAAGCTGGGGCTGGGGAGGCAGGACCAGGACACATAAGGTCCCTCTCACTATCATTTTAGTTTGGATGAAAGAAACAGGTCTCCTGGTCGTGCCACATAACTGTGGTTTGATGACTGACACCGTGGAAAAGGATTGGGGCATACAAGCTGGGCTCTCCTCAGGTGACACTGTGCTGGGAGAGAAGCTGCAGGTGTGCACGTGAGGTGCTCCAACCCGTGAGTGCTCAGGCTATGGCTCCAGGATGGAGCCAGTCACAAGTAAAATGGACTGACAGCACACCAGTGCTGCTCCTGTGCAGCTGTACTTGCTAAAACAGACATAGTTTTTACCGTCTGTGATTGTGTCACAGTCAAAACATTCTAATGTCAATTGTTTCCCAAGATCAGAAGTGATTAAGTGAATTTGTATTTCAGAAGAACCCATCAAAGCATTGTCTTGGTCATGCTGTGATTATCGGGAAGGCCTGAGTGTTAAGTCTCTGCCCTGTGACTTTCGTAGTATGTGAGGTTGCCTATCTGCTGAGAATCAACTCATTCCTGATGTCTCAAGTTTTCCTACTTAATAACCCTGCCCTGAGCCAAGGCTGTGCTAATGGCCGAGGATTAATGTGGGGGAAATATAAAGCGGTGAGGTTAAATGACAGTCCTGGACTTGGTTGTCAGAAAACACCATAACCCGTCACTCTCCCCTGCCACAGATGTGATTTCCAAGATAAGCCATGAACTTCCAGGAGATCTGAAGCCTCAGTAGTAACCAAAAAAATATGCAGTTCCTATGTATCGTGCTGCAGATCCTGTAATTACTGTATTTAGATCCATTTGTTGAATTGTACTTTGGTTCCTCACTTTTAATTATCCTTTCCATCTTCCCTTGCCACTAGAGGTACTTTTCTTACAAGTACACTTGCAGTGATGTCCTAGCTACCCAGCGTTATTTAAGATTCTAAAGCACTTTTCACATTATTAGGACCATTGACTCCACCTATTTTAGCAAAATCCTCTCCAAGATGATCATACACTTTCTTCCCCAAACTTAAAATTTCCCTTTGATTTTATGTGGATAAACTATTGTTTGAGTTGCTGAATACTGTTGGAGGCTGACCCTTCCAATCCACGCCAATGATGGGCAAATTGAATCCTATCTTACATGTAATTTCTCAATCAGAGAACAAAGTGCTTTGGCAGTCTGGATCAAAGGCATTATGTAAAGTCATGATTATTGTTGTTATAGTGAAATGAGCTCCTGGAAAAATCATGTTGACTTCTCCTTTGTGGGTTGCCTGCACAGTGGAGCCTTTGATGTCTAACGGCCTGGCACCGTATCTTGTGGCGGTATAGCCTATAAACAGAAATTTATCATGAATAAGTAAATTAGTATTTATTATTTTTAGAACCTCAGAACACAATTCTATATACAGGATGCAATGCATATACAGGGCCAAAAGCTGTTAGGAAGAGACTAATAGGTGGGGCCTTTTGTTTGATCCAGTATTGCCATTTTCTACATACTCTTCATCCCATTTTAGATGGACATGCAGTCAGCAAGATGAGGTGTTAGTTCTGACTCCGTGTCTTCAAATTTTATGTTGTTGGCAAATAAAAGTGAACAAAAAGGATATTCTGCGTGAACTCCACAAAAGGGCTAGGAATGATGGGGCAGGGAGAGTCAGGGCTCCTTGAAACTCAGCTAGCTCTCAACATTATTCTTCCAGGCCAGAGGAAATCTTATGTGTGCTGTGAAATTCCCTTACTTACATTCCTGAATCCTCCTCCATCTCTAAAAGACTTGGGGAAAAAACAGTTTAAAAATGGGTTGTCGTTTGCAGTCACTCCTCTGTGCCCGGTCCCCACAATGGTGCTTCTGCCCCCCTGAAGCAGCCACCACTCGTTAGGGGGCCGTGGTGACCTGCCACCAAAAGCCATGCTGTGTCTGGCTGGCTGTGGCTCCCAGAGAGGCAGAGCTGAAAACCTCTGAAACCTGCTTCACCTCCGGGGTTAACCAGGCTCCCTGCCTTGTGGCTGTCGCAGTGTGCCCTGTCCCCACATTTCTCCACGTTGTTTTCCTGAACCTCTGTCCTCCCCAAACTCCTCTGACAGCAATGAGCGTTTCCCCTTGGCAACCAAAACACAGAAGCTGGGCAGGGTTTGTTCCTCTGACCATCTCCAGCCTGTGTCTGTGGGAGCATCTCTGGCACTGGTGCAAGTAGCGGCTCGGGGAGAAGACACTTTTGGCACTGAGTTTCTTAGCAGGAAGCAGAATGAGCAGTAGTAATGAGGCATCTCTCATTAACCGTCTGTCTTCTCCAGGCTGTAAAATCTATGGGAGGATAGGGGAAGGCTTCTGCCTTTTCCCCCGTACATAGGTCAGGATGGCACAGGTGCTGCGTGCAGGACGCAGAGGCTGAGGCCAGCCTCGTGCCTGCCAGCGACGCCAGGGTGCTGGTGGAAAACACAGCATGAAGGAGAAAGCCAGCACCAGCATGGGGTGCTGGGAGGGAAAGCACAGGCTCCTGCGGGGCGGGCTCCTCAGTCCTGGGTGACGGGGTAGGTTGGATCTCATGTCTCGTTTGCTTGCAACATCAGAGGCTCTGAAAGGGGAGTCCTCCAGTGCTCCTGGAAGCCTCTGAAGACCCTCCATCACCCAGGCTTTGCTGGGAGGTTGATATGCCCCCAAAGGACTAAAAGCCAGGTTTGGGATATGGCTGGAGCCCCGCTTCAGGACCTGCCGCCACCACATGTATGCCCATGAGAAGAGGGGAAGTTAGCAGGGAAACATTGGGAAACTTCTGAAGGTGCTAATTAAGCAACTTTAAGTTATAAACATTTTTAATTGGACTCATTTTTGGTGTCACATACTATCTCTTGATGAGATGACTCCTAAAATTAAAGCTGTTTTAATATCTCTCTCTCCTGCTTCTCCTCTCTCCCCTGCTTGTCTTTCTGGTTACAAAGTAGAAAAGAAATCACTGAGACTTCTTGGGCTTTGCTGAACACTGCTATTTTTAAGGTGTTATATTTGATTTACTTTAAATCTGACCAAAACCTCCACCCTGGGACCAGACCTCCTTTATCAATGTTGCAGCTAACTTTCAGCTTTTGCATGTAGATTTTTAAGGAGGAAAGACAAAAATTGGGCTTGTAAGAGATGTCAGCTCACCACCTTAATGATGATAGCACCATTCTTTAATGTAACCTTTGCCCAGGGATATTGCAGCGTATCACTGTCTCCTTGTGATAAATGCTACATCATCATCTCTTTTTCTTTTTTTTTTTAATAAATGTTTCTTAAATGACAGAAATGGTTTTGTATTGAATTATGAGACCCAAACACCATCAGGTTTTCCTGTGTGCTCCTTTATCACTGTCACAGGCCAACTGAAACTCTCCAGGATTTAAGGGAATCGGGACTGTGGTCCAGGCTGTGCAGGTCATGCCCCTTTCTGCCCTGGGAATAGCTAAAGACATCAGGTTTCAGTCTTACCCTTATGAGCCGATTACTACTTCACATGTGCCTGCCTTCATATCTATTGTGCAAGACCAACTTTCAACCCAAGGCCTTGAAATAGATGGCTTTCTGATGGCACAGCACCATGAAAGCCTTTCTCCAGGGGATGAGGGGGGGAGGACAGAGATGGAAGGGGACGAAGGTTTCGGTCCCAGTCTCACCTTTTCTTCCCTCGTCCTACAAGTGGTCCCTAATGCAGTGCTCTGCCTGAGGGCAGCACTATTTTGGCCGATGTGCATGTGTACAGGCGTCTGTGCGAATGCTAAGGAGCCGCCAGCCCTGTGGAGGCACAAGTTGAAGTGGAAGGGTTGGAAGGGTGCTTGACTGTGCCTGCCGGTAGCTGTAGATGCTGTTCAAGCGCTGCACTCTCCGTCAGATGACCCCTCTTTTTGTGAGGAAGGGCCGGAGCTCCCGTAGGACTGCCCTGCGCTCAGGCTCCAGCCCCGCAGCGCCGGGGGGAGGCAGCCGTCTGGCTCGGGTTTGCTCCTTTTACCTCCCCGCCACTGGGGTCTGTACGTTAAATTTCAGGGGACTTATAACCTGCCCTGCCAAGAGGAGCTGGATCCTTTTGGAAGCGGCAAGACGTGGTCCTGGCAGCTTCCTCAATTCAGTGCTAAGGCTGGGTATTTCACAGCTTGCATAACCCTAATTTGCTTCGGGATTTTTGCTGAGGGGGTATGATGCCAAGGGCTGCACTGTAGAGGTTTTATTTCACTTCCAGGAGGCTGCTTGCCATTTTTATATTATCTCACACGGTCATGGAGCACTGCAGGTAATAGAAACCTTTAGTTTTCATTGATTATTCATGGCACAGTTTGCTTTGCTAGGCATCCTCACAGGCCACAGAGCCTGCAGCCTCCCAACACGCATAAGGGGACACATTTCCTCACCACAGACAATTCGGCTCGAAAATTTCCTTGAAGCGTTCCAGCTCTGCAGGTAATGAACACTTGGGTGGTTTTGACTTAGGTTCCCTGCTCACCAACCAGTTATGCTACCCCTGGGTCCCCTGGATGCCCCTGGCCCAGCTGCTGCCCCTGGGCGGGTTTGGTGGCCCCTTTTCGCCAGGACGCTGCTCCAAAATACCTCCCCTCCTTACATCCAGCCATGAACTCCGTGTACTAACCCTGACCTCTGCCTGGCGGGGAACTGGCTTGGGTCCCTGCCAGCGTGAGCTGGGACCTAGCAAGGCCTGCAAGGAAATGTTGAAACTCAGAGACCTCCATTTCACTTTAAATTTTTGGGGGAAATCCTGAAAAGCTCTTTATGGAGACTGTATTTTTGCAGCAGCCTGTTTCCTCCTTCCCTCCTCTTCTTTCCTTTCCCCACCTCTTTGTCTGCTAAATAAAACAACCTACATTTTTGACCTGAATTACTTTAAGTGTCCCTGAAGGCAGGTGCAGCTCCTAGGACTGTAGGAGGGTTTTCTTCTTTGGTGTGGCTGGCTACCATCATTAGACATGACAGTCAAGCTGGATCCCCCCAGTCTGAACACTGTATTTGTATTTTGGCGTACAAACAATAACCNAGTACAAACAATAACCCCATGCATTTCTGTAGCACCGGCCGTCAGGGAGAAGCTTGGGTTGCTTTACAAACAGGCAGGCATCAACCCTGCGGGCAAAATATCTCTTCATTTCTGCAGGAGAGACGCAGGGAAGTTAAATAATTGCCAGTATTGCACGGCAAGGACCTGCATATGCCTGCATCTAGATTCACCTAAATCACAACTAACTCCAATGCTTGTTAGCAGAGGAACCAGCAAGCAGCAGACAGAAACCAGGACCCCAATTTGCAGGCGGCTCCCTCCATCCCTGCGACATCCTCCCCCCCCGCCCCACTACTGGCTCTCCCTTTCCCCAGGACGGGGTGGGATGTCCTCTCCTCTGCCTTCACCTCTCTGCTGCCGGAGCTGAGGGGGCAGCTAAACCCCTCAGGGGAGGCTGTATGTCAGGCTTTAGCAAAGCCCTGCTCAAATCACACGTTCCAAGTGGTGGGTTTTTTGAAAGGACAATGAAATTGCTCGTTCTGGCCCGTTTTAACACTCTCTCCTATAACACGCATGGCAGACCTGGCTGAATTAAACCAGCCGTACTAATTTCTCTTGTTACAGCAGCCCTGTGTAACACACAAAATGCCTGGCTTTGGAAGATGATATTATAAAGAAAGACACTGTAATTTAGTGGCTCATTTAATGTGAACCAAGAGAAATATGAGGCATGCCAATGCCGCACTGGGGCTCTATTTATATCCTTTTTGGTATATGGTATGATTTATAATAAAGAATCATTTTTATATAGTATTAGCGCAGTAATGGAGCTTACGGGGTTACCATGTCTGAAGTTCGGAAATATTGTATTAGAAGCAGCTCTGCGAATGCCATGTAAGAATAGCCCTTTCTTCAGTATTAAATCACGATTCCAGGCTTCCTAAAATAAACATTAATGCACTCTATTTACCTAGGAATCTGGGCTTTTATTAATGCAGCAGGAGGATCTCCACCTCCGAGCTCAGAAGCTGTTGTGTGCAGCCTCACAGAGTTCATTTTGTGGCTCCCAGCCCCACTGCTCAGCACCCTCCGGTACCGGGAGCATCCTCCTCTGCGGGGAGCCCTGGAGGACGGCGAGAGGCAGAGAAAGCAGAAGAGCTGTGTTTTGCCGGGGAGCGTGGTATCACAGCTTACGGGAAGCCTTTCCTTCCTCCGTCCCCCAGAGCATGAACCCCTGTGTCCCCCGCACCTCTCTCCCCTGCCCTGGGGTTGCCGGCGGGGAGGAGGAAGGACCGGGATTTACCCCCTCCGAGATTTTCTGAAGGCCACACAGCGAGTAAGCAGTGGAGCCAGGATGAGAGCGGAGCGGCTCCTGGCACCTCGCCCTCTGCATGATTCAGAGCTTGTTTCTGAAGCGCGAGGACTGGGTAAAGTTTCATTTGTCTATCTAGAAAGCAGTGCGTTCTGCTTCCCATTTAAAGCTCGGGAGCCTCATGATGATTCAGAGCGCATGCAGGAATGCGCCTGCACGCTGATTTTAGTACCAGGCAGCGTAATGCCTGCCAGTGATTAGTTCTGCCATGCAGGTGGGTAAAGGAATTAAATCGGGTTTAGAAACAAGGGAGGGGAAAGTCAGCTGGAGGATGCCATGGAGAAGGAGAGCTTGCACAGGCGCGGCCGTTGCAAATGTGACTTCCACCGACACTGAAGTGCGAGATGGTGAGATGAGGAGGGTTTTCTTCAAAGCAGCTGGCTGCGCAGGGCACCGCAAGCTCGCTGCAGGGAGCTGGTGTTGCTCACCCCTTGAGGAAAGATGCTCAGCCCTTTCCCTCCTCCCTGCGGGCAGGGAGGAGCTGCTGGAGGCCACAGTACCCCTGGTGCCATGCCCCAGTGCCAGAACGCCTCCGACCAGCTTCCCAGCTGGGGCTTGGCTTTGGGTCATAAGGCGACAGTTTGATGCTTTTCAATGCTGATGGGGCTGGTGGCTACCCCAGCCATCTGGGGCTGACCTGCAGGAAACACAGCCATGAGGAGACCACCTTTGGTGCCATCCATAGCATCACAAGCAGCCAGCAGCCTGCACAAGGATGTGCCCCCAGCCCAAGCCACCTCCCGGTCCATGCCAAGATGGATGTCACCCCGCAGCCCCTGGCACGTGCTGCCTTGCCGCAGGGGAGACCCCTGCTCCCTGTTCTCCCGGCTCCATGGGGACACAGCCACCGTCGCCAGACGGGAAGGTGACATGCAGGAGCTGACAAAGCCGGAGCTGACTCTGCTTCCCGCTGAGCCAACCTCAGGGAAATTACCCAGCCACTTTGAATAAAAATGAATTAAGTAGCCTGGCAGTAACTCAGACCATATTTTACTAACTTGGCCCGAACCAAGTAATGTTAATCCCCCTCCCTGAAATTTCTTTTTTACAGCCAGGCTCTAATATATGAAAATGTGCTGGCAAAGTTTTCGGTAGGTTATAACCCTTCGGTTAGTAACAACCAGGCAGCATGGGGTTATCGCTTGGATAGGGGCTGAGCCGCAGCGCAGAGCCCCACACAGCCCACCCGAGCACCGAGACAGCAGGCAATGGCTTCACTCGCTGCGAGCCGTGCGCCCTTGGTGTGAGGGATGCCAGGGTGCCTGCGGGGCCCGGGCAGTCACCAGGTGAGGGCAGGGACCAGCTCCGACCCGTGGGGGTGGATCCTTCTGCAGAGGTGCCCCTCTCCCTTCCTCCCTCCTCCAGACCCTGGGGTAAGAGAACGACTTTTCTCGGCTCAGCAAACACTGAGCCTGAGTTTCTCTACAAAGTTGGGGAGCTCATCTGCTCAGACCGCTAGCTATGATGCCTCAATGCCTGCCCTTGCTTTAGATGTTGAGTTCCACACCGAGAAGGAGTCTGGCACATAAAAAAAGGGCAAAAATCACCTTCTGGACAGGTTACCACCCCGTGGCCACCCACTAAACTTGGTGGAGGTGAGGAAGGTGCTGCAGAGCGGGACTCTGCCCACTGGTGGCCCAGAGCTTCTGCCACTAGCCTTGTGCGGGCTGCTGGGGGGCCAGTGCTCCCAGGGAGGTCTCCAGTGGGCTGTCAACCTGCTGGGACCCAGGGAGGGCTTCTCCCCGTGTTTCACAGACGTGGCCTTTTAGCTTAGTGCCAGCGAGAGTGTTGTCTTTGTAAGTCCTCGAAGAGGCTGGGGGACAAATTAGCATCTTCCCCATCCTCCGCGTTCTTGTGCCCTGTGTAAGCCCTAGCAAGAAATAAAACTGCCTTGCCTTCTTTTTTTATCAGCAATAATAATCCTAATAATACTTCACACATCAGTAAGAGCTTCCATGTGAGGAAATGAAAGCACTTTACAGACATTAATGATTTAAGACATTTAGCCCATCTCTGAGATACCTAAGGAAAACCATCCTCTTTTTCACAAATAGGAAGCTGAAGAAAACCGTAGGTAAGTGACTTATGGCCATGAGGGAAGGCAGCAGTGAGGCAGGGTGAGAGTTCAGTCCCCTTCACTACCGCTTGAGACTGCAGCTCCCCTTTGCTGTTTTTCAGCCAACTTCTCCGTGCCCGTGTGGAGCCATTGGAGGAGCTGCTGCAGATGGACAAACCCAACTTGCTCAGTGCACTCTTTGGGGGCTGTTTGCCTTCCCAGCACCCCATTGCTCGAGGCAGGCTGGTCCTTGCGTGCCTGCAGCTGCTCGCTACTGCTTACGGGGTGCAGGACTGGGTTTGCCCCTGGCAGTTCCTGCCTTTTGGGGGTGCCCTCGGAGCGCGGTGACACCTGGCACTCTGTAAGTGACCCCGGTCCTTGGGGCAGTTGGGGCAACCTGCCGGAGGGGTTGGAAAGAAGAGCAGCCTGGGGTTGGGTTGGGCATTGCATCCCATCTTGGGCAGCCTTATCTGTCCTTTTGCTGCAACCTCGCCTGCAAACACGCCGCAGCCGTATCGGCTGCCGGGCTGGCTGCGAACATGGCTACCGTCGCCCAGTGGCTGTTCCATCGCCTGCGGGGTGGGTGTGGGGACAAGAAACCTGATTATAAATAGTCGGATGAACTCCAGCTCACTGGGCAGCGAACTTTTTGTATATAGCTGCTTTGTAAAATGAAACTAGCCTGTGCCTCTCTGGGTGGAAAAAGAAAGTGAGCGGGGACCACACCTCTTCTATTATGTGCGTAGATCTGCCCATCGGGGTCTGGCAGCGCTTGCTTAGTTAAATGAAATACTCGTTATAAACATGGGACTACCGGGTGGTTGGTTATTAACTCTTTAGGGCACAACTTGAAATAATACGATTTGGCCTGGACCACAGGCCGAAATGGGATTTTCCGCCTCGCGACGTGACCAGATCTGGGTTGCTCGCTTCCCTCCGCTATGCAGAGCTTATAAATAACCCCCTTCTCATCCTCAGAACAGCTTCTTCTTTTTTTTTTTAACATGAGAAGGGAAAAAAAAAAAAAAGGACAGGCAGGCAAGCAATAGTGAAAGTGCCACCATGTTGCTCTATTTTAAATCCCACTTGCCTGCAATTTTGTGTGCAGGCAGGGGAGGAGACCACTGGGTCAGCCCACCGCCGCCTGCCCGGCCACTGCGGTGTGCGTGTGCCTCTGTGCACTTATTGTTTTATCCTCACGTCACCTTTCAGCCTGTGCCGCTCGCCCTTCCTCCGTCCCCGAAACCTTTGATTAATAGGTTTGCTTGCTTTTTATATCTGCACATGTGGCGCATCTGGAGCAAGGCGTGCCTCCGCTTTCTTGTTGTTGTTTTTTTATCTCCCTCTATCTATATGTGCGCGCTATTTTTTTTATTTTTTTTTTTTTACTTTACTTGCGACTGCCATGGCAACTGCTACATGTTTGGCAAAAAGCTTACGGAGAAGAAAAGGGGCTCAGAGCGCTCAGCTGGCAGATGTCCAGTGTAATCATGCCGCAGCGCCGAAATGAGGCCCTTGGCCGGCTGCCGAGCTAGGGAGAACAAAGATGTCAGTTCCCCGTGTTGGCGGCGGCGCTTGTTTGGCACCCTTATATGGTTTCCCAGAACTCCTCGCCTTGGCGGCTTTCCATTCCCTTTAGGGCAGCAAACAGGATTAGCACACACAGACTTGTTTTTCTCTTTTCTCCTCCAACTGTTCCAATGACATCATCCCTGCTGCATTCAGCTGCCAGCAGGGTGACTTTGGGGGTGGGTTTTTTTTTTTTTCTCTCTTAAAAAAACCACCACCGCGCACACACCAGCAAGCACAATGGTTTAGGTAATGCTTGCACACCTTTCTTGTTAAATTAAAGCCCCCGAAGTGCAGCAAGCTCAGGCGAACCAAGCCAGACGTGCTGCATTTTTTTTTTTTTTTGCTTCTCATAATTGAATTCCTGCAAGATAAAAATCTCCTTTTCCTCAGTAGGCTGTAATCAGCGCTCGCAGAGCTGTGGTTTCCAACTGCCCTCGTCATGTGCTTCCTTATGAAACTCCATGGAGAAATCGCCTTGGCACAGGCGCCGATTTAAAGGGCCCAGGAGCGGGGAGCAGTCCCCACCGGCACCCCGAAATGGAGGAGCTGGAAATACCCAACCTGGGGTGCAGGGGTGCATGGGGGCCCGTGGGGCTGCTGCAGGGTGGCGTGGGAGGGAAGCACCCTCTGTTAAGGAAGGACTTTGTTTAGGAGAGGCTTTAGTTGCTGCTGGTCCTGGAGGGCGGGGAGAAAGATGTGCACGAGAAACCACTGAATTTTCTGCCTTTCCCCTCAAAGCCCAGACCAGTTTTCTGCTTCTGGACATTTTCTCCCCCAGGCATTTTCCTCTCTCCACCTGGTCTCTTTGCCCACCAAATAACAGAGCTGTGCCCCGTTCCCGAGGGAGCCCCAAGGGGTACCAGCAGCCGAGCATCGCCCCCCGCCAGGAGGTGGGCAGCCCTTGGCAGGGAGGTTGGGGCCAGCCCCCGCTCCCTGAGCCTGCTTCCCTCACGGCAGCGCTCCTGTTTTCCTTGGCACGGGCCGCAGGATGTGATGCTCGCTTCCTTCTGTTGCTGCAGACCCAGGGAAGGGGCCCGAAGGGGATGGTGGGCTTTGCATGAAGGGTTGTTCGACAATGGAAAAGCTAAAAGCTCCCCAGCTGGGGGCTGGGTGCAGACCACTGGGTGTTTGTCAGCATGGGAAGAGCTGGCCGCTCCGGTTCCTCATCGGGTCGCTCAGTTTTTCCACCACACACATGGACGGAGGGACAGATGGACGTAGACGACAAAGCAGGGTTGCTAGGAAAGCTTTATGTAAGCGGCACTCGGCCAGCGGCTGACAGTGCAGCAAGTGTTCAGCTCCCAGAGCTCCACATCAAACCTGGCAGCACATCAAAACCTCTGTTTCATAACCCACTAGAAATAGGATTTTCTAACAGCGCTGAGAGGACTCGCCTTGTTGTGTGGGGACCTGGGATTTCACCAGTTGTTAATGGTTATTTAGGCAATGGCCTAAAATATTCGGTAGTGCCCTTCCCCGTGACGAGGTACGTGATTTTACCAGGCACTGCGCCTGGCAGCAGACGTGCTATCATGGTCTACCTGCTAATAACACAACTTGGGAATTAATTAGCAATTAACAGCAACCAAATAATTACAGAATCAGCCGTCAGGAGAGAGGCTGTGATGCCATGAGCGGCTTTCCCAGGATGCCCTCCACTGGGAAGGGGGTGTGTGAGCGTGACCCGGGGAGGGAGCAGGGCTGGAGGAGGGCTTCCCTGGGGAAGCACGGATTTCCAGAGGCACTGAAATTTCATGGGAAGAAGAGGGCACCGAGAAATGAGATTTGTGTACCCCGACGGCTTCACCCCTCTGCAGCAGCAGCCCTCACCTGCTCGCCCCAGCTGACATGCCGAGAGGTTGGGCTGGTGCCTGGGCTCCTCTGGCTGTGCCAAGGGAGCAAGGCGAGCGTCAGCCATGCCCTCAGCTTTATAACGCATGTAAGGCACAGCTCGGGGAGTGCTTTGCAGAGCAGAGCAGCGGCTTTGGTCAAGCCTTGCTGTGGGCTAGGGGCTTGCTGCAGGGCTGAAGGGCAGAGAAACCACTGCTGCTCCCACATGATGCCTTGCTTGCAGGGCTGCCCCTCCATGAGAGGCAGGCAAGAGCCGCTCACCTCCTCTGCTCCTGGGCACCAAAGGGGATGGCATTGTGCTCCTCACCCGGGCCTCTGCCCATCCCGGTTCCATGCTGAGATGTGCTGATGGCACAGGAAAGGCACTTACATCTTTTTTTCAGATGTTGAAAAAAGAGTGAGTGCATTAGATAGATTCATGGAGATGGAAAGGGCCCAGGTATTCATCTTACTCATCGCTCTCTCCTTGCTGATGAAGAGTTATCCCCTCTTGGACATTATCCAGTATTTTGCCCAGCCTTGTTTCCAGCAATTCAAGTGATGGGGCTTCCTTTGGGAAACTCCGTCACTGTCTAATGCACTTTGCTGTTAGGAAGTGCATCTTGCCCTGCATTTGGTTCAGCAGTTTGTCTCTAGGCTCTAGGCTCTAGGCTCTAGGCCTGCTTCCCAACGTGACGGCTGCCTGTGGGCTTCTGTCTGCTGCAGGCAAACTAGACATGTTGAGCTCTTCTCACTTTCTCCATTGATCAGTCTTAATCCTTTAATCATTTACTGCTTTCCTCCTGATTGCTGCTGTCTGCCCCATATTGGCCTGGGTCTGCCCGACATGGCCAAAGTATCTCTGGGTGGAGAGAGGCTCCCCACTGCAGGGCTGAGACTCTGTGTGCTGCGGCAGTGGTGTCTCTCCAACAGCTTTGTGCTTCTCCAGCTCTGGGCCAGTGAGCGTGAGCTCAGTAGCTGGCACGGGAGAGCGCAGCTGGAGGGATGCTCTATTTTACACCGACTACTAACGGCCTGGAGGGGCTGTTCTAGCCAAGTAGGACTGCTGAGGCATAGAAACACCCTGGCCACACAGAGCCTTTTCCTTGGCCATGCTCCCTACAAAGGAGCAGGCAAGAGGTTTGGGTGGGGGAACTTCTTGGTGCAAGTCCGAAAGGGCAAACTGCCAGGCCAGTGCATGCAGGTTAGTCCCGGTCCTGTCCCCTCTGGGAGCATCACCAGTGCAGTTGCAGGGTGCCTTGTACCTGGGTGCCTCAGCTGGATGGTGCAAATACTTCCTGCACGGTCAAAATAACTGAGTTGGCCCAAGTTACATGCCTGAGGGCATCTCATGTACAGCAGCCTCCTTCACAGAATCACAGAATCACAGAATGGTCAGGGTTGGAAGGGACCTCTGGAGATCGTCTAGTCCAACCCCAACTTCCCTCCATCACCTTCACAAAAATGGTGTGAACAGCGCTGGTGCTGCATGGTAGCTATAGTCTGCAGCTGATTCTCAGCTGTGTGTTCTCCCCAGCACCCCTGCTTGGAGGTGCAGGGATGTCCCTGCTGCTCAACCGCCAGATTGTCCCCAGAGGAAAATATTTCTGTGCTCGTATTCCAAGTCCCTTCTTGTCCCCTCACCCCATTTCCATTCTTTCGTGTCCCTGTACTTGCAGCTCCTTGGTATGGAGCCAATGGGGCCATGGGCACCTCTGCTCCATGCTTCCACCCACAGCAGAGGGGGTCCCAGCCCCTGGTCTCCCACTGCACGCCACCTCCCCTCTTCCTCCAGGCATTCGTCACAGCGCTCAGCACAGCTTGGCCAGGGTCAGATGCCTGCGTTCCTCCTCACCGTGGGACTCAGTGCTCTGCCTCTCTTTTTGTTTCCTTTTGTTTATGGTCCTCGATCCAGCTTTCAGGCCATGCGCAAATGCTCTGCTCCCGGCCAACTTGAATCCGTTTCAAGGAAGATTGCACAAGAGTTCAGGGCTGGTGCTCGCAGCCAGGCCTGCTGGGCTGGCTGTTTTGTCCTCTCGGGCCCCGGTCCTGCCGGAGGACCTGCTGGCACAAACCCCCGCCAAAGCGGAGTCAGCAGGATGCCGCACGGGCTGCCTGGCTGGGAGGAGCCAGAGCAGCAAAGTCCAGCGGAGGTCAGGGACAGGCTTTGCAAATTTAGTTCAAAAAAAAAAAAAAAAGAAAAAAAAAAAAANAGAAAAAAAAAACCCAAAAGAGAGAGAGAGGGAGCAATAAATGTTTGTCTGGGGTGCTTTGCTCTCTGTTAAAGCCATGCGGATCGATGGTAACCCCAGTTTCCTCCAGGTATAAATAGCTTTTCTTCCGATCTCAGACTGGGGCTGGGCAGTAAGAGCTCTGCTGCTGCTGGCCATGGCAGAGGAGCAGTGCTCTGAGCAGTGAGGGAGAGGTTGGGAAGATGAAATACCTCCCCTGAAGCCAAAGGGGAAGAGCCGGAGGGGTCCTGATGGCTTATACAGCTGTGGAGGTGTCCGGGAGCCTGAACCACCCTCCCTCGGTGGCAGGGCTGAGACACCCCACAGAAGTGTCTCTCCAGGTTGCCGTTTGCAGCCTGGCTGGCCTTTGGTGAGAGAAAGCACTCACTATACCCCTTGTGTCTCAAGCACAGCTTGTTNGTGAAAACGTTCATTCCCATCCATAGGTTTAAAAATGCTGCAGGCGAGTAAAAAAACCCTCTTTTTTTTTTTTTTCTTTTTGAATGGTTCCTAACTTTTTTTCGAAGGCAGGTTTGTTATGTTTGGTTGGTTGGTCTGTCTTTTCGGTGACCTTGTCAACGAAGATATCAGCAAAGAGCTGACAGGGGAATACTTGGAAAAATCAAACCTATCTGCACGAGCAGGCTGTGGTAGGGTGGACCCTGGGAGAGTTAGCTGACCTGCTGAGACTCTGTCAATTATTTTTGAAAAATCACAGGGAACATGAAGCTTCGGGGTGCAGGAGGTTCCTCAGCAGCCGGTGGCTGAGATGTTGAAGTGCCTTGTGACACCCATCGCCATCACAGCTAAGAATTTTTGTTTACTTCCCTGACAAGGGAGCCTCCCTGCTTTGAAGGAATTCAGAGTGACTTAAAATCCCTTGGGAAAGCCCTGTCTTTCTCAGAGGTGGGATTCATCTCAGCTGGCTGTGGGAGTTTGAAAGTCACACAACTATCCAGGCTAATCACCCTTGCTCTTCTCACAGGGCGTGAGGAGGAACAGGCAGCTCATAAAACATGACTCGTTTATACATTCAGTGAGACAAATCATAGAATAATAGAATGGTTTAGGTTGGAAGGGACCTTGAAGATCACCTAGTTTCAACCCCCCTGCCATCGGCAGGGACACCTCCCACTAGACCAGGGTGCTCAAAACCCCATCCAGCCTGGCCTTGAACACTTCCAGGGATGGAGCATCTACAACTTCTCTGGGCAACCTGTTCTAGTGTCTCACCACCCTCATAGTGGAAAATTTCTTCTTAATATCTATTCTAAATCTACCCTTTTCCAGTTTGAAGCCATTCCCCCTCATCCTATCACTACACGCTCTTGTAAAAAGTCCCTCTCCATCTTTCCTGTAGGTGCCCTTCAGATGCTGGAAAGCTGCTATAAGGTCTCCCCGAGGTCTTCTCTTGTCAATGCTGAACAATCCTGAATTCTCTCAGCTTGTCTTCATAGGAGAGGTGCTCCAACCCTCTGATCGTTTTCATGGGTCTCCTCTGGACCTGCTCCAACAGGTCCACAACCTTCTTACAGTGAGGGCTCCAGAGCTGGACACAATATTCCATGTGGCGTCCCATGAGAGTGGAGTAGAGGGGCAGAATGACCTCCCTCAACCTGCTGGCCACACTTCTTTTGATGCAGCCCAGGATACATTTAAATCTTTTGCTGGAAGTGCCCACCTTTTCCACAGAGCATAGAGGGAGCCTCGGCGGTTTGGTTAGCCATGGCTGCCTACCTTAGAGAAGACAAGCACTAAACGGTATGATCTACCCTGGAGAACAGATTAACTTTTGCCCCTTTGGACCCACAGAGCCTCCTCTGTGACTCCAAAAGTGCCCAATGACCTACGGTGGATATGAAATGGCATATGGTGGATATGCAAGAGCTTGCCCGCTGTTCCCCCTCGCCTCTCACAGTATAGCCCATGGGGTGGGCATGGAGACAGACATTAAGGTGCAAGGGGCTGCTGTATTGCCTGTTCCTCTCCCCGATATAGCCTTCATCCATTCACTTGCCCTCTTCAAGCCCGGGGTTTGTACCTGGGTGCTACAAATTCTTCCTCTGACTCCCAGGTTCTAGTGTGGCTTCTTGGCTGTTGGCGATCTCATTAAAAACCCTGATGAATGCAAGGATGCAGCCCCTGAATTATTCTCACTTCCACCGATTTCATTTGAGTACATGCTAATACTTTCCCCATACTTTTCAGTTTAACATAATGCTGATAAATGATATGACAACGATAAATTTTCATTTTATTTAAAGCTGTTTATCATCCATATCTATTATGGAAAGTCATCAATTATGCAAAAAGCGTGAATGTTTAAAGAGCCTCTAAAGTGTCTCTATTTATGGATTGCATGTTGTGTCTTCTTTACTCCTTCCTTGTGCACACACTGGAGAGGCTCCTCCATTAAGTATCATTTTTGCACAAAGAGCCTGAAAAATGGAACTTGACAGGGGAATCTTAGACAAGCCGGAGGCTTGTTGCAAAATGTGGCTGAGCCATAAAAATTTCACTTTGTGGGAGAATCCCTCAGCCCTCAAAGCTGGGTCTAAACCAGAGGACCGGTAAATTAGATGGATGCAGTGTGCTTTGGGTCAAAAAGCCACACTCTACTGCTCTCCTGAAGTCACCTTCCATAGCTTAGCCAGGGGCTCTCAGTAAAGGGGAAATAAATGAGCTCTCGCTATAGGAGGGGTCCACACTGCTCACAGCCTGGCCGTACTGGGATTTCTGTGGTCCTCCTGAAAAGCCACAGGAGCTGCTTCCCAACGACTGGATCGGGTGTGGACCACACTGCAGAGATGCATGGCTCGAAGAGGGCTGCTCCTGCTCAGTGCTGCTCTGGAACAAGGGAACAAGATGCTTAAAATGTCTGAGATGCTGTAAGTCAAGCAGCTATCGCTCATCTCCAAGCTTGCACAGCAACCTCTTTGCTACGGAGGGCCAGATTCTGCTCGCAGGGCAGTATCTTTGGAGCCACTTTGCATTAACACCAGTGTAATTGGCAGCTTGTTTAGGCATGTGCATTAAATCACAGTAATGGGGAGATTTTACAGTAAGGAGTGCAGCTCAGGGAGCGAACACTAAACCCTGTAAAGGAGTCAGAGACGTTGGCATCTTGGATTGCTTCTTTCTTTCCTTTCAAGATACTAGGGGGACAAAAAGAGTTAAAGAAAGGAAATTAGATCACAAAAAGCAAATTAACTAAATAGCATCGTCCTGGCCCGATGCTGATCTCGCGCACGATGTGCCAGTAAATCCCGAGTAACCCAGCGCACATCTGGGTGTTTCTGGGGTGGCTCTGTCTATTCAGGCCCGCCGAGGCGTCGGAGGGGGCCCGCAGCTGCCATGGCTCTCTGGCAGCGTGCGACAGGAAAGGGAGAGCTTTCTCACACGTCCGACACAAGAGGTCGATTGTGGGGATTGCTGGCGGGTGACCTCCCTGTGCCGCCGGTGCCGGGGCTGCTGGCAGCACCGGGCTCTGCCGCCTGCCCGGCACTCACCCCGCAGAGGTTGCCCATGCTCCGGTCCCTGTTGTCTCCCCTCCCTCCTGCCTCCAGGAGACGTGGCATTTCAAGCAAGGACCCTTGATCCCAGCTCTGGCCTCAGAGGTAGCGCAAGTCCTAAATGTGGGGGTTCCCCCAGCACTGCCTGACGTGGGGGGTCCTCCGGCACGAGGCACCCCCCGGGAGACCTTCTCCTCTTGCATTACAACACCTGTAGCATTGGTAGGTGTCCTGTAGCTGCTGAAGATTTGGGTACTTAAACATCTCTCCGAAGTAATTAGTTGTGGTTTTAAATTACTTACAATTTATGTAGTGCTGTAGGGGATGTGTCGGGTCGTGACAACGAAGGAAGCGTGAAGCCCATGGAGTGGGAAGCGTGGTGGCATCTGCTATTTTTAAACGTGCCACACAACGTCACCTCCACACTCTCCCAGCACACAGCGCCGGTCTCTCCTGCCTGCCTGCCCTTCATGGTGCTCGGTGGTCTTTGCCATGATATCCTTCATTTTCTTTCACTCTTCCTTTCCCCTTGTAGCCATCAGAAGATGTCCTTGACAGCGCCACGCACCTTTAAGCCAAGTAAGCAATAACACGAGAGTGAATTTGCAGCCATCGTGCCTTTTATTGAGTACATTAAAGGCCTGGGATCAACGGCTGGCTACTTCCAGCACTAGAAGAGTTGCTGTGGCACATTAGTAGGATTTTTTTTCTCCCTACCAGTTCAAACGGCTGTGCAAATTTTCCATTCAGCTTCTATTTTTTCCCTCGGCTCACAGGATGAGGAAGGATGTCCTCTGAATCCTGGCTTCTCCCATGGCAGATACTGCCTCTCTTTGCTCTTGTCCTGATCCATCCTGGCTGTCACGAAGCTCGCTGTGGATCTTGTAACCGGTGCTCTGACTACTGGGCTGGTCCAGAACATCAGTGGTCTCTGCCAGAGAGAAACCTTTGGTATTACAGCCATGAGCAAATCCAGTTTCTCTCATGCCATACAGTTCCGTTTTGGTAGCTCTCCCATACACGGTGAAAAAGGTCCTCAGGGCCCTCAGCATCCCAGTACCTATCTGTGCACATCAGCATCTCTGTGTTTCACCTCCTCTGCTGGATGCACTCTCCAGCTCATCCTGGAATCAAGCTTGTCTTTCCATAACTGCATCCCACTGGTGCCCAAAATCATTAACTACCAGCATGCCCTTTTCCCCTTCAGCCAGTTCCAGATGAGTTCCCAGTTCACAGCGTCAGTTCTTGCTGTTAATCCATAAACTATAACCTTTACATTGGGTACTGTTCAACGTAATTAGATTTCTATTACATGATGTTCTTTCCTGTGGTTAATAAAGACTTGCTTTACTTAAACAGCCAGCCCCAGATGAGGTTTAATTGTAACCTTGGCGTTAAAGCTCTGTGCTAGCATGCCGCTCTCTTGAAGCCTCCAGTCCACCACACCGTTGCCTGTACTTATCTTGACACGACACATCAGCAATCATCCGTAGCTCTCCGGCAGCAAGACCTAGCCTTGTCTTGCAGGACGTCAGCCCTCTCTCAAGGACCCACTCTTTCCATGAAGAGAAGAATAAAACCAGGATGGCTCCAAGTCAGGTCACCCTGACTGCAGTGTAAACATGGTACCTGCTCTGGTGCTAGCAGGAGTGGAAAACAAAGGCACAATAGACCAAACAAGGTCATTACACACAATTTGATCCAATTATACATCTAAAACCAGGGCTCTTTGTGCAACGATTTTTATTTTGTGCTGAGAGGGAGGGAAAGCAGCCTTACACATAATGGAGTAGCGCTGGGTACTGAAATGCATCTCCTCTCACATAAAGCAGCAGTATTGCCTCCTAAATCCACCTGTACCTGGACTGAGTGTTCATTTGCCCCCATCCTTGCTGCTGCCATTCCCTGCAGTTTAAAAATGTTGGTATGCAGGAAAAGTTTCCTCTGGCAGCGCTGGGGCTGCAGCCGCCCCCCTCCCCGAGCCCACTGGCTGCTTTGATGCCACAAGAGCATGACAGTAAGAGAAACGCCTGGGGAAGTGAATCAATAGCAGCAGGCCGGCCAGCTGCAGGGTGAGGACGGGGTAAATGGCTGCAAGAAACTTTCCCAGCCACCGGAGGAGTTGGGAGAACAATGCGGAGAAGAGGATGTGAGGCACTTCCCGCCGCTGGCCAGCCCCACGCCACGGAGTGCCGCAGCCTCCAGCGCTATCTTTGTACCCTGTCATCGTCTGGAGGTGGCTTTTGCCGTTTGCCATGGGTTTCTATACTCGTCGTTTCTTTTAGCTCTCTCTCGGAGCTCTAATCGTTGCTGCAAAAAAAGGGGACTCTGTCCCACAGCCCTTCTGGCTGACATCTATCCCAGCCCATCTGAGGCAGTCTCTGGGCCAGTCAGAGTATGCTGGTTCCTCTCCAGGATCTGGCTGGTAGAGCAGTGCCAATGCTTTTTTTTTCTTTTCCCATCCCTCTTTCCCTCCTCCCATCCCTGAGAGATGGAGATAGTGGATTTCTTGTTTGTTCTGCATTCCCATATCCTCTGTCTATTACCAGCCACTCGAATCTCTCTGTCTAGATCCTGCAGAGCTGCTTCTCTCTATAATATTCAAGTGCCTTTTGCAAGTGATAAAAAAACCCCAAACAACCCAGCCCTGTGATTTTCCTCCCTGCTATCAGGAAACAGGTTTGTTTGTTTTTTAATGAATGCAAAAGAATGCAGATAGCGGTGAGGAAAAGCTTGGGCAATGAGTTCAGCACTTCTTTATTTAGGCTCCTCCATGTATATCAGCTGAGCCCAGCAGGCGGCAAAGCAAGAGCTGGATGTTATTTCAGGAAAAGCCTGGTCTTTCATGCCTGAGACAGAGTAGTGTCCCCAGAGGGGAACTCTCGGCTCCTGTCCTGCATGGGTGATTTGGGCGGAAAAAGGACAAGGAATTCCAGCAATGCTGCTTTTCTTCTCTGTCTTCCAGGCTTTGCATAGCAGGTGTCCCCAGGGCTGCCCACTGCCACTGAGAGGTCGGAGGGGGTTCACGCTGGCAGCTCTGCCGGGGCTGGTGTTTCCCACCGCTCCGGTGCCGGGCACTTTCGGCTGCAGAGGGCTGGAGACAGAACAGGCATGTCCATGGCATGGTGTGGGAGATGGACGGTGCGTGGCGGTGCTGGGGACTCTGCCACTTAGGCCATGTGGGCAAGGCAGCCGTGCTGGGTGGCACAGGCTGAACGCTAATAGCAAGTTCATTCCAGCTGCAAGCTTGCTGGAAACAATGGGCTGAAATCACAGTCACACTGACGTCAACACCAAAAAGGTAAAAAAACCCCAAAGTAATGTGGCAGATAAAGCACAACATTTCTCTTGACTTACTGCTCGGCACTTCATGGTAGTTTTAGGTGTTTCTACCTTACTGAAAGTCAAATTTCAGTCTTGGTGCATCAATTGATCATGAAAAGTAGAAGTGCATCACACAGAGCAAGCTGCTTAGACTTTTAATTCTATTCAAACAGCAAATATATATTTTGGCCATTATTCTCTGCTGAATTCAGCACAAATTCAGGTTTGGTCAGCCTGAAACTGCATTTTTCAGTGCATAAAATATTAATCGCACTTTTTTACCTAGCTCTAGCCATGATGCTGTGTGAACCACTCCTTCGCTATACCTCGGTAGTTAGGGCACATCTGTTCTTTGGGATCCAAGCAGCTCTGAGATAGGTCACCTCTAGTTCCAAACCCAATATTCATTTGCCTGTTGTGAGCGTATTTCTTCCTCAGTCATACAGGATTTTTGCTTCTTTCAACGTATGTCTTTTGTAGCAGATTTTTATGCAGATTTTTATGCAAGAACATATTACTAGGTTGTTTTCTATTGATGCAGAGAAATCTTTCATGCAATTTGCATCCCATTAACAGCTTCATAAGAGACAATCCTGATTCTAATGGCTCTGCACAATAAGCCAATAAAGCCAAATATGGAAGGGATTATGGAACGCGTTGCTGTTATACCCGCAAAATAGCTTGTACATTCAAAAGAGAGGCATCGACTCCTCTGACACCGAAGGTTAGTCCTAAGAGTTGCTACTACTGAGATTTTTCAGCAGCGCTTTGATTGTCTTTTATCTCCTGTTGGTTGCCCTCTCCATTTTCTTGCACTGGCAGCAGAAACCAAAGAGGAGTCCCAGCCTGCAGGGACCGCTGCCTCGCAGGTGAGTGTCCTACACAGCCTGCTGGGTGGAAAATGCTGCTGGATTCCAGCATTGCAACAAAACCGGTGCTGTTACATCATTTCTGTAGCGCTGGAATAACAACAGAGGCAGCCTTGGGGCAGGTATAGGCGCTAGCCAGTGTCTCTGCCACCGATACCTTCCTGTAGGCATATTTACACCCTATGCTTTCCCTGTAGGAAAGGCCAGGTGTCTGCGCTCAGCCTTTCAGATCCGCTGCCCGTCTTTGATGCTGCTGGCGCGGCGCAGGCTGGTGGGCAGACGTACCAGCCGTGGAGGGTGAATAACTCTCTCCCCTGTGTCAGAGTTTCAATCCTTAGCCTCGGGGGTTTCTCATTGAGTTTCGTAAACAGGGGATTGGAAGTGAAGGGCAGACGTCAGAAGCCGGCCTCCCCCCAGCCAGGGACCCTACAGCTCTGCAGAGGAATGCAAGGGGTTGCCTGTGTGGGGAAACAGCACTGAGCAGTGGGGAGGTTTCTGCTGCCGTCCCTCAGGGAACACATTTGCACACCGTTTCTCACCGAGGTTAGAAAACTACAGCTGTGACGGATGAGGTGGCAGAGGAATGAGGCTGGTGGGAAGCTGGCTCAGAGGAGAGAGGGAGCGTGGTAGGAGAGGGAAAAGCAGCAGTCCAGAGCATGGTGGGACCTGCCTACAGCTGACTTTTCCCTCCCTCCACCAGATCCTTCCTTGTCTGCTCCTGCTTCATCTGGGAACAGCAGTCACGGGTCAGCTCAGCCATCTGGCTCCCTTGTGCCCTCTCTTTTCCTGCAGGACACAGCCTGAAGTTCTCATACAAATTGAAGTAATTGTCCAGGCTCCTGGGAAATACATGAAAGGGCACTCTCTTGAACTGTGGCAATGCCCAGACCACACTCCCTCCCAGCGCACATGTAATGCTCTGCATGTTGTTAACTAGCTTAAGGTTTTCACATGCTCAGTTGCCTAATAGAGAGAGAGTTTCTTCCGTCTGCAACAAATAGCACTCAAAAAAGTTTCTTACCTTCTTTGGTCACATTCATAAGTGCTCTTCTTCTGTTTCAATTGCTCAGCCATTATGGAGCTTCAGCGCATTTGAACCATTTGCTGGTTGTGGCCTGAATTTTCGGCTTCACAGTTATCAATGNCTTACCTTCTTTGGTCACATTCATAAGTGCTCTTCTTGTTTCAATTGCTCAGCCATTATGGAGCTTCAGTGCATTTGAACTGTTTGCTGGTTGTGGCCTGAATTTTCGGCTTCACAGTTATCAATGTTGTCTTTATGCCTCCATTTGATTTAGAGGCGACTTGTAAATGCAATACACCAGTGGACCCAACCACACAAGCAGCTGCTGAGCACACTGTGGGAGGGGTTCAGAAACACAGCGATGATGAGCTGGACATAGTCCCAAATGAGCTCAGCGTAACCTTCCCCAGCACAGGGGTCCCCTGCCCCTGCCCCTGGCTGGCTGGTGATGCTGCCCCTGGGTGCCAGCCACCCCCTGTCCCTCAGCGCGGTGGGTTGGGGTGCTCGGGCACACGTGTGCAGTGCGCTCATCCTCTTGAGCTACTGTGGATAGAGCAAATCTTGTGTTGCCAGGCCATGGACGGCTCTGGCACTGCAAGACTCATGGGGCCCACACTTTTCAGTGTGCTGGAGCTGGAGGTGACCACCGGGGGGGCTCACAGAAGCCCACACAGTATAAGTGACCTGCCTGGTCTTCCATGTGTGTGTGCTGCACGTGAGGCTGGACGTCTCGCAGCCCTTTCTGGTAGTGGGAGGTCAGCAAGCAGCATTTAAAACTTCCTCTGGGCATATCCACGTGCACACACACACCTGTGAAACACTTTTTTTGCAGTCAAAATTGAGCACTGATGTCTTTTTTTGCAGCAGTGTTTTGAGAGTCGTGGCATATTCACACAAAGTCTGTTTTCCTTTAACTTCATTAAGTGGCTGTTGTTCCTGCTACCAGCCTTTGAGACAGCAGCACCATGAGCAGACGACCTGAGGATTTTTCCATTTGTTCCAAAGCCCTGATCAGGCATCATTCCCCTTCCTGAGACCCACAGGATGCACTGACTGGGCTTGACAGTGGCAGGGGCTGGATCCTGGCTTCAGATCTGCATTAGGGACTGAGTCGGCACAGCTGTGATGTCCTGTGATTCATGGTCTGATGTCCTCTGGTCTCATGTCTCCACATGGCATGGCTTTGAGCTGAACACACGCCCCTCATGGGTGCACCGCTGGCTGCCTTGGGGCAGGCCTGGGCTTGGGAGGGTGGTCGGCTATGGAGATGGTCTCAGCCGCCTCACAGGGTGTAGGATATCTGGGAACCACGTCTGCTCCCCTCAAAATGCAATGTTCATTGCCACAGGATTTCACTCTAACCCAAGCTTTTGAACTTCTTAAATTTCTAGCATCTGTAGGGTGTAACTTTATCAAACACTAAAAAAGACAGTTCAGCCAGCTTCAATATGTCCCTCCTTTGTTTTCTTTTCCCTTTCCCTCAGACTTTGAATTTTCCTTTCCTCTGGACTCTATATCTATTTTATCCTTTACCTTTTTCTCCTGCAACTCTATTATGGTGATGCCTAGCAAAGACCAGGGACCTTATTAGGCACCACCAACAAAAATGGTCTCCAAAGAGCTTGACTTTCAATTACCTCTGTCACCACTTTTTCCTCCATCCTTTTTCTAGGTTTCTCCTTCCTTCCTTCCTTCCTTCCTTCCTTCCTTCCTTCCTTGTCTTCTTTTATTCCCCTGTCTTTTCTCTCATCCTCTGGAGCTTTTTGGCTTTTCCCCCATCCCTCAGTCCTAATTTTCCTTAATTTTCCACGTTCTATCTCCTCAGTAGCCTCTAAAACCATCTCTTGTCCATTGGCTTCTGTCTTAGACATTTGCACTGCCTCGCTGGCTCCACTGGCATCTCGGTGCCCCAGTGGCATGCAGAAGGGAGGGCAAAACTTAGCGGTCCTTTCTCCTTCGGTCTCACGGAAGAGGTAAGGCACATTTTCCTTTCCTTCCCAAAGGCAGAGGTACAAAAGCCCACTGGGATCTCCTGTCCCTGTGCACTGGAGCAGACGCCCGTGGGAATTGCTCCCAACTTCTTCTGCAGGCTGGTGAACAATGTGTCGAGATTTCCTCCGCCCCAGGAGTGTGGGACTAAGGAGCTGGGAGAAGCAGCGTCACTGAAATGTTTCTCTTTTTTTCCCTCTCTACCCCTCTGTTAGCAGACAGAGAGGAATACAAAAGCCTGCCCCAGAAAGGTTTCAGCAGAGCAGCCAGTGAGTTGAAGGGCTGGCTGATCTGGCTCTCTGGTGGGAGATGGAGATGCCTGAGCCAGGCTGCAATGCAGCAAGAGACCTATACAGGGGGCCTTACATGTCTCACAGCCCAAGATCCCCTGCATGCTGCTCCTCCACCGAATCTGGACCAGCTGTGCCCCCTGCAAGGTCAATGTGGAGGGCAGGCACGCACAGGGCTGTGTGGTGGCCCTGGTTCCCCCTGGGAGGGTTAGCCACCTCGAATGCCAAGTTAGTGGGTACGGAGCCAGCATTCATCCTTAGAAGCCCTTCCAGCGCTGGGCCAGCATCCACGGATTTTGCCTTAATCAACGCATGTCTTTGAGGGTTGCCCTTGGTAAAGAATACTTTAGAAAAATTATTATTTTCATTACAATTAGCATACAGTTTTCCAGACATTTGGTACTGGTTGGGTTTATGCTTCAGACCACAATACTTATAAGTCAAATGTTGTGCTCCTTGGTATAACATCCTTTAGCTCTGATTTTATTTCTTCTGGGGGCTTCTGATTTTATTTCTTCTGGGGGTTCTGCTAGTCCTCTCTAACATTTTCCACCATGGCATTGCAATGCCTGCACTTGCACTGAAGGCTTTTTCATTTCAAATGCATGTTCCTCCTGGCTGCATTTAGGGCTGACATGCACACACAGACATGGTCGGAGCTTTTGGGGTGCCTTTCTTGGGATTTTTCAGGCAGGTTATGCAGCTTTTACCATTTAGGACACTGGTTGCACGCAGATGCCTGCAGGCTTTGGGGAGCAGAGAGCTGTGGACTGCTCTTGGTTAAAAGACAAGCTGTTGGGCCCAAGCGTATAGCTGTGGCCTTGACAGGTTACATTTCTGTTTGCAGTGTCACTTCCTACCACGCTTGCAACCGACGTAGCTGTTTGCAGTGTCATAACATTTCTTCTGCTGGAGCTTCCTGGCTGGGGACTCTGCAGCAGTTCCTGCAGGGCGCATCGCCCTGATCCCCAGGCACTTGCTAGAGGCCGACCCACCGGTGCTCCCCTTTCACTCTCTGGGCCCCGGCGGCACCTACGCCACGCCATCCGCAGAGGCTGTGGGCCCTCCCTGCCCTGGCTTTCCTGCCCTTGGTGCCCAAGGGACTGCCAGCTCCAGAGGTGGCCATCACCACAGACCCTCCCGCAATCACCTGGGGTGGGCCAATGAACAGATCCCTCTAGCACAAGTCCAAACCCAGCTCTTTCTGTGAAGCGCTGAAAATGTATGAAAGCTTAATAGGAATGATAGTTGTGAATAAAATTGCAAGCCATGCCTCATTTTAGATTTCAAATTAAACTGTGAGGAGCAAGTACAGACATCTGGCTGGATGGTGCCCGTGATGATGATGGAAATTTTGTCTCTTCTTGCAGGAAGAGCAAGGCTCCTTGATGCTGGTGAGATTCATGTTGCTCTCCGATATACTGCCCACAATTCATAGATGTAATCATTGGTACTACTGATTTCTTTTATTAATACTGAAAAGAAAAATTGAGCATTTCTTGTGTACAATATGTAACGTTCTGCTCATCTGTGTGATCTGTAGCTAGTGTCCATCTGTGCCATCTCTGCAGCTGTTTCTCTGCTTTGTCATTTCCATCGTAATATTCACAGAATTCAGTGTTGTGTATTTTGCTCACAAGATCATATCAGGCAGGTCCAGTTTGAAATACTTGTCCTGAGGTCTCACATTTGCCTGTGAGATTTCCCCCAAGGTGATTGGGGGAATCTCTTGGCTTTTAAGTCCTTTTTGGAAGGGTAATTGGGAGAGCTGGAAGGAAAGGTGAAAGGTCCTTCGCCTGTGGTTAGAGACAAGTGCCATGCACACCACGCAGAGACCAGATCAACCCTCAGCTTTGGATGCGTCTGCTCTGAGCTGCAACTCGCACCCACCTCTGCCTCCATAAACACAGACGTGCAGAGGGGAATCCCAGTTGCCATATAATAAATTGGGTCCTGATTTCCTTCTGGGGACCAGCCTTAAGAGAGGCTCCTTGCCCATTCCTGCACACGCTCCTCATCCATGCCCTGGCATACCTGCTGATCCAGCCCCTCAACTGCTCACTGCCAGCCTGGTCCCCCAATGGCACAAGCAAACACAGCCCCAAGGAGGGATGAGCCCGCACAGGAATACATCTCCCGCACCTAATTTGCGCTTACCCTTAACCATGCCAACAAGTGTGAGGTGTGTGTGAAATCTCATCTAATAAAAATATGGCCAGGCAACGTTTTATACATATGACATATATAACTACCTAGCAATGACAGTGCATTGATCAACCGAGTGTCAAATCAGCACACAGAGCTAACACAAACCCAACAAATGGTAAAACAAGTGAACATACCCAAGCCTGCATGTTTTACACAGTGCACAGTTGCATCCAAGGCAGAATTTCAAGGGATCAAGCCTGCAGCATTTATTTAAAAACGTGGTGTGCTTTTACCTGTGCCACAAGCCCCCATTCTTAGTTAACCTTCGGGTGCTTAAGGTCAGGGGGCACTATTTTGGCCATCTATTCTGCCATACAAGTAGGAGGCTGGGTCATGAGAATAGAGAAATTAATTAATCTGGTGAAGGGAGAAAGGAAATGTCTCTGGACAAGAGATAGGATTCAAATGGGATTGCTGAGGAGAACCAGAGCTGCTGCTTTGCATTTGACTTCAGGTGAGAGGGAAGTTTCCCTTTCATAGAATCATAGAATGGTTAGAGTTGGAAGGGACCTTAAAGATCATCTAGTATGATGTGTCAAGTGCTAGGCTTTGTGGGCAACCAGGCAATTGTCTGACACAGATTTCATGTGTTGAAGTGTGAAAGTCTAAGGTGGCAAATGGAGATTCCTGGGAAGAGACCAAGGCTACAGGGAAGAGGTTAATAAGCAAAGGCGGCTACAAAACTGCATGATATAAAAGCCTGGAGGACTTTAAGAGGAGGGCTAATATTAACTGGAAAGCAACAGAAATGCATTTCTAAACACATAAGGGAAGGCAGGGAACCATGAGTGTTGGGGATATTACAGCCAAGAGAGGCATTTGAGGCATTTGCGGAAAGGATTTCTACCAAAGACAGCAAACAGGCAGCATTTGCCATACCAGGACAGTCCCTAAAAAAGACTAGAGAGGAGGTTACCATCAAGGCAAAAGAGGAGAAAGAGTGAGAGTGAGGATATTTTTTCAGAGCCATGATGTTGCTCTGTAAGCTGCAGGAGGAAACCTGTAGCAGCAGATTCCCAAAGGATTGCAACAAGATGCCACTTTTGTCAGTGGGACACCACCAAGTAGGCTGCAAGGAAATTCTAACATCATGCCGTTGTATTAAGCTGACTAGATCCAGGCTGTTTTTATGTCTTCCTGTTGCCCTCTTTCTTCTAACCAAAGCTATTTCATTAGCTACAGATACAATTATTCTGCTTGGTTCAGTTGTCCTTACTAAGAAATGGCCTCCAGTGTTTGAGATGTTCAGATGCAGGCAGTGAGTTGAATTCCAAAGCCTATCCAGTCCTGGAAATTGTTAGAGGTAGGGCTGGCAGGATCACCGTCTGGCCCAGCTGCTCCTCCCTGAGCCCCAGGTGGAATCAACTGACTAATGCTTTTTGTATTAGTGCTCAAAAACCTCTAACACTGAGTATTTGTCAGCTCTCTGGGCAACCCACTCAGGCGCTTACCTGTCCTTGGTCTTGGAAGGGTTTTTAGCATAGCTCCTTTGCTCTAATTTAAGACTGTTAGTCTAGTACCCCAAATGGACTTAGAAATAAGATTATTCCATTCCTGGTTTATATATTAGATGACCACTACCATGTATTCCTTGCCCCCACACTTTGGTACAGACAATCTCATCAATACATTTTTTTGTAGTTTTAGATTATTCATCCTTTCCCATGTGACACCTTTCCTGGACCATTGCCGTTGCTCTCCTTTGCACTTTCTGCAATTAGCTCAGTCTCCCTGAACTGCAGTGGCCAAAACTGCACAGACGACACTTCAAATGAAGCCTTGACAGCATAAGCAACAGGGGAAGAATGGTTTCCTGTTTGTCACAGGCTGCACTTCTGTTTGCATGCCTCATTAGAGCACTTTCATTTTTTACTGCAGCATGACCGTGCTCATTCATGTTGAGCTGTCATCTCTAGATCTTCTTCTGCAGAACTGCTGCTGTGCTGGTTGTTCCCCAGTTGATCTTGTAGTCCTTGATGACGCTTACACAAATGCAGAGCTCTGCTTTGTCCCTACTGAATGGCGCTTCTCTTCCCGTCCCCCTCTCCCATTTGTCAAGATTGTTTTGCATTCTCCTCCTGTTCTCCAAAGTGCTTGTTCTTCATGGTGTCCTGTGCTAATTTAATAAGTGTTCCCTAGTCTTGGTTTTTTTTTTCCAAAGATATTAATGAAAATACTGTATGCTGCCAGACATAAAACAGATGGCTTCAGACTTCATTTGATACATACTGCCAGTTTGACAGTGAAGCATTTATAACTGCTCTTAGTCTGGTTTTCCAACCAGCTGTACACTCCTCTAATAGCAGTTTCTTTAAGCCGTGTTTCTTTACTTGGTTTATGAAAGTGTCAGGTGAGACGATGGCAAAAGCCTTATTAAAATCGAGATCTAAGGCCTACTGTAGAAGGAAATTAGATTGATTTGATGTGATTTGTTCTTGTCAAATCAGTGCTCGCTGTTCTTCATCTTGTTGTCTTCTAGGTGTTGGAAAATAGTTTATCCAATTACCACTTCCAGTACTTTTCCAGAACTTGAAATTAATCTGCCTGGTCTCTGATTCCTGGCTTCTCCTGCCCCCTGCCTCTCCCTTTCATGGTCGGTGCTACGTTTGCCTTTCCCAGTGTGCAGAAACACACACCCCCCACCCCACCCCCCCACCGACTTCTGTGCTGATGGCGCCGAGCGGGCTTCAGCTGCTTTCCCCAGTACGACAGAAGGCTTTCAGGACTTGTCAGTTGGAATATATCTGACTTATTTAGGCACTGTCTGACCTCCTCGTTCTTTCTTGCGGCTGATATTTTTACCCTCGGACTGTTCATGCTGGTTGTGTTAAATGGGGCACCTTTGAGCAAAGACTGAGGGAAAAAAGTATCAAATGCTTTTTGCGTGTTTGGCATCATCACTCAGTATCTCCTTCTTCTCGTGAAACCCTGCTCTCTCTTTGGCCCTCCTGTTGCTACTAGTGCATACACTTTACGCCCACTGCTTGTTGCATCACTTACATCTTTTTCATGTTGTTCCTCCATGCTTATGCTGTTCTTTTATACTTAGTAACATGACCTAGTTCCACTTTCTGTGTGCTTCCTCTGCACTTCTGAAATTAATGAAGAGCTCGTGATTTAGCCAGTTGATAGCTTACTAGCCTCCTTTAGTACTTGTGCTAAGCTGCCCCGGTACTGAGCAGCTCGCAAGTAGTTCTGCACCCCATCTTTTGTGACCGTGCCTTTCACACAACTTCCTTAGAGCACTGCCAACTCTCCAAACATCCTTTCTACCTTGGATTTGTTCCTCTGGGATCGTGTGTACTAACACTGTGAGTTAGCACAAGTCTCTCTCCTCGAAGTCCACTGTTTTGTCTTGGTTTTTTTTTCCCCCTGCCTCCTTTCCTAGAAATCATGACTGCTGCCACTTCAAGGTCACTCTCACCCCAGTTGCTTTTCGCCTTCACCTGCAAAACCAGTTCCCATATATTAGTTAGAATAAAATTTTGCAGCCAGGAAGAAGCTAAAGAGATGGCAGCTGCAGTCAGTTCAGGGAAGGGCACAGACAGAGTACCAGAATAGAGCTAAACAGAGAAGCCCCTGCATATTTAGCACTTAGTTGTGTCAGGAAAAATTAGTATTACCTTTCACAGTTATCTGCCCCTGCCTATGAACTTGTCATTAGTTTCCAGGAGATGTGGCTAACAGTGGTGGAAATATTTGTATTATTTGTGTAAAACATGAACAGTACAAGCATGTTATTAAAATACTTGGCAGTTCTGTCTATTCTTAGGACTTTTTTATGGTCTCTGTACAATGAGAGGGCTTAGACCTTACAAACATTTAGAAACTCTATGTGTAATAAGCATATAGTTAGTTAGAGTCTTCTTTATTCAATTAAGCACTGGCATTAAAGTGTGGTTTTAAACATGGAGACTCAGGCCAAGCACAGCTGTTTTGTCATCATTGCCGCAGCATTGAGGAGTCGTCATGATGAGCCAGAGCCCCCAGCTTCTCAATAGCAAACCAAGACGCATCTGGCCTTCAAGACCAGATTGGTCTTTTCCAGCCAGCTTTTCCCAGTGCACAGTGTGCACTGTTCCTGGCAGCATCTCACTCTAGCTGCATTAGTACCAGAAGAGCTTTCCTGTGCAAAACTCCCAGCAAAAGACTTGCTTTTGGGAGCTGCTTATCCTCTCTTCTTTGCTGCCATCCCACCTGAGCCGACCCTCTTCCAGCCCAGGGCTGTGCCTGGGCACCTGTCTCTGTGCTGTTCTGGAAAAGCTCACCTGAGCGGGGCAAAGGAAAGTTGGCTTTTGGCTATCATCCATGGCTCTGGCGTGTTTCTGCAAATGTCCCTTTAGGTACTAAGCTATTTGCCTGTGAGTGTTGTTAGCAGGGTGGCCGGTAAGTCAGCTGCAAGTTATTTTAATAACATTATTGATTTCATGACTTCACTTTAGTTTTGCTTCCCTACATCAAGCCTTGACGTTAGGGTGAAGCAGCAGCTAATTAATTCAGTATAAATGATGTTTCTTTATGGGGCACTCAGAACCAAAGAGAGCTCCTGAAGCTCCCATGGATGTCTGCCCAGAGGCTGGGGTGGTTTCTAAAGGAGCTGTTGACTCCATTTTAACACCCCAAACAACCATATCAGTACAACTTTGTAACTGACTCCTCTCTTGATATAATTGTATAAAAAGAAAACACTCTTCCACTGTTATAGAAGAGCTACGATGATACATTGATAGCTGGTATCCTTGCAGGCAGTCTGATTTCTGTTCTTTGTCTAGCAGTTGTTGATCTGATGCGTCCTCCGATGGTGTCTCTTTGAGTCATAGGACACTCCTTGGGAAAGTGTTGAGACCTTCAGACCTCAAGGAGAATAAACTAACCACAACTGGTTGACAGGGCAAGCCATGGTGCTAAGTGCTGCATATTCTCCTGCTCAGACGGGTCTCAGAAAGCTGGTTTCTCATTAAAAAGAAAAAACAAATTTACAAAGTGCTGTGACAGTGCATCCGTCTTTTATGGTCTAATTCAGAATCGATTGTCATCAGTTGGAGAACACTCCTGGTCATGCTCTTGGACTTTGCATCAGACTTTACAATGCTTCAAAAAAGGTGGGAAGATTCGAAAGGCTTCCACGTAAAGACATGGATGGGTAATGTATTTATTTTCTAAATGCATACCTAGAGGCTTAGACAACTGGCATATTTACATTAACCAAATGGTATTCTGGTTAAAACAAATCACACTGCTGGCAAGCAGAGAACCCCCTGAATGTATAGCTCATCTTCCCTGAAGTAAAATCAAAAGCAGCAGTGCCAGCTCATCATTTCAAGCTTCCTAAAACAAAACATCTATTAAAAGTAACTCACCTCAGGCAAAAGCATGTTGTAACAAACAGGCTTTCCACTGCTCCTCTGAGAATACCCGGTCGCTCAAAACGCTGCATCTAGCCCCCCACCACCCAAATCTCCTGCTGACTTCACCAAGAGGGGACCGAAAGCCGCATGTCAGTCCCAGAACTCGATATGCTCTTAGCGTTTTTGCAGAAGTAGCCGAAAGGACAATTTACCCTAACTCTTCCCTACTGAGTTTTTTATTCCAAGAATTCAGTTCTCATTCTTGCTGAAGAATTAGTTCACCAAAGAGCTGATCTTGTAGGAGACTGAAGCGTGCTGGAGAGAAAATAATTCCTAGCTAATACATATATAAACAAACAAACAAGCAGTTCCTGCTCCTCAGTAATGTGTGATATGAGTTCCAAATTTACATTTACAACCTTTCAAAACTAAGCCATGAAGGGGAGGTCTGACTTTGCTGACACTGTTTAGAGTGAAAAGCTGACGTGGAAAAACCTAACTGAAAATGCGTTTGAAAATGGTTTCTTAAAAAGAAGCATCATAAAAAGCAAACTGGAATATAAACCAAATTTTGCAATAGTACTTTGCAAATTGTCTTGATTTCGGAAGGATGCAGAGCACATGCTAAGATCAGCTGCGTGTATAGACTAATTTATAACAAATAGCATTGCATTTTTTCATCCCCAGCACAATCTCCAGCCATACAGTACTTTTATTTATTACCAGAGTGATCGGCAGCAATGAGAGCTGACATGAGGAAGGAAACGGCTGCAAGAACATGGCACGAATCCCATAAAGTTAAGGGAGTGGAATGGGGAAAGGTACTTTAAAAGTACAGGTGTAAATTATTGAACATTTGAAATGTTTTCCCTCGGTAATTTTAATCACATTGTGAAATCAGTCACTCACGCTTTTGTGAAACACTTGATTTATCGGAAGCTTTACGCTATTAGTGGCAGCTCAGGAGCCAGCCCTGCACTCAGCGCTGTGGGCAGGGCACGCCGGGCACAGCAGCACGCCGAGGCTGGCTCAGAGCCACCGCTGCCAAACACCCACTGCCGTAAAATTAGCAGTGGTCATCCAAAATGGGACGCTGATGCCCAGAAGCATTGCAGTTCACCCGTGAATCCTATGTGGACACCAGAAAGTATCCTCAGAATCCACCCCTGCCTCCAAGGGGGACGTGCTCACCTGCAGAGTCGTGCTGGGCTGAAGGCTGAGGGTTGGTGGTTGGGTCTCCTTTGCTTCGCGCAGGATATGAGCTGAGTATGTCTCAGCGTGAAGCATCTCTGACTCTTTTCAGAGACGCCTGCTGTGGGCTTGCCACCTCCTGGGTGCGCTGCTCCAGGGCCAGGTCCACAGAGGTGCTCCTTCAGCCTCCAAGGGCACGTGAACCACAAGGAGATGGCCCGGTAATGAAGCTGGTTTTGAAGTATCTCAGGGAAATTGTGCCTACGGAGAGCTGGGAGGGCATCTCAGGGTGGTTTGTGCAAGATGGGTACTGTCAGACACATAACGGTGCTTCACTGATTTGGTCACATTTCCATCCATGCTGATTCCACCTCTTGCCGTTCTTCAAGCACTGACTTATTTTTCCACTGTATTTGGAGATTTCTCCTGTCATCTTCTTCTAAGCGTAACTCATTTATTTCAGTTGATGCCCTTTCTTACCAAAAGAAGACACGTGGGCTCAACACTTGTATGGTTGGCAAATGCTATCAAATCTCACCCGTAGTGTATGACAGTGAACGCAAAAGTGATTTAGACAAACAAGGGTTAGGATAAGCAGGTGATATTTCAGTGCTTTTAATGCATGAACATATCTAATGCCCATCAAATGACTGGACCTCATTTCTGATAAGCAAGCTTTTAATAAACAAGTTTTGGCTGCAGAGACGTTGCGCAACAGTCTTATAAGGACTTTGGGCAGACTGACACCGTCTCTGTGGCCGCACAGCCCTTTGAACGACAGGGTGTTGGATGTGACAGCAAGTGATGACATGGTTTCATGTCTGCCTAAAAGCAAGGGAGTGCTGGATCTCTGTTCTACCTGGGCAGCCTCGCTGCTGCCAGCTGCCATAGCTGATGGCAAAATTTTCCTCGTCCATTTCTTTTCTTTTTTCCTTTTTTCTTTTTTCCCCTCTCCATTGACTTAGTTGGACTTCGAGAAACTAGGGGCCAGATCTTTTGCTGGGAGTTTTGTCTTTGGCATTAATGAAGCAGGTTCTGGTCTTTAATGTTCTGTATTTGGACCACTCAGACTGCCTCAATCCTAATTCAGCTGTTAACACGGCTTTGTAGCAGGCAGAAGCACAGTGGGCTAGTTGGGGCAGCTTTTGCCTTTTTCCTGGAACAGATCTGGCAGATCCATAGAGTGAAGGATTTCCCCTTTTCCCTGTCATCATCCTCTGTACAGGGAAATCCTTCCCTTCCCTTGGACTGCCCAGCGAGGTCTGCGCTCTCCTCTCAAGTCCCCGAGGGACAGGGTTGACACTAAGGTGATGAAAAAGGCAGCACGACCCGGGCACATCTCTCACCCAGTCTATCTCCTCCCTACACACCCAATTCCCCTTGTTGGCAGTTAGCGTAATTTACCATAACACAAGGACTGTCCCAAATGCCATTAAAAATGCAAATGATGCCCAGTGAGCCTGAGGAGTGGGGAATAAGCAGTTCCTTTGCAGCCCACTTCCTCCCGGCCCCAGCACGTGTTGCGCAGATGATGCTCTGCTGTGCCACGTTTCTGAGCTCTCAAAGTTGCATCTATTTTTTTTTTTAATCTTAGCAACGTAACTGCAGACTTAAAACATAACAGACATTTAGAAACTGTATGACTTTCCCTAACTGTCTGTAACAGTTTCAAGATAAGTCATTTTAAAAAGAATTACTTTAAACGGAGACTGCTTTAAACCAGACCTTTGTACTTCTTGTTTTTGCTTTTATCTTGGCACAGATGCTTACCCTCTCGCTAGCTCCTTTGTAGAGTTCATTATGCAAAGGCAAAGAAGCTACACTAACGTTGTAATTTTGTTTGGCAAGGTGAGCCGCAAAACATATGCTGTGTCATGCCTTTTTATTACTGTGCAAGAATTGCCAAAGCAGCCTAAAGGAGGAATCAAGGACATGATCGTTGCAAGGAAAAGAGGAAACGGTCCAGTTTTACAACACTCAGGCTTGTAACCACTTGCGGTAGATAGTTTCAGAACTGGTTTAATTTTAATTTATTTTCTTACCAACCGACACCGGCTTCGAAGTGACTTGTGTTTAATCCCACCGCTTTCTGATCCACACTGAGCCGTTTTTCAGGGCCCTGGTGACCAAAGCCCTGCCTGTGCAGCGGGCACTGCGTGGGCAGGGGCTGCCCCGTCCTCTCCCCGCGCGGGGAGGTGGCAGAGGTAAAGCCAGCCCCAGCCGAAAGAGCAAGCCTCCTTGAGCAGGCACCGACATCCCTTTTCCACTACGTGGAGGGCAGCATGTCGCACCTTATTCTGCTCATGCTCCAAGAGCAAAACCTGTACTTCTCAGTCTAGACAACCTGTAATCAGGCGAGGGAAGAGCAGGCGAAGGGAGCAATTAGTGGGTGTGATCTCAGCCTCCCGCAGCCTGCCCTAAAAACCTCCGAGGACTGGCTTTCTGCGTGGGCACCCGTGGGAGCAGAGAAGAGACACACACACACCCCCCAAGACCCACACCTCCTCTGGGACTGCCCGTGCCGTGGGTGCCCTGCTCCTGCTCCCTCCCCACGCTGCGCTTTCATTTGAAGGGGATCAAGGGAATGGTTTGCTTAAAAATAACCCAAAAGATATATTACTTTTAACTTGGTCCCAGATATAAGCCACCACGCAGCCCCACGGCAGAAGCGGGCATGAGTGAGAGGTTCGAGAGGGGGCAGAAAAAAGGCGGTTTTAGTTCTATAACAAAATGCCCTGTTGCGACATCTCCCTGGTGCTTTGGCTGCAACGCCTCTGAGCCTTCCCGAAACTTCAGAAACGGCTTGAGAGAAGCGTCTGTGTGGAAGGAGGCCTGGCATCCCCAGGGGAAGCAAACCCCGGCACGGCCGGCGGCTGCCCACCCCATGGCTGCCGCCCGCACCTTGCCGAGGGCGGGCGGGGGGGCGGGAAGGAGGAGGGGGCTGCACGGCAAAGGGCACAGCTGCCTTCACTGCTCGTTCCCAGATTTGGCGAACCTTTGGAGGGGGCAGGGAGGAGAAGAGGAAGGGACATCCATCTTACAGTGTAAAAAAGAGGTAGCGAAAGCGTGGCGATGCCGGTTGCTCGCTGCACGTTGCGGAAACAGAGGGGCAGCGTCACCCTTTTCGTTAAAGCCAGGGTGTTTTCTTGTGTTGTGCGGAGCGGTGATCACCCCAGCAGCCAGTGCGTGTCCCCCGCCGCCTCCAGCGACCGCTCATGGCAGAGGCGAGGGGCATCTCTGGAGGCAGATGCGATGAAGGATGTCTCTGGGGGTCGTCACTGATCTGTCGTCACAGGCTGTCTCAGGCACAAAGAGGCACTTCTATGAGCTGGGAAAACACCCAAAAAGGAGAACTGGAAATGTTTCCTTCTCCAGACAGTTTGCTTGCTATTAGCATTTTCATACCTTCCCTGTTCTAAGTAAACGCGCTTTCTGTACGTCAGACTTCAAAGCAGTGATAACCAGCTTGCAGGATAACCGTGCCTGCAGGAATGGGACAAGGCAAGAACGCCCTGAGAAATGCCCCAGCCCCAGGTTTGCTCCCACCCACCCGAAGGCACAGCCCGGGAAGGCAGGGGCTGGTTCCAGGTAATGATGCCCAAAGCGCAGAGATGCAGGGAGCGATGGAGAGGTTTGCAAGTCAGGGCTCTGCGAGGGAGAGCAGCATCAGTGCACTAGCAATGAGAGGCAGGTTTCCTTAAAGACACAAACTGAAGCTCGCTGTCCCACTTAGCGCTGCTTTCAACCCCATGGCTGACAGCTATCCGAAGCAAGGCAGTGACACTAAACATGTCCTTTCAAAGGTTGAAACGCGGGAGAAACTCTCCAACTATCACCTTATCATAACACAGACAAAGCGCCTGAGATGCCGCTGCCACGGGCCTGCCCTCCTCCTCCTGGGGGAGGATGCGGGGGGACACCAGCCCCACAGGGCAGCACTGCAGGCAGGACACGGGGCACACCGAGCGCCCACTCCCAGCGCGTTCCCTCTGGCAGCCGTCATGGTGTCCATGGATTTTGGAAAAAAGCGACCACTGCGGAGACCTGTCACTTAATAATATCCTGTTGTCTGTGATGATGCAGTCCTTTTGGGAAACTCAGTTAAAAATAAAGCAGCAGTGTGGGAACAGCGAGACAAACAGCTCTGCCCCCGTGCATCCGAGCCAGCACACCTGGAGTCCTCGATGTCCAGTCGCACTCAGCCCAGATCCACTCAGTTCCTCATGGGAAAGCTGTGCTGAAACCACTTGTAAGTGCATCCCGGCAGAACGGTATCATCCACAGCATTTACCTGCGGTTGATGTGGAGTTGCAGTGACATGAGACCTTCCTCTGGCCGCAGCAGGCCATTTTAAATTTGAGGCAGGCATAAGACATGAGACAGTACATGTTGTTCATGTAGTGAAACTCCTTTATTAATATTCAAGCCTTGGGGCTGGCCTAAGGTAGAGAGTTTTTTTGAGCAGTGTGCTGCATGCAACACATTTAAAATGCAGACTTGCCTTTTAATGCCCTAAATGTTGATGCACCTAAAATCATTGGTGCACCTAAAATCAGGCCTTCACAGGAACCCCTTCACAGGAACCCCATTTCCTCTGAGTGCCTTGTAACCAACAGACTTGCCATGTATGGGTGGAAATATTCTTGATCTCCAGTGATCAAAGGCTGATCTCTCTCAGAGAGAAAGAAAAAGCAAAACCTCAAGAAGCTGCAGGACGTGCACGGCTTAATTTTTACTATATAAATACTTATTCAAACCAACCCCGTGATATTACAAAAACAGGTTTCCATCCTCCTTTTGCCCGGGAAACACAGTTCGGAGGATTCAGAGGACACGTGGGTCTCGGGGCCGCACTGTGAGTCACTCATAGGGGGTCAGACACTGAAGCCGCACATGCTTCCCGCAGCCTGCGTTGCTGCTGGAGCCCCTGGCTGAGGCTGGAGGACTGGGGTGCCCCCGGGACTGCAGCAGGTTGTTCCCCTGTGAGCGCAGCTGGCCACCGGTGGGCCTTGGCAAGGGCCGGTGCCGAAGCAGCGTGGTGCCAAAGCAGCGCGCCGGCTGTGCAGCTTGTGCCCCGGCGGTGCGGGCAGGGCAGGCTGCTGGGGCAGGAGCGGCGTCCCCCTCACGCCAAGTTGTGTCTGCGGCTGAATCACGGCCCTGACTCATGAGGCTGGTGTGGATTAAGCTGCAATTTGAAGATGCTGCCGCCTACGTCTGTCCGCGCTGCTCCTCTCCTGGAGGTGGCAGAAGCGAACACATGCTCCTTCATCTGAAATATTCGGCCAGACAGGCTAGTTCAAACCCCAGGTGAGGGTAGGTTAGGGTGAGTGTGCAGGCGAGCACACACCTTGCCGTAAGAAACCTGGGGGAGGAGGTTTCCACACCACCTCGGCGGCTGGAAGATGCCGGCCACTGCCGTCTGACCGGCCCCTGCCCAAAGCCCTCACTTGGCCCCAGCACCCCAGGGAAGGTCCCCGCTCACCCCGCCAGCCCTCTGGCACCTAAAACCAGGGCTGGTGTTTGCCAAAGGAGCCCTAAGGCTCATGGGCACCACTTCTCGTGGCATCTGCATTGCCCTGGAAAATTAGTTATATTGGGGCTAAAGAGCTAGAAACATTTGCACAGATGTATATTTAACTGAAATAGCCAATTAAAGGAAAATAGCTTTGATTTAAGTGAAAATTAGACAAGTGGCAGCAGCCAGGATAATTGATCAGGATTATTTGTGAACTCCCTGTCACATTTCTGTTGGAAGAGGCAAAATTATGTGCCATGTGCTTATTCTGGCTCTCTTTTTTTTTTTTTTTTTTTTTTTTTTTTCCTTAAANATTAAACCACCTGTTGGAAGACAGACCGTGCCTTATCCAGCATACAGGCAGCCAGCACAGCGTTAACTCGTCAACAATTTCTGAACAAATGGAAGCATGCATTTGTACAGGATCAGCACTTTGCACCAGGAAGGCACTGTGTTGGTGATACTTCACTGGAAGCCATAAAGCCAGTTCGTTTTTTTTTTTTTTTTTCTTCTATCAGCAGCCCACGTGCGCAATGCTTTAACTAAAATGGTTTAACCTCGGCCCTTTGATTACAGCAGCACAACCCCTTCCATAGGCCGGTTCTTAGCTTTGGGTTAGTCATTGCTGTCGGTTTACACTTAGGAATTTTTTTTTGATGCAGGAGCAGATAAGCGATGCATCTGCTCTGTCATATTTCCCCAGCGTCTCTCCCTTTGTTCTTTTTGCCTTTTATCCGCTGGGTTGTCTCTGCAGAGATCCCTGCCCTCGCCCGGCCGCTTTCCCCTTGTTTTCTAAGCCTGCCTCTGCCCGCCGCTGCTTCTGCAGGGGAGGCAGACCAGCCGCTAGCATTTAGCAATGCCCTTACTATTTACTGATGTTAATTCCCTCGCTCAGAATTAATTTCCCCTTTGTTTGCCTGTGCTGGAAAGGGCTGTGAAATTTGCAACGGTTTCACCCCAAACGAGAAAAGGGAAGAAAGAAACCCTGCAGCCGCGCATGTGGCATCCCCAGCCATCCCATCCCATCCCATCCCACCCCGCTGCCCGCCTCCCAGCTCTCCCGCATTCGAGGCAGGGCTGTGCGTGCTGAGTCACCACCGCCAGCCTTGCAACAGCAAACACCCATTAGTGGAACAAAAGCGATGTTGACAGTTAGCAGTGCATAGCTAACTCTGATTAAAGGCCAGCTCGTGTCTTTGGGGAAGAGAGATGGAGGAAGGGATGGAGGAGCAGCCCAGGGCAGCCTCAGGGCTCTTCTGACTGACTCAGCCAGAATTGCCCCCGCAGGTGGCAGGGGGGCAGCCCCTGCCCCACACGGACTGGGGGGCCAGCCCCTCCTAGGGGTGCACGGCAGCTCCCCAGCCCTGCGGCAGCCCTGCGGCAGATAGGTCTGGCACCTCCAGGAGCAGCCCCGGGCTGGGTCTGAGCCGGGCAGGATGGGGCAGGCGGGGGACGAGATGCTCCTGCCCACGCAGCGCAGAGCAAGCCTCCCAGCTGGGACAGGCGCTCGCTCGCTGGGGTAGCGCGCTTGCAAAAGAAGCTGCTACAGGCACGAATATTTACATTTCCTTCCAATGGATATCAAGCCAAATTCCACGTCCTGGTTCCAGGGCGAATCAGGACGGTCAGACACACTGGTTCAGAGAACAGAAACGTAGAGGAAAGGCCAAACACTAATGCCTTCCTCCAGAGGTGATGGGATGGAGTGCCTGGCTGCTGTGCAGCTGTGCTGCCTTTCTAGCAATTAATTCAGCAGAACAGGAGGGAAGGAGGAATCGTAGCCCTGCAGGCTACTGGGTTTTTTCTAATCTTTGCTTGGAGGGCTCACCTGGCAAAGCTGTTCCCCGAGGTCAGCAAGTCTAGAGAACAGTGCCTGGTGAACAGACACCCTGTAACTCTTTTGCAAAGCTCCTCTGCTGGGGGAATGTGACTTGCCTCTGTGCTATTCCCCTGCTAATTCTGCTATATTCCCCCCCATATTCCCCTGCTAATACTGCTATTCCCCTGGGAATACGTGCTCTGAGCATGGGGCAGGAAGGAAAGAGGCAGCCAGACCTTCCCACTTTCTGGCATCTGCTTAAAAAAGGGCAGGGAGGGGTGTTTAAATTCCCTTTTCTTTTCCTTTTGGTTGGCAAGACTTGTCCTGGGCCCTAGCTGGATGGCAGCAGCCAGACTGCATGTCTGAGTAGTGCATCCTGGGATAAGGGACACTATATCCCGGTGTGGTCCTCCAGCATTGCCCAGCACATCCATCCCGACTACTGCACTGCTGTAGCTGGTCTGTTAAGGTACATTAGCACCAGCGCTGGCTTTCCAGAGCAACCTGCCCCACACTGCAGTTTGCTCTGGTTTTGCCCAAGCTGGGCAGCCCCTGCAGCAGGGGAAGCGCAGCCGTCCCCGACACCAGATCTGATGCCTGGAGAAAAGTGTCTTAATCCTCCCAGGTTTGCTCCTTAATGGCACCCATGTGAGCTAATCCTTCCTGGTGCATACCAAACCCTCCCTTTTCCTTCCCTGGGAAAGCCGGCAGCCTTCTTACCCAGCAGCATTGTCACCGGGTGGCTGAGCTGGCGCCCATGGGGAGACTGGGACAGCCACCACCACCCCAAGCTGGGCTTTAGGGCTGCACGGGCAAGCCGACATCAGGGGCTGCCCTGGCTCACACCTCGGTGGCTTTCTCTGCAAACCTAACAGACGCTCGCAGCAAAGAAACAGAAACCAAACCAGAAAAATGAGGCAGCTGCAGGAAAGCACATTGGTGGCCCGCTTCGGGGTACTGCCGGCTCCGCTGGGGATCCCGATTGTGTCGGGACCTACCTTTACTGCTGTTGGTAGCCTCCTCAGGCTACCTCTCCAGCATGAAAAAAAAAGCAGTGATTGCTGGGGATGTTGCTGAACGACGGGAAAAGTAGCTAAAATAGCGGCTGGGCGTGATGCTGAAGAAGTCGTCTTCCTACGGTGTCCTTAACACAAATACTCTTACGGAAAATGAATCAGCCCTCTACGGGCTTTTTTCCAGAGGCCCCTCTGACTAATTCTGCCCAAAACAGCCGGGCTGACCCTGCGCAGCGGCGTGACGGTGGCAGACAGGACTTGTTCACGTTTGGGTGGAGGCAGGGAAAAACTGTTTTGCAGGCCTGCCCCAAAAAAAAAAAAAAAAAACCTCAGGCGGACTCTGCCAAAAACNTCAGGCTGACTCTGCCAAAAACCACACCAAACATATGGGAAATGAAATCGCTGGCAGGGAGCTGGCTTGGACGGCAGGAGTGTTTCAGCACTGTGGACTGCTCGTTAGCTGGCCTGAATTGTATTTACCCTGCTTTAAGCATCTCCATATTTAAAGAAGAGAAGGCAAAGGAGAGGGCTTTTGATGCTCCTCCGTGCACGTTATTTTTATGACGATGTTAGCATAGCCCCAACGCTTGTTCGAGCCCGCGGTTAAGAGCAGCGACAGCATCACAGAAGGTTTCACCTCCTCGTACGGCAACAGATTCCTGCGGAAAAGCAGACAGAAGGGTTTTCTCTATCAGAACAGGAGCTCTGCCTATTTCACCATATGAATGTCCTGTACATTTCGTGGAGCTGATGAAATCATGTACAGATGGGATCCATCTTAACAAAGGCTTTTATTCGCAGGGCAAGTTTCTCTGACACGTATCTTGCACCACATTCCAGCTTGCATAGCCATATCAACCAAACACATCCACAGAGCCAGACAAATTTCTGAGCAGATACCAGATGAAGAGGTGCTCTGCCCCTGCTGCTGTGAGCAGCGTGACTTCCTTGGGCAGTACTGTGGCCCCCCTGAAAATCTGAGACTTGGAGTCATGGCAATAAACATGCCTTTCCTCACATGGCATTCTTCACAAGGATTCAAGTACCCGATACCATTTCCAGGGCGCTGCCTGGTGCTGTGGAGAAAGCATGGCAGAGCAGCGAGATCCTAAGAAAGAGCATCCAGAGGTGCCTGATGTCTTCAGTGATTTGGGAGGCAACCATAGGAATAGCTGTGGTGGTTACAGCTACAGAAGGAGGATGAAAATAGAGCAGCCAAACAGTGGTGCCTTTTCTTGAGTTTGGGGTGTCATTTTTCCTCCCGGAGCTGTCGTCGTGGAGTGCCAGGGGGAGAGCTCACCTCCGCGTCCATAGCCAGCTTTCCACCACCCTTTGCGTGCTGCAGCTTGGAGCTTGACTCTTCTCCAGCCCTACCCCATCTCCTAGCTTCTCCCATTTGTCCGTAGGCCGTGGCATCCTGACCCTACACTGCACTGGCGAGGGGCTTTTGTAAGAGAAGGCAGGGAGGCAGATACCTCAGAGACACTGCCCCGATCCAGCCGCAGCCTCTGACTCCCTGCGCACACCTTCCCGGGGCTGAGCGATGGCCTAAGCCGGGGGGGATGACCAAACCCCAGATAATCTGTTTGTTCAACAACCTGATCTGGACAAGGAAAATGGAAGACAGATCAAAGTTGCAGAGCAAACTTTTGGGCAGAATCCAGCAACATGCATTAATAAACTCTGCCCCGTGCTTTTCTCTTTTGCCGTAGGTTCGGCGCTCAGTCAGTTGTGCCTTAGAAACATCTCGCTAGCTGCCCACGCTCAAAAGGAGAGCAGCAACAACAACAAAAGGAAATACATAGAGGGATGACTTAAGTGAGTTTGGAAATCGCTTCTCATATGAAACACTCCTTTAGTCACAGGCACAAAAAAGCATCAAAATTCCCTGCCTCTGATGTAAACAGCAGAAAGAAAAAGTCATCTGGAAGGACAGGATGATTCACGCTGAGGACCTGACTTGTAATATTCATCAGTGTTGAAATTGCCTCTGCAAGATGACTACATGTGAAAGCAGCACCAGCGAAATCCCAGCTTCTGCCACGAGAAGTATCATTAACGGCAAAGCGGTGTGGTGAGACTCCAGTGCCACAACCCTTGCTCGGGTGAGTAATCGTAAGTCATCCAACCAGTCCCAGCTAAAACAGCAGCGTCATTCAGGTAAGACAGCTTTACGTAAGGGCAGCAGCAGCAGACCAGAGCACGCTCATGCTTTGCAGCTCTCTTCAATAGCAAAATAGGGGTTTTTTTCGGTCTTGCAAAAAACCCTTCCGAGGGTTTCCTTACAAAGATGCTGCCCCATTTCAGCGCTTGAAGAAGCCTGGAAAATTTGGCCAGTCTTTCCTTTTATGTTAGTCGCCCTGACCCAAGCGGTAACAGGGCACAAAAGGCCATGCTGACTTTATGCATTGTTAGGAGATACTTTCCCCTGCATATCTGAATCCGTTTACTTAATCTTCCAGGCCTTTACCCATGAATATTAAATTCCTTGATCACTATGCATTAGGAGTCATCTTTGCACCATCTGTTTGTATTTGTCATCTAACCCTTGTAAATAATAAAATGTACTTTGTTCTCAAGTTCATGGATCCTAGCGGGAGAGCAATTACCACGGAGGAAAAGTACTGTGTGAAACTATTGGCAGCGGCAGGACTCTGCTTTAGCTCCCCGTCTTGCCACTATACAGTAATTAAATGAAAGCCAGAACCTGCCCCAAAGAGCGATGCTTAGCCGCCGTGGCTTCCTTGAAGTCCCAGAAGAGATGATGGAGGGGTCCACATCCCTCAAAGCGATGCGGGCAACCTCGCCTATGCTTCTAAAAGAAAGCAACAGCGGAAGAGCAGGCAGGCTGCACTCCTGAACGCCAGGCATGCCAACGGGAGCTAGCTGCCCTGCTCAGGCTAAAATCTAACCGGGCTCGGCTGCAATGGCTGCGGCTGTTTAACGGGGTGGCATGGGCAAACTCTCTAAGTGGTACTGGCAGGGAAGAAACAACTGTGGAAAAACTGGGTAAATGAGCAGATACACAAAGTTGCTCTCACACCTGGGATTGCCATTAAAGAAGCGAATAGTCACCCATCAGCCGAGAGGTAAAATTCAGGGAAGGCTAGGCAAATATCACGGGAAACATTGATAAAGTGCAGTTGTTACGATGTAAGATTAATCCTTCGAGGGAGCTCTGCCTGAAAATTTTATTACACCATGCAATGAGGACAGCCCTGCCACATATTACTGAGGTTCAATTTCAACTTTTTCAACGCAGATAAATGCACGCTTTCCCTAGGAAAGCGGTCCCGTGCGTAAGAAGAAACATTCTCCGTGGCTGAAGACCTCTGTGGACAACAGAAGCCGGCTGGCGAGCACACCTCACAGGCACGGTACGTTGCCAGAGCCGGTCAGAGACATACCTTGCGGCAGAATCACGATGATTTACATCACCTGAGGATTTGCCTCTCTGTGCTCTTACAAATTAACCTATGTGCCAGGCAGCTATCAATAAGCGCTGAAATTGTTGCCATCCAGTTAAAACATAATGTAGTTGGTTAAAGAAGGGATCGTTTAGGAGATTAAATGGAATCATATTATTTCTGTCCGACGTGTTGGTAGCAACAAATTTAGGCAAGAAAATGGTTGCCAAATATTTGTTTAACTGGAAGAGTTATCTGGGCTTGGACAAGATACCACTTGCCACTCTGCTCGGCCTTGCAAACATCCCACACTAGGAGGTTACCTATTAAGTGATAGACAATATATCTTGTTAATTGTTAGAGCATGATGACCTTAGACTTTGCCCAGGTATTTAATAACACCATCTGCCGTCTAGGTCTGCAATACTATTATTTTTACATGAGGGTTTCTCTTCTTGCTTCGCAAACAAGGCTGTAATAACAGTGCTAAAGGAGAGCAGAGCAGCGTGGTATTTAAACCCGACTGTCCAAGTAAAACACGCAGGAGGTGCAGCTCACCCAAAAAATCCCAGACGCATTGTCTTGAATCTGGAAATCCTGATGGGCTGAAGGCTGAGGGGCTGTGATCCAGCCTTGCGGACTGCACTTGGGAAAAACTCTTGTGTCTCGCCTGAGAAAGGGCCCGGAGCAAAATCCGTCCTCATGCAGGCTGCCGGACGCTGCGCCCTTTCTGTTGCCGTTGCTGCTTCCTTCCCCAAAGCAACAGCAATGGTCCAAAGGCCACCATTTAGGAATTGCTGTGCCTTCAGATCTTTTTCTCATCAATAACGTGCTTTTAAAGCACATGCAATTAGTGCCAAGTAATCACATTTACCTGTTTTTATATCTATATCTATAAAGGGTCCAATCCTGTTCTTGCTGACAGTGATGTGATTTTTGGCTTTGGCTTCTTAAGAGAATTGAGGGGAGGGAAGAAAACAGTGAATTTCTCTGCGCAGCTGGTGTCTTCTGATTAGTGTTTCCACCGCCTTGTGCAGCCCGGGGTTTCATGTAAAGCCATTCCTGGTGCACCGGGAACCTGAGCCTACTGGATTCAGTGACAAAAGTCCTATCAACTCAGATGAGTCAGATTCTCACTCTGACATGATGCAATTTTTGTGCACATAGTCTTTTCTTCCTAATCAAGAGAAGCTGAAACCTGCTAGCTGGCGAGCTGCCAGATTTTGGAGGAAGCATTAGATGTGTGAACACCAAAGTGCTCAAAAAAACAAGGCAAAGAGAAAGAGCCCAGATCATACTTTAAATTAAAAAGTGCACATTTGCACTGTGGATTTTTTACATGTTTTTATTTTGTTGTTCTGCTTATTGGTGCCTGTCACTCTAGTGTGTGGATGAGGGATACAACGATCGTGAATCCTCCACATTCTCCAGCTCAATTCCTGCAGGAGGAGTGCTTTACTTGGTGCTCTGTTGCAACAGAGAGGTCAAATATGAAACCAAACATATGAATGTAATTAGGAGGGTATGCAAAATATGGGGGCTGGATGTCTTAACAGTGTCCGAAGCAGGCATGTCTTGACATGCCGTTGGTTAAAAAGGATTTTAAGTATTCCAGTCTGTCGGACGGTGTATCTGGTTACATCTGAAAAGAGTTTCTTCGTCTTTTGCTCATATGATTTTTCTCAGATTTCAGGTGTAGAAGTTTGCTTCTGAAACCCCAGCGTGCAGAAACATTTACCTCTCTTTGAAGTACATGAAACAATATCTTTTTGTTACCAACACTACTTTTGGAAGAAGATGTGAAAAAGTCCAGATTCTTCCCATACTTGCCCTGTGCCCGTTCTGAAGCAAAGACAATTTTATAGATATTTATATATGCCATCTGGAGGTGCATATAGCAGGTTGCAATGGGTTTTTTACCGTTTGTAAAGAGAGAAACGGGTATTTTCATATTGTATGTAGTTGAGTGGGGTTTCCTTCTGCTGTTTCACAAATGACAAGGGAATGGCTAAAACCCGTGTCAAACGTATTTACCAAAACCTACCTCTGCCCTTTGCCTACAATTTGCATTTTCTTTTAAATCTTTGCAAGTGAAGCAGTAGGCAAAACCCCCGGCAACTAGAAGCCTGTGCAAGGATGCAGAAAGCTTTAGAATACATTTCCACACCCTGCTGACCTATTCATCAAAAAGTCTGCCAAAACACATAACTCTTGGTATAACACAAAATTCAGAAGAACAAACCTTGCTTGCATTAACCTACTTCTTTCCAGGTTGCGTGCCACCGCGGGCTCTCCCAATGGAAAGGGAGCTGAGCCCATTATGTGACTTTTCTGTCATCCCTAGGAGGTTTCCCAGCTCCTCGGCGGGGGCGAGCACTGGTGGGAGCGGCTCTCCTTCAGCGCCAGCAGTGGGTTGGACTGGGACTCTGAGCTGAGCAGACACGATAGTCCTCTGGATGATGTGGTGGTGACCTGTCAGCTGCATAGCCGCCTGGCCTCATGTTAAACAGTGCTGCACATGATCACCTTGGGCCAAATGACGCCCTGATGCAAATTCAGTTACTTAGCGGAGCTGCCCCGGGGGGAACGGTGCCAACTGTATTCATCGGTTTCCTGAGGTCAGTGGTGGTGAGCGATATTAGGTTTAGATGTGCCTGACTCCTTCTTTTCCCAGCCCTCTCTCCATTTGAAACACCATCCTGCTCCAGCAGCATCGTGCAAACTCAGGCTAAGGTTCCCACGATCCCAGAAAGCATTTGTGGAGCCATATATTTGACAGCAATGGCCTCAAGTGAAACGTAGTCCCCTGAACTGAGGTAGACATGGGAGTATCTTCCTCACCTCATACCTGCATCCCATGTGCTAATTTTCCAGATTAAATACAAACCCCCATTTTATATTCTGTGGGCACACACATAAATGTATGCACGCACACACAGAACATGTTTTGTACCAGTTAAAAGCCAGGCCCGATACGAACAACAAAGAAAAAATCATGCTGGTAGTGAAACACTTCTATAGCAGCACTGAGCCATAAGGACATCCTTCTGCAGGGAAGAGGAGGAGCCCTGTGCAGAGGTTTCCCCACCTTATCCTTATTGGTGATGGAGGCAGGGTTGCCATCCTGCTCTGCCGGAGATGGAGTCCAGTTCTCAAGCTCCTCAGGCCCTCATAGGAAATCAGACCCATCTCCAGAGTGACCTGGTGTCCCTAGGAAGCCCTGATGTCCCGTGTGTCTCTCCCTCCTCACTGCTGTGCCCTCGGGCAGCTCGGGGAAGGGTGGCACAGCCGGTGGCGGGCAATGGGACAGGTGCGGGTGCAGCATGAGGGTATTCTGTGGCAGCTGCAAACCAGTGCTGCTGCTGAGGTCCCTCCCTGGCCACCCATGCCGACCTGCTCCCTTTTGCCCCAGGAGTACCCCCGGCGCAGCAGGATGGGGGCACTGGGGCAGGTTTAGCTGCGCTGCGGCTGTCGGCACTGCCAGGTTTGCTCCAGACGGCAGCGCCGGGCAGAACCAAGCAGCCGTGGTGGGGGAGAGCGGGACCACTCCTTCTGGTGGCAGCGCCAGTTCAATGTGCCCACCAAGGCAGAGCCACAGGCGTACTGCACGCTCTCCTCTGGAAGCTCACCCATGTCCAAGGCCATCTGGATCACAGACAGGATGAGACGGTGCCCAGGAGACCAGGGCCAAGCTCCTCTCTTCAGCGCGGTGCTCTGGGGCGGTGATTTGGCCTGCTATTATGTCAGATTTAACAAAAGCTGTATAACAAAGCTATTTTAAGTAAGAATGTTAATTGAAGGCTGAGTCAGGCTGCAGCTAGCGCAGAGATGTTTTTGAGAGGCACATACCCTTTTTCATTTGGTCTGTATTTTTTCCACTTAATTACAATGTGTGTGGAACAGCAGTTAGCAGTAATAGTAACTGGCAGAGGGAAAATGGATGATGGAGGTGATCATCCTCTTGCCTCTGGATCAGCCATTGAAATCCATCCTAGGTCTGTGAGATCCAGAAGTCATTCAACTCTGAAGCTGTGCAGGGCATATGGGAAGTGAAGCAGAGGACCTTCATCTGTCTCTTGGGCCACGTCTCCGCTGCAGCCAGGGAGACAACTGGAGGGGCTCTGGTCAGCACTAGGTAACTAGTCCCTGCAGAAGTCTACGCTGGTGTGGGTTTTCCCTGCCTCTGCTCTCCCTGGGGGTGTCAAAGGAGGTGTGGACATGGCTGTCTATGCCTCAGCAAGCTGCCATGGGGTGCCATGGGGTCCGACACAAAACAACAGCGGTATCCTCCATGCCAGCTGACGTTGGCATAGCCTCCAAAAGACTGTCCAAGCAGACCATGGAGCAAAGAGGCAGCTGCTCGGTGCTCTTGATCATGATGGACTGCATGGTGAAACTGCAGTGAGACGTGTTAGGGAGAGGGTTGTTGAGGGATGCCTGTCTGGCACCTTCCAAGCGCACGTGCGAAACCCCTGAACCAGCAGCAAGTGGCAGCTGTGCAAGCAGCCTCTGCTGCCGCCCCAGCGAGCTCATCAGCACAGCCATTCCTCGGGCATGACGTGAGGACCTCGGCAGGTCCCATTATGAAGATGACTGGTCCTCAGTCCCTCATCCAGTCCCATTTGGGAGACTAAGTGATACACAAGTCCCAGCCTTTGGCAAGTTCCTTTAATGATTGAAATTCAGAGGAGGAGGCTGAGTTTAATTGCCAGTTCCAGCACAGGTCTGCTGGTTATTAACGTTGCTGGTGTTCTTTTTATCAAATATGAACTCAACTGTACTTCCTAGCAGGCACCTCTTTCAGGAGCTCAGCATGAGCAGGAGGGATGTAGGTGCCTGGAAAAGGGATGCGCATGAGTTTTTTTGCCTGAAAGTACAAGTGGACAGGATGAGGTGTTGCAATACATCTCTGATCTTTAAGTTTACAAATGCATCATTAATGCCTAAACTTGTAAGTATTGCTCCTCAGCATTGCTACACAGTAGTATACTATGCATATGACAGAATGTACGAAAAGATAAAAATACCCTCTTTTACTTCTTTTTATTTAGCGTATTAGACAGCAGCGAGCAAAAAGGTAAGGCTAGAGGCTGAAGAACAGGAAAGAGCATTTCCCCCAGCTCTGACTGCCCAGAGGGGCTCCTGCAGAGGAGGGGCACTGCCTGGGCATTGGGAGGAGAGAAAGGGAGAAAACGAGAGGCAGTGACAGGGCAGCCAGAAACAAATTTTGTTTGCATTTTGTGTTTTCTCAGATTTGGGCACACCTCTGTTAACTCTTGTTACGTTGCAAAATTGAAATAACATAGCTGCAATGACTAGTGGAAATGTGAGCACCCCAATTGTATCTCAACATGCCTGGAGCAAACCGAGGCTGCAGCCTACCGTGCTATCTCGCAACCTTTGCATGCCAATGCCCGAAATTCCTGCAGAAGGAAGAGTGGTCTGTTCAAGAGACTCCCCTGTAGCAGCTGCAGGTTGCTCCGTATGCTGTGGCGTTGCTCCTAAAGAGCAGCCCCCCTGCGGTGGGGGGACAGGGGAGCACGGGCAGGAAGGGCACCAGCGCGGTGCGTCTCGCTACCCAGTGAGGTGGGCGCCAGCGTTTGGTAAGTATAAAACGCTAGCAATCCCCAGGTAATCGGAGAGGGAATCCATCTCCCCTTTCTTCTCCCTCTTTGAGTCTCTTTGAACTAGCCAAGCTGTGCAGAGGCCAAACCCATCAGCACTTGCCCCCCGGAGCCCCCAGCCCCTCCGGGCGCCTGTGCCCCGCAGGGAGGACGAGGCAACCCCCGCGCGAGCAGAAAAGGGGGACTGCAAAACCACCGGTGACAGCAGGAAACCTTGAGGTCAGCGGCAGCAAAGGCTACCTCCAGCTGGGCTACATCCCCCACCAGCGGTGGTCCTGTCCTGTCCCAAACCGTGGGGCTCGTGGCCAGCGAGGCAGGGAGGCCTTTAGGGACAGCCAGCTCTCCTGGAGGGCCCGGGAGATGACTTGCCAGCTGGAGCTGTCAGCAAGCGCCAGTTTGCTGCTTCGGGGGGACGTTTTGGTAATGCAGGAACTCCCACGCTGGAAACAGCTTTAATGGCTCTGGCCCAGGCTTCGAGAAGGTCTGGGCCTCGGTTTTGACTTTTATTTCATGCGAGGACCTCTACGCCAGCTCCGCCAAAGAGGGAAGAAGCGTTTCCCAGCCCGAATTCCCCAGCCCAGCCGAGAAACCCCTTGGCACACCCTCCCTGGGGCTCCTCTTCTTGCTCTGCTCAGGCACACCAGCCCTTCAACGCACGCAGAAAGGGATGCTCTGCCCCTTCTTTGCAGCTGGTCAGTGCTTTGCACGCTGCATCGCCGTGGGCTCTGGGGGACAAAGCGCTGGCGAAGAATACGACTATCCGGGGGCTTAAATAGAAGGAGTTTTAAAGCCCTCTGTAATCTTTTCAACAGACGATCTGTTTCTGCTCCTATTTTGTAACATTTCCTGTGAAGTCCTTGCCCCTGTCCCATTTTCGGAGGGTACTTGGAAGCCTGTCGACTCCCGCGCAGAAGGCAGGGAGCAGAGCCGGCGCGGTGTCGCGGAGGGGTCACAGCTTTCCGGGCTTCCTGTTTATTTTGGGAAGGGGTCACCCGGCCAGCCAGCCGCTCTGCCCGTGCCCCAGGAAGCCCCCGGCCACCACATTCCTGCCCCCCTCGCCTGTGGCTGCAGACAATTGCCGACTGTGGCTCGCAATGCAGAGCGCCAAGGCGGGGTGTAAATGGGATAACCCGACAGGCCTATTTACCCAGCCTGGGGATAAGGGGCGGAATCTTTTCCACATCAATTGCCCTTTCTTCTGGCATCTGGAATTATCTCTCTGAAGTTTTTATTTCTCTTCGGAGGGTAGTAACCTCTGAATTTCTCAAGTATTTCCATGATCTTTTCCTCGCTGCTTTTTTTCTACCACTACTTGAAAAGAGGGCGTAAAGTCAACTGCTCAGTTAAACCCAGAATTGTTTCCTTTTTTAAAGAAAGCATGCAATTTTTGCTCCAAACAGCCCAGGGTAGAGCCCACCAATGGAGCAGAAGCTGCAGCACCCAGACTCTTGCTTGCACTGTGACCCCCTGGTAACTAGCCCTGTCCAAACTTTCTATAGCGAAAAATCATAGCAGAATAGCAGCGTACGTAGCATCTTCCACATTTCGGGAGATATCTGTGAACTAATGGCACAGCAGTGTCCTGCTGCTGCCTCCTTTTCTAGGCAGGCTCTGCTTAGGTGGTGCCTCACAGTTCTTCAGAAGTTAACATCAAACAGCGTTGTTCAGCACAACCGTCTTCAAAGGGTTAATAAAAAGCCGCTACATATGGCAAAAGGCAGGCACCCAGTAGCTGCTCCGAGTCCCTCTCAATCTCTGGCAAGTCCTGCCTCGAAGGGAGCTAGTGCTGTGACCTCCCTCCGGTCTCGGCCTCGGTAGAGTATTTTTCTGCCAGTGGCTCTGTCAGCTCCTGCCACCAGCAGTCAGATCCAGCCTGCAGGGCAGGGCAGCCCTCAGCACGCCGCTGATGAGCGGCTCCCAGGGAAGCACGCTCCCGTCCTGCCAGCACATACGTGGCTTTACATTCATAGTGATGCTCCTGTGAATAAAGTTATAAGTGGCTGTAAACATCTGCAGGATCAGTGGCTCACCATGAGCCTGTCCAAAGCCTATTTATGTCAACAGGCTGCACCTGATGATACTCTCGTTTGCATCAGTATCTTTTTTTTTTCCCTATGGCACTAAAGAAAGCACTGTTGGATGGTTTTTTTCTTCTTCTCTAAGATTTTTCTCTTTTCAACGTGCCATGAGGCTGGCTTTGGGACCAGCATCAATGTGAAAGCAAGACATCGCCTGAACTGCTGCTTGAATTGTACGTCTTAAAATCCACACCTAAAACATGGGTGGGGGGATTCACTTTCAAAATGATGGATTGTTTTAAATGAAAATGAAAACTTTCAGTGTTTCTAAAATGGCTACCAGTAGCTCACTCTTGCAGGCAAACATGAGCGGCTGTCTACAAGCAAGATCCGGTAGTTGCTTTAGGGGCTTTTGAACTGTTTGGCAAAAATCACATAATCCTCACCTAGGCAAGAAGCCCACTGAAACTTGGGTTCTCTCAGCCTTCTGGAAAATCCTCTGGAGCAACCTGCCATCTCCAGTAGGAATGAAAACGGTAGACATGCCATAAAATCAGGAGGCAACTCGGAATGGAGGCAAACCCCTTCTCTTCCTACCTGAACTCTCCGCTCAGCAGAGACTCTACAAACATCGTAACAAATATTTAATGACCGAACTCCTGGCCGTGCACTGGCGGAGGCTGTAATCTGCTGTCAGGTTTCTGCACGTTGAGCTGGCAGACCTTGCTTTCCGCCACGATGGCACTGCTTCGGTGGGCTCCGTGGCCTAGAATTAGCTGCATCTGACCAAATCCAAAGCTTCAAGGACAATTCCTAATCTCTCCGCTCCCAGTTCTGGGAGAGTAGCCTCCATAATTCATTACAGATCAAAGAAGGAGAGATGGTAGCACCCTCCAGCATAGACTCCCTTCCTATCCTGGCTCTGGCCATTTTGGTCCCTGCAGGACCTCTGCCCCAACAGAAGGATGGAAGTAAGACTCGTGGAGGACGCGACACATATCTGCGGGAGCAGAAGGATGTGGAGCAGCCCTCAATAGGGAGGGAAAGGGAAATGCTGAGGGCACAGGGGAGCAGGTTAGGACACTGGTTTGGACACAGAAGGATGGGTGGGTGAAGCGCAGGCTGGGGGCACAGCTCAGAGGGGCAGGGGGACACGGGGCTGTGTGCGATCGCTGCCACTAGCACGGAGGAAAGGCAGGAAGGGAAATGGGACCCTGTGGGGAGGGAGGAGCGGAGAAACACAGCAAGACCTCAATGTGGCCCAGTGAAAAATGCCAAAAAACACTTGGTGGGAAGGGGCTCGCCATGGCGTTGATGTGGGGGTGGTGGACAGAGTTCATCAGCAGCTGCCCTGCTCTGACCTGTCCCCTCCCTTCCTTCCCTCAACCATGACATCGGACACAACCAGGACAAGGCAAAGGCCTCCTGCACCTTGCTGGGACCCCATCCATGCCAACATGGTGCTCCCCAGCCAGGCACTGCCCTGGCTCTGTGTGGCCTCTAAGTGCCATCAGGTGTCCTCCAGCACTCGCTGCTCCTATCTATAGCGCTGGTGTGTCATAGCAAGGGGCGTTTTGCAGACATTGGTCACAAAATGATGGCTTCTGTTTCAAAAAAAAAAAAAAAGGAACAATGTGAAACAAATGCATTATCTGTTCGATTCCTGTGCAGTTACTGCTGTAACAGTCAGCAGCTTTGAGGACTTTTTTTTTGTGATTTGATACATAAACCACATTTCCTATGTAGCACTGCCACTATTTTTTTTATCAGCTTTTTGACATAGAGCTCGGTAACATTTTTTTTTTGCCTTTTCCACCAGAATGAATTCAAAGGCAGCAAATGCGGCAAAAACCGAATACCGCTCATCTCGACTTTTCCAAGCAGCTAGTTTTCATTAGACATAAAGGAAAATAAATACAGATCACATTTTCTGTCCTGCAGTTAAAAGCCTGCCACAGCTGAAAGCTTTGCTTTCTTCTTCCCCTGCAGCCTCCCTCAGCTAGCACTCCAGCTCCGCTCATGAGCCGAAATGTGCAAACACACTGTTTCTTGGCTTTCCACCAGTATATATAAATATATGTAATTTTTTCCTTCGGAGAACCTGGAGGCTAAAGCAAGAGGGCAAAGGAGTACGTGACTAAAACATCCAAACTTCCTCTTTCATAAGCCATCACATGATGAAGTGCAATTACAATTCCTGCCTTGTCCCTGCCAATTGCAGGCGCATTGCCTCACCCGAGAAACCCGGCTTCTTCCCCCGTGTGTGTGTGAGTGTGTGTGTGTGTGGGGGGTGTGTGTGTGTGTGTGTGTGTGTGACGCTGTGTGTGTGTGGAGGCAGCAATCGCTGCAGCCGGCTTGGCGAGGCTCCAGCTTCGGGCTGGAGAAAGAGGGCAGTGGGTGGAAGACGAAAACAAAGATCTGTTTACTTAGCATGCATGGATAAAGCGTCCTTCCAGCCGGGGAGGGGAGGAGGGAAGAGAAACAGCTTTAAAGGACTTTGATGCAATGTGAAAGGAGGGCTGCTCGGGAAAAGCGAGCCCGTGTTAACCCTTGGCTCGCCGGGGGCACGTCGGCTGTCCCCATCCCCTTCCTCCTGCTCCCCCCCCCCGGCCCCGATCGGCTGCTGCAGAGCGGGGACGAGCCCTGAGGGCTCCGGGGGCAGCTCCGGGGGCAGCTCCCGGGATAGCGGCCGTGGCCGCCGCCCCGAGGTGCGGGGCTGGGTCGGGGACCGGGGCGGGTTTTTGTTTTGCTTTTTAACAGCCCGGCGCCTGCAGGACGCCCAGCCGGGAGCGCAGTTGCAAAGTCACCCAACCTGGCACCGGGACCGGCGCTAGGAGCCAGCCCCACGACGAGCAGGAGAGCGGGGCAGGGCGAGGCAACCCCCCCCACCCCCCCGCCCCGGGGCGAAGGGGCGGCCGCGCCACCCAGGCCCCGGCCCCGGCGGGCGGCACTGGCGGGGGAGCGGGGGGCGGCTGCTGCTCCCGTTCCCCCACCCCCCCCACCCCCACACCGGGCCGAGGAAGAGCCGCGGGGGAGGCGGCGCTTCGCGCGGGGCCGGCCCGACGGCAGCCCCCGCCCCCCCCCGGCCCCGCCGTCGGGCGGCTGCCAGCCGCGGGGAGGCACCTCCCGGCGGCGGCGGCGGACGTCAGAGCTTCCCCGGCCCCGGCCGGCCTCCGCCTCCCTCCCCCCCTCCCTCCCTCCCTCCCCCGTAACCTACATAACGCCGTGGGAAGGGCGGCCCCAGCACGGGCGTCGGGGGGAGCAGCCTCCGCCGTGTTTACCGTGCCCGGGCAGAGGCGCGCAGACGGCCGTAGGTGCCGGGATGCGCCCGGTGAGGGGTTGCTTCACCTCCCCGTGGCAAACGGGAAGAGCGAACACCCCTTTTCCCTCCCTCCCGTGCCCCCGCCCTGTATTTCGGTGGGGATGCGGGCGGCCGATGAGCCATTCGCAGCG
>RSEF01000003.1:42299151-42310831 GCA_003993805.1 Himantopus leucocephalus | reverse complement strand
TTGGCAACCATTCGAAAACAAACAGAAGATGAGTAAACAGAGATGAAAGGGGTTATTGGTTCACCAGGTCGCTTCCTTGCAGCGGGGAAACAACTAAACAACTCCTCCCATTCCCGCACTGCCGGGCCGGGGGCGGCTGGCTGGCGGCTGGGAGGTGGGCGGGCGGTGGGCTGCGGGAGCACCCACTCGGCCAGGGGCACAAGGAAGCAAGCTGGATTTTCCCCTTCTGCCTCCTGTCATTTTGGTTTTGTTGTTTTTTTCTTTTTGCGTTTTTAAGAGCTGAAGAAGGCCAAACTTTTTTTTTTCAGAGTCCCTTGATTTTTTTTTTTCCACCAGAAATCCAGGTTTTCTCCAACCTTTTTTTTATGGGAGTGACAAGTCTCCAACTGTCCAGTAGTAAGAGGACTCACAGATATTAGGCAACAACTGCATAACGGAATGAGGCATTTAATTTTGTCCAGACTATTTACAACTCCTTTTGGTTTTTGTCTTACTTAATTCAGTTGCTGCTAAGCACTAGGAACAAATAATTATTTTTTTTTAAAGGCACGTCATCCCTCAGTTGATAGTTAGAAAGCTCAAAAATGAGGGTAGCGTATGAAAGATTTCAATGGGAGCAGGCGAAGGTGATGCTGAACATCACCTTTCTTTCACTTCTCAAAAATCAGGAAATAAATCAGCTCCTGCACACTGACTCATGTCTTTGCAGACCGTACTTCATGCATTGCAATGAACCAAACTGGCAGAAGCACCACTTTTTCCATCTCACTTTCAGACCTATTCGGACTGTAATAATTAATTAAAAAAAACCCAAACACTAACTTCACTGTGATTTTGTGGTGGTGACTGAATAGGGTTCAATCCATTTTCCTGGGGAGAATGCAGTTAGGGCAACCCCCCTTCAGAAATTACAGAAGGAAAATGGGTTTTTCCTTGCAGAAAGTACGCTGCTACTCTGGGCAACAGAAATACTTCATGCGGTAGCGGCACTGGGTATGGGCTTCCCTACACCTGGGAAAAAGGGGCTGGATGGGCCCTGCTGGGGCTTTAACTTGGCATTCCAGGGACTCCAATTAGTTCAAAATTTCTGCTTAGACATCTAAGCTGCACCTTCTGGCTTTCCTGGAGGGAACAAACGATGATAAACAGCATGAAACAAGGATTTTTAGCTGTGCTTTTTAATGACTATTTTGTTGATTACTTTCATATTGTGAGAGCCCTTCTATTCATGGAAGCCCTCTGCTTTTCTTTGGAGAGGCAAATAACCTATGCCCATAACGGAACCGACTACTTTATACCTTGACATTAATATTTTTACAATCCAAACAGTTATTTCACCTCACTGGTTCTGCTTCTTTGGGTTACTGTGGCTCTTTGCCTGGACCTCTTTTTTTGACCGTGTTAAAGTTAACCTGTGAAGGTGGAGGTCTGACTTCTGCTCCTCTCCTTTTCTCCACAGTTCCGTTATTTTCTGAAATCCGCCTCTTAGCAGCGAGGCTTCTCAGGTAGCCGAACTTTCTGGGAACGGCCGTGCGTGCTGGGTGGTTAGTCATTTGGCCTGCGGCCACCCCTTGGGGAGGACTTGCAGCAAGTGCTCTGCACGTTTTGTGTGGTCCTGGTGCTGGTGGAAGGTGCAGACCAGCAGCCCGGCCGGGCCACGCTGCCTCCCGCTTATCTTCTGAGCAGGAACATTTTGAACTGCAGCGGCAGCATGTGTTTCTTCATCCTGTGTCACAAAAGTTTCCTGACATTTAGTGTTTCGGGGTGGATCCCTTCCTTTTCTGCAAAGAGTGCCAATTTCAGTGCTGCTTTTGATGGATAACAGTCCACGAAACACTGGAGCGACACCAATAAATCTGGTTTGCGTAGGCAAGCTTCCGGGCTCCCTTTTTAACTGCTCCCTGGCTGCAGAGGGATAGGGTTACCTGCCCTGCTGGCCTCCCCTTGTCCTGCCCCTGGCACCCATGCTGCCGGCAGCCCTTTCCTTGGAGGAGCAACTTCAGAGGTGCCTGCAGGGGAAGGGGCTGTCTGGGAGGGTTGGGTTTTGGCTATGTACACCCTTCGCGCTGGATGTGACCTCAGGGCTCATTGAAGCTCTTCCTGATCAGCTCCACAGAGGTGCTGTGGCACTGCCTGTATCATCCTGATGGTGACCAAGGGAGGTCAGTTAGTGGCTCATAGGCTACGTTCGGCCCATCAAAGCCTACGCATGTGGCTACTTTTGTGGGCAAAGGGCTTTCTCTTCTTTTACTGAGCTTAATTTTATTACAGGTTTTCAGCTTTTGCATGAGAACGTCACACAACCCCTCTGAAAGATGAAGCAGTGTTTAATCCATGGGAAGAGGTACTGGTGCATCTTTTGGATGAGAAAGGCAAAAGGCAGAGAGGAGTACCAGGTACGTGGGAGGTTGTTGCCGGTGGAGCAAGGCTGAGCCTCTGAGTGAAACGTGTGTTTTCCAGCTTGCCTTGAATTCCTCTCCTAAGCAAACCCCTGACACAGGTCAGTGAAAGCAGGACTGCAAGATCTGTTCCTCTTTCGTTTTGTCCCTTTTCAATAAGGTGAGGGTAATGAAGCATCCCTTCTGTTTACTGCTTACAGCCAAAACCCAGTATTGCTTCCGTGAAGCACTTTGTACCTGACCAGAGTTAAAAATGAGTCTGACTTCAAAGCAGAAAGGACTGCAGTGAGATTGCCACCTTAAAAAAAAGGGCTAAATTAGGTACCATCCATGCCTGCTTCTACCCGTTGACTGTGGGAGCTGGAAGCTAGCTGGTCTAACTTGCTCAGCACCACTCCTTTGAGCTAAGGCCCAGGCTGGCACCAGGGACAGGCTGGTGGTGGCCGTCTGAATTTAATCCCTCTTGCTCAGATGAGCACACTCTTTCAGGTACCCCTCCTCCCATCACTTCTCAGTAACAAACCTTTGGGTTTTGCCGTGGTATCCACCAGTGCATCAATTAGCGCGCACACTGCCAGGAGCCGCTGCTGTACAGAGTCAGGCCAGAGTGGTTTAGGCTAACTGGGTGCAGTGCAAACGGTAAGCAATGCATGTGAAACAGAGTTAGTGTCATCTGCGTTTCATATGCTTTTAAAATGGGCTTGAGGAAGGCAAAATAAGGTGAATTTACTCTCCAGGTGAAAAGCCCAGCTCATCTTTTAGGGACTGAATTGCTGACCCTTAATCAGCTTAAAAACCAAAACAGGGAGAGCGGCCTTTTTCTTTTGCAGTCTGTTCTCCTTCTAATCCTAAACTAGATCCCGTTTTGCCAACAACTCTGTCATTGATTTCACTGGCTCCATGGGAGCAGCCCTGTGGGTAAAGTTACACCAGAAGTGCAGGAAGAATCAGACCCTAAATGTAAATGATGGGTTACAACACACAGTTTTGCTCTAATTATTTATAAGAAATCATTTCATTATAAATAGGTTTTTCAGTTAAATATATTGCTAGCATTACCTTATTACTTATTCATAATTAATTAAATCATAGCAGATTTCTATGTTATTATCATTTCCACATACTATAAATAATTCAGAAGAAAAGTTGGTTCTTTCAGGGTACGTTGTATGTGCAGACAAGGCAAAGGAGCAATCTGGACCTGAGCAGAGCAAAGTTGCCCCTTCTGAACTTTTTCACAAGCGTGTCTTTAGAAAAACTGGGAAGGAAAGGGGCAGGGGGTGGCCAATGAGTGAAATAAAATGCTGGTTCCTGTCGTCAGCGTTGCAGGGCTCCTGGCTCCACGCAGGGCATCTCCTGGCTGCTTTTCAGAATAACCAGAAGGAAGTGCAGAGCTGTAAGGGTGAAGGACTGAATGCTTGTTACTGGTCCACCGATCTGCTTTTTCTCCACGATATTTGCTTGGGCCTTGAAGTAAAGGGAAGGGGTTTTTTTTGTTGCTGTTGTCACCACAAACTTGATTGGCCTTTTGAAAAATGAACAAGAAATGTTGTTGGAAAATTCACATTTAAACTAGCTTCAGAAACATAGGTATAAGGGATCATAATTATTTGTTTCAAGTGAATTTAATTGGGAAATACAATCCTTATTCATGAATAACCAGAGAAAAACATCATGTTTCCAAGCAGAATCTCACATACATTTTAAGACTTTGCTGATTGGTACTGGCATCTCACTGGTTTATAACAAATAAGAAGGGCTGGAAGTGTCTAGAAGCCATTTATTACTGTTGCTGTCTCCTCAGCAGTGTCATAACAGGAAAGAGCTTTATGAGTCCTGGGATGCAAACCATGCTGGGATGGTGGGGGAGATGCCCAGACTCTGGTGGTGGCGTGTGCTTCATCTCCCTTGAGCCCGCTGGGGAGCTGGCAGAGGAGGGAATTGGGGTGAACGTAACTGGGTCAGGCACATGGAGGGTGCGATAAAGTCAGGAACTGCTTCAAAGTTAAGGAAATGAAAAAAATAAGCCCGAGAACTGAACTGAAGCAGTGAGCTTCGTTTGAATCACTTGATATGCTCCACCAGTGATTTTCTGGCTGCCAGCATGTCTGTGCTGCACGTGTGCATTTGCACCTCAGGAAACATTAGCATATCACAACTGTGGGGAAATACCTCGGGAATAAGGCTGGCCACCAAGATGGGGCTGGATGGAGTTGAGATGCGCTGAACGAAGGAGCCTTGTGGCTGGTCTTCATCTCATTTCTCCCCTGGGGAGATGGGGGAGCACCTAATGGCTGCACAGGGCTGAGGCAGAGTGTTTTGGCGTGCGCCCAGCAGGGAAGAATTGCAAAGGAGGTGGCTTCGCTTCCATCAGGACATCAGCAGAAGACACCTCATCTGCCCTGGAAAAGTCCTCATCAGAGAAAGGAGGTCTGAGCAACGCCCTGGCTGCAGGGAGGCGAGTGGCACCCCTGCGCCCTGGGAAGCACAGCCTGCGCTCCCTTCCCCACTCACTCAGTCTGCATTAACAGAGGAAAAGAAGATGGAGGTGATGCCAATGGGGAAAAGAGTGCATGTATTGGAGCCGCTTGTGCAAACCACTTTGTAGGAAATGGGTATGGTGCCTCTGCATTGGTTTGGCCATGGAATATGTTGTATGTTGTATGCCACATATCTGGCACGCAGCTGTCTGACTTTTCTTTGGCTATAGTCACCCGACAGCAGGTAGGTTTCTTATAGGTATGTGTTTAATAGAGCTACCCTTGGTTATTGCCAACAGAGGGAGGTTCTTTGGATGCAGTCCTCTGCAGAAGGCTGTTGGATGCTGGAGACAGCTCCTCGCCTCCTGTCCCCCTCCCAATGCTCAGCCAGGGCTGGGTTCGCTCCTCTTCCCTGGAGCACAACAGCCATTTCCCCCTCCCCGCGGGACAGCTGGTCCCTCTTCAGCTCCTGCGGGATGAGCAGCAGCTCTCCAGGCCCGACCCCGGGCTTCGTTCCCCTGTGTAAACCCTGGCTGTGCAGGAGCCGCTGTGGATTTACGACAGTGTGGCAGAGATGAGGATCTGGCTTCTGCGAGTTTGGAAGAGCTCCGCTCGGTAGCGCAGGAAGAAGCAGGGGGCCTCCTGACGAAAGAGCGTGATTGGGTTTCTCGGTCTGGCAGACGGCACTGAAACTGTTTTGTTCTTGTTCTGGAGAGTTCCCCGGCCATGCCGGAGTGTGGCACAGGGGAAGGAGCTGCAACATGATGCCTCTCAAACCGAGTGCGGCCGGGGAGAGTAAAGCATATAGTAGCAGCTGGGGCCATTAACTCTCTAATCTCCCCCTTTTCATTAAGTCGGAGGCTCTGAGCTTTGTGTTACACCAGTCGCCTGTGGCAGTTTCCTGAAAGGATGAGACTCCACTGAGATTAAAAAAAAAAAACGGAAACGATTTGTTTGAAAATTAGTGGTTCGGCCATGCAGATTTTTCTGTGGAGGCACGTCCCTGCCCGCTGTGACGGGCACAGGAGGCCTGCGGTGGAACCCAGTGCTCCCACGGACACGGCGTGCTGGAGCTGCTGGCCCTCTTGCTGCGTTCATACAGCTCCAGCTGACCCTGGGGAAAGCGAGCTCTGCCTCTGACTTCCATCTATAGCCATGACCTGGCAGGGGTTGGGCCTTTTTTGGCTGCTGGGTACCATCAAGTTGCCCAGGTATCTGCTTGCCGCGAAGGTCTGCCCTGCGGTGGGGCCGGAGGTGTCTCCCTGCTGCAGTGCCTCAGCTCGCGGGGCAGCTGGTGGGCAACCAAAACTGCAGTCCATTCTGGCCCTTCACTCTTATTTTTTTTGTTAAAAGAAAGAATGTTCTTCATCTAGCAGGCAAGGTCCCTGCTGGTGTGCAAGGCCCCTTCTCCCACACCTCCCCTTCTTGGCTCGAAAGGGTTTAGGGACTGCCTTGCAGTGTCCCAGCCCTACCAGCACCCTGTGCATGGCCCATGAGCTGGCCACAGCCATCCCAGGCTGAGTGAACCCCCAAAGGTGGGACCTGCCCACCCTCCTCGTTGTGCTTGGGCTGCTGCTCGCGCAGCCAGCAGGGCAGGGGAGACCCGGTCTGGTGGAGAACTGTGCGTCTACATGTGTGTATGAGTGGTGGCACAAGAGAAGCGGTGGCCAAGTGAGGCTCAGGGAGGGAAAGACTGCCTGTCTGTGCAGCAGTGGGATGTAGGGCTGGCTTCAGCTCACTGCAAAACCTCCCTGTGTTTCTTCTCCCACTGCTGTCCCATCATGGCAGAAACCTGGTGCAGAGGTGTGGACTCAGCGTGCGCCTCATCCGCCAGAGGTCGGAGGGGCTCCCCAGCAGAGCCGGCTTGCCTTTTCTTTCCCTTCACCATCCTTCTGTGTGAACTTCCATCTCATATTTTTTTTCCTTTCAAAACAGATGGGAAAAACTGGGCCTAAGGGTCAATAACCCAGCTGTGTCCGTACAGAGGCTGGTCAGCAAGAGGGGTGGAAGCAGTCTCTCCCCCGGGCTCCAGGGAGCCCTGGCTCCCCTCTGGGCATGGTGTCTCAGGCAGGAGTAAGCAAATGAGAAGAAATTGCCCTGACTGAGCAAGAGGTCATGCAGAAAGATCCATGCTGGCAGGCGAGACAGTGTGCTAAAGATAACTGTTTGACAAACTATATTTACTCTCCCTTTCTGGGAGGACTTACAGGGGATTTGGAGCATTGTGCTAATATAAGCCATCCAGTGCCTGCGGTGGAGGAAGCGCCTACTCTGGGCTTCTTTGCGCTTGTGTCTTTACAAGCCATGAGAGGGGACACCGCTGAAAATAGCCTTGTCTCCTAATTGTATTCTTGGGAATGCTAATCAGCAGGCTCGCTCTTCCCACCAGCAGCAATGGGGCAGCAATGCTGTGTGATCAGATGCAGCTGCTTCCCCTGCTCCCCTCCCCAATTTCTCTTGCCAGCAGCACTAGTTGTCCCTGCCTGTGTTCCTCGCTAACCTGCAGGGGAGGTGACCCATTTTGGGGGCTCTCAGAGCCAGGGGAAAGCCTGTTGTCCGTGTTTTCTGGGTATTCTGGGAAACCTCTGCGCTGGAGCTGGCTTTCTGCCTCCCAGATCTCCCCACCTAAACAAAGGCAATGGGGGGTAGCGCCGGACAAAGAGGCGAAAGAGAGAATCCTCCTAAACAGTCGTGATTTTTCAGCTGATATTCAGTAAGCTTTCTGCCATACAGGAAAAGAGGCACTTGAGATTTTGAGTATCCAGTAACCATGACAAATACAGAAGTACAAAAACAGCTCTAGGCAGCTAGAAAGAACAATACCGAACAAACAAATTAGCCATCTGTACCATCTCTAGCTCCTAAAAGTAAACATAAACACAGACCCACACTGAAAAGGACTGTACTCGTAATAAATCCATTAGCTCTGCCAGCCCTCAGAGGCAGCAGGGGGTGAGGGGCAGGGAGCAGAGGAGCAGACCTCTCCCTGCCTCCCTTCAGGTTGGCTCTCTGGGCTCCCGAAAAGCCCTCTTGCGGGCTGGGGAGTGAGGATCAGCTCACCAGAGCGCTCCCCCCGCAAGTGACGGGGGAGTGACACCATGGAAAATCTTGACCCCGGGGGGGGATGTCCAGCGTTCACATTTCAGAGACTTCCTTTCCCAAGCCCCAGCCAGTGAGGGTCTTGTGATCCTTCCTCTCTCCTCTCCTTTGGGCGCAGCAGGGTGTTGGGAAGGTTATAAATACAGGCAACTGTTTGCTCTAATCCATCTCTGTCCATGGGGATCAGTAGTGCATCGGGCTCCTCTTTCCTCACTCCCAATTTATCTGATTGACTTGCCCATCCCATGGCCACCATTCATAACCTCCTGCTTGTTGCGTTTCTTACAGATGTCTCCTTATATGCCAAACACCCACAGACAGCAGCCTTAAAAAAATCATCCTTGAGATGGAGAGGCACCAGAGTGGTGGTGGTGGGTAGCAGGACAGTCCTTTTGGGAGCTTCATTCCCCTCTATTCTGTGTGGTGGGTGTCTTACTCCAGAGAAGAGCAAAGGACAATGGCTATATTTGGCAATAAATTACCCCTGTGTTGCGGGAGCCTGAACCTCTCCACGGAGTGTGAAGACCAGGACGTTTGACCTGTAAAGGATCTCTGCTGTGTACCTAAGGCAGCCAGCCAGACCCTTAGTGCTGCAAACCAGGGCTGTGCTCCCCACAGCCACCTCAGAGGTTGGTGTGTGGTGCCGTGTCCCACCAGCTGCGAAAGGCTGGCAATGGGACATGTCTCCACAGGCACATCTCAGGGGGTTGCTGACCGGCTTCCACTTTTGAGTTCCCTGGGCTGTCCCCAGCCTCCTGCGACAAGTGCAAGGGCTGTGCGTGAACTGCTCCGCTCACCTCAGCAGATACTGAGACCAGAGGCTATGCAGGGTACACTTGCAAAGCCTCATTGAACTTGAACATAGGAAGTTCCATCTTAACATGAGGAGGAACTTCGTTACTTTGAGGGTGGCAGAGCACTGGAACAGGCTGCCCAGAGAGGTGGTGGAGTCTCCCACACTGGAGACATTCAAAACCCGCCTGGACGCCGTCCTGTGCAACCTGCTGTAGGTGACCCTGCTCTGGCAGGGGGGTTGGACTAGATGATCTCCAGAGGTCCCTTCTAACCCTGACCAGTCTGTGATTCTGTGATTGCTGGTCACATCTGCAGGTGGGAAGGAGTTTGCTGTTACTGTAAAGATCTGCTCTAGCTGTGCCTAACTGCATCCCTTTGGGGAGGGCACAAGCGGGTGAAACTTGAGTTGGGGGTGAGGATTAGGAAAGCAATGCAGACTGGAGGAGAAAACAAACACACCCATGAAAGGGTGACATGCTAAGCCTAAAATCTGTCACTGTCAGAGAAAGAGCAACGGCAGCATCTGTCTCAAAGCACATGCCAATGGGGTAGGAACTCTTTGTTGATGCGTGACCTTCAAGTCATTGCCAGGAATAGATTTTGGCTCCAATTTCAACCCTAAGTAAAGCACCTTCTCCTGTCATGATTTGGAAGCTGAGGTATTTCAGTTTCCAGAAACAAACAGAGCTCGCAGGAGGCAGCCCGCCGGCGCTGGCTGCTGCAGAGCCCCACATGGCAGTAGCTCCGGAAATGGCCGGGCTCTGCACTTTGGGAATGACATGGGGCAAAGGGATTCGACCGGCTTCACCCCCCCTGCCCCTCGCCATCGTACAGTGGCTGCCACGCATGGTCTAGCCCTGGCTGGTAATGCGGATGCATCCTTTCTCTTAGCCTGTAAGAAGATATATTTTTTTCAGTTTGTTCGAAAGACTGAGTGTTTTTAGCAGTATAATTCAGTTGTTGTCCCAGGCTCTTGCTGCCAGTTTCCACACCGGAGCTCTATTTCTTTTCAAAGATCCTGAAGTCCAATAGCCAAAGGGAAGCACAGTTTCTGGATGGAGGAAGGCCTCCTCCCCTTCAAGTCAGCAGAGATGCAAGGCGGGACCCAGGGGCCAAACACCCATCTATTTTGCATGGCAGCTGTTACCTTTGAACCAAATTAATCAAGCCTCCCACTTTGACACCCTCTCCCATGCCTTTTTTATGAAGGTGGTTAAGAAACACGGAGAGCTCTGCCCTTAATGGAAAGTGGCAGCCCAGCAAGTGGAGGATGGTGCGGGGGACCCGGGGGGCACAAACCCCCTTCCAGGTGCCGCTGCCCTGCCCTGCCAGCCTGGGCACAGCCACCAGCCCCCTGCGGAGGGGCTGGGTGCTGCTGCCCTCCCGCTTTCCGAGATGGCAGCATTGGAAGGAAACAAAGCGCAGCCTGTTCTCACAGCAGAGAGGGCCCCCACCCTCGGCAGGGGTTTCAGCATCTCTCAGAAATGGGGTCCTGGCTCCCTTGTCTCTGCAAACTGAGGTCTGGATTCGCTTCTTCAGACCTAGCAGCCCGCAGCGGGCTGCAATGAAAAGGTCATGGCCACGCACAGCCTGTGCTTCTTCAGTGGTTTTCACGGACAGAGGCAGCATGCGTGTGTGCACGTGTTTGAGAGAGGGAAGGGGTGAAAACAGCATGTGTGGGCCTGTGCACACTCTGCCTGTTCTCTCGCAGCCCAAAAGTTCCTGAACCACCGTCAGGAAGAAAATAGTTTGCTAAGCATCACCTGAAATGAGAGGTTTGAGTTCAGTGGAAAGCCATGTCTGGTAACGCCTCTGGAGCCTGGGGAACCAAAATGAGAATCAGGATGAGCTCTTGAGAGCAAGTGCTGGCGGTGCAGGAGGAGGCAGCTGCTTTTACCTCTGGTACTTAAATCTCTATACCTTCAGAAACATTTTCTCTGCTTGTTTGAAACGTCACTTCAGCATCCATGGAGGAGAATACAAACCTTTTGTTGCTGGCCACGTCTGCTTGCTCTGCCTAGCAAACTCCGAATGGCAGGGGATATTACCCGCCACAGAGGTAGGATGGCTGTCTGGCAGCGTTTCGGAAACAGAGGAGCAGGTTTGGAGCGGAGAATATTTACAAGGTCTGTTTAACTTGCTGAAGTCCGGCACCATTAGTTGGCTTCACAGAGGTGAGGAGCATCCTGCTGCTTTACGGGCCCACCATTGCAGCCGTTCACCTCGGCTAGTCAGGCGTAGCAAGACAAGGTGGATAGGAAGCCATCAAGGCAGACAGGGGAGGTTTCCTATTCGCTTTGCACCGCTTTAAATGAGCATGAGGTGTGTGGCAGAAGTCCACCGTGTCTCATAAAAGCCCAGCGAAGCTGGAAGTGGGCACGCTTCTTCCAAGTCACTAAGAGGAAGCTGGGCAAGGAAAGCCTGGCTGCCCCCTGTCACCCTGAGGGAGCCAGGACCCATCAGTTTCCAGCAGTGGAAGTGGTGGTGGGGACGGGTGCTGTCATCTGCAGCCCTGTGTCTCCTGCTGTCATTAGGATGTTCAGCAAATCCTAAGATCCTGGATTTTCTTCCTGCAGGCAACGCGTGAGCACGCCAGTGAAATCCAACATGACTGGAGCTGAGAAGAAGATGCTCTGTGCACCCAGCCTGCAGCCAGTAGGAGATACAGTGACATTTAAAGTGTGTAAGGATGTTGTCAAAGCCGACAGAGCACCAAGCTGGTGCAGCGAAAGGAAGGTAAGGCCTTTGCAGGTATCTGGTTTAGGACTAACACCCTACACACACGCAGTAAGGACTGTGGCGTTTTTGATCCATCTGAAAACATTGCATGGGATTGTTTGATTCATAGTGGGTTGGCAGAGAGCGGGGGGAGTGCTTGGGAGAGGTTTGTTTGGTCTGTTTTTGGTT
>RSEF01000003.1:42243511-42299051 GCA_003993805.1 Himantopus leucocephalus | reverse complement strand
TTTTTTTAATAAAAGCTACAACACTTCTCTGCAGTACTGCAAAAAAAACCCTGAAGCACTTGAAATTGCCTGAGATGCTGGAGCAGAAAACCTAATGCTGTTCCCGGTGCCGCAGGGGAGCCTGCTCCTCCCGAGCCCCTTCGGAGCTTGAAACCCACAGCAGCAGGGTGCCGGCTGCAGCCACCCCTCTAAAGCCACAAGGAGCTTTTCTGTACAGGGTAATTATCACGTATACAGGGTTCGGTTTATTACCACATCCAACAGGCATGAAAGATGCCTTGCAGACCCGTGAGATAATTCCGGGTAGTTACCGCTCTTCCCAATTCCTGCCCAGCCGTGGTCCAGATCTGTACATTTGGGTGGACAGGACCTGTGTTGTCAGGATTTTCAAAGCTTGTAACTCCTGCATTCATGCCTTTTAAGAGATTCGCTCGTCCAGGCACAAAGATAGGGTAGGTTTGTCCCTCCTTCAGGTCTGTCTTCTTCAGGATAAAAGAGGTGGGAGCCAGGGGGATGGAGAGGGCTTGTGCGGCACGGCGAGGAAAACTCTCTGGTTTACGGATCGTTGCAAAGCTCCTGAAAATTAAACTATTTTTCATATGTAATGAACTGTGCGTGTCCTGTACAGCAATAAAAATATCAAAAGTAGTACTAAGAACTAATGTGGGCCATAAATACTGACTCGTATTCATAATATTTTCGTAGGGCCATTATAACTAAAATATAAATGGAGTTTTTGTTTTAAACATTTAATATTAATCCAATGGTTATGAAAGTACATAACAAACAACTGTGACATACTCATGGCCTAAATAATAAAAATGAAATGGGTGATGAATTCCTGTGAAAATTTAATTTGTAAAAGAAGGAACATTGCATTAATAAGGCATAATTACATCATCAAATATTTACCATTATTTGCTGGAATCCATTTTATTTTTATTTTACATAATAAAACAGTGGGTATATAAAGCAGCAGGCTGGGCCCCATCTGAACTCTTTTTGTGCCCCTAGGTCACGCAAGCAATACACTTGTAACTCAAGTTTTGCTGGTTTGCTTCATTGTTTTCCTCTAAAGGCTCCAATGTTGCATTTAAAATATTACTCTTCAGTTGTGACATTCCCTCTTTTTCATTACTCAGTATGCACCAGAGCCATTATTTCAATCCACATCTCTAGGGACAATAAATAAAGTGACCCAAAGTCCTTTGCAGACCCGGGATGAATAACTGTTTCCCACAGGCCGTCTGCTGGGCGCTGTCATGCAGCAGCCACCTTCACTTCTCCAAGGAGCACTGGTCTTTCCCACCAGGGAAGCAGTGAGAAGACAAAACCACACCAAAGCTGTACCGAAGCTGCCAAGCTGATGTCTCCCTCCATCCAACAGCGAGACCAAAGCTGCTGGCAGGGAGGGGTCCATTTAGCGGAGGGTGGCACCAGCTGATGGCTGTACCCCCACCCTCTGTGTTTTATTCCTAGCCATGTGCTAAGGTTTATTTTCTTCCTACAGGTCTGCCAGCCAACGGGATCTGCACCTTTCCTGAGGTGCTCCTGCACCTGCCGAGGTGTGGGATCCTGATGGGTTTTCCATGCAAACAAGTGCTTGGAGGCACATCCCAAGCATCTCGNGGATCTGCACCTTTCCTGAGGTGCTCCTGCACCTGCCGAGGTGTAGGATCCTGATGGGCTTTCCATGCAAACAAGTGCTTGGAGGCACATCCCAAGCATCTCAGTAGGGTTGGTGGGGAAAGGCCGACCCGGGAGGCGTGTTATCACCTTGAATGGAAGCCCTCTCTTCCAGGGTGCTTGTTTTTCCATTGTCTTTCACCAGGCATGGTCGCTGCCACCCAGTTTTGTGTTGCACTTGTTTCCGACAGCCCTTGCTCAGCTCAGCCTACGCTGAGAGACTCAGTGGGTTCTTGGGGTTTTTTTAGGTTAATTTGGAAAACTTCCCTGATTATACATCTGCCAGCATAATTTACACCTCTGAGGATTGGGTTGATTAGAGAATCAGTGAGAATGATTAATTTTATTCATTGAAGGCAGGGCTATGAGTGCGCTGCAACCTGCGACTGAACTGATAGTTCCTTTAATTGTTCAGCTGGGTCCCTGGCAAGCCTGAGCTGAAGCTGCACAAACTCACTCAGTAAATGTTTCTGGTAGCCCGAGCTTTAGCGGTCCTGCCGAGCCAAACCAAGCCCAGCTTGTCTTCTGGCTACAGGCTTGAGGCTCAACACCCCCACGTATGCACAGACACTCACAGGAGCAGCTTTTTAACTTTGGATGGAGGTGTGCCCACATCAGAGGCAAGGCTCTAATGCCCGATGGCGGCGGCAGCGAGCTGCTGAGCGTGGGACGATGTGCTTTACTCCATGTCTTCAGGGGACTGCCATCACCAGTGGTAAATCTGCATCCCTCCTGCATGTCATGGGTGAGGAGACTCTCTGCTCTGGTACCAGGAGAGGTCGGAGGAAAGGGAAAGCAGTGAGCAAGCAGACATTGCTGGATCATGTTGCTGCTCTTTATATCATTAATGGGGAGGGTAATGGGATAGAAAGCACACTTTAAATTCTGTGAGTACCTCCAGGTGTGGAAGCACACTTTGCAAGCACTTTGGAGGGTTAGAAATCAAAGCGGTCTTGACAAATGGGAGAAATGGTCTGAGATCATTAAAATGAAACTCAATACCGGGGAGTGCACAGCACACACTTAGAAGGAGGACTCAAGTGGATAATGATGCTGTGGGGAAGGGCTGGGCTGGCAGCAGCGGAGCAGGGGAGGTCCAGACAAATGGCAAGGCAGCAGCTAGTAGTCTGGGATGGGGAAGGGGCCAACTGGGAGGTGCCGGTGGTCATGCCAGATGTGGAGCTGGGGAAATCACCATTCCTCCCTCCTGAGGGCTGGGCTGGGCGGAGGTTGGCATCCTTACCATTAGACCAACTAGTATTCAGGTAGGCAGAGAAGAAGGTAAGCTGTTTCTCAGTGAGAGTGACCTGGGTTAGAGCTAAAGGAAAAGCATGCTGTAACCAGCAGGAGAGGTGAGCCCTGGCAGAGGCCTGTCCCTGTCACTGAAGATATTTTAAAAAGGTTAAACAAATAGGAGTCGGGGATATCAGACAGGAAGAGAGGGAAGGGGAGGGGAAGAGGGGCTGGATGATCTCTGGAGGTCCCTCAAGCCATACATGTCCACAACTGCTGTGATTCAGGTTGGGGTAGTGCCCAAAATGTGTCTGGTGAATTCCACACATGTCCAGAGTGACTCCTCGTCCCAAGTTGTATGTTGTCCTAAAATGGTCCTTGATTTTTGCAGCGAGGTCATGCCTTTTATAAAATGGGATATTTAGGGCATCAAGAGCACCTATATCCCCAAAAGCACGGGCCAGATTTTTAATATTTGAAATTATTTTCTGCAACCCTACTTCAAGCCTGGCTGAGTTTTACACTCATTCAGATCAAAGTTTCTCTACTGGCATGACCATAATGCCAGCAGTGCCAAAGCTAACATATAATACAAATTAATGATAAGTTGTATGAAATATTGTTTCATCTATATCCAACACTAATATTGTAAGATGTAGAACCCTAGCCTCCTTCCTCAAAAATAAAATAAAACGAGACGTGCCAAAAAAAGAACTGCCAGGAAGAAAGCAAAAGTTATTCAGCATTGTGCTGGGCATTAGCTTCACTAGGAAAGGGGGGTGAGGTTAAGCTGAATGAGGGCGATGTGCAGAACAGGTCAATTTAGCCAACGACATCATAAAAAAGGCTACTGTTTCAGCCATGGTCTAGCTAAGTCAGGATATTTAAGTACAACGCACTCAGGGACGTTGGAGCTAGAAGACTGCATTTAGACGAGGAAAGAAAATGTCTCCAGGTGTTGTTATTTCAGGTTTAGCTAAATTCACTCACCTTTTCTAGTCCTGCTTCATAGACGTGCCCTATGGCACCCTTGGCAGCCTGAGCTACGCTGTGTTGGGTAATGTTCACCTTCTCTCCCCGAAGATGGATCAGAAGGAGCACACATACATCAGCATGTTTCATCATTTATTACATATTTAAAGAGTCAGATCTTCTGTGAGGAAGGAGAGCTTAAACAAAGAGAAGAGTGACACACTGTGACTGCACAGTGAAAAAAAAATAACCAGTCAGATTTTGCTACCTGTTGTGTTTGCTTTAAGCAACCTCTGCCTGCAGCCAGGCGGTAACTCTCAGGCTCGCTTGTATTTCTGCTCACCCGCCATCGTCTCTGTGCTATTTCTTGCTCTGTTTCCCCAGTTGGCCAGGCTGCGCACCAGTGCCTTTTATGGCAGGACAGGGGAGGCAGTGGATGCAGCCGCACGCCCCCAGCCCACCCGTGCCCACTCCCGCCCTTGGGACGGGCGGCACAGCAGCGAGGAGCAGAAAAGGGGAGTGGGCGAAGGAGGGTATATTTAGCTCACCGAGGAGGAGAGCTGCAAAATGACATCAGCCTAACTCCGTCCTCGCAGCCGGGCTGTGCTCCGCTGCCTGCCCCATGCCTGCTCCCCTGGCACCGGGTCCCAGCGCCGCTCCGGTTACCCGCCTCCTGTTCTCGCCCGCTGACGCAGGGGTTAGTCCTAAGTGCGAAAACAAATGGCTGAGGACCCACGTGCTTTGCTTTGCACAGGGCAAAAGCTAGGGCAAGCCCTGTCACTCACCCAGTGGTATTTTGGCAGCGTCAGTGGGTATCAGCACGGGTTGGGAATTTCAGTCCCTGCCCATCTCCAGTGACAGGCTCCGGTGGCCCTGGACACGCTCTGGCTCAGCGCGGCATTTACTGATGGTTATTCCAGGTCAGAGAGCAGGCTCAGAGTTTTGCAGTCACGAGAAACACATTCCTCTGGGTTTACCCTTCCGACTTCACAGCCGGCGGCATGACGGGAATAAAGATTTCAGCCTCTCCAGCGCGGCGGGCTCTGGGCACCCGCATCCCGGCGCAAGGCAGATGAGTCTCGGCTTGTTTCAACTCTCCAGGCTGGAGCCTTTCTCTTCTGTTTGTCAGCTGGGAGCAGCGTCCAAGAGTCAGAATTCCTCTCCTCCCCCTCCCCCNCCCCCGCCCCCCCCCCCCGCCCCCCCGAAATCAGGGCTATAGTCAGCAGATGCCATGGGTATCTACTGGGTTCTTAACTCTAAATGGGGTCTGGCCCTACCTGAAGAGCTGAACGCAGGCAGTGAAACATGCACTTTGTATTTTCGAGATTAATGAGGCTTCTTTCACATGTGACATGGATGGCTGGATTTTTGGCAGCGCTGAGCATCTACAACTACTACCACATTCACTTGGAGCACATTGGCACGCAGCACTCTGGAAAATTAGGCCATGTTTCTCCAGTGCAAAAGGCTTGTTGATGTGTGGGATATCAAATGTGTAAAATTATTTGCACTCTGCTTCTTAATAACAATAAAAGGATGACTCATAATTACTTTCTGGGAATATTAAAATCCTAGACACAATGCTTCTAGCACCGTACAGTGAATCGGCACAGCATAGTGTATTAAACGCTCTCCTTTATTACAGAATAGTGATGTCTAATAACTCCCGAGCTCAAGTCTCACCACAGCATTTATAATTCACATCCATAATAACATTTTCCAATTTAACAGCCTGGGGCAGACGCCACAATGCGTTATACAGCATGGATGCAAATAATGAGATAGAATGATGTCATTGTGTAGCATTCCTCCTAAGCGATCTAAAAATACTCTCTCCCGCTTTCCCACCTTTCATCATTGCCTTCTCCCTCCCGCCTGATGCTTTTGCACCTGTTCCCATGGTAACAGCTTCTATTGTAGCCCAGACCCTCATGCAGATGTTGTCATTGATCCAACACCTTGCGGCAGCTTTGATGGCGCATTGTCTTCGTGTTTCCTGCCCTTCTGGCTCCATTCTCCCCCCCGTAAGGATAGGTTGGGGTGCTTCCTCCTGCTCAGCGCCTTTGATCTGAAGGAGGAGAAGGGGGAAAGTATTGATTGGGTTTTATTATCAATCCTAATCCTTCTTGTGGTGCTTTCTGAGAGCTAAAATAATATGCCATGGAGCCAGCTACAGGTTCGCTTGTGTGGTTGTTAAAATGGGTGCCTTAAATAAAACCACTAGAGAAATCAAAAGTGATTAGCATTGGGAGAACCTAATTAAAACCTCTTTCTGACAGGGCGTGGAAACCTTCTGTTTCATAGTGGGATGCTGCTGGTTTACTGCTTGCATAGTCTGATCAGAGCCTTTTTTTTTTCCTTTTTCTTTCTTCTGTTTTTTTTCGCCCACTAAGCGCCTAGGGAAGTTTCCACATTTTGGCCGTGTTCATTGTTCAGGCTCTCCCCACCCAGGCTTGTCGCTCCAGCTTGGCTCAAAGGGAAAGGGAGGGAGGCGGGAGAGCTGTGCTGGAAAAGCTGCACCGTGTTTTACTGCCAAAATGAAATGTAGCTGTAAGAAAGAAGCAGAGAACAAGGAAATTCTGCTTAATCACCTATTGTCTGCAGTTGTTTTGCATTCTTCACCTGTCACTCCTTGCTGGAGTCGGACGTTGTTCTCCTGATGATGAGAACCTGACAGACGGAAGGTAATGAATGTGTAACTGAAGACCTGGGCTTTTGCACCTGCATTATTTATTCACCTACAGCAGGAGCTGCTCTATATTTAGTGTATGATGTCAGTGGCTTGTTTGCATCCTTAGGAATTGGCAGGGAGCCACATCTCACATGATATATGAAATCACTGATAAATGCTTCTTTTCACTGAAAGAAAAACAGCTTAATAAATGCGGCTCTTTTCTGCTTTCATCTCTTCCCTCCCCACCACGCTCCCTTCCCCTTCTGGGATTTGTCTCTCAGTGGCAGAGCTCAGCAGCATCTGTGAAGTGGAAATGAACAGGCAGTACCGCAGATCAAAATGAGGCTGTGGGTATGCTTGGGAAGTCGCTGCCCTCCCAAGCCCCCCTCTGCTCCCCCCTCCGAAGTCCTGGGGCTCTGCCAAAGACCTAGCCAAGCAGGGCGGAAGGGAAAAAAGGGAGCGAGGGAGAGCCTCCTCCTCGAAGCACAGGCTTTGCGGGGACGCTGGTATGCCTGGTATGTAATGAGTTTCAGTTGGGTTTTAGCAGGCAGGGGGCAGGGGGGACAGGGAGGGCTCCCACGCACATTGCTCGGCGCAGAAATGGCACCGTGACAGCTACTAGCAGTTATCTGTCTTGAACACGTCTTCGGTGCAAGCGTCCAGCAACACAATCTTACATTCACGCTTTCATAGGGGAAATGCAGCCGGAGTGCTTTTCTGGCATTGCTGCAAAACTAAAGGTCATGGAAAAATAGCAAGTTTTATGCATAAAAAATAGATTCTGGTGCCAGATCTTCAGTTGCCATTACCTGGCAGGTCTCCATCAAATTTCCATGCACCAGTTCGTGCCAGCTGAGGGTCTGAGCCTTAATTCAAACGTGGGGTGAGTCAGGGGGGTAAAGAAGATCAGTGCAGCTCCTAGCTCACAGGGGCATGCCCATCCTGACAACTTAGGGCTAGTTTTCCAAACTCATCAGGTGCCATGGTTTCATGGCATATCTCTGCTCTCCATGGCAGCAACGATAAGACCTGTAGGGAGCTGCAAATGTATCATTGACAGACCCCAAGCCTACAGCTTGGGGCCTGAGTGGGTTGTTGCTTTGACCATCACTTGCTCAGATAAAGAACGCAGCCTGCCATGGGGCCAGTGTCCTCAGCAGTGCCAAGTGACATGTGAGAAATAAATGTAAAATAGGTGATTGACCCACGGAAACAATCAGACCATTTGTTTCAGCAAGGATTTCTTGCAACGGGCAAAAGCAGTTAGCGTGAAGCCAAAGATTTACCCTCCCTTGCATTTCCCTACCACGGTTTAATGTAACTGCTGCCAACACAGACCCAGTGAGAAACAGGAGGGGGAAGACGTAGCTTTGCTGCAGAGCTGCTATGCTGCAGATGAATGACTTTGCCTGCTTATTAAACAAGCCCATTCAAGCTTCCGCTCCATGGCCATTTGCTTGATGGGTTTGAACAATAATGACAATAATGAACCAGGATTAAAAAAAACCTGCCCCTGAGAAATTCAGGCTGCTCCAGCAAATGGGATCAAATGAAGTTGGTAGTATCATGTGGCTTGCTAATGTTCAGAAATGACATCCATGTATCCTGAGCTTATTCAAACCAGCATTTTGCTTTGGTTTTGGTGAATAGGGCGACCTGCAGGTTAAGCATCAGAGAGACATTTGGGAGGAATTAAACAGAGAAAGGTGGGGACAGAGCACGAAAGGAAATTCTTTCAAGAACTTTAGCATAAAACATCCTTCTATAAAGGAATATGTGAGACAAGGTTTTAGATGAGATGGTTGTCCTCCCAGGAAAAACATCATGAAGTTGTTACAAAGAAACTCGTTAAAGAAAAAAGTCAGCCGATGCCACAAGATGATATCTCAGTAGTCCCAGATGTTCACTGTTCTGGGAAAAAGGAGGAAAGATTACTCTCAGAAATCCACCCTGTGTCAGTGGGGTACTCAAGAAAACTTGGAGTGAGTTTGTAAAATAAAGAAAGATGCTGCTCCTTGGAGTCATATAGGTAGCAGCCATAAATAGCTAGCTGCCATTTCAGGATGCTGAATGGATCCTGATGGCCCGTACCGGGCAGGAACCAGTATGATGGCTGCCATGGGATTGGAAATTAGGAAAGCTTGCCTCTTTCCTGGTCATGTAATGTATTTTCAGTATGATACTGGGAGATCCTGATAGCCATGTGCCTCCATTCCTCTCAGTAATACCGGAAAATCACTTCTTCCTTTGCCCCAAGGTTGTGATCCTTCACATGTTAAACACTCAGGACTGGGGTGGTCTCTCACCGTGCCTCCACCAGCTTGCTTGGTGGCAGATGCTCTGCTCTCCATTTGGGCTTTAGCCATAGCCATGCGACTACTAAGGATGACCATTTACACCTTGGCCAAGTCTCGCAGAATTGCCCCTCACTGTTAATACTCTGGCAAGCTGCAAGGAGCTTGTCTCGCTTGTGACTGGACACCTTTTTCTGCAGCAGTGTTATAGCTGAGGAACCAGGGCACAGATGTGGGGAAGGGAGGTGGACCCCCACTGATGGGACAGAAGGATGAGGCTCTTGAACTCTCCCAGCAGGATGCTGAAGGGACATGGCCGGGTGAGGACTTGTGCCCATTGTCACTCCCAGCACTAGCAGCCATCTGGGGAGTCGTAGCCAGCGCAGTCCTAGCTGCAGGCAGGGCGGGTGGCACAGGGAGCAGAGCCAGCCCCAGCAACTCCCAAGTGAGCCTGTGAAGCAGCTTTTTAATGTGTCACCCCCAATATCCCCACCATGATCCGCCCCCAGCTGCCATGAGCGTAGGGTGGTGTGTGTGGCTGAGCTGTGGGACCAGGGATTGAGAGCGATGGTTATGGGCTCTCCCAGCTTGCTCCTTCTTAAAGCTTGTGCATGCAAGGGAAAAGAAAAGACAGTGCCTGGTGTGCAGGCAAGGGTGCAGTGTTTTAACCCACACCTGGAGTGGTAGGAGTTTTCACAAGGGGGCCTGGACCTGATCTAGCCTAGCTTGCACTGGCAAATTTCCTACCGCCGGCTGTAGGCCAGCTTCACAGCTATGTGACATGCAGACACAGCGCTTAAACACCTAAGCCAGTTTTATTTCACACGTTTCATTATTTCAGGAGATGTTTCCATGGAGGTTCTCATTTCAGTGTAGCAGTCCCTTGTTTTACTGCAGCTCAAGACCTGACCATGACTTCAGCATCATTTAACAGCTGAGGAAACGAAGTGAGAGAAGGTTGAATTGACAGCGAGCTGGGCTAGTGGTGACACCGGCTGGTGGCCCTAAGCAGCAGAAAGTCCACTGAGGGGGGACTGAATTAGGAAAGCTGTGATCACCCTGGTTTTTTGCCTCCAGTGAAACCTAGGAGATGATAACCTGCAAACCTTTGCTTGGGAGCAGAGGCGATGGAGAGGGTATCCAGTGGATGCATCTTCTCAACAGCTCCCTGGAGCATGAAACTGCTCTCTCTGGGCTGAAGCCAGCAGGAGGGGCATCTTACACTTGCCATTTTTGACCAGAGGATTTAGAGTAACTAACTCTAAAAACACAAACAGTCAATTAGTTTTGGTGTTCTCAAATTGCTGTGTTACAGCAAGAGAGAGAGACAGAACGATAGGATGTCAATGACAGAGCTGGGAGGTTAAGCCGTATATGCTGGATCTCTCTCCAGGGCATAACCACAGCAAATACCTTCCTCTTTGGCCCACAACAGTTGCCTCTTAAGCCCTGTTAATCTGGATCAGTGACAGAGCTATTCTCTTCTAGAGGGTCAAAAGCACTTTTCACATATTTTCACATATTTTCTTAACACAGCAATAACCTGGGTCTTCACTACTCAAGCAAAAGGCAAGTTGCTCCGGTCATTCATCTTCATCTAGTACTTTGCTTCACGTGAAGCTGCAAATAAGAAAAATATCTACATATCCTCAAAGTCCCTAAACCCAAAGCATTTAATAAGAAATAAGCCATTAGTGACCCACCATTCCCTTGCATCCAGAACAATTTCCAGCTGAAATCCTGACAACAATGGAGTGATTCAAAGCTCGCAAATGTTTCATGAAGATTTTCTCAGAACATCTAGTCAGATGAATTTCACAAGTGGGCTCTGTTTGCCATCAGACAAATATGATATATACTAGATTCACCTTTACCCATAAACCACTCAAATGAGGCTTCATCAAAGAAAGTATGCTTTTCATCATGCTTTTTACTGGCAACAGGGCTGTGCCCAGAAGCACTTTGTGCTAAGCCTTTTTCTTGTAAATACTTACAGGCTTATTGCTCATCCTCCCTCATCCAGGACATGGTGGAGACTCAGGAAGGGGAATGACACTTCCACACGGTTGTTGACGTGGCTGGTGGGGAGCCTTTCTTGTGCTGGGCTGGGGAAGAGAAACAGCTTACTTCCCCCGTACTTTTGGAGCTCAGCCTTAATTGCAAATGTGATGTCCTTCAGTGTAATCAGTTATTCCCTTGTTCTGAGCTCTCCTAAGTGCCCGATTGACCTTCAATGTCCCTCTAGCTCTTTGTCCCTCCTGGCAACAGATAAGATAAAACCTGTCAATGTGTTGGAGAGCTCTAGCAGATCTTTCCTGTGTGCATTAGGTTGCAGTTGTTCCCTGACATTGTGTTGCCCGCTTGTCCGACTTTGGCTCTGATTGATAGAAGCTAGGAGAAGTTGTTTGAACAGATATGGCAACCCCATGACATGGGAAAAGACAGGGTCATCTTAGGCTCACCAGTGTAAGAAATTAAGTGATGAAGCAGTCACCCCCTGCCTCTTTTCTGCACATGTAAGGAACTATTTTGTGCCCCTTCCCCTATCTCTTGGCTGCTGGGGAACTGAAGAAAGTATAGTGGGACCTGTCAGCGTTGTCTTACCTTTCCCCTTCCCTTCCTCTCAGCCTCATCTCATCTGCCCTCCTTGCTCTTTCCTGCCCTTGCCTTTCTCATGCGTCTCCCTTAGCTCTTTCCTAATAAAGACCTTAAACTCCATCTCTTCTCACATTGATCATGGCAGTACAGGGGTATTTGCAAACTCATTTTATGTCCCCTCTGCTTCCTTGTTCAATCCCTTTTATCGCCTTGTCTCTCTTGAGATAGCTCTTCAGGTCAAGGACTGCCCCGTGGTTCAGACCTGTATGATGCCTTGCCAAGTGCAGATCCAGTTCTGCCTGTCCCCTGCACACAGCCACAGGCAGAACAGAGAAACCCCACATGCATCCCGATCCACCGTAAAGATCAAGAGCAGCAAGCTCTGTATTAAATTTGCCTTTCTGCCAAGAGGGCTGGGCTTGTCCCATGGGACAGTCCCGTTGGGCTCATGGGACCTTGTGTCTCTAGAGTGACGTGACTGGATGTGAAGCATAGCAAAAAAGATGTCACAGTGACAGTCAATATGTCAACAATATAGGTTAAAAAGACTTGCCTTTCAGAAAAGAGAGGCTCTAAATCCAAGAAATAAGGCCTTCACCAAAACCTCAAGCAGCAGGTCTTGGTCTTTTATAAGTCTGACCTATGGGAACCGGAACCAGGGGAAAACATCTTTGCTTTGTGTCATGAAGTCTCTTAATGGCAATGGACTTTGCTCCCTGGCAGGGAGGTGAAGCAAGCTGTTTGTGGCGTGCCTTGTGACTGCTTGGCAGGAGCCTCTCCTTCCTGCTGCCAACTGGGGATGGGGTTAGGTGTTCATTTTCAGGACCATCTGATGGGTTCCCCTTCCCAACACAACAAACAAACCAAACTCCAAAGGGCAGTACAGTTGCTGGACTCCTGGAAGCAGCTGTAGAAAAACATCTTTTTGTTGGTTTACCTACAAACTGAAGTGGATGGCCTATGCAGTGGAGCAAGAAAGGGGCAGATCTGGTGGGGTGTGTCTAGGCGCCCAGATCCTTGCAGTCAATGAGCCTTGCCTGAGCATCCCCTCAGCCTCCCGGCAGGAGGCCAAGAGGGATGCAGCTGACCAGAGGTGTCTGGCAGGGTGGGTTAGGCAGGGGGCCAGGAGCTCCGGGCAGCAGTGAGGGGAAGGAGTGCCTTTATGCAGCTGATTAGCTGTTCCTCTCTGCCATTCCCTGACTCCTTTAGAAGATCCTTAAAGCCTGAAGTGGAAACAGTGATGCAGCGTTGGGCAGCCGCTACCTAATTTTCTCCTGGCTCTCTTGCACACCACCCACAGCTGGTGGGGTGAGGCTTCCCTGAACCAGCAGCTCCACTGATACCAAATCTTCTGGCTGACAGGGAGTGGGCACACCAAGTGAGTGAGCTGCTGGCTACTTCACTGCTCTCCCAGGCTTTTAGTTTGGGGAAGCTGGTCACTCTGTGCTTGCGCTGTGGGTGGAACTTTTGTCTAGCTTGTCTCCTGCTCTGGCTGCCAGACCTCACATGGCCCCCTCAGCCCTTTAGGAGTGCCCAGGACATTATGGTGGCAACAAGATTGGCACGCTGGAGGAAGTTTAGGTCCTCCTTGGGGTTTCTCAGCAGCACTGGCAAAATTGAGTCTTGCCAGTTGAAAGCTGAGCAGCTAGGGTCACTCCAGCCATGGGACAGGGGTAACGATGGAGCTGGAAGGGGGAGACACGGGGCAGGACCCAAGTGACCTAGAGCTTCACCCCTCAACAGGCTAGCCACATCCTCCTCAGCTCAACCTCTAAGTGGTGGCAGCAGCAAGCCCAGCTCTCTGGCACTGTAGGTGCAGGCAGAGTAGCTTGGGGACACGGCTGTTTTGGTGCCCTGAGTCGTCTGCTGCCCTAAGCCTGTGGCTAGGGGCCAGCCCAGCAATACTTGTGTCTGGCAAAAGCCCGGCCCAAGCAGGACCAGCTGCTCCATCGCTCCGGCTGTGCAGCTGGGTCCCGTGCTGGCGGTGCAGGGTCATACCCGCTCTTTGGCCTGGGGGCAACACAGGCAGCAGTGCTCCCCGCTGGCGCTTGGCACAGCCTTTAACACCGGCGCTGCTGAGTTTGTGGGGTGAAATGGAGTCTGGGCCCAACCTTGCACGGTGGCTGCAATGAACGGGGCCGAGCAGGGAGGGCACGAGCAGCAGGCTTGCAGTGTCAAGACCATTGCATTTCCCCGGTTTTCTGTTTTTCCTCTTCTTGCAGCCAGCCTTTGGAAAACGCTGGGGTTCGGTCACATTGGGAGCCATGTGATCGCTGGGCTGTGGCCGCCTTCCTGCTCCTGGGCTGAGGCAGGCTGACACCCGCGGTGACCTCCTCACCCCGTGCCCTTGGCACGGCTGCTGGCATCAGATATCCCAGCTTCGCGTAGCTGCGACTCCCACTGGCGCGGGTCAGAGTTTTGCTTGAGGGACTAGAGCAATGGCAGCACTCCGGGCTGTTGCATGATGAGGGTGACTCACCGCTCCCCGCCTTCCTCTACACAACAAGCAAGGCCTGGACTTGTCCCTGCTCCCATCCCTGTGCCTTGGTTTCCACCAAGCCGGAGCAAGCAGACCTGCGAGGGATGGCCTTCCTTGGGAGGACCCCCTCCGCCCACGTTTGCCAGGCTGCTCTTCTATCTGGGTAGCAGTGGATGCTAAAATAGACAAAACCTCTTTTTCTAGTCATTTAACTCCATTCCTCCGTGTCAACCGCAGAAACAGCTGTGGGAGAAAACAGCTTTTTTCACCCATGTCTTGTTTCGGGGAGGGTTCCCCCCTCGCAGCGGGGTGGCTCACAGCTGCCCCGGGCTCAGGGCCGAGCCGCACCAGGCCCCTGCTGCCGGGGGCGCACGGGGGCTGCGAGTGCCGCAGCCCCTCCGTCCCCCTCCTCCTCTTCACAGCCCGTCGCAGCAGATTTCACTCACTCGCCACCGCCGCGACTTTGCTATTTCCCTCAAGGGTCTGGTCAGCATCAGATATGCACATGTGCAACATGCGTTTAAATCCATAAAAAATGTGCGCGCACATTTTGTGCGGTGACTGGCCCCTTGACTCACACAAAAAGCATGTTTTAAATGGGCTTGGAGGATTTGGGCCGTCGTTAAATTTCAAGGAACAAGGCCCGCTCCCACATTCCCGTGCACCGGGGACTTGGGGATGTGCACGTCGTGAGGGACCACACTCACGCCGCTGCTGCTGCCGCATCCCCCCGCTCCTCCCCGGCCACCTCCCCGGGATGAAGAAACAGGACTCCAGCACTTTCTCGGTGGCGTAGACTTCCTGCTGCAATCCTCCCCTCCCTCTCCAGCGCAGGGGAAATCTGCTTAGCCTTTACTTTCTCACACATGTTTCAGATGTGCAGGGGTGTGATTGTAAACAATGTCATCGGCCGTGCCAGAGCTGTCTGCTCCTGCCGCGCTCCCTTCCCAGCACCCCAGGGGTTCCCGTAACAGGGCGTAAAGCAAACAAAGCAAAACAGTAATCTGCTGTTCCAATGGCATTTTTTTGTTTTTAGAAAATGTTAATGATAGGTTATGTGATTACCCTAGGTTTGGCTCCACTTACTCTTTATTAAGCACATCTGGTATTTAGTAACAGTGTAAGTAGCAGGAGTTTTTCTGGCGCGCAAATGAGATTATCCCATGTTGCCATGCAGTATGGAAACTCCTCAGGGAAGCCAGTGAACTGCGTGGAGATACAAGACTTTCTTGTCGGCCGGGCATCCAGCCAGAATAGCTAAAAAATGTGGATTGGCACAGAGCTGTTGCCACGCAAACACTTCTGGAAATTTCTGTGTTCAGGCCTGCCAAATCTTTTATATGTAACATGAGTTTCTGTCTTCCTCAGCAGCCCGTCTGAAGCTTGAGCTCTCCTGTACACTTTAAAAAGGAAAAATAAAAAAAAAAAATCCAAGGCAATCTTTCAGTCCTGTTTCCAGCACGCCACTGCCAAGCTAACAATTTCACCGAATTAGGGGGAATTTCCTAAAACATTTGTTTGAGCTACATTGAGTGCAACATGTGGGAGACAACTGTGTTTCCTGGAGAAGAAAGGAGAGCTGTCTCCCCCAGTGGAGACTGCCTAATGTCTAGCGGGAGAAAAACAACCAGCCATGACAAGAAAATGTTTTTTAAAACTTGGCACGAGAAGCGGGTTTTATTTATTTTGAATGCCTTTTTCAGTCTGGTCAATGTAGTGTATGAAGAGAGGGATGGTGGAGGGAAGTCGGTGTTTTTGTTAGGGCCCAGGGCTCGGAGTCAGCAGGTCTGGGCTCTATTTCTGGCTCCACTGTAACCTTCCTGTGGGACTTGGGTGAAGCTCTTGGAGGTGAGTTGTTCCAGTCTCTGAGCTTCTCCATGCATTTAATGGGGGTATTGTTTGCCAGTTTCATACGTGTTTGTGTGAACTCAGGCTCTGCATCCAAAAATATTAATCCTCTACCTTTCTTAAAGAAAGGACTGGGAAGGATATGAAGCAGAAAAGCAAATGTTCATCTGTTGCTTGACTGTGCTTGGCTCCTGCTGTTGCAATACGCTGGCCTTTGGAGCTTTAAACTCGGTTGCTCTGTGTCTAGGGATCTTTGTGGGTGTTCCTGACAAACCCCCGTCAGTTTTGGCTTTCCCACCCCTAACAATGGGACGCATGCATTTATGCCACAACTTTGTTGACTTAGTGATGGTGCCCTTGGGAAGGAGTTAGTCCGGGTAGTTTCTAGACTTTTTTGCTGTGAAGAGAGAATTTGGCGTGGAGGCTGGCCATGAGCAGAGGGGATTCATCACAGCAACTTAAAAGCACATTGTGCACGATTTCTATATGGCCAGTGACTAACTCCAGCACTCGGGCTGTGCATGGCTGTCCTTTCCGTGGAGCAGCTCACAGCGCGGCAGGGAGCTACCTGGGTAAAAAGCCCATGAAAGGAGTGCGAAAGCACCCTGCCAGGCACTGGCTGGCTGCTGCCTGGCGGCTCAGCTGTCCTCTGCGGTGAACTTCTGATGCAACTTCCAGCCACAGGAAAGAGCATCTCATCCAAAGAGCTGACTCGGCTCCAAGCTGCATACCAGAATAAGTGGAAGAGGGGATCTGGCTCTGCTGCTGCATGCCTTTGACCACAGCAACCATCCCCACCTCCAAGAGGGGCAAGGGAAGGGGCAACCAGCAGCCTTTCGTCTGTGACGCACCAACAACGCTTTTTGGGAAAGCAGGAGAGGATTAGTAACAGTGACAAAACAGGCATAGCTGTCCACAGAAGAAAAAGATAAACTTGGAATTTTCCTGCCTGCTGACCCACCCTTTGATAAGCCCAACTAATGGCCTCCCCACGAACTACCTTGTGCACAAGTGGAGCTTCTTTTCAGCCCACTCTTGTCTCTGTAAACATCGCTCCCATGACTGTGGCTCCTGTGGCTGTAGTGACATCCGCTGCTTGTGAAAGACATTTAACCTGGGTAGCTAATGGGTAAGGATACAGAAGGTTTGCAGGGCAGTGAGGTGCGAGGGAATGAGAATAACCCACAGTGTAAGGAAGGGAAGGACTGCAAGAACGGGGAATAAGAAGGTGTAAGAGTCAGGGTGAGAGAACTTAATTTCCTCAGGAGGCAAAGATTAAAGAAGAGAAAACATTGGACAGGGAGAACTAGGGTGGAGAGAAGATCAAGGGAGAAGTGACCAGCCAGAGCAAAGAAACTGAGGAGGATGGTGGCCACGAATGAATAGGAATGACCAGGGAAAAAAGAGAGAAGTAGGTAAAACCACTGTGAAAAGCAGTGACATAATGAGCAAAAGAAGAAAAGTATTTTCAGAAGAGGGAATGCAAACTAAGATAGGAGAAAATGACATGAAGAAGACAGAAAAAAGCAGAGGTGGAAGGAGGAAAAATAAGATAGAGACATGGGAGAAAGCAGGTGAAATAAAGAGACTCACACTGTTCTTAGGTTAATGCAGTTTCTTTTTACTAGTTGTATTGTGTTGCAATGTCCCAAGAGGCATTTTGTTTCTGTGGCTCTTTTGACCACTTATGGCTGATTATTCTGGGTTCCATGACTAAGTAATTAGGAGAAAAGGAAGAGAAAACAGCCTAAAAATCACCCGGATGTGTCACAAGGCTTTGTCTGAAGGACTGTTCCCTTCAGATGGAATTGTTTCTAGAAAATAGCTGAGATGCTGACATCCCCAGTGTAAATGTGGCTGGCCTCTATGTTGCCCGGGCAAGCTGTTGGGGCTCAAAGATTTCTGAACCCTCCCCACCCACTTCGCTGCAAATGACTCTGTTCTGCTTGGGAGGGATGATGAAGACGGGAGGATCCCAGCAGAATCCTCTTGCCAGCACGTCTCAAAATCCCAAAGCTGGCTCTGATCCTGCAGGATTTGACCAATATTTGTTGAAAGTGGAGCAACTCAGAGTGCAGGGTGGCTTGGCTCGACACCCCACTCAGTGGGAAGTCAGCAAAGCAGGAGTGGATAGTAGATTTCTCTTCTGATCTGACACTCCTTTTCTTTCCATGCTTTGCTCATATTAACTTGGTGCCTTTTATTTACTTATTGAAGTGAGATGTAAACATTTTACATTCAGGAGGCAGATGGACCTGGCAATTACTGCATCACTAAGAAACCTGAAGCCCTGGAGTAAACATCAAAGGAGAGCCTTTTCTCTGGAATTATATAATCCCTGTTATGCACACGGGGATTAAACAACACCTTACAGTAGAGGGGCAGGGCAGCTTACTTAACATAAGCAAGGCATGTAACTGCACTGTACATCTTAAATCACGGTTTCATCAAATAGAAAATCTGGCATAAAAAGTGCCCTGTGCTGGACCAGGACATCACAGCCACGTGCTGCCAAACACTGAACAAGCACAAACTTACTGTGTTGGTTCAGTTATGTTTGACAAATTCTGGCAGACGCTGTACCGAATCAGGTAATGTCTGTCCTCCAGTCAGCATAAAACTGGCATAAATACCACATCGTGTGCTCTGACTAATTCAACAGAAACATAATTGTGTGCTTAGGCCAGATCTGGATCCAGTATGCACAAGGAGGTGCTCCTGCAGTGCCAAAATCTTATATTAATGAAGTTGGAAGCAGAGCCATGTGCATTAGCTGCCTGCTCTGAATTCTTAGGAGTGGCAGCAGTCCATGGCAGGGGGCTTTTTCAGAACAACCATAAAAGGCCATTTTTTTTTTTTCTGGGGTGACAAAATTATTTCCTTTGTTTCCAATAATCTTAGCATTTGCGAATACTGAATTGGTCCTTTTGTTTGCTGCACTTGTTTATTGCAGATTGTAGTCTCAGCGCAGCTCGTGTTAGGATGACCAGTTCCCCTGCTCTCCATCACTGTCATATTGTCAAACACAGTTATGCTGGTCTGTTTAAAGATGCTGACCAAGCATAATGTTGGCTGCATTGCCATGAAAGTAGTTTGCCATACCAGAATTGTTGTTTTAAATCAAACATTTTAACTCATTTGAGATCGAAGGAAATAAGTTGGTCAATCAAAACACTCCCCTTGGTTTGTCTTAATGTACATATGCCAGTGATGTGCCAGAACAGCCCTCGGTATTTTCTTGTTAAAGTTTCATGACCAAATTGAAGAGAAGCTTGGAATGATTTCTCTACCTCTGGGGAAAATCACAGACTCTCAACATTATGCTTAACCATCCCTGCTTGAGAGGATTTATTCCTGGGGCTCATAAAACATTCTTGAAAGAGTAAAATTTTTGCCTTGTGACTGCAGCATATTGCACCAAGTGTCGGGCACTTTCAAAACAATTTCCTGAGAGGATGTGAAAGGTAGATTGGGATCCAAGGGGACACATTTTTCTCCTTTTCTCTCATACTCCCAAGGCTCCTTCCCACTTCTGTAGGAAATGCAGTGCAGAACACTAATCTTGGTCGACTAAAAGGAATACTTTTCCTCATTTCAAAGAGGAAAGCAAGTCTCAAAAATTGAAGCTAAACCTGGGTAAGTGTAATAACGCTTGGCACTTACATGCAGGTTTTCATCTTCTAGCCACTTTACATTAAGTAATGAATCCTCAGGACTCCCCTGTGGAGTAGGTGGCTGAGTATTATTACCCCCTTCTGCAAATGGGAAAACCGAGGCAGAGATGTTAAGTACCTTGCCTAAAGCCACTGAGGGATTCTGTTGTAGAGGCAGGATCAGAGGTTAGGAGTTTTTGTGCTTTCAATTCCCATATCTATTGTGTCACTTAAGTACGGAGCCATAATTGAATATCGTAATGACCCGGGGGTGGAGTGATTCCAGCTACTCAGATCTGAGCATGGCTCCTCTGATGGTCAGAGACTCAGCAGTGCAGTCGCACGCAGTCGGATGGAGCACGATTGCCTAATGGGTAGGATAAAGAAGTGTCATTCTTTTTGGCTTCCTCAAACACACTGTTGGGCAATGTTCACCAGGCCAGGTCTCAGCTCAGCTCTCCAGCAAGCTGTGTCTTCATTTTAAGGCTTAAGGGTAAATGCTTTCCTTGAGGGGTGCTTTCACAGTAAGAAATATACTTTCAGAGGCAGATGTTGCCATTAAGACCAGGGTTAGTGATCCTCTACCTTTGTGTGAAGCTTATTGTGATAGAACAGGCGAGTCCCTCTCTAGCTAATTTGTGCTTGTGCAGGAGTGTGAAAAGAAACCCATATCTCAGTGCTCTGGGCTAAAGCAGATTCTGCACTAGCTTTAGGAATAGGACTTTTGTGATCTGTGGTCCTCACGTTAGACATGGAGGATCGTGGTTGTCCATCCAGCCGAACGTGTGGAGATGGATACTGCCCTACAGTGAAAGACATGAGCTCAAGGAGTGGGCAGCCTGCACAGACCATGATCACATCACCTGACTGGGAGCACAGGTCCTGCTTTTCACAGGGCTGCTGGGAGGCTTCACAGATCTTGGCCTTGTCCTCTGACCAGTGTGCATCTGGGACAGGGAACCACATATCGAAAAAGAGAGTATAATGCGAAAACCACGAGGAAAACTGTCATTAACTGCCACACAGTTGCTATCACAAATAAAAGGAAATGCATTCCCATGAATTCAGGAAAGAATTCTCCCATTTCAGCGTTCCCCAGGCAAAGAAATTATTGGGGTTTTTTTGCTAAATGCCTGTTTCTGTCAACAGTATTTCCTGCATGTTGCCGAACCATGTTGCTGTTACATCAAGGTGCCATCAGGCATTAAAGCATAAGAACTGGCTTGTACCTCTCACAAGCTGCCAATGTATATTTATGTGGTGTAGGATGATACATCAAAAAGGGAAGGTCCATAACATGCTCTTGGTTGCTAATGTTTTCTTTCTGACCCTTCCATTAATATGCAACGGGCATGAATCCATCCATCTACCCACTGACTCTGGCTCTGCACGTAGCGCACATGTTATTCCAGTTGGGAAGTGGAGTCTATTTCACACCTGATGGGGCCTTCGCTTTGGAAAGGAATCAGAGGGTTTGGAACCGGAGACTGATCCACACCCCAGATTTATTTTGTTTATGCATAGGAAAAATGTGGAAATCCCCAGCTGCTGCATGAAGTGGCCTGGGTGAGGATGATTCTTGCACCGAAAACACAGGACCACCTTTGTTCTGAGAATGAAAAGGTGACAGTTTCTCACTCCTGTGAATCCGTCTAAGGATTTTGCCCCGAAAACCACCTAGTTCTACTAATTGGTCACTGGAGATTATGAACATCAGCCTTGCATGAACATTTTAAAACAAAATACCATAATGATCTTTTTGGAGTTCTCTGACTAATTCTAGGAGTACGGCAATGAAGTAGGGTGATTAGAGTAAGACAGATTGTGTGATAACACCCGAGTCACATTAGCTGGGTTGTCAGAGATTACTGGACCACACCATAGGTGTGAGAGAGGCTGGGAAGGCAATGAACCTTGCAGGGTACTTACGCTAACTGATATGTATCTTGCATTTTAAAATACAAGAATACAAACTCCACCTAGACCAGAGTATTAACTTGTCTGGAGTCTTCTCACTCGAGTCTTTTGTCCTTTGGAGAGGAGAGCCCTGTGCTCAGCATTGCTGGGCCCTGAGGAGCCTGGCTGAGCTGCATGCAGATGCAGAATAGGTCCCCTTGGCTGGGCCCTTCATACATGACCCCTGGTGTTCACCTCCCATGATCAGAGCGCGGACCATTTGCTGCAAAGAAGGTTCTCCCCATTGCATTTGATGGCGGTAGGATTTTTGCTAAACATGAATGTTTCCAACTGTGTAAAGTGTTTATAAAGCACACAACACATGTCTGACTGAGTAGAGTATGTTTTTAATATAATGTAGTATAAGCATGTGGAAAAAATAATGGAGACTGTTCTCCATTCAGAATTCAAGCACAACAAACTGTAATTACATCAACATTTTTAGAACATGTTTTTTCTTAAGCATTTCATTAAATATTAAGGAAATATAAACACATATGTTAAAAATTGTGCAAATGTCCTATGGATTGCATAGGAAGGACTTGGATTTTCCTTTCACATTGGGATTGCATCGTAATTCCATGAGGTCATCTTTGACTGCTGGCGAGGAGGACGGGGGCTACAGCTCCCTCCCTGTTACGTGTGTATGTGCTGCAAAGGGAGGGCATGTCTAGAGCACTGACATGTATATGGCATGCTAAAATGTATCTTCACTTAAGCTATTTGCCCCTTTCTTACTTATTTTGAAAGGGAAATAAGCTCTTTCCTCCATTATTTTCATGTGAGCAAAACCACTTAAGTCCTTTGCTGGAGAAAGGACGCTCTTTGGTCATCCAACATTTTACCTCTTCACAAATCAGAGATGGGGGTAATATAATTATATTAATGCTCTCAACCGGTCTGGTTTATAAGGCTGTTATAATAAGACCATCCACTCACTTAAAGTGTATTCTTTTTAAAAACTAAAGGCACAGGAGCTGGTGTCGGGCCAGGCAGCAGTGCGTGCCTCTGCGAGGTGGGTGGATGGAAGGGGCCATGGCTTCTGGGGACCGAAGGTGTAGAAATCAAGGAAGAAGTTATGAGGCCAAACGCTGTCCTCTCCCCGCTTTCATCTCCCCGCACCTGTCCTGCCCTTTGGGGTACCTCCTGCCCCGCTCCTGCCTTCCCTCTTTTGTTCTCTGAGCCTTTCTGCCTGCTGGAGGGACCTGGAAAACCCTCCCCGCACACCACAGCCCCCCATCGCTCCCACAGGCAGCCCTGCCCGCAGCTACCGCTGCTCTGGCCAGGACCCAGCTGGCAGGGAATGAAGAGCAAGAGGAGGGAGGGGCGGCCAAAAACAGCATCGTGCCATGGCAGCTCCTGGCAAAAGGGAGGCAGAAATGCAAGGAAACGCCTGACAGGCGGGTGAGGTTGCAGCTGGGTGCTGGTGAGCATCTCAGGGGTGCTTTATGCCATGTGGCTGCTGGAGTAGGTATGAGCTAATGTGGACAGACACCTATTTCCTCTATTTTCAGTTCCAGTGAAAGGTAGGGGTAGTTACTCAGTGAAATCGACAATGACTGCTGTGGAAAGGTTGCTTTGAGCCGTGCCTGGGAAAGGACGGGTTTGAGACTGTTGCCTTTTTAATCTCCACAGGCCGTGTAACTGGATTTTCCCAAAATACTAACCCAGCTCCCAGGCTGTTCTGTGTAGCTGACCCCCTCTGGAAACCCTGAATGATGTGGTTAATATTCTTCTCATATCTGCCAGGAGTTAACCCAAGGACTAATATTACTGGAACATCAGCTTCTATTTTAAAGTACCGTTTTCCTAAAATTCCCCTTAAATTTTATCTGATAAAGGAGGACTAGAAGGAAAAAATGCATTGGCCTGCAAAGGTCCTCATCACACTAGGTGTTGGATACAGGCTGGAATTCATCTACTTTTTTACCCACAGAGTTTATCTCAAAATTTTATCTGGTGCAAGAACATAGAAACTTTCACAGTTATGACACCAATATCCTGTGAATTAAACTGGTGTGGGGTTGTCGCTTACAGGAGGTAGGGTGATGATCCACTTATGAGCAAACCAGTGCTGTAGACTGGTTTTAGGGTGCAGTTAAGCACTGGAAGGGCTTTCCAGGGTAGAAGTTGTAAAGCCAAGACTATATTTACTGGAGGTTACTCAGGTTTTCAAAGTTCCTCTCTTATGAGCAAGCCAAATTACGGCTCAGATAATTACATAGTAATTCAGGATCCCTGGATTCCTCTCCTGCTCGTGTCGTGTCTTAAGGTACTGGGGTTGGTGTCCACTGTGGAATTGACACACTGGCTGTGGGGCTGATGGGTTTTGACTGCTAGGGACTTGCTGTGAGTCCTTCACTCTGCCTCCGTGCTGTCTACCCTGTAGAGCTGCTGTGAGGCTTCGTTAATCCCCACAGAGCCCTCTGGTACTCACAGAAGTACAAAATGTTGTCATAATTACATAAAACCCCATTTTATTCCATGCTATAACTGATAGCCCATTTTATTTTCCAGTCCCATTTTGCTTGTTTTCTTCTGCTGCTACATCACTTAGTAAAGGAATTGGAAGGCTCTTCTTGTACGTGATGAACAGCCAGCCCTTTCTCAATGTGTGGCCCTCGCCTGGACTTGCCATTATTCGAGGTGTAGATGGGTTTGTGTACAAGCCTGCGCACACACGTGCACGCTTGCAAAAGCACACGCTGGGTGAGCTCCAGGCTAGCCATTAGATTTCCCCTGCTATTACTCTACTGTACATATTCCTAGTAGATTAGAGCAGAATTTTTTTTATACGCTCTTCTATAAAAAGTGTGCTATATTGATTGCAGCAGAGTGAGCTGCTGTGGTTGATATCTGAGCGCTAACCCAGATAGGGATTAGCATTACATCAGCCATCAGGCGAGGGAACCTGGCGAGCTGCCAGCCTGTAAAAATGGAAGACATTTGCGTCACTGTTCCCTTGGTAATGCTTCTTGGAGCCGTGTCAGCTGTCCCCCGAGGTTGTTTCCTTAATATGTCAACAGACATTCCTGAATCTTTAATGCTGAATAGCTCTTTTTCCTCTTCCAAAAACACTTAGGTGACAGAGTAGCTAGTGTCTCCCGCTGCCCTATGCATTAAAAAATTATACACCTATGTAGATCAGGCTTAATACCTTTTGGGGGAGGGTCACAGCAGTTACAGTCAGATCTGGGTGAAGCAAAAAGCCCATCTGCAGCGTGATTGCTGTTTGCATGCACTGAGGAAGCCCTGTTCAAAACCACTCCTCCTTTGCTTCCGAAGCATCCCACTGGAGGGAGTGAAAGCGTCTGGGTTAGATTAGTTGTTGGAATTTGCTAACATTTGGGATAAACTATCTGACCTTGCTTTAGGAATTCCAGCTACATACAATAACTCCAGGTTAATGCCTGAAAGCTGCAGGACTGTGCGCAGTGACCTCTAGCTTCCGGAAACCATTTGTTAGTGCCAGTTGTGAGAAATAGTCGGAGGTTTTATCCAATGACATTTTCACCTTTCTCTTTCGCCGTGCAGCCCGCTGCTATTTTTGACTTGAATAATTAAAATGCAAGTAAGGTACACTTGACCAAATTTGAGCATGTGCCCTTTCAGCTGAAAGTAAACATCCCCTATCTAAAGGACCTTTTGTTCTTAGGCGACAATTTTAAGTTTGCTGTGCAGTTGTTGTAGTAATTAATCACAGACTTGTAATTTAATAGTTCGGGAAGAGCAAGCAAAGAAGTCATTCTAAGAAATCACTTTGGTAGTAACTTCATTTTGGTCAAGGAGCGTTACTAAGCATTCGCGATAATTTATCACTGTCATCCGCATTTCACACAATCGACTGACCAAGACCGCCAGAGCAGAAAGCAGCTCTGCTTGTTAATACTCGGTTCTGCTGAGGGGACTGCAAGCTCTGTTATTTTGCAATCTTTATCCAGTATTGAAGGACTTCCAGATTCCTTGCTTGAGGAATTTGACCTCAGCGGTGGAATTTGCCTCCCGCGTAGCACCCCATGCAGAGCTGTTTCCTTAGGCTGCAGAAGGTATCCGTATGCCTGGAATGGGCAGGCAGGGGGAGGGAGGTGCTCGCTGGGGTCCAAGCGGAGGCAGGACCCCGAGACCTTCAGGTTGAGCTTTTGCATACGCCCATGTACGTACATTTACAAGGAGGACCGACGCTCCTGCCTAAGCCCTGTGCCTGTTTGTCTTTATGGTTGCCACCTGGCTGGTCTCCAGCTGGCACGGCCAGCTTTACACTAGACAGACAGGTGACCGGTGACTCAGTTCAGTGGGAGAACATGGGGAACCCACTACAGGGCTGAGGCCAGAGGCAGGCAGCCCCAGGGAGGAGTAACCTTGCCCTCTGCTGTCTCGGGGTGCCGGAAGAACTGGCTTTCCCCCGAGGCCCGTGACACCTGAATCCTGCATAGAGATAACCATTGCTCAGCCGCTTGGTCCGCAACCCAGCTTCCCCAGAGCCTGCTGCTCATCGGGGTCAGAGCCAGACAGTGATGGCTGTTTGTTCTATCCTTGTCCTCGTGCTGCTGCTCTGCTGGGGAGGGAAACCTGGAAGAGGGCGGTGGAAAAAACGTGACTCACGGGGGTAATCCAAAACTGGGACACGGTCATGTGCTGGAGGCAGGTGGAGAGTGCCAATTTCCAAATCGAGGGGTGTTTGGCTGTAGGCTACCAGCCTGGCAAGAGAGAGGAGCAAGGCCCCGACTGAGCAGCTGGGCTTGACACAGATGCCACAGGCAGGACTGACCTCAGCTGTAGCTGCTTTTGCTTCTTGGCTGCTGCAGAGGCTGGCACAAGGCTGTGGTGGCCTTCTTGAGGGAGATCGCATCTGTGCTGTAGATCTCCTTGAGGGAGAAGCCCCACAGCAGGGCCAGTGGTGTGGGGAGGGCAAGAAGAAGTGAAAAGGTTCCTTCTCTGAGACAGAGCTTGTAACTTATCCATCTCAGGATCACCTCCTTCCCTCAGTTCACCTGCTATACACCCCAGTTTTCTCACCAAGTGAGATGAGCCCCAGATCTTCCTTCAAAGCCCCAACTCTCCCCCATTGTCAGCCCTGTGGCTCCTCTCTGTCTATTGCTATCATGCACTTCTATATATAACACACGACTCTTGTCTGCTGCAAAGGGCGTTTTCTGAGGTAAAGTTAAATACATGGCAAAACCTTCAGAAACAGAGCCTTGAAAATACAATTGCTCTATCCTGACTGCTCATGTCATTATTCAAATAGATAGTCGAATGAAGGTCAGCTCTTGAATAGGTTTGAATTTTTATGGTGCTGTGAATGAACTGTCTCCTAGTCCCAGAAAGCTGCAAGTTGAGGTCTTTTGTACCGCTGAGAGCGATGCTTTGAAAACCACAGTGATATCTGAATCCCTGAAACTTCTGTCGCACAAGAGTACTGCTTACAGTCACCGAGTAGCTGCAGCTGTAGGAGGTGGGTGCCAGCTTGCCCTTGAGCTCTGCACATCCTATCAGCTTTCCAAGCATGCTTCCTACCCTTCTCTGGGTGCAGTTCAACACTCCCTGCCTGTGTGCTCAGAGAAGGTAGCGGGAACCTTGCCACTGACCTCGGCGGACGTAGGAGTACCCTCACAACACTGACAGCAATCTACAAAGCCCCATATAAGAAGCACTTTTTATGTCCTCTTTCCATGCGTGATGCCAGAATGAAAGGCTTCAGGGACTATGCTGACCAGCTTTTAAATCTGACTGTCTGAAGCAAGCGATCCTCAGAGGCTGGCAGAGATTTGTCACATCATGTTCCTTCACCTGATCTAAGCACGCCAGCTTAAGTGAAATAGTTTTGATCCAGGATGTTCTGAAACAACTCACTGAAACTGGTCACTGGAGGACTAGGCAATATCCCTGCCTCTATTTGTGCTGCAGCAACACTCCATCAAATTAGCCCTGGATGCAAGTCTGGCAAGCTAACATACATCCATATCAATATGCTAGGCTGTCTGCAGGATTGCAGATTCCATGGTGACTTACTGTTAGTCATTGTTTCCCCATGACTTTGTGCTTTTTAAGCCAAATGCTCAATATTCTGGGCAGGTGTCATATGGTGCAACTTCCTGCAGCTGTAAGCAGCGAAAGTCAGCAGCAGCCCAAGGAAATACTGAGTTAGGAAGGTGTGTCTTTCTGATGGTTAGCACAGGTCCTCAGGTTGCAATCTGAAGGACAGCGTTGCCTCAGCTTCACCTGTCTCACTCTCTCGTGAGAAAGAGATAGCACTGGCAGTAACTAGCGTATCTAGTGACCCAGCAGTGAGCATATTGCCTTTTGTTTTCAGAGTATAGTTTGAAATGAGTCATCTACAGGTGAGTCAACTCATAAGTTGCAGGGAGAGGGTGACAGGCGCTATGGTAGCAAAGGAGAGCTACGCCAGGCCTATGAAGAAGGGTATCATGTGTCCTTTTGTGATGCCAGAGGATTTAGAAACTCAGGCCTGTTTTGGGGGATGGCCGCTCAGCCAAAGGTTCCCATTAAAAATGGCTCATCAGCTAACTGTGTTTGTCCATGCAAAGCAGAAGTTCTGTGTCCAGCTGTTTTTCTTAATGCAGGAAAGAAGCCTGGTTCACCTCAGCCCCTCAGCTCTGCTCAGAGTGAAGTGCAGGGGAAATTCCATGAATATCAGGGAACTTGGGTTAAAACAGTTCATACAGAGACTTATTTGAGATTCCAGATGTTTTGAATTGTCTTTGTAAAAATCAAACAATCTTTTAATACTTCATCAACCTTATAAAAATCTTTTTTGTTTGGTTTTAACCCAAACTCATGCTTGTCCTGGATGTTTTATAGGTCTGTGCTAATGGATATCAACAGTGCTATGACTCCGTCTGTCAGTTGCAGAAACCCAGCTTGTCCTCCTGTGCCCTGACTTAGGAAATCTCTTGCTCAAGACTCAGGCCAGGAAAAGGAGCAAATGAATGTTTCATTGCGTAGCTGCAGAATGTGGCTATAGTGAATGCTTGGAAGACCAAAGGGTAGATAGCCCTGCCGAATGGAAACACTAGTTATTTCTGGCTAGTACGTGCCTCATGTGAGAAGCGTATGCTGTATTTTTGGACACCTCTGACGGCAAGTGAGTGCTCTTGAGGGCACGGATGGGAACAGGAGGTAGGGAGATTTCTGAACCTTAAGGACATCCACAAAGGATATCTACGAAAATGCCCTGATGGGCCAAGGAAACAGCGTTGAAGGTAATGAATGTATCCCAAGCAAGGTAATGTTTCTAAGTGATTTCACTGAAACAACACAGCATGTGCTGGGTGTCACATTCCTCAGATGAGCTGGTCCTCAATGAAATCTTTCAACCAGCTTGCCCGCAATAAATATAAGCAGCAGATGGCTGATGATATGAATAAAGCAGGTAAATAAGAATACCGTACAAATGTAGGGCAGATATAACCAAACCAGGGCTAGACTTCAGCAGAATTCACAGGCTGCTGATGGCTACAGGCTAAAATGGGTACCTGCTGTAGGGAGACGGGCCATTGATCGCTGGTTGACGTGGCTGTCCTGGTGTCAGTGGAAGGCTGTAGCAGAGCAATGTGCCAACAAGCAATCTGCCACTGCCACTTCCCTGCACTCTGTGCACATCAGGTCTCTGGCGCTGGGAATGCACTAGGAATCAGCCTTACCAATGCCTGCCCTCTGGGGATGAATGCCAGAGTTCTCTGAATGGATATTTCCTTTTCCTTTTTTCTTGGGTTTCATGAAAAATTCAAAAGCTGCTGATAGTTGATAACTCTTCTTTTTTTGTGGTCCCTGGTGTTACAGCTGCCAATGGAAATGAGGATGCCTCTGAGCCCCCACCCTGAACTGTGTGGTTTTATTGAGACCCCGTCTTCTATGTCAATAATGATAATTCCTTCCATGCCTGTTATTCCAATTCTACCCTTCCATTCTGGGGTTTCCTTCAGTATAGTAATACACTTCCCAATCATTTCCCCCACTAGTTTCTGTAGATTTTTCTAGCAAAGACTGGTGTTCAGATCTCTGTGCTGGCTTTGGGTGTGTAGTAGATTTTAGAGTGGGAGCATGAGTGAACAACTGTCCTGATTTTACGCTATGGCACGGGTGAGTGACAGACAGAGGCAGGGTAGTGATTGCCTGTGTGGAGGATGTTACCTGAAGCTGTTTCCCAGAAGGTGCAGGGTAGGAGTCATCTGACCAAATGTAGATGTCTGTATCTGAGTATTCATCTTGATTCCCTTTGTAGTCAATGGAGAAAAATAAGCACTTCTCGGGTGTGATTCATCTTAGTCTAAAGGAGACGTATAAAGTAAATCAGATGATTCACACGCCAGACATGCCTATTTCTCTTCATTGAATATGAAAGGTGACTGGCTCAAATGTAGATCTCTAAAGCAGGGTGAGACAAATCCCACTCAAAGCATCATGTTTGAAATGGCAACTCAGGAAAATATGCAGAAATAACATCCTCCCAGTGAGGCAGTGTGCAGAGAGTAACTCATACACCTTTTCTACAGCTTTTCTCTACACCTGCCATTAGGAGAAGCACGTGTACTGGGGAGGACATGCCAAAAGTTTTTTTATTTGTTGACTTCTTGATCAGGGAGATGAGGAGATTTCTGTGGGTCTGTAATGCGGAGGGGAGCAGAGAAGGTCTGTGGGTCTAACCCACCCAGGAAGTGTGGTGCAAAGGTGGCAAGCATGATCGGTAGTTCAAGATTCAATACTGTGAGAAAGCAGCATGTTGAAGCTTGGTGTTGCCATGGTGCATGCCTCTTGCATCTCACAGAGTGGGCCAGGGAATATTAAACACCAGTCAGGCTGAAACAGCCTCCAGTCTGTGCCCAGAATGATGGAGAGGTTGTAGCTGGGAAAAGGAGTTTAAATTTGCCTGATGCTGTACTGTGTTTTGTAGAAGAGCTTCCCCCTGCAGCCATTTCTGGCTGCACGCTGGTGATGCTCTCCTCCATGATGACTTCTGTCCATCCATCCTTGTGGAGTTCTTAAGCTCCGACCGTGCTGAGTCAGTCAGTGCTTGGCCGCCCTGATGAATCGTCCTGTTGACGGTGGTAAGCTATTGCAGTGAGCACAACAGGAATAACGAGGCCTGAAGTCAAATTAGTGTGGAGGCAGGCTTTAGAGATATAAACAGACTCCTCTTCTTGTTTTTGCCCAGTAATGTCCTATGGATACGTGCATTTTGGAGAGTCTTCTCCAAGTGGGAATTTCCATCTGGACACAGCATTTTCAAGAGGGCAATCAAGCCAGGGCCCTGCTGGTGGTGGATGGGGAAACATGATGGCTCATCAGTTTCCTCCGTTGGACAGGTGCCACCATGGCTGCTTACCAGCCGCTGGATGGAGGGCAACATCCTCTCAAGGTGATCCCTAAGCAGGAAAGGGCATGCAGAAAGCAGACACGACCAGACCAGAATGTGCAGTGACACAGTTTGTGATAGAAGTGGGACATTAATGTTGTAACTGCATGAACTTTCAAGCGACCATGATCTCTGTGACACAGTTGCTCTTGTTCCAAGGGCAGGGGGGTGTTTCCTGCAGTTAAAACCATCAAATAATTAAAGGGAAAAAAAAGTGGTGCATAGAAGCAAAGACAATCTGAGATGCATTTTTATAGGTCTTTGTAATATAACACTTCCAAGACTGCCAGGCATCGGTGGCGGGTCCCTCATTTGCTTCCAAATATGCTGACTGTCAGAGCGCGATGCCAGGCTCTAGGCTGGCTCAGGATGGAAAGGATGATTTTGGAGGTCTTGTACAATTTAACTCTGCAGTGAGACAAGTTAATTGTCTCCAGGCCTTCACTGGTGTATTTTATTGCTTATTATATGAGGCCAGGGTTGTTGTGATGGGACCTTTATAAACATCTAAAAATAAAAAGTTTGCATTTCATTTTGAGGTCTGATGCTGAACCTGAGGACCATACTGGAGAGCTGCAAGGTGAGAGGCTGTGGGGCTCCAGAGGTTAACAGGGTGTCGGGGCAGGAGGCCAGCAGCCTGGTTACACAAAGGATGAGAGCAATGGCTCTTGCCTCAGCACCCAGTCCCCAAGAGGCCGAGAGCTGGAATACTGGAAAAACTGGACTGTCCCCTTCTCTTTCCCAATCAATCCTGTGTAGCAATCAAAGTGAAAGATTGGCATGTGACTCAACTGCTGGCCTAAGCTCCTGCACTAGTGTCCTGGGAAGGGGCTTCCAGTGGTGTTGCAAGGCCTGTACCTCTCCCCCAGAGAGCCAACAACCCTGTTGATTCCTACTGCCTATGGGACATGGAAGAAAAAGCCAAACTTTTGGTGCACATCTTCCATCTTGTGTGTGCTAGTTGTAATACAGGACTTTGCACTCCTTCTATTCAACTTGGACAATTCTTAAGGAAAACGGCCCCATGACCTTGTAGAGTTTAGATGATGCAGATCTCCACAAAGACCTTCTGCGGCTTTGTTGAACGGGTTGACTTTTATTTTTTCCCTCATTAATGAGGTATGCCAGATTAGGCTGAGAATAATGTTGCAGTGACTGGAGTCACACAACTAGTAAAGTTCATGGGACTGACATGATGTGGTATGAGGGAACCCTCAAAGTTTTCCATTAGCCTGGATCAGGAAGTTCCTCCTCACCCCCTCTCTCAGAACTAAATAAGAAAAAAACTCCTACATGCAACCTGAAGTAAAAAGAGTGAATCAAGTTTACAAAGTTCAGTTCAATCCTTGCAAAAAAAAAAAAAAACAAAAAAACCACCAACCAAAAGAGCAGAATTAATATAGATTTATACTGATAAGTATATCTTTAATACGGTTGTTTTGGTTTTCACAAAAAGAACACACAAAAAAAAGAGAGTACAATTGAGGTAATCTGGGGTGTAGATCAATGCCAGGGGATTTCAACACTTGAAACACAGGCTTTTTTAACCTTTCCCTCTGTCTAAAGCATTTTCTTGGGCCTTTTTTTCAGATGCAGCACTTCCTGCTGCATTCCCTGTGATATGAGACCTGAGAGCAATCAGCAGACAGTGAAAGTAATGCAGGTACATGAAATCGCTCCCAAAGCCTGGGAAGAGTGTGTGGGGAGAGTATTTCGTTACACAAAATCCACACTGGTAGAATGTGGCTTTTTTCCCCAGAAATGATTACTTCATGTGATCAAGGCTTGTGCAAATGGGGGTTGACTGTATATTTACTCAACGAAATGAACACTGAGATTACATTTTGGAACACCTTTCTAACCCCTTGAGTAATGTTGACTTGTTCCCATTCCCTACCCTTTGGCTATTATCTGCTGTTTAGTGTCTCTTGTTTAATCTAACTGGCTAATGGGTCATCTTTTAGTGCTACCTGACTCAGTAACATGGTTAAAAGCCTGAAGAATATGTCAATACAAGCAGGACACAAATGAGCGGCCAGCAGGATTGAACAGGATGGACTGGTTTCAGAGATAGTCAAGTTCATCAGATAGCAAACTGCCCAGTTGCCTTCTAGCTCTCCTGTAAGGGGTGTTTTATTTGTTTATTTTGATTAATTTTTAAGCTGCACCCATAAAATCCCATTGCTTTGGTCAGAAGGCGTTTGGTTAAAACTGCTGCTGGATCAGATACATGTTATTGATATGACTTTGGGTGCGTGACTAAGTATTTTCAGAAGTACAGACTGATTGGAGGTGCCTCCATTTTTGAATGTTGTGCTCGAGCCACTTGGAAGACATTTCAGAAAATTGTCCCAAAACTGGTTCCCATAGTATTCAGTAAGAAGAGCAGTTACTTTGTTCTTTGTGATTGCATTGTAACCTAGCAAAACTGGGTCCTTAGTCTCACTGCCTTTTTGATTTCTTCCATCTGTAATAGTATATTTGCCCCCTTCTCATGGAAGTCAAGAAGGTTTATTCGGGAATGCTTAGAGTACTAGGGAACCCAAACAAAAAAGTAGCACTAAACTGAAAAGCGTTGGCTGTCTTCAAATACCCCTACTTTTTTGCTAGTGAACAGCTTTAGAAAAGCCTCTCTGATTTTCAGCTGGAATTAAAATTCCATATGCACTATATTAAGTGGCTAATTATGTCATTCATTTTACAGCCTTCCTCTGAATAACTTGATTGAAATGAATGGATTTTAATCTCGGGGTGGGGGGAGGGGGAAGGAAGGAATAAATGCTTAAAGGTTTGTTCTGTTTCAGCACTTGCATTTTGGAACGTAAGTTAGATGTTTAAAACAAATATGGAATGTCTTTCCTGGAATTATAAACTGGCCACTTTTGCAGTTTGATTATCCCTGCCAGGATGTGGTACTTGTACGTGTGATTGACAGGTGGTTTAAAGGGCCACTTCTCCGGTTCAAGGAAGCAAAGAAAGGCAGCGGGGCTATCGGAGGAGAGGAAAGTGTGAAGGAAAGTGTTCTAACTTATGATCTTATTAGTCTGGCCGTTAAAATGTATTCAGTCATTCATTAAAGCTTATTCATAAAATTCATTATTCATTAAAGCACTTTGGGGAGTGGGGGGTGAGAGCTGAACAGCAACAGTCATTATTTACACTAGCAATTTCATCACGGAATTAGATCATGGGGCCAGATTCGCCTCTGCGTTTCAGCAGCTCAGTTTCACTGACATCATGGAATAACTACCGATTTAGACTAATCTGTGGCAGAACAGAACCCAGCCCTTACTGCTTCTTTAAGAGGATGCCTTGGGCAATTTCTTTTCTGTTTTATTGCTGGCTAGGTTTTGGGATGCTTTACAAATGGATAAAAAATTAAAGAAGTATGACAAATGGATCTTCTCACTGTGCGATGTTCAAGTGAATCATTCCATTGAGATAGTTAGTAGGAGATGGATGTGAAAAGCATCCACATTAATAATTAGTAGCTCATTTTTAAGAGTTTTTCCCCCCACTGTCCTGACAATTTTAAAACAAACAGTTTAGATTTTCAGTCCTCACATAAAAGGTTCAGGGTAACAGCAGGGGACAGGAAGGGATCACACCAAAGCTCTTATTTTATTAATATGATATACAGCGTATAAGATCACAGTCATCAGTAATGGTAAAGAACTAGTAAATCATTGAATTCAGGCCTTTGCAAGGAGAGGTGTGTTAGGTAATGATCATTCTTCTTCATAGCAGCACTGAAATTCTTCTTCCTAACTGTGATTTTTAGCTGAATCTCACTGACGGAGCAGCCCACGTGAGGCTGAATGGGTGACTTAACACCTATTAATTGATGCATAGAACTGTCTGCAGGCTCTCTGCCTAGGGGCGAATGTCAGGCTTTGGGAATTTCAGGCAGAATTTCTAAAACTCATTTCCATTGGCACTGCTCATCTTAGAAATCCTACATTTCATTTTAAGATTTGGGTTCTTACTGTAAGACTGAGATACAAGATATTCCTTTCTATATTAATGAACATCAGGTCAGGAGACAAGAGTAAGGGAAACCAATGCTTTTAAGGCATTCTTTATCTGTACCCTGACCCTGCAAGTGTTGCATTGTAGCTGGGGTGGGACTGGCTAGAAGCAAAGCCATAGCACAGCTGCTCTGTGAGTCCTTTACTTCCCCCCCCCCCTTTCTGGTGTGAACTGAAGGACTCAGCACTGAGGTCTGGCACCAATCACACGGCATCTGAGGATGTGCGAGGATACTGCTCCATGAGTCTACTAAACCAGGTGGTATTACGGAGGCACAACATGTACTTGAGCTTTTTTGGGGTGTCTTACTTTGCTTCCTTAAAAATCCTCCTACACTGGGACCTTGGACTCTCCTTGTGCAGGGCAATGATGCAAGTCCCAAGGAAACAGCCATGTGGAAAATCTGCAGCTCATGGTCATGGGGCCAGGTTCTCTGATGACAGAGAGTGGAGTAGTTCCCCTGGAGTCAGTGGACTTATTCTAGCTGACAAACTGACCTATTGAATTTCCAGTTCCTTTTGTGGGAACAACTCACTGCATGATTTGATCTGAATTTCTGGGGCAGGGCAAGCCAGGAAGATTTCAGACTTCTAATTGGCATTAGAATGTCTTTAGAAATTCAGCCTTTGCCATTTTATCTTCTGATCATCTTTCAGGCTGCACAGCTGTCTCTCGCTTTCACTCCTGTACAAAATCCACAGCCTCCATTACAGCCGTCCTTCCCTGGTTGACGGTTTAGAGCCTGCCCTAGCACCACAAAGGAAGAACTGGCAATTTCCTTTTGGGGTGGGCTATGTGAGCCCCAGAAGAGGAGGCAGCGCTGCTTGAAAGCAGGGCAGCTCCCTACGGCTGTACCACTCCAGAGGAGGAGGAAAAGGGGAGAAGATAGGGACCAGCAACCAGCATTGGCTCCCTGGTTCTTTGTGTCAGGTTCATATCCAGTCCCAGTATGGACAGTGGGTAGGGTGGCAAAAGAGATTAGGCGGGCACATGTCACAGGCAGCTATGAAGACCGGAAAAAAAGAGACCACCCCACACTTCCCAAAACACAGAAGTACAGAGAAAACATCACGGGTTCATACCAGGTTCCTGTCCAAAAGCTGCAAAAAATGAAAGAGGAAGTATCGGCAGTAGCTCTGCTGGCCATTCCTTAGACTCACATGGGAAATGTAGCCCATTGCCATGGGGCTGGGTAAACAGGAAGCCAAAATAAGCCCATTCACGCTGCTAGCTGTACTGGGCAATGGTTCCCACGTGTTTCTACAGCATCTGGATGTATACCAACTGCAGACTGGAAGAACCCCATGCAAAATCCTAGAAATGTCTCAGAAGCATTTCCAGTCCTCAGAAAAATGACACATAGAGAAGGTATCTGCTCCACAGTTGTGTAATCAAGAAACCGGAGAAACAATAGATTGGTATGCTGCCAAACTCTGCAGAAAATGGCTGACTCATACGAGTATGCAATCTTAAAACCTGAAGTAATTAGTGGTAGATTCATAAGTGGGAAAAAAGTGCAATGAGACTGCTGAAAGAAAAGCTGTCCTCACCGCTAGTAAACTACAGGAGTGTCTAAACCTGCTGCAAAAGCACCCAGCCAAAAGCGGAGCATAGGTGGGGTGGACACAATTAGCTCAGAAGACAGAACTGAGAAACATAAAATAACATGAAAAGCAAATGCATAAATATGAAGCAGAGAACATCAGGGAAGACCTTTGGTGCTGTGAGAAAAATGTGCTCAGGATAGGAAAGTTTGCACAACGATGACGTTAATATGGTGCAAAAGGGCAAAAATAAAACTCCGAGCTATGTGCCAAGAGACAGCAGCAGCACTTAGTCAGGAGAATGAATGCTAGGGAGACAGTAGGACATTACTAAATGTGTTGGGTTGCAAAGGCTTCCTTAGAGCTATGCCAAGGAGGGAAAGGAATTATAACCACGCAAAGCTGAATTAAAGCAATGCAATGAACCCCATGCCATTAGGCAGAGTAAATGGCAAGTCAAATCAGTGTTGCTGGCAACAGGAATTCCTCTGCTTTCAGCTGCACCCGGTGAATTCATCACCACATAGGGGCTCTAAGTTTGAAGCAAACAATTCATGCAGGCAATGCAAGCAGAACAAATTTTTAAAAAAAATATTGAATGCGCTGACCTGGCAATATTTGCTAGCATCCCTGCAATGAAGCTGTTAGGAGGCATATCAAGAAGTGTTTGAAGGGAGGATGTCTTCCAGGCATAAAATTGCCTTCATCTATTTCCATCTTTACAATTTGTGCCTCCAGGAGTGACTATGGCATAAAAGGAAAAAATAATTGGAGCAGTAGAGAGTATGGAAAAGGAAGACATCTTTAGCTAATGTCAGGGGCTACCACAAGTCACATAAGCAGTATAGATGCTGAAAAGCCAGACAATCTACCCCTTTCTGAAGACGGAAGTAACTTCGACAAGCACTAAAAGAGTGTTCAACTGAATGGCCACAAGCGAGGAAATATCCAGCTTGGTGAGAACAAACACGTTCATGGTACATGGGGTATTGACAAGAACAGTTGGATAAAGAAAGAAACTACCTCATCACCACATCGAGGAAAAGAACAGATGCAAATGGTTGAGAGCACCACTGGGATCAGATGTGAGGTGGGAGAACATCAGCGCTGTCAGCAAGATGTATTAAAAGGACTCTGAGGGATCAGTGTAATGGCTGCTGATGTTCTGGGGATGGAGGCAGAGATCGTGTGGCAGAAGCTGTGATACATCATGATCCCATCTTCATCTGTCAGTTAGAAAGAGTCAGGGAATAGATCTAGAGTGGAATAAAACCATAATGGTGTTGTGTTTGTTTGCGGTACCCTGTATGAGACATCTGTTGATCTCCCAAGGGCCGAGACCGACCTCAGCAATCTAGAGCAATACAGCAGCTTCCTACTCTCAAAGGCACAGACTCCACCCAGACTCTGTTGGGATTTGCAACCTATCTGACAACTTTTCTTCCACAGTTTTCACATACGTGCAAGTCATTGATAGAGCTCCTGAATAAAGATGCAATATGGACAATTGTTATCATCACAGGATGCAACAATCACAAGTGTGAAAGAGCAGACACTTAATTATCTCACCTTTAATAAAGAGGCAGATATATAACATATTGCTCATGAAGAGTGCTACCACTTAGAAAAAGATATGTTCCACTTGCTAACCTATAGCTTGATTTTACTATCTACAGCAGAACAGACAGAAACATCCAAACAGAAAAGCTAAATCTTTTAATAATACCTACAAGTGGAAGGTCTTGTCAGTGTAACCATGAATAGCAAACCACTTGAGCAGAGATTGATCATAAACTATTGTCGAGCATTTTAGATTGCTGCTGGCAGCCCCATATCACCTTCAGCACATGCCTCTGAAACATTCACGCTAAGTTTTAGGTATCCAGAATGAAGAAAAAGGCTGACATGGTTGTAGCTGCCACTGTACACAGCCTAAAAATAGGCAGCTGAATATGAATCTGACAGAAACAATGTGAAGACACAGAAAGCCTCAGTCAAGCCAAGTTCACCACTTAAAGGATTTGGAAGAAATCCAAGCTGAAATCATGCGGTGACCTCTATTTTTTCTATTGGAAGGGCCAGAAAGCAGGGGGAAACGTCCCCATTTTCAAGAGTACTGGATCTACTGAGACACGTTGAATGTACAGAAAATCATAATACCCAGATTGTGGGGAATGGATACTTTCTTTGGGAATTGCCCAGCTCTCCTCTGGAGCTGCAGTCTGTGCAGAGGAAGCCAGTAATACTCCGTCTTGGTCAAATGTGACAGAGGCTAGCCAACACCTGATGGTCTGTTGTGGCATGTATAGGGCAACGAGCAAAGAAGAAGTGGAAACACATTGCTTTTCCCACCATCCATGGGGAGAACAGGAATGTGCCTCCCCACCCCCAGTCTGGCTATTTGGGCTGCTACTTACACTTCTGGTCAGTGGGTGAGTTTAAAGCGATGAAGTACTTTAGCGGGCAGAATGCAGTGGGAACACAGATCTGTGTGCTTACAATCCATTCTCAAATTTACTCACTTGGATCATCACCACAGCATCGCCACCAAATGGCAAAGCCAAATTAGCACTTAAAATGCCTGAAATGTTATTAATGCCAAAGCACGCGAAGAAAATACATAGCATCTCTGTTCTTGAATGGAGAAACAAGCTCACAAAAATCCCAGCTCAATCGGCTTCCATCTTCTGATGCCTTAAGCAGTGGCATCATTAATGTAACTAGCAGCGATGAAAGGAATCACAGACAAACAGAAGAAATATGTGAAAGCCAAAGCCTCCCGTGAGTGATGAAATAAAGACCTCCCAGAACTACCAGCAGGAGAAGGTATTCCTGTCAGACTATTTCCTCTGGACATATCATGTTCTGGGATGCAAACTATTTTCTTGAACAGATAAGTTCTTGCTCATGTAATATAGCATTTGTAAACACATACTTCCATGAAACCTCAAATACATTAACCTGCTGTGCACAGACGACACAGAGATAGCAGTGAATTACGCACTCTGCAGAGCTGATTGACAGGGCAGAGTTCGAAGCAGAGAAAAAAGAGCAGTGACTGTGGGAATAGATGCAATACCCCAGAAAACACATTGTTGAAGAACTCAAGCAGCATGCAGTCATCTGTGATCACGAGTGAACGATACGCGGACTCCAGCATCAAGCCCACTTCCAGGTGTAGACACGAGGCAGCACAGTACTCTGGCATGAAAGATCAGCCCCTTCAGACACAGAAGAACATAGTCTTGCTCCCAAAAGAAATAAACAGAAAAAAGAAGAAAAAAAAAAGCAGTACATTATCTAGAAAATGAAACAGATGTTAAGCATGTACAATGGTACATTAAATGTTCACGCAGGTTGTGCTATTCATGTTTAATGCTGTGGTCTCAAATGTGACCAAAGCCACAAAACTGAAGTGCCCAACTGGGACTTGTCATGGACCTGGGTACTCAGGCAGGGGATAACCTCACCTTAGCAAGCGCCGGATGAGAAGCACAGGAGGCTCAGAGAAAGGGATAAACCCGCAGCACCGAAACGCGGAGCTGCAGGTGGCAGGCAGCCATCAGTCCGAGTAGGAGGCAGAGAGGAGGCAGGGAGCGGAGGGGCACCAATACATCAGCTGTGAGGTGAGGTTCCCCTGCTTGCTGCAAAGGGCAATCGGACTGATGTAGCTGGTGGGCCTGGGAGACCTTGGAAATGCACCTTATAAATACATCCTTCAAGGCAACTGCACGGAGGGGAGAAATAAGCAACTGCTGTTCATCTCTGAAGACTGTTAAAGACGACGTGCCGATGGCAAGCTTTTCAGGCTTGAGCAGTGGGCGTCCACCGGCCACGACCACAAGTCTGCAGAAAGTACCAACCAAAATAAGCCCACTTAGAGTCACTCAGCAGGAGATACAAGCGCCAGAAAGAAAATGATAGGACGTCCACTAATCGAAAAAGGGCCTAAGCTCCCATCAGTTTTATTTTCAGCCTGCTGTAATAAAATAAGCCTAGTTGTTTGAAAACTATTTGGAGAATGTATTTTTATGGGCCGTCTGCTAAGGCCAGGGAGTGCTTGTGGTGCTTGTGGGACGGAAGACGTAGGTGCCAAAATGATGAGTAGGAAGAGGTGTGTCACACTGACTCTTCAGACCCACCTCCTCTCATCCAGTGCTTCTGCACAGCACTGCAAAGAGGGGTTCCCCATTGCCAGCATTTCTGTCCTGGTATTTCTGAAGCCCATTCTAATTACTGAAAGTGCCACCAAAATTGCAGTAACACTGATACTGGGGTTTACGTAATAGTTGATCCTTTGCAGAGAAAAATCGAGGTGCCTTTGATCTGGATCATCTCTCAGGTGTTTAATGTCTATCTTGATATGGCATAAGCCAGACACACAAGTTAGAGAGAGAATATTTAAAGAATGAACCAGATAAAACAAGATGTCAGCTCCCAATTCTACATTTCTTAGGATTACAGCAGACATATTGCTGGATTCCAGGTCTTCGCTGGCACTCGTGACAGGAACCTGCTGCAGACAGGGAGCTCTGCAGGCTCTTGTCACTCAGAGAGCAAATAGGGTCTGAAAAGCGTAACGTCTTTCTCTTCTTGTTACATCTTTGGGTAGTGCAGATATGATCTTCAGCTACCAGCTGAACAATAAATCAAAATGCTTGCAAACCAAAAACACCTCCCCCCCAAAAAAAAGAGAAAGACAAAAACAATTAGACACAGAATAAAAGCAGCCACCAGAATTTTTATTAGTTAAGTCATTTTTTACTGTCATTGATGTCAATTGGCTTTAAAACAAAGCCTCAGCTCCACAGTTAAAAAGAATACATGTGCCATGTAATACATGTCAAAATCAGACTTACACGATCTCACCTAAATTTTTGGACACAAAATGCACAGTTGAAACGATTCTGGTCCTATTTTTGTTTTAAACACTTACAGTGCATTAAGAATAATAAGACAGTAAGTTCCTTTAAGGCCTAATGTCTGTAACTGGAACAAAATGATAAACACACTCCTTTAGCACAGTGGTCTCCTTCCACCATCTGCTGGGTTTCCTTTGTTATTGCACGAGTTAAAAGCCTGAGGTTCTTTTTTGAGAACATGATTACTTATTTTAATCTTCCCCCTTTCCCTCATCTCTCAGGTACATTTTGTCACTTATGAAGTCCTGAAAGAAGAAGTATTGCTAATACTTACTGAAATGTCATATCTTACCAAATTTATTGCCAGATATGAGGGTATTTTTTAGGAGAAAGGAAAGGTTTAATTTGTTTTTGTGAGTATAAAAAATTCATTTTTGGTTATTTTTCTTTCTAAACTGAAAGAACATTTTAGTGACAAAAGTAGGTTCTTTCCCATCTCTAACTGACTCTTTCTTAACTCTGTATTACTCCATACCAGCATGAACAGGATTTTGGCTTGGACTTATATCATAAGCCATGACTAACCGAGTATCTCTTGCAACATTTTATTAACAGTGATCCACAAATTAGAAGCTACGCAAATGTTTCTTTTCTTAAGAGTCCAGTATGAATCTGTCTGAATGTTGTTTAGGTGCGGAAAATATTTATATAATATAAACTGAGTATATTTACATAGGATTATCAAGAGATGAGAAATGCTGAATTCCCCTTCCACACACAAAATCAAAAATGCACTCACCTCAATGTTATTTTTAGACTTGTTTTTCTTAGTAGTGGCACATTTTAGGATGCCTTACAGTCCAGAATATGGAACTAGTTAGCATTTATGCATTTAATGTCAAAACCTCTGCATCAACATGGATGTTTGGGACCTTTGTGGTATGTGAGAGGATCTTATCAGACAGGTAAAGAAGGGACATGCATTTTGGCCTGGTAATGCTGCCGAGTCTAGAGAAGCCTTGCGGAGCTAACCAAAAATTGGGAGTTTTCTCTCTGGCTTTAGTTTTCCAAATGTTTTCGTGAGGAAAAATCTGCACCATGACCTGTAAACACCATTTTTTTTAAAGCACAGATGGCCAGAGATCTCTAGAGTGGGCTTACAAGTGTAACTCCAATATAAGCATGTATTATAAAACCGGTTTCCCACGAAAAAGATTGCAAGATCTCCAAAGAAACAGCTTTGCTCAGCATTCATAGATACAATAATTTCAATGGAAACCAGAAGGGGTCAAGGTAAGGTCAAATGCTTCTGGAAAAGGCCATTTTATTTTATTTTTTTGTAGAAAGCAATTTTTTTACAATATAGTGTATGCCTTTACAGTGGGAAGTTTCAAGAATTATGCAACACTGAATTAAAAAAGAGAACTAATTAGATGCATTGACAGGAGGTGGAGGTTGAAGAAAACATCTTAATGTCATGATTCTCAAAGATGGAGAGTTATTTTGGAGGCCTCCATTTATGGACAGCTACTAGACGAGAGCCATACTTTCAGAAAATGATTCAGCTTCTGACTGCTGGATTCCATTAAAGTGTGTTTGTTGCCCAAAACCTGATGACTCATTATTGTGGTCGTCAAGTTGTGTGATTACTGTTGTACATTTTCCTAAGTGTAAAAATGTGGTAATAAATACCTCAGCAGTGTGCTTCATACATTATTGTCTATAAAATGCTTTCAATGGACTTTAATGGAAGACCTCATAAATGTGTAAAAAAATGTGTATTATCATTTTTTACAAGACTGATATTTAAAGGGTGAAGTAAAAAAGAAATGTTGCGACAATATGATAAATGCCTCTTTTTTACTATTCCTGTATGGACAGCAGGAAGGCAACCCAAAGTAGACCTGCAAGGCCAAGGTAAATTAATTAATTAATAATTGAAACATTTTTTAAAAAAAATCACCCACTGTTTGTGTAATGAAATTGTAAAAGTGAGGTATTTCTAAAAAAGAGCTGATCTGGGGGGGTTTGTCCTTTGATCCCACTATCTTTAAAGTACACTACAAAAACTGAAGAGATTTTCACCTCTTGGAAAACCTTTTACATCATCAAACAAGAGCCCTCCTCTGACTTTGAAGATATCCTGCAATCAATTAACAAGACCCTAAATGATGTTGAAATGAGTTAGGAGTTTTGCAGAATAACTGGCAGGCTTCCACTTAGAGAGAATCACTGGGAATATGAGAAAACGAGGGAGATTAGCCTTCCCCATTAAAGACAGCAGCATTAGGAGCTGTTTTCAAAACACTAGAGTTTCTTCTCGCCTAATGCTTTCAAAGCTGCTGTTCTCAGCTAAACTGATGAGTTGTTCTCTGTCTTTATTTTTAGTACGGGAAATTCAAAATAATCTTGGAAGAAGTTCTTTGAAGTCAAATGCACCAGTCAAAATGTGAAAATTACATCTTGACACAACTGACTGCTGCTTTTTTCCTTGTGAGGTTAGTTAAACCAACATAACCTAAAGTACTATGGAAGACGAACGAGAGTATTTTAAAGCTGTTTTCCCTTGCTTTACGTTGTTGTAAAAGACCGTGAGAGATGGAAGGCAGCAGTGGTCTGGGCCTTTCATGTCCTGACTTCCCACTGAGGAAATAACCTTACTCTCAACCAGTGCCTGACCAGTTCCTCCACTGATGTGAAAACCAGACAACTTCTCTGTACGTAGCGGGCTATCTCTATGCTCCCAGAAGGGACAGCGGATTAACAGCCCATCCCTGAAAAGCTACTCACCTATGCTGCATTTTTGGAAGCTGAGGAGCTACAAAGTTCTTCATACCCTGCATTCTGAAAAGACACTGAGTTGCACACCTTCACATTTGCAAAGAAAAATACCTCGGAGTTGGAAATAAAGTGAAAGCTTCCTCCCTGCCTCCTGCCCTTTCTTCCTTCCTTCTTTCCTCCCTCCCCAAAATAAAGCGGCATTTTTCTCTATTCCCACGGAAGTAAGTGAGAACCGGATTGGTCCTTGTGGTTTGCTTTGGTTATATTTGGGGAATTTTTTTATCCGCCTTCCTGTAGTATTACTCCCAGCAATAACACCAGGGCTTTAAAAAGACTAAAGGCTCCCAGCGTTGCAGCTGGTAAATTTTCATGAAGAAGCTACAGAGTATTTTCCCCACTACAGTAGATCCTCTTATCTGGTTCCTTATCAGTAGAATCCCCCGGAACACTAAAATCCAGAGGCAGCAAAATACTCAGGCATGTGCTTAGAGATAAGCTCATGTTTACATGATTTGCTAGATGAAGACCTATAGACAAAAGCTGTTACAGAGAAACTGTGACACCATATGGGCATTCTCTCAATTGTCACATTTCTTCCAGATCTATATATGCTTCTCAGGCTGAAAGCTGGAGAAGCATGGATTCCATACAGTTTAACAGCCCTTTTGCTTTCCTTCAGAGCCAATGGTAAAATCTATTTAAGCTTTACCACCCGACTCTGAGTCCTAGCGAGGGGAGAGGTCAAAAAACCTATGGCTGAATGAAAAGTCCAAGGTTTTTTTTTAAAAGTAAAGCAAATGGGGTCAACAAATGGGAAAGCCAACTGTTGGTCAGAAATATTTTAATTCCAGTCTGTACAGTGAATGCTCTTCAGCTACATGAAGCAGATAAAAAATGACTGCAGATTTCAGTAGTGTCCTGTCAAGTAGGTTAGCAAAATAAAGACAGATGGCAAAGGATTATATCTAATTCTTTTTCCTAATTCATCTTTTCCTGACCGTTCCACCACACTCAGCCTAACTAGAGATTTACCAGCTTAACTTCCCCTCTACAGCTCACAGTGACAAACCGCACAGTACAGATTTGCAACTTCCCATCATTAGGAATGTTTAATTGCGCACAACTGTTTTTCATCAGCTGCCTTTAAATGCTGCTTCTGAACGAAGGATGTTTGCAGTGTAACAACAGCAGAACACTAGCTTCATTTTTAAAGCAAACATCCTAAAAAGCCCAGGAACATCAGAGTGTTCCTGGTGAACGTAGCTGTTTGCCCAGTCAGAGAATTTCAGGCTGGAATCTCTTGCCTAGATGTGGGTAATCTCACAGCACAATACTAACAGTACTGTCCTAAAGATACCTCACTGTTACTTCCCTGTGCTCTTTTTTCCTGTGCAGATAAAGGAAGGAAGCCATGTAGCGCGGCCCTGACAACGCCGACAGCGTGCAGTCCGTGATTCAGCGCGAGAGGGCCCGTTCTGCAGCCACAGCTTCCCATTGCCTGCCTGATTCTGTTCTTCCTCCTTCCCCATTCAATCATTTAAAGCTATTTTTTGAAAATTCCCACTGTTTTTTTTATATCTCTTTTCAAATGCCTGGCTTGAGACACGCTGAGCCTGATCTTACCAGGTGTTGATGATCAATAACATCTCCTTAGAGAGCTGATGGGGAACTGACAGTATCCAGCACCTTCCTAAGCCTAGTTTATGGCATCTTCAGGGAAATGGGGAAGACTGCATCCAGCACATGGTCTGTGCTGCCACTCTGCTTCTCCTAATTGCTTTTACACCTCCCTCTGTATTAACACCTCTTGAAAATTCCAAATCTGGGCTCTCTTTTAGATAGTCCCTTTGGTTTTCTGTGCATTTATTTTTCTACTCTTTGAGTTTCTAAATTTCTCCAGTAAAAAAAAACGGGAAATGGCCTTTCTTCCTATACCTTTCATTTTACTTTCCTCTCCTCTCTTTTTCTCCACTACCCCTTGCTTTCTTTTCGCCAGAAATAAAATTAGAAGGCACATGTCAGTGACAACAGCACCATCTTCTGTTCGACAGAGATTATCAAGGCTTCACTGTCATGTTTCCATCAGTCTTTTGGACGTGGGTCTGCTGAAAAATTTGGAACCAGAGCTGGATCTGAACTAACTCTTCATGATTTTCAATGTCTGAAAAAGTCTGAATGTATGTGGGGAAGTATGGGTGTATGAAAGGCTACAAAACCTTCAGCTCTCATAGCACTTATCTCTGTGAGCCACCTGTACAGTTCTCTTCCATCCTCCTCCTCATAAAAGCTCAGTTGCAAAACTTAAGCTACTTTTGCTTTCCTTCCCTGTGCCTTGACACATTGTCAGGTTTTTATTTTATTTGTTTGTTTCTTTGTTTATTTATCACAATTAATATTATCCTTATTCTCTAGCAATAGTACTGCATTGATTGTCACAGTGGGAAATACGCAGCCCAATCAGATGACAAGACATGCACCGACAGAGGATCAGCTTATCGGTCCATGTAGAAGGGCATAGACCATGTGCTGCCTAAAATTTGCGTCAGTGTGACAACAAAGGGGTGTTTGGGTTATAAAAGAGGAAAATGAGGTGGGAGTTAGCACCAGAAAAAGCATAAAGGCATGAGGTCTTACTTGAAAGTCTAATATAGGAACAATTAAGACTGGCAGCGTGGGTAGGTCAGTGTGGAAGTCAATGTCTTGGTATTAGATAAGAGGATGGGGAAGGATAGGCTAATGGGTCTGGAAAGGGAAAGGGAAAAGAAGCAGCATGTGTTTGAGGTAGCAGAGAGGAGGGAGCCAGCAGAGGGACATAAAGGGAGAGGTGGCAAGGTCACAACAGCAGGCTAAGAAACAGATCTTCACAATGGCAAGATCTAATTAGGGTAAGATTGCTTTTGTTAAGTCAGGGAAGGGGATGTGGATGTGGTACGATGACAGCCCAGACAATAATTTTAAGTATGTGGGTAGAGAGCAATGGGCCTGTTTGGGGGAAATTCTGCAGACAGAATTTGCAAGATACAGGGTTTGTTCGTATTTCACAATGGAGTTTGGTGATAGAAACGTGGAGCTAGCTACTCAACAGGCAGCTTGTGTGCAGCGATAGCTGACATACTGTAATAACAGTAGGCACACTGTTAGTCAAATTGGGATATAAGAATCAGACTGGGATGCAAGTGTTGTAATTAACACTGAAATGGAACTGGAGAGGACAAACTCCAGGCCCACTGTAAGCATGCAGTAGGTTCAGAAATTAAAGGGAGGAGGGAGAGAAGGTGATAGTTGGAGGGACAAGCTGAATCTAATTTTAAAATGGTAAAGATTAAGACATGCTTGCATTGTCACGTGAAAGAGCCGGAAGAAAGGTTTAGAAGCAATGTGGGGGGGTGAATGAAACAAGCGTGAGAGGAGATAACAGCACAGCCTCCTTGCAGAGATGTTGTGACCAACTTTCCTGGCTGCCTATCGATTATTTCCTCTTTCAGTTTGAACACTTCTGCCTCTATCCCTCTTAGCAAGAGGGTTCAAGGACTTTAGGGCAAACTGACAAAAACAAGGGGACTTTATTCCTTCCCTTTCTCACCTCTTGTAATTCTCTTTTTCCTTATCCCCTGGCAGAGAGCAGAAGTTTCTCAGTAACTGACCCTTTCTGGTCCTTCCACGTCCACCCAGCTTGTTCGGCTTCACCTAAACCTAGAAGATAAGTACATGCCTGTACTTGGGTATGAACCTTTACCATAGCACTCAGTCCCCTTTTCCCATCGGCGCTCCCCACTGCAAGTGCTGCCTTGGAGTGAGATACATGTGAAAGCCATATGTGCTGCTTTTTTTTTGCACAACCGCACCGAGAAAATCTAGAAGAGGACATGAATACACCCAACTATCTGGTAAAGTTTATTGTATGGAGCACATCTGTGCTTTTCATTTCATTCTGCCATTTTATTGTGGGATAGGGATGTGGTGGGAAATTTTCTGCTTGACTTCCTTCTTCAGAAATCTCTCATCTCCTTCTGCACAGAGTGGGAAAGGAGCAAAAAGGCTGTGTTATGTATCCAGTCCCACTAGAGGTCTTACACTACACAGACACGCTCCCATGGACTCCAGCAAGGAAAGAAAATGACGGCGCAGGGTCAGCTAAGCCCCCCTTCTTATAAACTGTGCAGAATTACCTGTAAATGTGCAGGTGGTAGTTTGGGACTGTAGGAGTTTTCATGAGAAGAAAGGTATTTTGTGTGATCCAAAACCACCATCAACATGAAACTTTTTAAAGACCTACATTTGGCCTGGGCTCTAATAATCTAATGTGGTGGCTCAGCTCAGCAGTGGCTTTATGGCAACAGCATAACAGGTGTTTCCAAAATCGTAAGTGGGCATTTCCAAGACTTACAACTAACTGTCTGTAGTTTATACTGTAGCTTTGCCCCTGATCCTTTTCCAATACAACCAACCCCTGGAATGATCATCCACAGGTTGTTCCGAGTACAGAATTACCCAATTGTGTGATCACAGGGGAAAACATTTACATCAGAACAAGTATACATTTGTCTAAAAGAGCATGCAATTAACTAAGGCACTGATTTTTTAACTAGGAAGGAACCTCAGTCCTCCTGTATTGCTAAATTGGTGTAGTATTATGGATTCTGATGAAAACCAATAAACTACTATTGTTAAGTATCTGAGTTGTAAAGTCAGCCCCAAACTTGGTCAGCTAGTTATCATATGCTGGAAATCCAAATCATCAGCAAAGGTGCTGTTATAAAGTTCAGGTAAGAATCAACAATGATATGTGTTTCTCATCTCTGTCCTGCATCCTATGGGCTCAGTAATAGTATTAAACGGCACAGAGAGACTCTGGTTAAGGGAGAGGGGTGTGTAGTAAGCCCCACACCTGTAGAGGGAGTAGTATTTCGTGGCCCATAGATAGTAGTGGCCTGTGAAGAGGACATGTCCATACTGGCCACTTATTTCACGGCTGTCTGCTATTGTGGTGGACTGATTTTGATGTTTCAGGTCTTTCTCAGGTCTTTCTCTATTCCTCTTAGTCTTGGGTTTCTAAAACAGATGAATCTGATTGAGGGAGAATATCTCATATTGCAGAAATAAAGCAAGCAGCTGCAGGCTGTCCTCTCTAACAAGAAAAAATAATCAAGCTATTCCAACTTTTAATCTAGGCGATATGCTGAGGCTGGAGGGGACCTGGATAGGTCAGGGAATACAGAATATCTTCCAAATAGGAGTGGAGAGAGAGATTGACAGGTGTGGGATGTTGTGAGTGCTGCGGCTGGTGCAGTAAGCCTGGGCTGAAAGGGCTTTGGGGTCCTAGAGGTGGCTGCAGCTGGCAGGCTGGGGGCCTGCGAGCAGGGCTGGCTCGGGAAGAAGGCAGGAAAGGGTTGGGATAAGCTTGGAAAGTGGAGAAAACAGAATGGGACGTGGTCTTTGGTGAGGCAAGGGTATGCATTGGAAGTGCAGAGCTAGAAAACACAAGTTTAAGGTCCTAGCATGAGGACACTTAACAGGTACGGCACGAGGGTGTGAATGCTGTGGCTCCTGCCATTTGAAGATTACAGAATGCTGCTTCTTGCTCCTTTTCTCTCTCTTAACTCCATATTCACCTTTCTGGGCTGTTGTTGTTGTTGATATTTTTCCACATCACTTTCTATTCAGAAGCTCCCCAGCCTAATCTCCCATGGGCTTAATTTCTCCCCTGCTTCTTTTTGTCTGATAAGACGATCTGCAGGGAAAACAGTTCAAATTTAAATGCTGATGTTTAACTTGATGAAATAAGACTTTAGATTTGGCACCCCGCTGTGATAAAAATAAAGGCAAGGCAGAACTCAGAGAATAATGGAGAAACAGCACAGCACCTAGTATTTTATTCCGTTTTGATTACTACTTGTGCAGACCTTTAACGCTTCTTTTAGTTGTCTTACAGGTGCCTGGAAGGGAAGAGTAAGATTGTAATAAAGAAGGGATACCCTGCTCGGCACTTTTTCAAGCCTGGTAAAAGAAACACTCACAATTCATCAGACTGCATGCTATACGTAAGAAATGGAAGAATTACTAGACATCAGAGCAAATGGAAAAGCAAACAAAATGTATTACGGCACGAACAAGATTTCAACTGTAAGCATCCCATTTACTAACATACGTTATCCTCATTCCTCCTCTGAGAAATGTTTTTCTGTGTGTGAAACAAAGAACTAGGTTTTACTTTACTTTTAAGTATATGTATCCGTTTGAATGGTTTTCTTGAGATTTTTCTAGATTCTCTATTTTGTATATAACTGAACACGTGCAGAGTGGTAAGGCACATGGAAACTGCGTTAGCTAGATTTAAAATAATTCCTTTCCATCTTCTTTTCCTAGAATATATTGCATATATAGTCACACTACAGGTCCCCTTCTAATAAGAAGCTGCAGCCATTTTGCAACTGGTAGACTCTGAGAGATAACAAATTTCCGATAAAGTTTGGGGAAAATGGATAGCCAGGAAAAGGAGAGACTGTACTGATGTTATTTGGAGAGAGTGATCAAGTGGGAGTTCACACTGAAAACTTTTTGTAAGTCTTTCTTCTTCATTAGATGTCTAAGCAACTACGGCTTAGCCAAGGTAAATCCCATACCCATTGGAAACCGTGTTGTATCCGTGCTGCTGAGCAGGGAATTTGCTGACCATAGCTTTTGGAGGAACAGAAGGTTCCAGATTTGCCCTTTCCTATGACCGTGTTTTCTAGGGGAGTGCTTTGCCACCATTTTTGATACGCCAATCTCTAAATTTTTTTCAAGGGAACTGTAGTCTTGTGTAGTGTATTTACACTTACTGGAAATCTGGTTGCTTTTCTTAGTTACATGCTTTGGCTGCACTAGTACTTGAAGACGCTTGGGAGTTGTTCTCTGGCCCCAGTGCCCATGGCCTGGACCCTCGTAACAAGCTAACAGCATGGAGCCAGCGCCTAGGAACGCCGCCCGTCTCTTCCCGAGGCGGATGCGGGGCATTCAGGTAGACCTCCGGCACGCTGTGATGACAATGTAGACTGGTTTCAAGAACTTACATAGATATAAATGGCAACAACAAGCCCAACAGATGGAAAACCTGAGCATTTTGTGTATTACTGCTGCCTGATCGCGTGTTGCAATGGGCATGATGGCTAAAGAGTTTCAAAGACACACAAAGAAGGAAGTTCCCCTCCTCCAACAGGGCCCCGACACCCAAGATGTCTCCGTCAGGCCTTCCTGCGCCCAGCCCGTGAGAACACGCAAGGGGACCAAGCTTCGCTTAGCAGACAGGACAGCTGGGGACGGGGACACGGACACGGACACGGACACCCGTGCCTGCGCAGGCCTGCGGGGCCGCACGGCCCCACACGACCCCAGAAACCACAGCTTTCTGGCCGCTTTCTCCCCAGCCCCCCCGACCCCCGCAGCTCCCGCCACTTCTAGGACCGACCCGCGGGGCTTCGCCCGTCCCTCAGCCCGCCCCACGCCCCACCGGGCGGCGCTGCCCGGCCCGAGGCGCCCGCCTCGCCTCCCGCCGCCCCTCAACGGGGCCACGCGCCTCCGTTGGCCGCGCGCGGGCCGGCCGGGCCCCGCCCGCCCCCGGCCTGCGCAGGCGCGGCGCTCCCCCTCCGCTCCGCCGCGCTCCGCTCCCCCCACACCCCCCCCCCGCAGCATGGAGGTGGTGCTGGCCGACACGCTGCTGTCCCGCGGCGGGGACCCCTGCGCGCTGCTGCGGGCTCTCTGCGCGCCGCTCTCCGCCGAGCGGGCGGAGGCGCTGCGCCTCCTGCTCCAGCGCCTGGCGGCCGGCGGCCTGCCGCCGCTGGGGGAGGCCGAGGCCGAGGCGCTGCGGCGGGCCGCCTGGGAGGTGGCGCTGGAGCGGTGCCGGCCGCTGCTGCGCGGCGGGGAGGCGGCGGCGGCGGCGGGGGGTTGCGGGGAGCGGCTGCGGCTGGGGCGGGCGGCGCGGGGGGCGCTGCGGCACTGCGTGCAGCTGTGCGGGGCGCCGCTGGCGGCGCGGCTGGCCCGGGACGCGCTGGCCGAGCTGTCGGCGGGCGGCGGGGCGGGGGCAGGGGCGGAGGCGGCGGTGGAGGCGCTGGTGGCGGCGGCGCCGCGGCTGGAGGAGCCGGCGCTGGTGGGGCGGTGCGTGGCGGCGGCGCTGGCGCTGGTGGGGGAGGAGGGCGAGGGGGAGGCGGCGGCGGCGCTGGTGGCCGGGCGGCTGCTGCCGGCGCTGGGCGGTAACGCGGCGGCCCTGCGGGGCGTCTGGGAGGGGCTGCTGGGCGGCGGCGGCGGCGGCGGGGCCCCGAGGGCCGGGCGGGCGCTGCTGGCCCTCAGCGCCTTGGCCGACGCGCTGCTGCCGCGGGGCCCGCCGGGGCCGGGGCCGGGGCTGGACGCGCGGCTGTGCCCGCGGTTCTGGCGGGTGGTGCAGGAGGGCCTGACGGAGCGGGACGGGCTGTGCCGGAGGAGGGCCCGCTACCTGCTGAAGCGAGCTCTGGACCTCAGCGGCGGGCAGGGCGGCGAGCTGCGCTGCCCCCCGGACGGCGGAGACGGTACGGCGGGAACGGGAGCGGGCGGCGGCGGCGGCGGCTGGGCCGAACGGTGCGGCTGAACGAGGAACCCATTCTCTTATTTATTTATTTTTCCTGTCAGAATCGAGTCTGTTTTGGTGGTCTGCTGAGAAGAATGAGAAACTGCAGCGGTTTTGGGAAACTTACATCTTGATAATGGAAACTTTGGAAGGGAACCAGGTAGGGGCACCCGAAAAGCCGTCGCGCGCCGCCGCCGCCTGTGAGAGCTCGTGTCTGGCGGGTGTGCTGGGGGTGTGCTTGCTGGGTCACATATTGCCAGCTTTGGTGATCGAGAGCATCTGGGTAAGCATTAACAGAAATACTCCTAATTTTAAACAGCTAAAACGCAGTGCGCGTAATTCACTTGGAATAAATTCAGGNCAGTGCGCGTAATTCACTCTCCGCTGTCTTTGGAATAATTCCGCTTGAAGCAGTGGATTGAACTTAAGAAAGGAGAGCCTGGATGGCAGCTTATCTCGAGGCCACGGGTGACCCATTTCTTCGTGAAAATCAGGCTATTGCAGCTTAATAGCCTCTTTTCAGCAGAGGGGGGACTACATCTGGGTAGAAAAGCACTTGTGGCCGCGGGTGAAAATTAATGAGTTTGACTCGGCATCCAGTGTACTTGGCTGAAAGATTCCCGTTGACTTGAGGCTTCTGTAATTGTGTGGTATTGTGGTAACTGTTAGTCGTGAGTATCCCTTTGTAGTTATTTTACTTAATTTGTACANAACTGTTAGTCGTGAGTATCCCTTTGTAGTTATTTTATTTAATTTGTACGTAATTGTTCTGTAACTGAGAGAAATAGTATTTACCTGAATGTTTAATTTTAGAGTGTTGTGCTGGTTTATTCCAATTTTGATGAGTAGAATGCTTGGTTATTAGGAAGTATTATTCTTATGATACAGTAGTATGGAAGTACTGTTTTTTCTTCAGTGCTAAACTACGTTTGAGTGTTACATACCAAGCGCTGGGATCAGTTGCACAGGCGTTGCAGGTCTGGTTAAGTGCAGTTATATTGTCAATTACTATATTGATGCTATTGAGAGTAAATTCTAGCCCATGAGTAAATGCCAGTTCCCAGGTTTGAGATATAAACTACTTACATTACGTCTGATTTGCATTTCAGATCCATGTCATAAAGCCAGTATTACCAAAACTAAACAGTTTATATGAACATGCTTTATCAGGGGAAAAAGGTAAGACAACTTTTTCTGAAACATCTCCTAAATCTTAGGCAGTTAAGTCACACCTTCTGTTTTTTCTTCTACCATTTTAGTAGCAGCTTTTTGTTATGATTTGTTTCTCAAAGTAGCTGTTTTCTGGGTGGTTATTCCAGTTTTTGTAGGTCTGCTCTATGCATAGGTTGCTTGGCAAACATGCGCAGGCAGTGTTGCTGTGCTCCGAGAAGAAGAAATCCTAGTATATGCTTATTGCTTGCTATGATATCTTGAAATATTTTTTTTCTGTCAGCAAACCCAGCTAAATGGTCCATTTTCACTACATTGTGCTTTACTTAAGCTAATGTGAAAATAAAACAAAGCCAGAGATTCTTGGGGCGAGTCATATGAGTGAAATTATCTGCACAACTCCCTCATTGGAAGTGGGGAGAGAAGGAATAAAATGAGTGCTGAGACAGCATGGTGAAGGATGTAACGTCATCTCTTGTAGGGCAAAATGGAACACATCTAATTAGGTAGTGCAAGATGTTAAAGTTCAGAGGATTGTAAAGCGTTAATGTGACTGTTAGTGTGAAAATGTTGTAGGTGAATACAATGTTGAGGTGAGGAGAGTTGCAGGAAAAAGGACATGGTTTTTATATTTATTAGTCATTTTAATTTGTAACTACTAAAATTTAGAGGGTAAGTTTTGAAAGACGTGTTAATATTAGCAGGGTACTTTTATAAATATAATAGCTATAATCATCTTTTAGAAATGCCCTGTAAATTGACTATGATGTTGTCCAGAATGTCAGTATGCTGTGTGTTAGTATGCTAATGTGTCACTGTCATTTCTGTGTCAGTTTAGAATAATTTGCTTTTGTAACAGGTTGTTGGTTGTTTCACCCATCATGGCACATGTGTATCTATAAACGAATGTTTGAGAGTGAGAATAAAACATTGACAAAGGAAGGCATTCTTCATTTTCTGGAGCTTTATGAAACAAAGCATCTTCCAAATTCACGTGGTTTTTCGGAGGTAAGGGTGTTAACTGTTACTTGCCAGAACAAACTGATGTTCTAATTTGTAATATATCTTAACACTAACTGCCTCAGTAGTGTTGGAATTGGACATGTTCTGTAAAAATAACATCTTACTTGACTGTGTGAGTGATAGCAATGTTTGTAAGTGGCATTGAATATATAATTACTTGAAAAAAGGCCTGGCTAGACGGAATGCATTTTTAAGTGTAGTCATTCATTCCTATATTGCAAACTAATGCTCTCTATTTAAAGTTGGCTCCCAATTTACTGAAATTTTTTACCAGAAGTGAAATTCTTGGAGGGATGATTGATGCTTCAGATTTTCAGAGCCTGCTGAACCTTTGCAAAATTATTAATTAATGCTAATTAGTGTCTTGGATAAACCTGGTTAACAGACTTCAAGTCTGTGTGTACTGACTCCTACTCAAGGATGGATTTTGAAGATTCTTTGCTAGATAATCCTGTGAGGAGGTGAATGTCTCTGTAGTACATTCAGCATATTACTGTATCCCATTAAAAACACACTTTTAAAATATTGCATATGTGGGAAGAAGTATTGAAAGTTTAAAGTTTTTAATTATTTTTTTATAAGTATCATTTGTAGGCTGACTCCCCAGTCAGCCTATGCCTCAGTAAGGAGTGATCTATATTACACTGTTATTTCTTCCTTCTTTTCTTCATAGAAGGAGCGTTGCCCTCAGAGGCTAACATTTCTGATTTATACAAATTCAATCAACCTCTTGATGACCAACTTGAAATCCAGTCAAACTTCAAACGCACACTAAATCTTTCTG
>RSEF01000003.1:42221751-42243411 GCA_003993805.1 Himantopus leucocephalus | reverse complement strand
GTTAATGTCAGGGTTCATGAGAGGAAACTGTAAAATCTCATGACTGTCTGATGCTGATATTTGATAGCCAGGATCCTGAGAACTCTGATAGAACACAGGTTGTCTCTGTTGGTCTCATGGAGCATTTCTTGCGTCTTTACTTAACTTTCTATGCTGATCAGTAGTTTTGTTTATACCAACTTCAGAATCTTGCTCCCTAGCACACTTGTGTAGGTAATGTGTCTTTGCAGTTCTCCAGATGAGACCGGTTGCATCTCTGCTGCGTACCACAGATCTTGTCCTGTGGGCCTCGGCAACATGCTCCCGGAGGCCCGCGTCATTCTGTGGGTGCGGGGTTGAACTGACAGTCCTGTTTCTTACTGTGGGCTCAACGTAAGATGCTCTCAGGCCTGAGTAACTGGACTTGAGGGTGCACTTGAATGCCAGAGTGTGCTGCCACCATGCCTTTGTAGGTGACCAGGGAGAGTTGTACTGTTGTGGCCTTCCCCATCCTCTGTGTGTTTGCTGGGTGCTGCTGGAATACTGGGATAAGTGGAGGAGGCCAGCTGATGCATTCCATCTCTGTGGCGTGTTGGAGCAGTCCCTGCAGTGAATTAACCACTGAACTCCACTTTGGTTTTGTTTAGGGGCAATCCTACCTGTAGCTGTTAACATGCCAGTTGTGTATTTGATGTTTTAAAACCCAACAGGACACCAGGTCAGTTGATAGGAGACTGTCCTCCTTTGGGAATGAGGCTACAGAAGTTTTTGGCTACTTATCTCATGCTTCTTCCAGAGGAAGAAAAAGGTATGTTTCAATTTCACCTTTATCTTTTTTTAAGTGAAGAAATCAAATAAAAACTATGGACCCATTTTCCAAATCTCATGTAAACATTTACCGCTATTTTTCTGCATTACTTGAGAGAAAAAAGGAGTATTTATCCTTGTGGCAGTGGAGTTTCCAGAGAAGAGAGAGGTCTTCAGAGGCTTTGAGGGATGATGCAGTATTACGCTACAGAATTGTTTTAGGAGCAAACTGAAGCAGACCTACTTTTTTTATTAAAAAAACCCAAACAAACTCCTAAGTTCTGAAGGTGAACGGTATTTGCAGATTCTTTTTTCTTTGTTTGTCAGTGTAGATAATACTGTGCTCAGCAAAATCTTTACAACTATTATTTTTTTTCTTTGTTGTGGGGGTTTTGAGGCGGTCTTTGTGTGGGTTTTTTGGTTTGGGTATTTTTATTTTTGTTGTTTAACNGTTTGTCAGTGTAGATAATACTGTGCTGAGCAAAATCTTTACAACTATTATTTTTTTTTCTTTGTTGTGGGGGTTTTGGGGGGATCTTCGTGTGGGTTTTTTGGTTTGGGTATTTTTATTTTTGTTGTTTAACCTATGTGCCAGGTATATTTAGTCACAACCTGTGTAGTTAGGCATTCAAAAGAGCCAGTCCGAGTCTGAAGCTGAGCAAGGATTCTTTTATTTTGAGGTTGGATGGAGGAAGATTTCTGAGATTGTTCCAAATTTTGGTGTTAGTGCAGGCGGAAAAGAAGCAGCAGCCTTTGACAGACCAGAATTTAGTATCTGTTCTAATTGGATTAAATAAGGGTAGACCCAGGTTGTTCAGTATCCTGTATCTGTAGGTACATACATACTCTGGTAGGAAACACCTTACATGTTTGTAACACCATAGATGCCCTATTCTCTGCCCTGTCCCAAGGCACATATTTTATCACAAAATGGAGAGTCTGTGAGTAGCAACCCTGAGACTGGGTGACCTGCTTCTGAAAATTGTAGCTGTGGTGTCTTGTTGAGGCTTGCTTTCGGCATGCCAGCATCCGTTAAACTGGTTGAATTGCCATGTACTTGGGTCTGCCATCACACCGACTCAGTAGCAGCTTAAANAATTCTGTTACCAATCATGGTGATTACTGCAGATCACCAAAGCCAAAATTTGGTTTATTCTTGGTTATCTTCTTACCGTATTACCTTACTGACAGACTTCTTTGCGACATACTTTTTTCATTGAAATAATTAGGAAATTATTCTGCTGTCTTTCATTTAATTTTCAGAAATGATCATAACACTCTCCTGTCATTTAAATGCATTGGAGAACAGGAAATCACTCTAGATTGTTTGTTTTGTTTACTTTTATTTTAAGGTAGTTTCCTGTTAAAATTTATTCAGAAGATGACAAGTAGGCATTGGTGTGCTGTTCCCATTTTGTTTCTTTCTATGGCTCTGGCATATATCCCTGCGTGTAAAGTGCTGGGCACTGAAGGACTTCATGCTTTAAGGTAAAATGCACTGCATTGTGTTCTTGCAGACTTACAGTAAAGAAATGTGCTGAACATCTGGAGAGTCCGGATTTAATTCATGTTTGTTACTTCTGGGAGGAGGTGATGGCTGTGCATGGGAATGGAAGGTTCTATCTCCTTTGTGCGTAATTCACAGAGGAAAGCAATTCAAGAACCAGCATATTTATACCTCTGTGTGACTTAAAAAATGAGCGTTTTGCCTTTGAGTCCTTTGCCATCGTTTCTTTTTTGGCATCATTTTTCCCTGGTCTTCCATTCTTCCTGACTGATACATATCAAACTTCTTCCTTTTCTTCTAATTACATTAAAACCTTGTTTAATGGCATCTGAGGCTATATCAGGGGACAGCCTGCAAAACTGAAAACTGAGAGACTTGTAGATAAAAGGCTAGGTAAAAGTTCTTGGCGTGCATATTGTCCTTAATCACACCGATGTTTAAGTGTCTGCTTTCGCTTCCTAGAGCCACTAAAAATCAGTAATTATTCCAGTTTAATCAAATCTGAGCTTTGAAATAAAATCTTACTAGTGGTGGAAGGAATATTGGATAAAAGTAGTTTACCAAAAAAAAAAGGCCCCAAAAAAGTCAGACACACCTCTGCTGATAAAAGATCATTAAAGGTTTCTTTCAGTGTTGTGCAAGAGTGAGAATTTGATGGCAAACATCTTATTTCTATATTTGTTGCAGATAGAAATGCAAATATTAAATTATCAGTTTGAACTGATGTGACCATGGGGATTCTTCCTTTAGTTGGTTGGGTTTGGTTGTTGGTTTTTTTTTTTGGTGTGCCCGCCCTCCCCCCCACCCCCCGCTTTTATCTTGTCAAGTATATGCTTATCCAAGTTTTATTGTCAGTTTTTGGAAATACTTATACCAGTAGTCTTGGTTCCAGATGGTATGCTGTCTGATCAGGCAGTGATTGTGTTACACTTAGTAGAATATGTTTGTTAAATACAATCTAATATATTGAAGATGGTTAATAACTAGCAAATACGTGTAAATGCTTAAACTTCCTAAGTGTGTGTTTTCTACAGTGCATATTTTTCCTCTTTCCAGAGATGTCCTCCAGTGTACTATGATTACACATCAGATTTTGTTGCGTGGAGCTGCTCAGTGCTATCTTCTTCAAACAGCTATGCATTTGACAGATGTGGTGAGTTTAGTGTGGCTTTTTTTGTTGTTCTTTTTCTTCCTGGAGTAATAGAAATATGCGAACACTTTTACAGGGTAAACAGGAGTCAAAAAACTGCTAAATAAAACATGGAACAACTGATTTTGCTGGATTTGCAATTTTTTTAGTGCCTACTTAAAAAAAATTGTGCTGTATAAGTATGGGTATGCTTTTGTTAACTTTGGTTTTCATAAAATGTATTTTTTCATTACTTTTTATTAATTGATGTTTTCTTGTAGGGTTTTCATGCAGTAGTTATGGAATAGTATCCTATTATATCTGTTGTATAAAGTCAGCTTTTAACAGATAGAAACTAAATGGACTTTTCTGAAATACCTAAGAGAATAAAAGTACTCCTAATACCAGAACGCGAAAACTACTATTAGAGTTGAAATAGCAAGTGCGTAAAGTAGTCAAAAGTATTCATGTTTTGATTGTCTTATAACACGCTTACTTTCGAGATGAGTAGACTGTCTTCCACGTTATCTGTTGTAGCTATAAACCTGTCTGAGCAGAATTTCATTTTGGAAATACAGATACAGTACTTATTGGTAACTCTTACTCATTTAAGTACATTCATTTAAAGGGTATCATCAGTGAATAGCACTATTCTTCTAGTCATTCATTAATTTTTAGATAGATTTTAATACTTGGGAAAATTAAATTGTGTTCCCTGGTAAAGATAAGTTGATCCAAAAGATATAAAAATGAGCCTCTCATAGAAAGGAAAAAGTCAATTACTTTTTCTGAAACTTTTGCCAGATGAAAGCAAACTTCTTGAGTCGTTAGGTAAGTTTTATCTGTTGTATATTATGTTGGCAACTATTGTATTTTGATTAATTTCTTCAGGAGANTGTTAGATAAGTTTTATCTGTTGTATATTATGTTGGCAACTGTTGTATTTTGATTAATTTCTTCAGGAGAAAGTGTCCCTCCCAGAAATTTCAAGCTTTCTTCTGTCCCTTAGACCAGAGGAGTCCCTAAGGAGAGATACTATGTTATGGATGGAGGTGAGAACTGAAACTGGTTTTATGGTCATCAAACATTTTTTATTTAATACCTATACAAATGCATGATTTACTATTGCTAGTTTAATATTTAAATACTTAGCTACTTTTGCATAGGTACATTGTGGAATTTCTGAATGTGGAGTACTGATGGATTTATGTTTCACCTGAAAGCTGTGATACCTATTTTTAAAATTCTATAGTGGGACTGATGTTAACCCTAAACAAATTATTCAGCAGATGCAAAGTGGAAGAATTCTAAGTGGTTGAAGGAAAGGTAAGGTGGGCAGGGAGAAAAATGGGACTTTTTCTTTCCTCATGCAGAAATTCTCAATTCTGCAGAAGAAAAAGCTCTTTCTTGAGGCACGGGTTTGGTTTTTTAACTCCTTCAGAGCTTGTATGCTCCAGTTCTTTGTGTTTCCGAGAGTTCATCTGGGTACGCAGCTGTTGGGTGTCACTATATTGAAATGCGAATCAGAATCAGGTCTTACTAAGACTTTTTGTTCCTGAATACTGGTGCTTTAAGAGACTTTTGTGTGTTTGTCACAGTCCTAGACTTCTGCATCCTCTGCCAAGATTATAGGAACTAAAATGGCTATTGGTAAGCCTGTACTAGTATCTGTAATCTCTCCCATGAGGGATCCATGCTCACTCCTCTAGGTGGTTGTTAACTTCACGGAGACAGTGCAAAGCAGGGCACCTTATGGAATTCACTGAGCCACGACTTGGGCTTCTTTCTCTAATTTTATTATGGATACCAGGTGGATGTAACATCCTCAGCTGAAGCTGCCTCTTGCTAATTGGAGTCTACAGGCAGTTATTTCTGTATATTATATATATTCTCTTTGTGGCTACTTCCTTCTCATTTCCCCTCAGCTATCTGTTGTAAAAATTCATTTAATGCAAAGGAACGCTATTTTGTAATTTTGCTCTATCTTTAGAGGAATAGTCTGCTAGTATGGAGCATATTTCCCCTTCTTCTAGTTATGAAATTATTGTCTGAGATAATGTGGATCCTGAGACTCTCTGAATGGGCCAGTGTATGGGCCAAAAAAATTGTGCGAGAGCTGCCTCTGATTTGCATGGTGTTTGGATGAACTCAGCACTGGTAGGAATAACAGGGTAATATCAAAGGGAAAAATGTGCCTACCACATAGAGTGAGATTGTAAATTTTAAATTGCCAGAGGATCTGTGGCTTATGTCATAGCATTTTGCATCTTGCAATGAAAAAAACCCCAAAGAAGAAATCATTTTATGTATAGGATATACTGGAGCCAACTGAATACGTAGCCATAACTTTGGTTAGTTGTACAGCAATATAATGATAAATGATGTTTTGCATAGCGTCCTCTTGTTATGTATGCCGTGCTTTGCATTCTATTTGTTTGATTTTTGGCATAAAAGTTTAAAAAAAAAAAAGCAGATCTCATTAGATAACACTTGGCTGTGGGAAGCCCTTTTGTGATAAAGGAACTTCTATTAGTCTTGCTTATTTTTAAGAGCTTGGGTTGTTGTTTTTTTTTTCCTTATACTGGTACCAGTAATCTTTTTTTGGGTACTCTGAATTACTCTCTGGAAGAACCTTTTTGATGTTAATTAGAGGGGAATAGCCTGCTAAGCCTCAAGGTAGAAACAGTTAATACCGCTTACTATTTAACGGTGCTTTAGTTCTGTTGGTAATGTCAGTACAGAGCTGGCAGGTATGGTTAAACAGTAACATACTGGTTTTAATTTAGCTTTGCAGGTGGTTTCAAGTGAATGACAGATGCTTCAGGAAGTCTGTAACCTCTGATTTTGAGCGTCAAGAGACGTCATCATTATGTCAATATGTACGCAGTCTTGTGGGAGAGTACCTTAAGACACCAGCATCTGAAAGTAAGTTAAATGTTTATTAATGTAAAAAGATTCTGAAGATAATTTAGACCAAAAAAAACCCGCAAAAATCCTTTGGATTTTAGAAGAGCTAGTTATGTATTTATATTATACCTATTCAAGTTCTACCTAATTTGTGGTATTCATGACGCTTAAGTCTTTATTTTCTAATTCCATTTTTCTTTCATAAAATACAGTCCTGCAGTATTAGATGAAAGTTAAGCCTTAACATTCAGTTTTAATGCTGCACTGATGCTTGTCCATTAGATTTCTTTCGCTAATTTTTTTGTGGTGTGTTAAAATGCTGGAGTATGGGGGCAGAGGAAAGCACAAGGGAATGTGAATAGTTACAGGTTTTGTAGCCTTTCTCAGGAGAGCTTTGCAAAATCACTGAGTGTATTTGTGGTGAGAAATGCCATTTAGTAATGCAGCTTGGCAGCTCATTAAACACCTTCCTGCATAGTGATGTTCTTTTGATCTTGGACCACTCACAGCAGATTAGCTGCCACACATTAACCAAGGAAGGTTAATTTTAGTTAGTTTTTTGTTTCCTTTTGACAGAATAGTATTAGTTCTTCATATAACTTTCAGNGCAGCAGATTAGCTGCCACACATTATAACCAAGGAAGGTTAATTTTAGTTAGTTTTTTTATTTCCTTTTGACAGAATAGTATTAGTTCTTCATATAACTTTCAGCTGGTCAAAATCACAGCTGATGTTTCTGACAAAGCATAATGGAATTATGTTCTTGGTTAACTTCATTTGAATATGCTAATATATTTTTTAAAGCCGTAGATAAGTATGAGAGCTACTACATAATATATGCTACTACCCAATATAACACATTGCCTAAAATTGATTTAAGCATAAAGGTGAATGAGATTACCATCTTTGAGGTGTAAAGAAAAACAATTGCATTTGAGTTTAGTTTATATCTAGATAAAGAATGTAAAAAAAAAAAAAGTAATATTCCTGTTAGCATTAATCGTTGTTATACTACTAATTTATTTTAATAAGTTATAAACACAAAAGTTTTAAAAATTGACATGAAGGTATGTTTTAAATACTGTGGAAACCTTAAAATATCTTTAATCAGGAGAAAATTGCTTTATGCCTGACTGGTTTGAAGCTAAGCTTGTCGCAACAATGATTCTGTTGGCTGCAGACATGGAGCAGATGAGGAATAAGTACAGGTAAGTATGAAATACCTTATTTTACATTTCTCTCTTTTTCAACCCCCTCACTCCTGAAGGATCCTGTAGAAGCCTGATCAAGTCAGGAAATTGTCCGCTTTTCGCTGTAGACTTTCGGTCAGCCTTGATCATGCCTTAGACCTTGTCCAACTGTTGCTGCAAACATACTGGGTAACATTTCTAAAGATACTTAAGTGACTTGGAAACGTGTCCTATTTATTTCCGTAAGTGATTTCAGCACTTAAGGCAGATACTCAGAAGAAGAATTTCTTTTTAATTTTTGTTTTTGTGTAGTGGAAAAAGCAACATAGAATGGATTGAACTAGAGGCTTTCTTGAACCCTCTTCTGGATGTCTTGATGAAACTTGGCAGTAATGCTTACATACCAACACTGAAAACAGATAAAAGCCTACAGCTTCTCTTGAAGTTATTGCAGACCTGTTCGTTAAAATGTTCCAATACGCAAGATGGTTAGTGATATCTTCAGTATACTGTGTCTTACATTAATTATAGTCTAAGTAAAACTAAGGTACTTACTGTTTTAAGGCTATATTGTCAAATTAATACTAGTCTAGAAGTGGTAAATGTAAAAGTTGACAATCTGGCATATCCGTTATGAAATTGAGCTGTGGGTCTGATCCTACAGGGGCTCTTCTGAAGGTGTCCCAAGGGCTGGGAATTGAGAATGTGGAAGGCTTCTGAGAAAGCAATTGTTATCCATTAGGATTATATTAGCAGTTAGTTAAAATTGGACAGTGTGACCATATTGCAAATATTCATAGGCTTATTCTTTGCCAAGGTATGGATTCCATAAATGGTTTAGACACTTCAGAAAGAAGTTAGCACAGAAACCCAGCCTAACCTGCTTAGTTGCCACAGGTTCAGCCAGAATCTTCCCTGAGTGCATAAAGTGATTCTGCTAGACATACTGTTTTCTGAGTTGAGCGGTAGGTAATTTTGTCTCAACTAACACTGTTTAGACTGCAAAAGACAGGATGCCTCTGATTATTTCACAGTATTAGGCATTATTTCAGTAGGCGTGCTCAACTGACTTGCTTTAGTTTGACCTTGGTTAGAAGCAAGGAGGTTAAGAGGTACCTACTTAAGCACAAGTCTGCTGATCTGACTCCCTGGGAGTTTTGGCCCCCCCACAGATTGAGCGCTTTAACTTGTAGACCTTTCAGGAGAGTCTTAACAAAAGCTATGAAGTCCTTACTACTCCTTTTGTTAGAACTTGGTCAATTTGTAACCAGAATAGAGCTATATTTTTTTTTCCCAAGAGCAAATTTTATTTTCATGAATTGGATGCTGAACTGGAACAAGAGGGGTCTTGGCATTTGGTTTCTGCTTCCCCAGATTATTTGGGGATTTTTTTTTTTCAGTGTTTTTATAGCATAGAATACAAGAGTAGCTTTGGAGTGGGGGCCACAGATCTAGGCTCTGATGTGGAAAAATAAAATTATTTCAGGTTCTGCATCCAGGTTTCATAAAGATGCCTAAATGCAGCCCTGAAGTGAACGCTTACCCTCATTTTAAAAAGTGCTTTATACATTCACCCCCTGCCTTTTGAATTTTAGCTGTTTGACTGAATTATTGAGCACTAATTATGCAGACTGTTAAAGTTTGTATTATGGGGTGGTCTCTGACTGCTGGAGTGGATTCCTTCAGATAAAACTAAACTGGAAGATGTGCCCCAGCTGCCAATGTGCATTCAGTCTACAGCACGAGGCTAGAACAAGCCTGAAGCAGATCCCTACAAAACACATATGAGTGCTTGTTATGTTTTTAGTATCGAGAATTTAACTCTGTAAATAATTTCTTTGCGTGCCTTATTTCCTTGTGTGTTTGCTAATGTAGATGTAATTGATTGCTCCTGCTCTGGGAATTTTGATGCCTGACTTAGCATGTGAAGTTCTGCTAACAGAGTTCTTGAGGCATGCCAAAGCTGAGCATCACAGTTGTCTCCATCCTTTTGAACTCCCCCATAGGTACTCCAGCTCATCCTCAGTGGAGTCTTTCAAGAGGCTTTCAGAATTGGACTTGTAATACTATGTATTTGTGTGTTAAGTTAAACAAGGATTGCTTTTCTTTTCTTATATTATTTTCTAAGTTTTCATGCTTCTTGCCCTGCACAGGAGAGCCAAGTAATAAATCTTGTTTCTGCAGCTGTGAATTGACTGTGGTGGGGGTGGGAAGAGTAATGCTGTAAAATACAGAAGTTCTGTTTCCATGTTCATTAAACAGGAGGTGAAAAGTCCTGTCTGTCAAATGGAAAATGGTGAAACGGGAGGGAAGAAGAAAGGAATTTAAGTTTGTGAAACAAAAATAATAACAATTGGGAAGTGTGTTATTTAAGAATACTTTAATGGGGATAGACATGTCTGAAATGCATGCTGAAATCAGCAGCATTTTTCTACAGGTCTTGCTGTCTGTACTGTTGGTAGTCCTCAGTATTTTAAACAGTAAGTTTTTGATATGTTTTTTTCATAGTGTTACAGAGCCACTGGTAGTGAATTGGATTTTATGTCCAACATGTTTATCTGAAGAATTTCTGAATTTTAATTGCAGAAGATGTTGTAGTGATTTGAGGTTTATGATGAAATATGATAATAATCTGATATAGTTAAATGGCTTGTTCTAAACAAATTAAGCATTAGAAATGCAGTCCAATGAACCATTCTAATAGGGAACATTGAAAGTAAGTACACTATAGATTTGGGACTTCTGGAAATAACATCCCTTTATATTTCTACCTTTTGAAGGCCTTCCATTTCATCATAATTTCACTACATGAAGTGTAACTCAGGGTTAAGTCCAGGAAAAAAACAGCAGACATAACCTCTGGGTAACTCTCCTAAATATTGAAACTTAATGACCGATACTTTTAGAACAAGATGGTCATGCAGAGTATTTTAACTCCACTTTTATATTGATGTGTTATTTCTTTGGCTTTCAGTTTAGCCCTTACCCTTGAAACAGAGACGGAAGCGTGTTTGTGGTTAAATATATTTTACCAGAGTGACCTACCTCCCTTGTGTAATAACTTTGTGTCTTTTTGTTTGTGAACTGCTATGCGCGTGTGGTATACTTTGTAGCCTAGCCTTTTCATAGAGAAGGTAGCGCATTTCATGTTATAACTTTGTGTGTTCATTTACATGCTAAGCCGGGAAGCGACTTGACTGAAATATTGTAAGATTACTCTGTATCCAAGCTGAATTACTTCTAAACAGCAAAAAACCAAACCCAACCAAAAAACAGTTTTCACTTCTGTACATATTAGAAATGGATAACTGCATTTTTCTCACGTACAATTATTGCTGGATAAAGAGTAAGTTCATTAATAAGCTGTTTGTGCAGAGGGTTGGGAATAGGACAGCAGCGTGCATTAAAAGCTCGCCTCAATAGCCAGTCCCGCCCAAACCACGACAACTGGAAAATTATGCTTTGGTCTTTTGGTTTTGTGTAGGTTTTTGTTCACTAATTCATGATAAATCTCAGGAAAGAGTATCACCTGGTTTGATTCTTTCAGCCCTATGGCTCACGGTGCTAGAGTCCAGAGCTGTTTTAAGGTATTCCTAGGTATCTGAATACTTATTACTGTATAACTTTTGACTCTGTAACTTAATTAAATCTGCGTGATACAATAAATTTCTTAAGGAAATTGTATTTCTATATGTTAATACATTTATTTTTGTCTCTTCACACAGATAGGGTATTGTTTTTTATCTGGAAATCTCTAGTGACACCTGTGGAGAGTGTTCTTGAATTTGTTCTCCGACGGCTTACTACAAATGAGTTAAGCACTGTAAGTAATTATTATGAGACATACTTTGGTGTGGTTTTGCTTGTTAACTTGATTTACCAGTGTTCCTAATTTTCACATCAAATCTTTGAACAGCAAGAAAGTTAATTTTCATAGAAACACTTCTGTTAACTTTTTTGAGTGGGCACAGTAAGAATACAGAAAAAAAAAAAGTGCCTTGACAAGTAGTGTTTAGTGTCTGTACTCCATATTCCTTGTTTCTTCTCAAATCTAAAGAAATCATATAGTAAGAAGTGATGAGTAATATATCATAATGTATTGTATCTGCTAGTACAGTTGTGGACATAAGATGTTTGGAGTTCAGAGACTTCAGTACTCGGCCTGGTTAACGTCTTTATTGACTGTCTTCCACTGTTTGCTGTTGCCAGTGAGTTTATACCCCAGAGAAACCTGTGACTTTAGCAAAATGACTTGATGGTAGAGGAGTTTGACTTCTTTAAAAATACCCCATTTAATGTATCACAGAACTGCACAGCTTTTTAGTGAGAGAGGAGATACGTTTCCTTCTCTAAAGAGTTTTCAAGTTAAATGTAAATAGAAAGAAAAAACGTGTAAAGCAAAAATGTTTACAGACATTTCCAGATGGAGAAAGAGGAATTAGAATGTAATGTGGATGAGGAGAATGATGTTATTTTTGGAAGAAAACAGATTTGAGAAAGAGATATTGGTGGAAGTTAAAAGGAGGCTAATTCTCAAAATTCAAAAGCTCAATGAAATGCAAATTAGGAACTTTGAAAGTGAGGTAAAAATAGATTAGGAGTTTCAAGAGAAGGATATAGAATAAGAGAAAATGAAAAGTTCCAAGGTCTTCACAGTTCTTTTAGTTGTGACCTTTAATTGTGTCACCTTTAATTTTATATCATAAAAGGCAGAAAACCAAAATAGAGATTTAAAGAGAAGACATCAGTTTAAGAATTGTTAATTTAGTAGGCTGTATTTGGATAGACTATTGGGAAGAAGGGAGAGGTCCAGAAAGATTGGAGAGGAAGAGGCAACTGTAACAAGGACATGGACAAAAATGTAAAGTGTCAGTTTTAGAATTATTTAGTGAAGAGTGAGTTTAGAAAAGAAAACCAGTTTAGGCTTCATGGAGAAAGTTATATTGACAAGTGTGCAGAAATAATAATGAACAGAAGTCAAGTTTGCTGCTTGTGTTTGAGAGAGTGAAAAAAGTCTGTAAGTTGGAGGGAAAGGGAAAGCATGTCTTTCTGCAAGGTTGGAAACCTGGAGAGAAACATGCGGCTTAGGTAATTTCTCAGGAACAGTACGGAAAGTACAAATTGAAGGGGAAATGCAAAGAAAGAAAATAAATCTAATAGTGGCAGACCTCAAAACATGAGTGCAATGAGAGATCAATGTGAAAAGTCGTCCTGAGTCAAAGCAAAAGTTGAGTTAAATTGGGAGAATGGCTTCTGAAGGTAAGTGAAAATTCAAAGGTGTATTTTCTTTCAAAATAAAAAAGGAAAAGTTCTTTTTTCATGCTATTCCTTGAGTGCATAGCTTTATACGGGGGTGTTTTTTATGATATATGGAGAGAATTTGCAAATACAAGAGGGGAATAAAAAGCAATAAAACAAGCAAGCTAAGCCATGAGGTAAAGTGTAGTTGGGGAAGAAGTGCGAAGCGCACTGTCGAGTGTGTACAGGGTGCAGTGCTGTGCTGTGATCTGATAACTGAGTTGGCTTTGAACACTGCTTCTGATGCTCAGGCTAGCTCAGGTGTTTTTACATGGTATTCCTTTGGGACCAGGAAGGGAAGTTAATTAAACTTACCAATTAGAAGTGGAGATTTCTTTCAGAATTTCACACTGTCTCTTCTAAGGCATACTTCAGAGCCCTAAAACTAAAAGAATCTGTGAGATGAAAAGATGTAAAAAAAAAAAATTTTAAAAAATCCCAACATCCCCCCCCCCCAAAAAAAAAAACCCCAAATTAAATAAAAGGGTGTTCAACTGCAGTGACTGCTGTTGTTTTCCTTCTGCTATCATTGTTACTATTAGTTTTCTTTTCAGTTTAAGTTTCCTCCCCTTAATGCTTCAGTTTACCTTTGTTTCCTCATCTTTAGGTTGGCGATCTGGATCGTTGTGATTTATACCTAGCTTTAATTCCAGAGATAGTGAATTTGTGCTTGCAAGTCAGCTGGAAGAAAGTACCATCTATCAAGAATTTCATTTTGTCCTTGACAAATGCATCTGTTCGTAATCTTCAGGAGAGAAGTTGTGAAGAGGTAATTTAATATTAGTTACAACAGTGAATATTAATATAAAATAAACCAGTAAATATTAATTTAAAAATATTTTATTTGTAATGCTTATATAATATTTAGATTATATATAAATAATTACGTAAACATATGATAAATGCAACTTAATGTACAAATATTTTATTTATATTATAAATAGATTTTATTTTGTATCTTAATATAAATATACATAATATATGTTATAATAATAAAAAGTTTGTGTGAATATGTATGCGGGTGTATATATATATTCCCTAACACACATGTGTCTTCAGTTGGCAGTGTAATGTTAATGTAAAATATTTGTAGCTAAGATTTTTAGTACTTTTGTTTTCTTATATTTTTTAGAAGTCTGTGTGGCTAAAGTAAAACTTTAGTTAAAATAATGGGCTATGTGTACTCAAAAGCTTTTTCCTCAAATATGAACCAGTCTTACTGAGGAAGTTACTGTTAAATGAAAATCCTTTTGTATTAATGATCTGTTGAATTTCCAAGCTGGAACATACAAAGAGAAAGAAATTCCGGAACCCAGCATTGCTTTGGCTTTTTCATATAGTTGTGTTCATTGTTTCATAGTTGTATGTATTAGGCTAGTGTATCTAGCTGTATCTAGAATAGGTGTATTTTCGAAAGTTAAAGAAACATTAATAACTTATGTAAAAAGAGGAGATTTAAGTTAAGATTTGTTGGGCAGTATCTTTGGTATCTTCTGGGCTGAATTATTGATCAAGAACAGTTAATAACACATTAAAAAGATTGTATGTATTGATTTGCTAGATTTACTTTCCTAAGGAAACAAAGAGCAAGACTTAATTTATTTTTTTTCCTTTGGTTATGTGAATTATGTACTTATTCTAGTAGTTTCAAAGTAAACATTTTATGGTTCAAACGTAGTGTTCACTGGGGGTCTCTACCAATGTCTTTTGAATTCAGTGGAACTGTATTGTCATGATGATTTCCTCAGTTGAGTACATCTTCAGTTTAAGAAGTAAAAAGAAAACACTGACTAATTACAGAGAAGAAAAATCTTTTCTGTGCTCTAGACAGCTCAAAGTAACTAGAAGATACTTAGATAACATTGAGCTTTTAATACTATTAGGGAACTGTATGCTTACTGACTTTTTTTTATTGAGACTTTTTCTTTCATGCCTCTTTGAATATATGCATTTATCACACAGCATGTGGTATTTCACATTTCGGTTCTCTTGGTGCATTGGATCTCAGACTACATGGACCTGCATCTTTTTTTCTAATTGCTGTCCAGCAATATATATAAATTGCCACCTGGCAAGATAGAAGCATTTCATCATAGTTGAGCTAGACGCCTGCACTTTATGAATATAAAGTAACTGTAATTTGCAAGATTTATACTCTTTTCAGTGCTTGCAACTTGTAATTGACTGCTCTGACCCAGCCGAGCAAAGGTATGGGGTAAGAAAAGAAGGAAGTAGAAGGATCCAGAGTTGCTACCTTGTTGTGTCTGAGGTGATACAAATAGGAGGGTTATCAAATGTATCAGTAGGTTATTTGTATCATATTAGAAGAAACTGGTGGATGTTTGTTCATGTATGATTTGGTTTTAATTAGGAGCCGAAGCTTAAAGAACAGATTAAAAAAGTAGCTAGCATGGCTTCACTTACAGCAATTTGTGAGATAATGGATCAGAAACCTGAAGCGCACCTTGAATCTCTGCCTTCTGTGGACGCTCTGAAGAGATTTATTTCCTTTTCTCAATACAATGAAGTATTAAAGAAGCCATCTTATATTGAAGAGAAAAGTAGGTACGTCTATGCTATAGCTTCAGTAATTCTCCAGAATAAATTTGATTAGCATGGAGCAGTGATTAAGATGCTGGCTTTTCCTGTTCTTTTCTTTGATAACTTTTTGCCAAGATAAAAATGAAGAATTCGGAAAACAAACTATGCATTCAGTTGCTCTTTTGTCTCAATCTTCAGGTTTTAGAACATTAAAGCAGCTGTAATTGATCAGACCAAAGGTTGTTTTGCACAGTCCTCTAGTGCTATGAAGCCAGAGCTTGCTTTGAACATTGCTTATGCTTATGCCAGGTTAAATATATATACACTGCACAAATCCATAGCATGTATGGAAGGCAGTTTAAATGGACGTTGTTTACTGTTGGGGAAGGGAAGCCCAGAGCAAACATGAGGGGCAAGACCCAAATACTTGATTAACAAAAAAAGTCTGCCAGCATATAGTGATGTTTCCATTGAATACTCTCCCACATGTTTATGACCAAGGAGACAGCCTGAGCCCAGAACTGATTTTTCTGTGTTTGAAAAACTTTCTTCCATGAGCTTGTCCAGTCTCCCATTAAGCCTGTGTAAATTTTAGCATCTAGAAGAAGTACAGTGATTTTGTACAGTTAAGCTGTTCCTGGTGGAGCAGGAACGTTCCGGATAAACTAATACAATAGATATTTAAGAATAATTTTCTCCTTACAGCTTATGTGAAGAAACAACATCTCAAGGATGGGGGAAAGTTGTTGCACGCTATGTTCATGACCAGTGGATTTGCCTTCGTTTTATTTTAAATTCATTTCCAACACTCGTCCAAGAGCATGAAGAAACTTCAGAAATGTCATTATCTACAGTTGAAAGGTCAAGAAAAATTCTAGAGTCTGCATTAGAAGCCCTAACTATTCTTCCTTCAGACCAAGTTTTACCTGTCTTTGACTGCATGAAACTCCTTGTTCCCAAGGTAAAAGATAAAACTGCATGATCTTAATAGTTTAGGGGGCGTTTTTTTGTCAAATGTAACACTTGTTTCTTCTCTTTGTTTTCAGCTTCTGGACTCAGCGGAGTCTCTCTGCATAGAAGCATTTGATTTGGCTTGGAAAATTATATCCTCTTTGAGCAACACACAGCTAATATTTTGGTCCAATCTAAAAGCTTTTGTTCAGTTCGTCTTTGATGCTGAGGTTCTAGCTGTTGCTGCAAGTGCAAAGGGTCAAGCATATACCAAAATAAAAGAGGTCAGTTTAAGAATTCATTTTTGGGAAGTGGACATAAATCTTACCTGGATCTAAAAATGTATTTTACCTTTTATTTTCCCTTCAGCTATTGTCATGAATTTTTTATTTCCAAAAAGGTACTAGTTTGAGAGTGTTAAAACAAAAGATCTGAGAATTAGATTGAGGATAAACAAATACATGTTTTTTTCTTGTAACACAAAATGAAAAGTACTATTTTTTTTTTTCATTTTCAAACTGTTCAGTGTCTCCCACATTCAGCAAAATGAGTTTTTTGGTCTTTATTTTTAATTTTTACATTATCCACTCCCTCTTGAATATTTTGTTCAGCATTTGGCACCTGAACTGTCACAAACTATAAATATTCTGGAAAAATTATGCCTTTTTCTAATAGTTTATTCTTTACGAAAATACTTTCTTAAATGAAAAGTAAGAACTTTTCAAAACTTTAATAGATGCTATTGAATAAGCCAACTACTTCTTTAAGGGTGGTTGATTTTTTTTTTTTTCTCTGAGGGTCCAGGTATGGGAAACATAAGTCATAGTCACCTTAGAGTTCAGTTTAATACTGCACGGTAGAGCTTCCTCCATAGTTAAGAAGAGAAAAAATTACTTTTTACTCTTTTTGTAAGATGAATGCAGCTTCCTGTACTGCAGAAGTTCTTGCATATGTCGTGGTGTTTTTTTTTTTTTTTTAATTTTGAGTCACTAAAACTGCATTTGGTACTGGGATGTTCATTCGTCTTGGCTTTATGGACTGGAAAGTTGTTTACTATTTCTTTTCTGAATAGTCTTTCTTGGGTTTTTTGCCTTTTTAGCCTCTGATCATCAATTAAATGTTTGTGCAGAACAGTCCACAATGACTGGAAGACTTTTACCAGAGCAGTAATACATTATAAATTAGTTACTAGTATGTGTATGTATGCCTAGACTATGCTTAGACTTATGGTCTCATGCACTGCTTTGCACTTAGGACAGAAATCATACTAGGACGGGTTGCAGTTTTGCAGTCATTGTAAGTAGCTCTGTCCTGGTGTCACACTTGTAACTGTAAATAATAGCAAATGTCTCAGCTTTATTTTCAGCCCAGACACTTGAAAATGATTTTTTTAATAAAATACAGAAAAATTTAAAATTGCTGTGATACTTCCATATTAGCTTTAAGTATCTTAAAATATAGTCTCATTTCTTTTCTCTTTGTTCTTTTCGAAAACTTGCTTCAAATGAATGTTACTGTCATCTGTTTTAAGCAGTAGATAACATTTGTAGTCTTAATGTGGACCCAAGCCAAAATAAGATACGTATGCAAAGATGGTAAAATACCTCTTCGGCTTTTTCTTTTAGTGAGTATCTGTAATGGATAATTGTGTGCTCAGTGTTGTAGTAACCGATGAGCTTTAGATTTTTATTTTTCTTAAAATTTGTTTAAATTCTTAGAAATACTGTCTTGGCTTCAGTGTTAGTATTTCAAGCATTATGTAAGGTGTATTTTGCCAATGTTGAGAGTCTTGAGTCTATGTGACAGCTATCCCATTGTCTGCAGTGGGACATACCATGACAGCAGGCATCAAGGAGGTAATGAAGGTCTCCTATACTCAACAAAGGGCATCTGGTCGAGCCACCTTCTGCCCCTTCATAAGAAAATGAAGATAAAGTTCACAAGCAAGTGTCTACTTACCTATATTCTTATCCCACTCCTTGGCAGTCTCTGTTGCCATTGACCCTTTGTGCAATGGCTATATAGTTTTAGCTAACGAGAAAGAAAAAATGGAACTGCCTGATACTGATTTATCACAGAAGCATAATTTTAATTTTGTCTACCACAATGCACTCTGTATTTTTAATAATAGTTAGAAGGGGTGGAAAGAAGGGATATTTTTGAGCCAAAAAATGGAATATTGCTATGGTAAAATCCAGAAGGGCTTCCACAGAGGTGCCCAGAGCACAGTGTTCTTAGGCTTCATTTCTTCTGCTGCTTTTTTCCTTTTTCTTTGTGACTTATTCAAATGTTAATTGTGCTAGAACTTAAATTTCTTTAATTTATTTCGTGTGTGCTGGACTTTCACGATATTAATGAAACAATTGAAAAACATTCCAGGATTTTGTGAAACGTGTAGTAAATGTCATGCTGCTTCTCCTCAGGTGAAACACAGTAGTTCAATTTTGGAATTACTGGGAGAGTTACAATGTGTGTTGTTGCACCAAAAGAAAAGTTTGAATTCTTTGTAAAAAGAACAAAAGTTTCTAGGGTGTTTGGGTTTTTTTTTTCCCCCAAAAAAAGTGTTTCTTCAGAGTATTCCAGTGAGCTTCTTGGTGCTTTAATCCTTAGCAGTTCAGAAAAACTTTAAAAGCAGAGTTACTGTTAAAGAATTGTCAATGCTATCAAAAGTATCATTTCAGAGTGGGGAAGAGAAGAAGCTTTGTCCTTGTAAGAGCTGTCACACCTTTTGGAAAACCATTCTCATGGACACGTCTAATTGATGTGGTCTAAAAAGGAATTTATAAAACCCCCACCTGTTTATTCTGAATCTCCCTGTCCTCTCCCAAATGCTTGCAATTTCTTAGAAAAAATTTACTTTCTAACTGAAGTTTACTCTTGCACTGAACCTAATGAAGGGAATAGGAAAGAGTTTTAGGGCCGTTTTTCTTGTGATTTGTTTTTTTCTTTTTTGAAGAAGTTCTAGATAGCTGTTTCATATATTTTAAATATACCCTTCTGAAAAAAAAAAAAAAAGGAAATGGTACAAAGACCTTTTTCCACTTTAACTCAAATACGAACTTCAACATAAATGTAATCTTTGTTAAAGAAGAAAATTAGTGATACGGCTACCTGTGGAAGAAATTTTGTTTGATATTTATATTTTTTTATTTCTAAATTGGTAAGGATTGATTAAAACCACCAGGTTTGTACTCACTGAATTAAGCCCAGGTGCATTTCTTCCAGTCATCAGGAGATTCATGTAAAGCATCTGGTGTTATATCTGTTTAAGCAAGGATAAGTTCTATCTTTTGTTAACATAAATGTGTACTGGGCCGATTGTTGCCCGTTCACCTGCCCGTAGAAGCAGGGAATTGTAAATAGATTGAAGACAGCATTAACCTGAGGAGATCTAGGATGCAGAAAGAAATCAGACCTGCTAAAATAGATATTACTGCAATATTATTCTAATAATTCTAGCACTTCTGAAAACTACATTTTGAATCTTTTATTTCTCCTTCTTTTCAGATAATTTTCAAGCTCATAGATATGTCCACTACAAAGACTGGAGTCTTGAATGTAGTCCTTAGTCATTGTTGTCGATCTTGGATATTTCCCACTGTTGATGGCAGAAGTGCCTTGACAAATGCTTTCTTAAATGCTGGAAATTACTGTGAACTTATCACTGAGGCTTGTGTCTTTGGAACTGTATTTAGGAGAGATCAAAGGTATGAAAAAAACCTTTGTGATTGATTTTATTTGTTATAATTTTATGCACATTGTTTTCTTTTAAACTTTGAGATAATCATTGAAATAATTTTTGTATGCTATTCAGCTAATTTTGTTGCTTTGTCTTTCATCTGTGAAGACTTATTCAGGATGTGCATGCCTTCATAGAAAATCTTGGAGAAAAATGTGCAGCAAATGTTGTTACAGAAAGGTAATGATTTTGAGGATACATCTTACAATATTTGATGTGAATTGTGTCTTCATTACGATTGATGCTACAGTAGGAAAGATGCTGGTTTTGAAGTCAGCTTCGTAGGAGTATATTCATAACCTTAAATATTACTAAAAGGGATATACATCACATTACATTCATAATTCAAACACAAAACAGAAAAATGTTAAGTATTTTCAGGAAAATACATCCCATCTGTTAATGGGAATGGAACTGAAATAACTACTTCCTCATTGTTTCACCTCATAAAAGTAATACTTTTTAGGATGCAGGTATGTTACCGAGTGCTGCTATGTACCTCATTGTTGTCGATAAGACAGTTAGGAGAGTCAGCCTTCAAGGCAGCCAGATTTGGATCTTGTCTTTTTAACATTGGTTGTAGGCTTTCTTAGCTTGCATACTGGCAATAGGTTCTGCCTCCAGTTTTTGAAACAGGGACATTGGCTACTGGATTATTGAACTTTTTTTTAGCTTCACTCCCACCTTTACTCAGTGGAAGACAGAGAAGCAGTCTAACATAGTGCTTTGGGAAGCATTAGTAGTTGCTAAAATTGGAGTTTCTGGGAATCTGCTACCACTTCTAGTTCAATACTCCTGTATTTTCTCCCAAGGGCTGCTTGGTTTCCAAATGTCTGGTTGTGACAGTCTGCAGCTGTGTGATGTTTTGTTACCTATAATGTCATTAATTCTGCTCCTGGCATTAATTATTCCAGATGTCCCTGAGTAACTAATAGGAATCAAGTATTGTTTGGGACTAGAATATTTGACTAAAACTGTAAGCATAAATTAGTTGTTTTAAGATTACAGTTTATAAAAACTTGTTATGATACAGCTATTTCTGTTGAAAATGATTTTAAATATAGATGATATTAAAGACCTGTAGATAGAAACAGGGGCAGGTTATCTGGAACTCACTAGTTTTCTTCGTCAGCAATGATGAACAGACCTTAAAATTCTGGTTCTGGATATTTGCATATTGTCTTACTACAGACAACTTGATGGCCATATGTTCAAGTTGATGTTTGGTTGCTTTTTTTATAGTTTAGGAATTATCTTTATGTCTGAAGAAGTAGAGTTTGATTTTGTTTTTAATTAATATTTTGCAGTACAAATCGAGATGATCACTACGTTCGGGTTTGTGCTATCAAATTTCTGTGCTTGTTGGATGGATCAAATACATTGCATAAGACGTTTATTGAAGACATTTTCATCAAACTACTTGATAAAGTAAACTTCATTTCTCTTGGTATATAAATGTAATGTTAGTACAATTATTAAAAGGCAAAGTATTTACAATTGACAGGATATATTTACAGTTGTTTGTATAGCCTGTCTAGGTTTGCTCAGTAACACAGGTTTTTTTGTTTGGGTTTTTGGGTTTTTTTTGTTTGTTTGGTTTGGTTTTTTTGTT
>RSEF01000003.1:42204700-42221651 GCA_003993805.1 Himantopus leucocephalus | reverse complement strand
TTTTTTGTTTTGGGTTTTTTTTTTTTTGTTGAGACAGGAGTTAATTCAGGCAAACCAAATAGTAAGAATTGGCTTTCTGGTGTATTTCTCTCTTTTCGGTGGATTTTCTAACTTGACAGAACATTATCCAAATTGTAATCATTGTTCCGTTAAGAATCTTCCTCTAGGCTGCATTTTGAAGCACCACATTTCACTCTAACAATTGCAGACTACCTTTTGAATTGAGAGAGCTGTTGTCTCCTTAGAAGACTTTAACAAACAGGATTAATGGAGAAGGTTGGGGTCTGATTTTCATTTATATCGTAGCTGCTTAGGCACTGCACTAGTGTAAAGTCAGCGGTAAATTACTACAGCTGCTATTAGGACGTCACCCTTGCATTCTGGTACTTTAGAATTCTGCTTTTGTCTGAAGAACAAGACATGGGTGGTCCTTTATTAATTTCCTCCTGTCAATTAACTACTGGAGAAAAAGGAATAGTGTTTATGTTGTAAGATTGATCAAGTGGGAAAAGTGAGCTTTAAATTTATTTCCTTCCTTGCTTAAATCAAGCTTTAACATGTAAAAATAAAGTCTATTTGCATTTTAATACAGGACTCGGATCACCAAATTATTTTCTTTTTAAAAAGTTAAGGAAATAGATTTGGGTGTCAGGTATTTTGAAGGCTGAAACAGAGTACGTAGGGAAAAATTCTAAGCTATATGAGAACATGTATTTCAAATCTTTTTAAAGCTCTATTTATCTCATCTATTTTCTTTCACGTAAAACATCTTATTGCAGAATATCTATTTCTGTCTCAAAACTAGAGCTGCAGTTACAAGCTGATCTAATTGATAGCATGACTAAACCCATTTTTTAAATGTAGATGCTAAAATAGAAATGTTTTCATTTATATACTCAACTCTTCACTTAGGATCTTTAGTTTTTATATAACTAAGTGACAGCTTCATTTTATGTAGTACTATTTTAATTGTTCAAATACAGTAGGTGCTGTAAATTCTTCAAATTTTTGCTTGTTTAAGAGTCTTAATACGTAATATTTTTTTGCTCTTAACTAAAAATACTAAGTGGAATTGTATATTTTTTTTCAACTTTCCAAACTTCTTATGGACAAGCTTCAAAATTTAGTTCTAAATAAATGAAATTAATATAACTTTATATTTAATGCGGATACTAGCTGTGCAGTAGATGGTGCTTTCTCGGTACAGTAAAGTGTATTTCCATGTATTCAGTTTTAAAGAAAGAATAGGTAATAAACCTTTTAATTTGCTTTTAGGATGAACTGGTATCCAGATCTAGAACACGCTATTATGCAAACTCCTTACAGCATAGAGTTAAAAACCGGGTATGGCAGACTCTCTTAGTTCTTCTTCTGAAGCTTGACCAGGTATTGCTCTTCACTATGAATTCTTAAATAAATATCTACTTTGAAGAATAATTTGGTGTCATGCAAACTGCATATGTTAAATTACAGCAGGGTATAAAAGGCATGTAATCTCTGTGGCTGATGTATAATTGTGTAGTTTCCATTGTTTCAGTCTGAAGTCATGGATTTATGATGTATTTCTAGAGGTCACTGAAAACCGATTCTTGGATTTGTGAGTTGTAGGAGACTTGATGGTTGCTGCCAAAGCTATCTAAAACTCTGTACTATGTGATTTAAAGCTTTTAATTTAGTTAAAATTATGCTACTTTATGAACTCAGAAAATTGAGACATTTTTATTTTCATCTAATGCTTCTTCATAATAAAATACTTGAAAAGTATAATGCAGAAATTAGATGGTTCTAACATGTTTTCATTCGAGTATTAAAAATATTTCTAATATTATGATAAAGCTGTGAATGTTATTTTATTTAGAATTTATTTCTTCATGGAAGTAACCCTAACAATATATTAAATGATTATCTGATTCTGTTTTCTCAGAATTTTTTGGGTGGAATCCTTGACAAAATATTCCAGGCTGGATTTGGTAACAATCAGGCATCTGTGAAATACTTCATAGAATGGATTGTTATCTTGAGTCTACATAAATACCCCCAATTCCTTAATAAATTCTGGGATTGCTTTTGCTATGTAAGTAAGAACGTTGGCATTCACTTGAAGAGTAATTTGAACAAAGAGGGTACAATTTGTCTTCCCATATGTTATTTTCTACGTATTCCAGTTTTCCTTTAGAAGCAGTGGGTTGTTGAGCAGATTAGATTAACTTGGAAGTGAGTCTGGACTATAGTCTGAGGCATTTAAAATCTGTGATACAGAAGTGGGTGAAGACAAGTGAATTCTTCCAGTTGAGAGATCTCCTTTTATAATGTACTACTCTGGGCAGAATAGAGCTCGCATAGTGTGCCAAAATACTCCTTGCGGTCGCCACCGTAAGAGCCATCAGGAATACGTGGATGCTCTAGATTCTGAGTTTGGGAACATACCGCAAAGTCACTTGTGGTTTCCACACCCAGTTTTTGTCTTCTCTGTCTTGTTTGTCAGTGGGAACGTGACTTGAGTAACACATACTTGATTTGCAGCTTTTAGTATGGACTTCTCTCACAGTGGAGTTCTGTAAGGTGGTTCCAAAACTGGAGGCAGTGTTTGAATTATGGTACCCACAAGTTGTGAAACAGTTGACTGAAAACTGACATACTAGCATTTCATTGTTATGTCAAGAGTTCTTCTTGAAGTAATTACCTGTAAGAGTTGATCTGTAGAAATGGTAATTGTCTGTATTGATATCCTTGAATCTGTTAGCATTGTACATTTGGGCTGAGAGAAAATGTACGTACTTGCACCTCCTCCTGTGTATAGGAGTGTATAGACAATGACTTCCAGTGTTCCCTCTGCCGAAGCTCACCACTCATAATAGTTAAACGTAGATGTCTTCTTGCTTATCAAATAGCCTAGTTGCTACTGTAGTTTTTTTGAAAGCCAAACAGACAAGAATTAAAATTAAATTTAAAAAATTGAAAACTGTATGTATATGTACATATTTTGCTCAAAACCAGGCAGGTTTTGAATACTTCTCTGAGACAACTTTGCTTGCTAGTGATGTGTGCTGTGGTTATTTTTATTTGGGTTTTTTTTCTGCACAGGAGAAAAAATTTCTGTTTACAGTTTATACTTTTTTTTTTTAAGTGTATAAAGATGGCTTGTCATGCCTATCTGAACGGATGAAAAGTGCTGTAACTTTTTCCTATTTCAGAGCTCCTTCCAATAGCTCAGGCAATTGGAATTGCTGTCATCTTAGTAGATGATAATCTGTTGGATCAAAGCGATCTCATGTTGATAACAAATGTACTGAATCATAGTGGGCCCATTCAAATCAACATAGCAAGCAGAAAACGTGTAGATTTATGAAAAAAGAATATAGATTGTATTTTCAGAAGCTATCCTGGAAAATGGTGACTCTTAAAAGGATTTTCAGGATCATACTGAAAAATAAGCTGAGGTCGAGCACCCAGCGCAATGCTGTGGCAAAATGGGTGAATAGGAACTATATCTGTAAACAGAAGCGGTGAATAGAAGTGTGGAAACTCATTTCTTCCAGTACAGAATGAGGGTGAGGCTGATGCTAGGCCATTCGTTCTGCGTCCAGTACCCATGTTTGTGATGACATGGATTAGTGTGAGCACTGAAAAGAATCCCCTAAGGTTTTTATTTGGTTTACAGTTTTTGCTGGCAGGAGGGAATACAGTGAATTTGGGTTGAATTTTAGCTTATTTACGCTGCTGTATGCTTCATTCTGATTGATGTGTTAGTAAAGAGCAAATAATGTGTTAGGAAAGGTGAAATCTTAATAATACAAACTTTGTATTTTAATAAATTTTGCTGTGGAAAACCACATTTTTAACAGTATTGATACTATTGCATCTGCAGAACATGCTGTGAAAACATAGGGTATAGAAACGTTTTTTATATGGGTATTTCATGTTACATTCTCTTTTGCTTTAGGATGAAGAAAAGCTTAAAACAAGCATCTGCACATTTTTATCAGTGTTATCACACTTTGACATCGTTCTTCAAAATACCTCAGAGAAGGTGAGTTTGACTAAAAGTGTTCATTCTTCAATCAGTTGCAGTGTATATGGGTTTCTGAACTGAAAACCATTTTTGCAGTCTGTTTTCAAAAGCTTTTTAATACCTGCTTCCTACTAAGGTATCCTTTGATACAGAAAACACTAACTCTTCCTGTCACCTCTGTAATATATTGGACTTAGGAAAATCAGCTAAATGGCAGATGTTCTGGATACATAGAGCCTGATTACCTGTGAGTTTTTCTAGAATAGCTACTCCAGTTTTAACTAAACATGTGGATGCACCTGGGTTTGTTTTTCTTGCTGGTCTTGTTTAATCTCCATGAAATTGGGCAGAGATGACCTGGAAGGTTATCTTTCTACAGAACAGCAGCACTCAAATACGAAGTTTTTTGGCAATAGCTAGTCCATATTACATTTAGAATTCTTTATTTGGAATTCTCAATTTTTTATTGAACTTTGAAATAGAGAATGAAATACAGTCAGATGTTACATTAGGCCAACTACTTCACATCTGTAGCAATCCAGGCATTTCTGTTGTTTTTTTTACTGTTTGCATACATTTGCAAGTTCAGCTTTCTCAGTGCTTGTCCTCAAACTAGACAGTGCTAGAAAATCAGAAGTTAATAGAGGTTTCCTTGTATGCAGAAATATAATTTTAAAAGCAAATTAATACATCTTCAAAACACAAGTGGAGCTGTAGGTCTGTGCCCTAGTGAGAAGGAAGAAAGGAAATCAGACCCTTGTTCTGAACCCTGTATTTGCCACATATATGTACTGTTAAACCTTTGGACTTTCTGAAAGGCCGTTTTTTGAGGAAGCCACTGTTTCTTGGGCCACTTCTGCTTTTCTACTTCTAAATGGTATGCTAAGACTTAACATAAATGAAACAAACTTCTTTGTCTTTGTTTTTTTAGAAGCCAGCTTTGAAGAAAGCCCTCATAGTTGTTCTACAGTGGTGTTTCAACCATAATTTCAGCGTTCGACTTTACGCATTAGTCGCCCTTAAAAAAATCTGGGGTATGTGCAGAATGCTGCATGTGGAAGAATTTGAAGCTCTGACACCAGTTATTGAATCTAGCCTTCAACAAGTGGAAAACATGCATGGCACAGGGTTAGTAACGTTTTTCTGACTTACAGCTTAATATTGTTCTTCTGAGCCATTTGCAGCAAGTCTAATTTGTAGCATTTGATAATTTCTCTGGGTTTTTAGGGAGGGGTATTCTGTTCAAAAAAGAAACCAAGACTTGGAAATTGAAATCCAATTATCAGCAAAGAAAATTAAGTGATAATTTGGTGTAGCATTACAGTCTGAAAGCACAACGGAAAATACTCAAGGCATGTTTGAACAGTGCTCATAGCTTAGGGGTTGGGTACAAAAAGACTGTCAGGAGTGCCTAATTTTCTCCCCTGGTGGGTTTTGAAGCAATACAAATCATTCTTCCAAACTTCCTGATACCAGTAAATTTTCAAATATAAAATTTGAAATGTTTTTGGTGTTAATATTTGAAAAAACTTCTGTGAGAGAAAAATGGATAGAGACATTAATTTTGGGTGATGATTAAATGAGCTTTATAGAAATAATTTTCTGCTTATTGGTTTGGAAATTCAGTTAAATTTTGTACAATCTGTGTGTTTGTATACTTTTTTTAGCCCTGTTTTTAGGAGTTATTTAAAATTATTTAGAATTTCTGACGGCGTTGTCAGCCAACAGAAGCTTGGGACTGCTGTTGACAGGCCTTTTCTTCTCCCCCCTCCTGATCAGAATCACTGTTAAATCACCCATGTCAAGACATGGGATGGAGAAAAGCAGCAGAGTTGTTGTCTGCTTTTTTTTTCCTTTTTGACAGCTAAAAGTTGTCACTAAACAGTAGGCTAGTATTCGGTTTCCTTCAGAGGCTTAGATGGGATACCCTTTCTTGTGAAACTTGCTTCTTTCGATAATAAGCCCATAACATGTCTCCAAATTCTTTCTTGAGACATAAATAAAACTTATTTCCTGAGTGTTGTTTGTGTTGTTTTGTTTTTTAAATGGGTCCTTGCTTAATTGTTAAAATATTAAAGTATATAGTAAATACAATCAGGTTGCCTTATTCCAATTTGACAATTTAAAAAAAAAAAACCCAGTATGTTGTCTTTTTTGTGCATCTTGCATTACTTTCTACAATTGCAGGAATGCTCGAAGGAACTGGCAACGAATCCAAGATCACTTCTTCTTTGCAACATTTCATCCACTTGAGGATTATAGTCTAGAGGCAAGTCTCAGACTATGGCTGACCGTTGTATTTCTGTAGCTTTACAACTGTATTTTTATCCACGTGTTCTAATGTAGGATGAATAATGATCAACTGTTAGTCATTTAAAACTCTGAAAAATTACTTCACCTAAATTATGATGGATTTTAGACTAAGACTGCAGCTTAATTAATACTGTGTTAAAAACCTTGGTCAATTAAGAAGAGGTACGTGTGATAAGTGTGCCCATCTGTGTGGGAGTTAATCAGGTTTTATATTTGTGGCTGGAAAAGTTCCTCAGTAACTGAAGAGCAGCTACTTAATCACATGTAGTTTCTTAGGATTTTTGAAACATCTCCTGTTCTTAGAAGTAACTTGAGGTTGCTTTAAATAAATTGTTGTTTAATGTGAATGGGGTACAGGTATATAACTCCTACAGCATCTTTTTCAGCTATCCTTTTATATAAACATGAATGTGAAAAGCAATACATGACTTCTGGTACAAGCAGTGCCATCTTTCAGAGAAGGATTTTTTTTCTTTTTTTAACTGCTGTTCTATGAAATATTTTTGTGAACACTTAAATACGCTAGATAAGACTCAGCAAAATTCAGAAGTGAAAATCCTGAACAAAGGGGCGGGGGGGAAGCAATGCTAATACTTTTAAAGTATTTACACTTACTCAGGGTGCGTCTTCACCTTCATCTTGAGGGTGCACTGGGATAAACAAAATGTCTGGGGTTTAAACTCTTCATCTTATTCAGCCTTTCCCTTGGGTGGTCTGTTCGTCCTTGATAGATTAGCTGTATTGGTAGTGCTGAGTTGGATTTTACCACTAGATTTTAATGTTTTTGAGTATATTCCTTTTGACATCAAATCCATCCCCATTCTTTACTAGAAGTTCATAAGGGCATCTGAAAACTCTTTAGTGTTACACGTGAAATATTTTTGCAAGACCTCTGTGCTGAGAAGCATAGCAATAATTCTTTGGTATTCTAGAATTTCAGAACAGTAGATTCTTAAAAAAGGTCTAATCAGAGAGAGAAAGAGACTAGATTTATGAAAGTTTGGGATTGCGCTATATGTAAAGTGATGAATATTGAGAAATATTAGTAAGTTATATCAAGTGCCAAGAAAAACATGTATTAAAATCATAGAATATGAGATAAAAGATGTGTGTGATAAAATTACCAGAGGTTAATTTATTATCTGTTTTGCTTGCTTTAGTAGTGCTTTGCTACTAACACTGTGTTACATTGCAGACAATATTTTACACTCTTCCCCGCCTTTCGGAACTTGCTGAAGATGAATGGATCTCAATTGCTAAATTTGACAGGTTCACTGATGTTCATTTGCCACCAACATTTCAGTGGTATCATTCTCGAAAGGAACTTCGTGATCTGAAACCAAGTGACTGGTCTCAGCAAGACATGGGTAAAATATAGCTAATCTATATTAAATATAATTATTTGTATGTAATAGCTGTATATATCTGTCATGGTTTAACCCCAGCCAGCAAGGACCACGCAGCTGTTCACTCACTTGCCCCCTCTGCAGTAGGGTGGGGAGAAGAGGGAGAAAAAGGAGGAAAAAAACCCCTTTGTGGATTGAGATAAAGACAGTTTAATAAAACAGTAATGGAAGAGAAAATAATAAAAATTGTGGTAAAAGAATATACAAAATAAGTGACGCAATACAATTGCTCACCACCCAATGATTGGTTTCTCAGCCCATTCTCAAGCAGTGATTGTGCATTCCTGCCTCCCAGCCAATCCCGATTTACATCCTGAGCATGACATCTGTGGTATGGAATATTCTTTTGGCCAGCTTGTCCTGTCTATGCTCCCTCTCAGCTTCTATGGGAAGCTGAAAAAGTCCTTGACTTAATATAAGCATTACTTAGCAACAACTAAAAACAATATGTGTTTTCAACATTCTTCTTATAGTAAAACACAGAAGCTACTAGGAAGAAAATTAAATCTATCCCAGCTGAATCCAGGGAAACATCTGTATTCAATCTGATCTCTTATGTTATTCTGCTGAAGTATGCTTGTATCTATGTGAGCAGAGTATGTGCCATAAAATAATAGTAGATGACTAATGGCATCTACAGTATTAGCATTTAGATAATCTTCTTTACTGAAGCAGTAGTTTCACTACGACTTGCATAGCTGTGTGACTAATACTTGTTTTTATAGGTTCAAATTCAGTTGAAGCAGATAGCCAGACAGAATGGACTGATGTTCAGAAAAAGATTATACCCTGGAAGAACAGTACTCCTAGTTTAGACCCGGAAATGGTATTTCAGGACCGTGCTGCTAAACTTGGTAAATCGAACAGCAGACTGATTGTGGTGGCTTCACTTATTGATAAACCTACCAATTTAGGAGGTAAGGTTGATTGCACATTTTTAAACTTTTATGTTAAACCTCAGCCCACTTGGATAATAAGAATGAATTTCATCTTATGTTGATAATTAGGAAATTATTTAAGTACTGCTCAGAGAAATAGATCATTATCCTGCGAAAAGTGGTAACCAAAAGAAATACTACCTGCTTCGGAAGGAGGAGTCTTCTATAGTTATATTTTAAGAAAAAAGAAAAGTACTTACACATAGCACGCATTACATAAATAGAACTTTGCTGTAAATCATGCTCAGTTTCTTACTGTCTTTTATATTCTTTGTTACAGCTGAATTTTTCAACTGTGTATGCAGTTAAAGGAAATAATTGGCTTTTATGGGCTTTTTTCTATAACAATTAAACCAAATCTTGTAGACCTGCTAGTTTCTTGTGATTGTTGGACAGGAAAGTGCCTGTTCCTGATGAAGTACTCCTTTGCAATATTGTGAAATCCTGCAAATACTTTATTCCATTGTGCTTGCTGTTGTCAGCAGTTTAAATAACTGCAGTGAGACTGTTAATGAAAATAAGCCCGCAAGCTGGTGCTGTCTGCACTGTAATGCTGTAATGTGTCATTCTCTCAAACCTTTCATTTAACAGCTGCTGGATTTAGAGCTTAAGTGTGTGTATGTGTCCATCCATCCCTGCCTAGGTTTTTACATTGACCCATTACTTTGTGTAATTAGTATTGTAGAAGCACATTGTCAGACATAGTGCTTCCCTAATTTTTATCTTTCTGCTAACTTAAAAAACATTTTTTTTTTCTGGTAAATTATATGGAGCAAGCTGTGACTTGGAACAGCTTTAAGAAGCACCTGAAACTGATTAAAAATAGAGGTCTAAAGTAACCATTTCTCTTTCAGATTCTTTGTCCTTTCTCACTTGCTAAAATGTTCTGGCTTGGTGTTTTATTTTCTACCCAAAAATCACTTTAATTCTTCTGTTTGTAGGTTTATGTCGTACAAGTGAAATATTTGGGGCATCTGCACTAGTTGTCGGCAGTCTTCATTATATACAGGATAAGCAGTTTCAGCATCTTAGTGTTTCTGCAGAGCAGTGGCTCCCCCTTGTTGAGGTGAATGGAAATATTTTAATAGCTAAAAAGTGTACTTTACATTTTCAGTTCATCAGATGCATAGTTTGGAGTCTTACTTTTTTCTCTTACAAAATGAACTTTTTATTTAACAGAAGCTCCCGCTGTTATCTCTGAGACTTAATTTTGAGTATTTTGGAATAAACTTTGAGTCAACCCCATAAAAAAGGATTTAAAAAAATACTTTTAATTTCTTATTGCTGAGATAAACTGATGATGTGTGCTGTCATTGTTAAATCGTACTCTGTGTTTTATAGTGATGTGTTGGAACTTAATGTGTTGTTCAACTTCTATAAATAAACTTCTTTTATCTTGCTTGGTCCATTGCTTTTGGTAACTTCATGGGGATAACCTTTGAGTTTGCCTGAAGCTAACTTGTGCCAAGCTTTTACAATCTATTAGCTAGCTTACAAAAATGAGGGTTTCAACCTATATGTTTAGTATTTAGTAGAAAATACGTTTGTGATACTTTATAATAATCTGCTTTTCAAGATCGTTTGTTTAAATCATCTGAAAAATTCAGTGCAAATTTTTCATTTTTTTTCACAGTGTTTATTTTCAGCCTATAAAAAATTTATCTTCAGAACAAGATAGTTACAGTGTGTTTTGCCTAAAACAGAATGCTGATGGACACATGTCATTCCTGATCTCTGTACAGAAGTGTACTGATGATAGAGTTTGTGTTGCATGAAGAAATTGGCATTTAATACAAATAAGCAGTTTAGAGAGTAGGATGAAGACAACCAAGAAATTCTTCACTGCAAGCTATCTCAAGTTGTAATGTGGGCTTGTAAGGCAACTTGGCTTCAATACTGGCTGTTGTATTGTTTTGGGAAGCTATTCCAGGTTAAATAACAACTATGCATCTTGTCCCTATGCAGGAGTGGTTCTTTTACATTCAGATGTAAGGTTTGTAGCTGTGAGAAGCATAGAAAGGCCTTTGTTTATTGTCTTAGTGGAATATGATTTTTGTGGCGTTACTTAACCTTTTGTGCTATTGCTGAAGGTCTTTTAAAATGGTAATCTATGCATATGGACAGAGTCTTTGGGGATAGAGGTCATCTTTAAAAACTATGCAAGTAAATTGATTTTTACAGTAACTTCAGAAGTTTACAAATGGCAGTATTAAAATATTTGTATGTTTCTCTCTACTTTTGATGGACAGGTGAAACCATCTCAGCTTGTTGATTATTTACAGCAGAAAAAAACAGAAGGCTACACTATTATTGGTGTGGAGCAGACAGCTAAAAGTTTTGATCTTACAGAATATTGTTTCCCAGAGAAGTCACTATTATTGCTGGGGTAAGAACACACACTTTCTTGTACATCTACCTCTTGCAGTCCGTCCTTTCTACTAGTCAGAGTTTGGGCATATGAAACCCAAGTGATACTGCTAAAGGTGGATTTAGAATGGGAAGTGATTGTGGAAACAGCAGAGCTTGACTTGGTGTGCTAAGGAGTGGGAGGTATTGATACCTACTGAATGATCCTTCTCATACTTAATGACCTATCCATATACTGTAACTCCTTTTTTTTCTGTGTGGAGGTAGCAAAAGCATGGATTCTAGTTTTCCAGGTGTGAGAGAGTGATCATCTGTTCACTTCAGCAGTATGGGGCGCTGTATGTGTAGGCTGCAGTGCGCTGAGGAAGGAGGGCTGCCTGTTTGCACTGCTTAACGTGGTGAGGAGGACTGGAGCGGAGTGGGAGTGTGTATAGGTGGGAGATGCTTTAAAAATTAAGGGTGAGGCACAGGACAAAGTAATGAGTTTTTGCAGTACAAGCAGAGGCTGGGAGGACTTTAGAGAAAAGTAATAATCAGTTCCTATAAGCGGGCAAGCCTCAGATGTGACAAAGGAGAGGCTACTTCAAGGAATCCAGAGGAAAGTGCCTACAAGTTAGAAAGCTACTGGAATTGCAGGGCCGCTGAGCAAGAACAGGAGGAAGGGCCTGTCTATCCTTTGAGGACAAAGTGGGCAGAAAGACCTTTTTATATATAGCTTGTCTTCAGAATGTAGTTCTCATAATCACTTTGTTCTCTTCTAAATAAAAACATAGTTTTAATTGCTGGTAACCTTTGGTACCTTCTGGTGTGCTCATTCTGAAGAGGTGAAACCTTCCCAGTTCAAGGCTTTGATCAGTCTTGACATCCTCTCAAACCAAGACCTCACTGAATGTAAAGTGGGCAGCTGAGCTTCCCTGCTGTGCCAGCAGCTTCATGCCCTGGTCATTTAATCTATAGCCATTTATTTTGCTATATATGGTTAGTTTCAAAATAAAGGCAGAGAGTCCTTGTCTTGGGTGTTCAGCTATGGCTGGACAAGCGAATTAAAGATGAAGTGCTCTACCAGTTTTCCTACATCAAAGCTTAATCAGGTCTCCTGTGTTTTCATTGTATCTGTANACATTTCTTGTCCTCGTCAGTTATATTGAGGGCAGATGCGCAATTTGTCAAATGGTATTTTGATGCTGTTGTGACTTTTGTATCTTCTGCTTTCTAGAACACCTACCTTTTCACAGATGTAAGTTATTGTTTCTTCTTTACTAGAAATGAACATGAAGGAATCCCAGCAAACCTGATTCACCACCTGGATGTCTGTGTGGAAATTCCTCAGCAGGGTATTATTCGATCACTCAATGTTCATGTTAGTGGAGCTCTGCTGATTTGGGAGTACACAAGGCAGCAAGTGATCAAGCAAAAACAACAAAAATAACTGCCGAGAGTTTCGTGCCTTACAGTACAGCTGGGTGACTTCCTATGGTGCTACAACATGAAATTCTGAATAGATGAAATACAAACTCAGGGTGAATGAGGATTCTTAAGTTTTGCATGTTTTGCTCTCTTGTAGTTCAAACTGATTTTTAAATGCCTTATTAATACTTTGCCTCCTTAAATAAAACTGTTGCATTGGAAATAAATACTATTTATATTATATGTGGTGTGTATGATTTTTCTACTATTAGAACATCGGCGTAGTACCATGAACAATCCCAACCTCAAAACATGAGATTTTTTACTGCAGTTACTTTGATTATGATAACCACGCTTGAAGTGGTGCCTTTCTACAAGCACAATCAAAACTTGCTGTAGCCAAGTATTTAATGCCTGCAGCACCTAGTACACTAGATGATACAATTTTTGCAAGGTTAATTTACTTGCATTATTACATTAGAGGCTGCCCCTCGTTTAAATGCCTTACATGGTCAAATTTACTAATCCTGCTGTAAACAGTCTGTATCTTTAAATGGAGTTGCATCAGTAAGGTAATCAAAAACACTAAATTATACGCAAGACTGTAATGTGAGAACGATGATAAATAACTGCCATACTTCTAATAGCTATAACAGTCAGTTTTCAAGCAGTATTGCTACTGTAAAAATTCCTATGGGTTATAAAAAATGAGCATACTCAAAATATGTAAAATACATATCACTGCACAGGATGCATTAAGTCTTCTAATGCTTGCTGTTTTATAAACTGATGTCTGACTTAAACTGTAAACCACAAATACAAATTGCACTATACCACCACCTCCTTTTGACAAGGAAGGGAAGGTAGAATGGATTTTTTTTTTTAAGGAAAAGCTGGTTCACTTATTGAAAAACAATTTTATTGTTCTCTTTTGAATATGTACATTACCCTATTAAATAATCATTTATTCTGGTGAAACAATTTGACTAATTATACATTCAAAACCTTACATTTGTGAACAGCCCTGCACCATATTTCTTTGACTTACACTCATGAAAAAGCTGTCCATGATCATCTTTTTTTCAGCAGACACGAGACCCTTGCAATAAGAACAGCAGCCTGCACTTCGGAGAGACAGTCAGGTTACCAGTCCTTGAGCTCAAGCAGCTTCTGTCACTTTCTCATGCTTCTTCCTTCCATAGTTATTCTCTCCATAGTTACTCTCTCTAGACTGGTTTTGAAAGCAGAGTACCTAAGACTTTCCAGCAGCTTCTGGAGGATGATACCCTTCTGTTTCAAGCTTTTTTTTATATTTTAAAAAGTCTCTTCTTTTGTCAAAATATTTAACCTGTTTAAAAAGAGAAAAGATGTTCATCAGAAGAAACTAGCAGAGGAAGGGGCTTTGTGCATCACAAGATAAAGAATAAACAATCTTTAATCACTGAACTTGAGGATTTTAACTCAGTCCACTAGTTAGAGGAGTTTCTTGCTCTCTTGAAGCAGAAGACTGGAGTACAGTGGGTTTTTTTACCATTCTGAAAGTGAACTAAAGTTTCTGTCATAACCACCCCATTAGTTCCACAGAAATTTAATAAAAGTAGTCTATTGCGTTGCTGTTTTCACTGCTGTAAACAAAGAATATTTGTAATACAAAGATAAGTCCAGCAGCTTTTCTATGGTATTACAGACTATGTGACCTCTGAATTCATTGCCTAGAGTCACTGATGTGTATGGTGCAGAGCACTGGCGGATGAAGTCACCATGACTAGAAATGACACGCAGAACTGCAGTGTTCAAAGTGTAAGTCAGTACAGTAACTGTGAAGGTACCTGTTTTTTTAACTGACTTCACTCCACAAGCTCCAACAGGAACTGTTCAGCCCTTCAGGCACTACTGTTACTAAAAGGCAATGCCTATTAAAAAAGTTAAGAATTGCAGCTTGGTCTTAGGAAACTAAAAAGCACAAATGAATTACATGAGTTACATGCAGGTAGACGGTTTACTGTGAAATTATACTGCATGAAGAAGGGTGTTCTTATGCCCAAGAAGGTATCAGATGCCAGTCTTACCGGGTAACTGCAAGCCCTGTGTCACCTCCCTTCTGTACTGGCCTTTATTCTCTAATAAGAGTAACTTCTGTGCACTTATAAAAGTTCCCGAGCATCTTTCAGAACTTTTTTAATTAAACAGTAAGCCTGTACACTTGTATAGTTGCATATTTATCTGAAAGTTTGAGATCGTATTTTCTTTTCCCTTTATACTATATACTTTATACTACTGTCCATAGTTCCTGGGGCAGTCAATGGTCTGCTCAGGGGTTTTAATTTCCCAGCAAGACCGTAAGCGTGCAAACCACGTTACGTTTGACAAAGGCGCTGGGTTATCAACGAGGAAGTGCAAGACCACGCGCGTTCTGCAACCACAGGACCACAGAATGCTTTGGGTTGGAAGGGACCTTAAAGATCACCTAAGAGACCTTAAAGATCACCTAGTTCCAACCCCCGCCCCGCTCTGGGCCGGGACACCAACCCCAGAAGCGAGAGTTGCCATCATTAACGAGTTAAAAACCTAACGACTTGTCACCGCTGCCACTGCTGCTAAGGTGCACGGAACCACTGGGTTCCTTTCGTACGGCTGCTCACCCACCCACTGCTGGGGACAGCGGGACTCGAACGACAGCCGCAGCTTCTCGCACTTGGAGGCGTCGTCCCCGTGCCTGTCCAAGCACTGCCAGAACTCGTCCCGGGCCCCCCAGCAGGCCTTCCTCTCCTCCATCGTCGGCGCCGACATCTTCGCTACCGGCCTGCGCACCTACGGTGGTTCTTCCGCTGTCCCGAGGCACCGGGGGAAGGGGTTGCCTGAGCGGAGGGGAGGCCGCGGGCCCCGCACACCGCCCTCACCCCCCCGGCCCGGCGCGGCGCGGCGCGGCGAAGGTCACGGTACCGGAAGCGGTACCGCGCGGCAGAGGTGCAGCGCGACGCAGCGCGGCTCTTTTGCTAGTGCGCAGGCGCAGCCCCGGCGGCCCCGGGGTGGGATTGGCGGGCGGGCCGGTTGTCCCGCCCCCGCGCGCGAGCCGTGGTCGCCATGGGGACGGAGTTGCGGGCGCCCCTCAGAGGCCTGGTCGGGCCGGGCCTTCCTCGACGCCTCACGCGGTTTCCCCCTCACAGGCCCTCCCCCGCCTGCGGCCTCTCAGTCGGAGAAGGGCGAGCCGTGGGTCCGCCAAAGGCGCGTTGAAAACCCCAGCAATACTTGGTTTCGCTGGCGTGCACGCTGCTGCACGCACCCGCTAAAAAACAGTTTCTCGTGGTGGACTCTGTCGCTGAGTCAAGCTGATAGTAAAAGCAAGGGGGAAAAGCTGGTTTACCCCAGTGGAAGAAAAATTTACCCGTGGTACGGGAGGCAAAATAATACCAGAAGTCTGGGAGCCGGCTGGGTGGGCGCCTGGTGAGCTCAGCCCAGCGGTAACACCAGGCATGAAGGCGGTGCCTGCAGTGCTGGTTAAAAAGCATCCAGGAGCTAACTCTGTTTATTTTAGTTGAGAGTTGGTGGCATTTCCTCGTGGCAGTCAGTCCCTGTAGCCAACAAATTGATAGCCTTCCCTTTCCACATTGGCCGCCTGCAAATGTGGAGTGGTTTCGCAGTTTTGAGGCCATGGCACATGTTTCCATAGTAACGCACTGTGGGTTTTGGGAAGGGTGACCTTTTGGCAGCTGGGAAGAGCCTAACTCTGCGAGGTGCTGAGCCCCTGGCAGCTCCCCGACTAGTGGCTTTACCAGGAGCTTGTCTTGAAGATAACTTCTTAAGCCAGGTAATAGATGGCCCCCGCCAGAGGGGATGAGATACTGGACCTGATGGTCACCAATGCAAGCAAGCTAATTGGTGACTCCAAGACTGGAGGCCGCCTGGGCTGCAGTGATCATGCAGTGGTGGAGTTCGCAGTCCTGAGGGCTATGGGTCAGGTGAAGAGTAAAGTCAGGACCCTGAATTTTAGGAAAGCAAAGTTCCAGCTCTTCAAGGAGTTAGTCAATAGGACCCCCTGGGAAATTGCCCTGAGGGAAAAGGGAGCAGAACAGAGCTGGCAGATCTTTAAGGATGCTTTCCATAGAGTGCAAGAGCTCTTGATCCCCAGGTGTAAGAAATCGGGAAAGGAGGGCAAGAGACCGGCATGGTTGAGTCGAGGCCTGCTGGTCAACTAAAGATCAAGAAAGACATGCACAGGCAGTGGAAGTAGGGACAGATATCCTGGGAAGAGTATAGGGACACTTCCCAGTTGTGTAGGGATGAGGTCAGTAAAGCCACGGCACAGCTGGAGTTGAACTTGGCAAGGGATGCAAAGAATAATAAGAGGGGCTTCCACAGGTGTGCCAGACAGAAAAGGAAGGTCAAAGAAAGAGCATTCCCCTGATGAGCAAGACTGGCAAACTGGTAATGACTGATGAGGAGAAGTCTGAGGTACTCAACAACGTTTTTTGCCTCAGTCTTCACTGGCAACCTCTCCCCCCACACCT
>RSEF01000003.1:42183718-42204600 GCA_003993805.1 Himantopus leucocephalus | reverse complement strand
CATAGATTTGTGTACCTCCAGGTGCTGAAGCAGGTCCCTCACATTATGATGAAAAAAAAAACAACAGTGGAAGGTTTGGGATTCTTTTAAGGTGATGAAGTCATTTACATTAATTATAGGCATTTCTTGTTAATGCCAGCATTCCATTTTTGTTCAGTTGTTAGGAAGGAAGAAAACAGAAAAAGGAGTATTTTGGGAAAAGCGGGTGATGGTAAGGTGGGAAGTCTGACTAATTTTTACTCTTCTGTTGACTCCTGATTAGCAATTCTTCAAGCCCATCAAGGATGAGACAAACTTGCTTTGCAGCAATGTCGATGCTCAGCTTTTTGCAAGAAAGCTAGGTGGGAAACTGGGAATCTGCCTGTTCTACAAGCAGACTCCAATTTTCAAAACTATGTAAATGGAAGAAGAAAACCCATCTTTTGAGTTTCATTTGGATGCCTTCAAATTTCTGTAGCATGTTATGTACTAAACGCAAAGAAGTGGTTTCTAGTTCTCTCTGAGACTGAAACACATCCTAAAATTCTTTATCAAAAATCCAGCTGCATGCTTGCATTCAGGTATTGTATTTAATAATCCATTAGCTGCACCGATTACCTTATGTTCACTATAAACATTGTCCGTGAAGCGTAGGTGTACTGTACCAGATGGGATTGCTTACATGTGCACAAAGGCAACATTGTTCTCAAACATGGTGAGTATTTGTTCCCAAGATAAATATCAATTTTCTTAGCAGCCAAGCTAGCAAGTGGCATGCCTTTGACCAAATCCAAAATCACACAATGAAAGAGAGATGGTTTTGTTTACAAGTCAGGAAGGCATTTAAAATGTATAATTGGCTAAAAATCACAAGGAGAGTTACACAACTTACTCTGCTTACTAGGCTGCAGTCGTTAAAGACTTGGCAGCTTCAGAAGCCAGAGGGACAGTGAGACCTGTCGCTGGGAGACAGCACAGCTATGTTCACTGGCGCATAATGTATGCTCGTTGCCAGCAGAGCAGGAAATCCAAGCTGAAGTTCACATTTTGTAAGTCCTTACAAATCCTGCTGCTTGGACCTCACTGGAATGCAGCTTTTAGGATTCTTTTAAGAATCTTACAAGAATCTTTTAAGCGTCTGGGTCAGTTGTGGGTAGTGGGTATGTGCAGAAGCTGGAGTTTGGAATTGGTGGCTGCCTTGGCTGCGGAAGTTAGCCAAAGCAGCCCTCCCCTAAGGAAAGGCAGAGGAGAAGTCTCAGTCTCTCAGTAGTCTTGTTCTTTCATGTTAAAAGGAGTTTGAAGGATGGATGACTTTCCACAGGCTCATCTTGGCCCTTTTTTTGAGAGAATAGGAAGCACTGAATGTAGATATCTGAAGAGTTTCTAATGAGGCTTCTTACCAAAGAAATGAAGCTACTGTGGATCAAAACAGAAGGTTTTCTTGTGGACTAATAACTGATTAGTGAGGCAGGAAACAAAGAGCAGGAATAAATTATTGCTGTTCAAAAGGAGAGAGATTACCAAAGGAGCTGTGCTGAGGCCAGTCGTCTTGTATGTCCTCATAAATGATTGGTCAAAAAAACCCATTTACTGATCATACTTTTTTACAGATTCAGGAGAGTGAAGACCAAAACTGAGAGAGGATCTCTCACTGTTATGTGGCCAGGTTGCAAAAGAGGTGGTGGCGTTCAGCATTAATAGACACGAGGTAATGGACATGGTGAAAAAGTCTAAAATATATGGTGAGGGGCTCTAAATTAACTGTTGTCACACATCAGAAAGATTCTCAGTTTATGGTGGATAACTGTTAAAGCACATCTACTTTAGTTCTCTTCATTTGGGTGAAAGCTGCTCTGCAGGTTGATTGCTGTTGTTCCCAGTCAATGCACTGATGGCTGTCTTGAGATGTTAAGTGGACTGAATCTAGAACTGGAGGGAAACCTGGAGATGAAGAGCTGGAAAACACTTTTGAGTGTTCTGAAGAGATCATCTAGTTCAGCAGTAAGATTAAAGAAATGTCTCCAGATCGTTGCAGAGAAATTGCATGTAACAGGTTCTTAAATACATTACTGATGTGAGCTCCACAACCCCCCTTGTTTAAGCCTTTTCCAGAATTGTAACTCTCCTTATAAGTTTCACTCTTCATTTCTGAGAAGTTGGTTGCATCCTAGTGTATCTGTGATGTGCATGTAGAACTACTGATTGCCACCTTCTTTAGAATGATCTTGTGCATATATAAATGTCCCTCTAACAGACTTTCAGGTAGAAGAGGGAAATATGAGGCTTATTATTTGCAAACACATTAGTGTGAGCTACTGGTTCCATCCTTAGGAATGTGGTTTCATCTTAAAAGAAGGGGTTTAGGCTGCAGGTGGGCATTTGACTTCCCTTTTGCTTTCACAAGATCTTTCAGCTCCTTTTTTTCTTATTTCCCTTTTTAACGTTCAGGAGCTTTTAGATAAGGTGCAGGTTATTATGGAAATGCCCTAGAACATGCCAGCTAAAGAAGAAAATCTAATTGCTTCTCTTTTAATAACGACAAGCTAATTAAACTCATCCATCAAACTCCATTACTGCTAGCAGTTTCTGCAAAGACAGTTTGCATGAGAACTGGACTGTGAAAGAAGCTTCTCAGCCTCGGCCTTTGCCAAGGAGTAGCTCAGGTTTGGAGGCCTTGAAGGACTACGTCCTTTCTGAAGTACAAATCAGGGACATGGAGCCAAACTCCCCGTAGTTTATGACTTTACAGCATGTGCACAGACCCCATTTCTTCAAACTGGAGTTGTAGCAAGGGGCAGGTGGGCATCTTCCCCTGAAAAGTGTTTCCCAAAAGGCTTTCCTGTCCTGATCCCATCAGCAGCTCTCCTGTGCTCCTGCTTCACACCAGCTGCATTGCTTCTGGCTTCTGTTCTTTCCCCATTCCTTGAAGAAAGCCCCAGCCCCAGCCTGCTTCCCGAGTCTGTGTAGCCCCCCTAGTCCCAGCCTGCTTTCTGGGTCCCCGTAGCTCGGGCGGGTGACTAGTGCTATTCCTAGGGCTTCTGAAGTGCTGGAGACCTATGACATCCTTTTCAGTGAAGAGGAGGGGTATTTCATGTGCGTTTCTATTGTGCAGACTTGTGAATTTATTGGGAATATGATCAAGAGCTACACAAATCAATTAAGACTTCTGTATTCACTGCACAGGGAAACCTTCACTTTCCAGTGGGTTTGCAGACCTCCAGGTACAGTAGCAGAAAGATTTTTGACCAGAAATGGTGTCCATCTGGTGATGTTACCTTCCCTATAGGTTGAAGATACTTTCTGTATTAACCCTGACAAACTCAATATTGTGCTAGCTTTGTTATAGAGCCCTCTGGAGAGCTGGGCATGAGTGACTTGTCCCCAGGCTTACAGGACATATTAATTCAGCCCCAGAACATGGTGATCTACAGGTCATGCTAGTGTACCCTCAACCCTCAAAACAGTAAAGCTACGTATTGGTTTCAGTGCCTTCTGTTCGTCTGTTGAGTATTGTGATTGGATTTCTGCCTTTCATAGCTATTTTCTGAAGACTACTGGTAAGGATACAACCATCATAGACAGAAGAACAGGAGACTTTTTTTAAAATAAGCCCAGGTCTGACTCATGTGCTGATGAAAGACTCATGCAGTCACTGTGGAGACCTGCAATAAAAGATTATGATAAAGGTAGCAGCAGGAGACAACTAGAGACAACAGGCCAAGGACAAAGATGTGCAAGGGAGGCGGGGGAACTGCTGTTCCTTCCATTGGATTCCTCATCGCTGTATTGTGCGGCAGCAAAAGCTGGCAGCTGCAACAGTGTCTGGTGATGCTATTTACTTTCCTGAGATTTTTTTTTTCAACTTGCTGTTTTGACAAGCCCACTGGATCATTACTGGTTTCCCCCTTTGCTGCAGGAGCCAAGACACTGTGAGGCAAAGTTGGGGCAGAAAGCTGAGGACCCAGGTCAGCCCTTGAACAAGGGTGCGCTGGCAGTGCTCTGCAAGGGCAGGAGCCACACAGTGACGATGCAGGAGACCAGCTTCAAAGACACCAGGCAGCAAGGCCCGATGCTGCAGGCACCTGCAGTTCTGCCTCAGGAGGAGGTTCAAGCTAGCCAAGGGTGGGCTAAAAGTGCTGGTTCCAGGCTTGTGTTGCTCTCTTCTGCAGAGCAGGTAGCGACCTGTGTGCAGTCCATGCAGGCCAGCAGTGCGTCTGACTCACAGGGTGCTGCCGAGATTGCACTCAGGGCTTTGCGCTATGAGGGCAAGCGGGGAGCCTGCCATGACTCAGCCCTCACCTCCAAGGCACTGAATTTGTCCTGGGAGTCCTTTAACAGCTCAGGATCAGGAGGGTTCAACCTTCCCCTCACCTGAAGGATGGCCCAGTTACATCTAATGCCTTCTGAGAAGGGTTTGCTCCCTGCCTTGTCCTACTGGTGGGAGCCAATGGCTCCAGTTACTTTCATTCCTCAGCTTCAGATCTGTGAAGCTTTGGCAGTTATAGATGCACAAACGTACCAATATGGACATGCTGCTTTCTTGAAATTCTCCTAGTCACATCCTGGGCTTCATTGTCTGGAAGGCTTTGCTAAGCAGCTGCTCGCCATCAAGTCAGGTGTTTATCTTTAAAGCACGATGTTACCTGAAGAAATATAGGTCACTTTATCTGATTCGTTTGTCTATGTGTAGTTTGGAATTGCTTAACATGGGTAAATCTAGTTTGCTCAGCTCCTACCCAGGAGAGAGACTGTAATAAAGTGCTGCTTGAAATCCCAGCCCTTGCGTGCGTTTAGCCTGTTCTTGGGAAGGATGAGCCAACAGAAGCAATGACAGTTGTATCTGCTAAATCACAGAGTTTTACTGATGCTGCTCTCCATTCTGGTGCATAAATTCTACCCCAGTCTGTACTCAATGTTAAAAAATCTGCTGCCATTTTAGTAATAGACACACATTAGTTGCAGTTTTTACAGTGGCATTTAGAGCCTTTTGGATACCTACCAGACTGCATCAAACACACAGGAAAATGGAGTGCAGGGATGACAGAAGATGCCACTTATTGGGACTATGGAAAATGGAAGGACTGTTTGTACATTATTCTCTGGCCTTGGCTCAGACGGCAGCTTGGGGAGGGGTGTGGGGTACTTCGAGGATGGCAAAATGATATGCCCAAAGAGGGAGTAAACTGTAAGCCAGGAGCTTTGAGATCAAGTCTGTGTGTGCCCTTCAAACCAGTTATTAGAGCTGTACTGGTGCTCCTGCCCTGTGCCTTACCCTCCCTTGCTTCCCAAAGAAATAGATTTAAAAATTCAGGTGTGTAACCCTGGATGGGACAGTGGTTGCGAGCAGCTTCCCACAGCCTCAGCTTTTTTCTTGTGTGTGTAAGCTGTGTTAGCCAGTCTTTAGTGTCTGTTTGGCCGTGAAGAGATATGTAGGGAACAATGTACAGTCTGGGCTACGGCCTAATTGTTAACGTACAAACTCATGTCCCAGCCATAGCCCTTAAATACCTGTTAGCATACGCATATATGGCTGCTCACCGATGGTTTCAAAGGACTGTCAGCTTTTTCTTTGGTCTGCTTCTGCCAGATGTGTGTTTCCTGACTGATGCCTAACATCAGCCTTCAGGACGGATTTGTCCAGGAAGTCTAGAGCAGACTTTGCTGTCTCGGAGAGACGGGCAAGCAGGGTGTCAGTTGCAGCCTTGGTTGCTCCGATGATTGTGTCTCTCCCTTCTGATGGCTTTGGCCAAATATTACCCATGGTAAAACTGGAATAAAGGTGCAGTTGAGCAAAGGAAACAGATAGCATTGACTGAGGCTGAGTTTAAAATATTTTATTATTTAGCTTTGCCAAACAGATAATGGAATCTGAAGTTGATTTGCTAAAATGTTTTAAAGTGGATGCCACCCTTGCCTGAGACAAAGAGGGCCTCAGTGGCAGCAGGGACCCTTCGGCTATGGCAGCAGTTCAAAAGAACACTTTTAATTTTGTATGCAACAATGTAAACTTCAAAAATAGTAAACTATAACCTTTCCCCCCCCCTTTTTTACATAGCATGTGATCTATCACAGATAGAAATTTAATGGCGAACCAAAATCGCGTAAGTAAACATCCTGGTGCTTACAAGTTTCATAAAAAGTGTTACATTTGATGTAAATATCTTACATTTTTAACTCTTAACACTCACAATTATGGAGTAAAAGCAACTGGCGATTCACCCCCTTAGTCCGTGCTCTCAGACTGTATATCGGCAACCGTGCTCTTGCCAGCCCCTTTGATCACTTCTGGTTGGATGGTCCCACACATGACCAAGACTTACCCTTCCTCACACTGGTGTTAGTCAAGCGCAGCTCCGCACAGGGGTAAAACCTGTGCAAGTGAGAAGAGAACCAGGTCTCCTGCACGCAAACTTGCAGTCCCCCTGGGCCCCGCGTTCCCACAGAAGCCATGGCGCGTATGGGGGGGCACGTCCTGATGTCGGTGGGAATTTGGGGTCCCCCGGGGCCAAGCCCTGCCATTGCAAGGGCCTCACGGCGAGACCTGGTTCTGCGTGGATAAAGACAAGAGTTGTGTAGAAGGCACTGGATTTCTCTTGCATGATTTTAAACGTGGACTACAGTCATGTGCAGAATAAGGAGATCTGGGCTCTAAACTGCTTTCTCTCTAGTGCTCTAGTGCAAGCGTTTTTAGCACTTGAATTTTCTCCTGGTTGCAGTGCAATGTGTGCTCATTTACGTAGAGTGATTTCCAAACCTCCTTCCTTCTACTCTTCCCCCCATCTTCCTGTCCCCGAAAAGATTCCCTTTTCGTTCCTTGAAAACTTTTAGAGTACAGCTCTGGTCAAAAATAAATGTGTGATGTAGCATAGCATTTGTTTCTTTTAAATCACAGTGTGCAATGCATCATTCGGTACCTAATGTTCAAAATGTCTGCCCTGCTTTTCATGAAAATCATTCTTTAAAATAACCTATGCAAATAATATATTTTGACTATATATTACATTCATTTAAAAAGAGAAGAGAGGTTCTTGGTTTGCAGGTTTTTTTTTCAGTGTACTACTTAAGTGAAAGGTCTGATGTGAAAAAAGTACAAGCAAACTGGACATGCCAAGACTCGATGCCTTAGATGGTGATCATATCAAAACTGTACAGGTATGTACACCGTGTTGGACAGGTGTGCTTCTTCCCAAGAAAAGACCTTTGCATCATCATATATAAGGTTAACCACAAAGTTTTGGTAAAAAGAGCATTTAATGAGCAAAGGATGACATGGAGGGGCGAGTTCTCCGGCTCTTGTTAGGCAGTCCTGAAGCAATGTCTCCATTCCCCTCGGGGATTTCTTCCTTCTTCCGGACTTTGAGACGCGTGAGGAGCTTTATTACCCAGACGTCCCATTCCTCTGGCAAGAGCAACAGGAGGAAGCCCAGGCCAATAATGATGATGGCGATTACTCGGACACTGTTGAACACAATTTCACTCGTGTAGTGGTCAACAACTGTGTGGGACATTGAACGGGTGTTATTACATGGGACAAAGCATTAGGGCAGTATCCCCTTTCCTCCCCCCTCACCTCCCTGGCTCTGAAGGCTGGCTGGGGCAGGAGGACATGACCATGGAGGAGATGGTGGCAGAGAGACTGCCCTGCCTGCTGGTTTAGCACACAGGAGGGTATGTCCCCGGTCAGAGCAGGCAGAGCTGGCCTGTGGGTTCAGGCTGCAAACGGGGACGATGCCTGGAGCTGCAGTTGTTGTCTGCAGCAGCATCGTCTCCCTGGCTTGCCAATGGCACAGGAAGCCCTGCTGAGGGCCAGGTACGCAGAGGAAGGGGCATTTCCCTTCCCTGGCACAGCAGCTCCTTCGTGCAGGTTTTTTCTTCTCACCCTGCCTGCCCCGCTCAGTAAGAAACCTTGCACACCCTGAGCCGTGCACACACGCCGGCGGGGATCGCACCGGTCTGTACCGAAGTCTGCCGGGGCAGCCAGCGGTGCTCAGCTGTGCGTGCGTGTAGTCAGCAAAAAGCTGGGAGCTGCTGCTTACACCCGTTCAGCGTGCTGGGTTTTAGGAGCCTGGCTGGGGAGAGGCGGCTGGGGTTTGGGCCAGGTTTGTCCCTGTGCTCCCCTGCCCAGCCCTCCCGGGCTCTGCAGCTTCTTGGCCTTCACTAAAGTTCAGAAAACTGATAGCGTAGCAGGCCATGCCCACAACTGGATTGTCCAGTGTTCTTGATAGACACCTGCAATGTTATTTACCAAGGCAAGCAGAATTACTAATACATATTTGCTCTAAAATGTAAGCACTTTTATTTGTTTCAGTTTAATGTTAAGAAGAGCCTTGAAGAAATCATTAATAATTGATTTCTGCTCATCCATGAGTTTTCATCCCAGCCCAGAGAAGGATGACTTCAAATCTATTTTGTTTTTCAGTATATTGGCTTCTTCAGGCAGTAATTTAAAAAGAAATTCTAGAGATTATGAACACTCATGTAGTATTGTACAGTACATATTTAGCACATAAACTATACATTTTTAATCAGTGTCATCTTCATAAGTCTTTGAGAGAAGATGCAAAACATGTTTAATAAAGCTATTTGCTTTTATCCGTGTTGTGTATTTGAAAGGCCACAGATTTAATGTATTCATTAAGATGCAAGGCAGAAATTCTTACCTGCATTCACTGGGACACTCAGTACAATTCCAAGAGAAATCAAGGTGGGGTAGGTAATAGCAATCCCAAAATTTAGTAGAATATTGAATGCTGAAGAAGGAAAGAAAAACACCTTTTACTACAGTGAAACGAGGCAGAGGGAATGTCACCTGAAACATTTCTGCTTTATTACTCCCTCTGTATGTTGTTCATGTAGAAGGCATATTAGTTTCTATTGTTACTCCTGGAAGATACCTGTGGACAGATGTCTTGTCTGCTGCATGTCTGTCTGCCTGAGACATCGCTGTTCCCAGGGGATTTTACATCCTGCTAGAGTCCAGCGGCAGGATCAGGGGGGTACAACCTGTCTCTCAGTGTAACGTGCAGTGACTCCCGCTCTGCACAGCAATCCGCTTTGCCCTGCGGAAAGGCTAAACACTTTTCACCTGGGAGGCTTCAGCCAAGCAGTTGCTTCTGGCTAAATACTTTTTTTTTTATTATTTTTGTAGAAAAACTGCCTCCAGCTGCAGGTGGAAGATACTGTAAAACCAACCCTCTTCCAGACAGGAACTTGCTAAATATAATTTCATACAATGAAATTATAATATCGTTATAATATCATTACAACTGGATTATTATAATATCACTCCATTGTAATACCACACACTGTTCATGGAGTGTCTTATGACAAATTAATAATTGCTTTGGACCAAATTCACCCTTGTTTTAAGGTGATTAGCTTTAGCGAAGTCAGGAGAGCCCTGCCAATACTGAAGTTGTCAGCAGCTGGGGCTCTGACTGTTTTCTAGTTGCACCTCTACATTACACACCCCCGGCAATCGCTTGTCAAGTTCTGCACTACTTCCTTACAGAAAACTTCCATTGAGTCCACTGATAATTAAACTGGAGGTACTTGTAGAGTCAGGTGTTGTGACTGTTCAGGGTAAAAGGAGCTGGGGCTCAAGACGGGAATGGAGAAGGGCTATTTCCAGTAGAAATGGAAGTTTTAGGAGATGTGATGCTGTCATCCAGTGTAGGGACCAACTGCGGCAGCACAGTCAACACATCTAGTTTAGCAAGGAACAGCATCACATTCCTGATGACCATGAATCATTAAAGGTTGGATTTGGCATCTCTCCCAAGCTGGGTTCCCTTGGTGGCACAGCAGTGGCAGCAAAAAAGAGGAGTGCCACCTACCAAATTCCCATCAGGGCTATGCAGTGCTACACTTTCAGAAGTTTCCTGCTCTTTAGGGATAGCAATTGGCTATTACCGAAGCCAGCAGAGGCGCCGGAGGCTGGCCTTGACTGGCCCGGCCTAACCTGCTTGCTCAGGGGATGCTGATGAGCCCAAGGTAATGCCCTGCCGGCAGGGCTGCGTCCCGTCACAGCCCGGCCAAGTGTCACTTGTCTCTGTGAGGCAGAGTTCACCAGCAGGAGTTAGGACAAGCCTTACAGTGTAGTTCCACAGCACCTTCTAATGAGAGCCAAAATATTTTGGCTTGGTAATAACAGCAGAAGTGGGATCTACATTGCCACCTAGGAATGGACCCTCTGTGTGATTTCTCAAGCTAATTAGGTTGAGAAGAAGGGAAAACAGCTCCAGTATGGCAGAGGTCTGCAGCTTCCACCAGCAGCCAGTTTCTGGCACCCTCCTCCACCCCGAGCAGTGTGAGAGCCCCCTGTCTACTCACTCAATAAGAGAATCGAAAATCCACACAGGTTTCCCCAAGGAACGATGTCAAAAGAGCTCCAGTACTCCACTTTGGTAAAGTAAAGGATGACAGGAATACAGGTAACGAAGAGGACGTTGAAGACAGCTAACACGGACAGGAATAAGGCAGCTTCTCCAAATTTAGCACTGCCTAAAAGAAGTTTGAATAAAACCTACAAAAGGAAAACGCATGGGTTTAACTCTCTTGCACTCCTCCTCTGGACACTGGTGTCCTGGACACAGTGGCTTCTGGCGTCCCGGCGTCCCGGCCAGTGCCTGGGGCCGAGGGGCTGGGTGCCGAGCGGTGTCAGCCAGCACCTATGCTGTGATGCTGGCCGGACACTTGAGATGGCTGCTCGTGAAGCTGTGGAGAGCAGCTTGTGTACCCCAACCTCCTCCCTCCTGGCACCCCTCTGGAGCACAGGCAGGGGCAGCTGCCCAATGAGCCCATGCGGGAAGGGGACTCTGCACCTTTGACCATGCACCTCCCGAAAGGGAAGGGCGCTCACCCTAGCCTAGACCCTTCAGTCTTTTTTCTGCCTGCTCCCTTCAGGAAAAGCTCTGGAAAATTTGACACTAAAACCAGAAGACTTGATGGAGCAGGGCGAGGGGGAGGAGAGCAAACAACGGGTGTGATCTCCCTGAGTGAGACACTGCTGGACCACTTTCTCCTGGGGAACTCCTCCGCAGAAGGCAGACAGACAGCGCAACAGCAGCCCCACAGCCCAGAGCCCAGCTCCAGCCTGACCAATGAGACTGCAAGGAGGGATTTAAAAGCTTTGGTTTGTCAGTGGGAGAAGGGATAAAGAGAGAGGGAACAAGGGATATGAGCGGCCCATCTGGGGAGCCCCCGCGGATGGGTCTGGTCTGAGGTCTTGCATCAGTTTTCCACCACAGAAGTGCAGAGGATCTGGTGGATCCCCTGGGCTCTGGGTACTGCTTTCCCCTGGCATGGGCTGCAGGAATCATCAGGAAAGCCGATGGACTCTGACTTACTGGTTTGTGCTGGGATGGCAGGCCCCCTCGCCAGTGTCAGTTGTGTCCTCCTTTTGCCTAACTAGAGACCCTCAGGCAAGTCTGCAGGGCTGCCGTGCTGCCGGGGCCGCTGCCCGCTCCCACCACCTCGCAGCCATCACCGGCCAGTGCAGCTGCATCGCTGGCTCTGCATAATGGAGCAAAACACCCCGAAAGCCACTTGCTCCTCATTTGCCACCCGAGGACGGCGTGCTGCCCCTGGCAGGGCGGGCAGCCGGCACAGGCAGACCCAAGTGTCCGTGTCTGGGGGAGGTGGGCAGGTCGAGGTGGCTCTGCTGCACATGGCGCAGCTCGTCAGCCTGCAGGTCTGCCTGCCCCCCCGGCACGCACAACTCATGGAAACTGAGCCAGACTGCGGAAAGCAAGAGCAGAGTGGCAGCAGCAGCGGCAGAGTGCCATTCGTTGCAGAACAAGCTGCACAGCTCCATCTGCACACACGTGCAGGGCACACTGCAGCGTAACACCCTGTCGGCACTGCCACCGTCACCTCCCTGTGCACTGGCTCTGCCTGCAACTGGTGGAGCAGCCCTGAGACCCCCGTCCCCGCCAAGGAGCAGCGGTGCCATGGGAGAGGGTGCAGAGCTAGGCTCTAGCCTTGAATAACCTTCCCTGCCTGCAGATGACTCCAGAGCCATGGCGTTTCCTTGGGTCTGAGGGGCCACGCCTCTGGTCTGGCAAGGAAATGCTGTTTTAAAGGAAAAAGCTATATGAAACTTCATGACCTCCCTTATGTAAGACATAGGCCAATCTGAAAAAATGAGGAGAAAGCATTGCAGCACGGCGCCGAGGGACACAGACAGATGCTGCTCAGTTTGGCGAGTCTCCCTGGATTGCTTGTGTTAAGGCTGCAGGGCTCGCCTGGCCGATTTGTGTTGGAGGATAGTACGGTGCAATTCATTAGACCAGACGGAGACGTCTACACCTCACCTCAGTCTCCACGTCCCAGCTGGGGCGGGTGAACTGCACCCTACAAGTGCTTATTCCTCTCTGTGGACTGCGATGCTGAGCGCCCTGAGCAGCACAGAGGCAAAGGCACATACGTGTCTCAAGCTAAGCGAAATGGCTCTCTGCGCAGCAGAGAAGGCTGCATGTCATCTTACACACAGTGCAGCGTGCCCGGCAGCGGTCAGCATGAGACCTTGATTCATAGGCATGTGCTTTGGAATTTAGGCATGTCGTTATTGCCACGATAAGCAATACTTTAAGCCCGGCAGAGGCTACGTATGCCACTGAAGGAGAATTGGCAAAGGGAGGTGACACAGTGACTTGAAAAAGAAGCTGAATCTCTGCAGGGCACTTCCAGAGTGAGTAATTAAATCCAGCACCTACGGAAAAGCAGCCTCATTTTTCAAGAAGGTGGGGCATCTGTAAGCCCTCCTGTGGGCACTGGAGAAGACTCTTCCCAGGAAGGAGAAGTTTTTATCCTAAGTGAGGGCAGGCATCAAAGCAAGCGAATACCTGAACGCAGTGTTGCAGAGTCAGTGTGTTTATGGCAGAGCCCCTCAAAGGAAGGCACGTGGCACTGAACGGCATGGAGGTTCGCAAGTCAGACAGGAGCAGTTAAAGTGAGTGACGGGGGTGACTGGCATCTTTCGGGGGCGGGGGAAGACCCAGGTGTGCTTACCTTGTAGAGAGCAGACATTGAGGCAGAGCCCACCACCAGGGCTATCCCAATAACGGAGTGGCTGTGAAACCCATCAGCGTACGTCATCATAACTATCCCTGCAATAGCAAATATAGCAGCCACAATCTGGTTGGAGACAAAGAAAGAAAGCAAATGTTACTGGACACCCCCCAACGTGGAAAAACATGAGAGCAGCTTTAAATAAGAGGGCGGTACTTCTGCATCACCTGCTTTTGTAGAAAACAAGAAGCAAGCCCAGGCCGGTACCTGGGGAGCCAATGCTGTCTCCCCGCGCAGTTTTCCCGGCTGCAGAGCTCGGGGTGGGGGGGGGTGCGGCGGGCCAGACCGCAGCGCCCAGGGTCTCGGACTGAGCTGAGGGGGGGATTTCATCTCTGTCACTGAGCCTCCCCATCAGCGAGTCCCTGCAGCCTGCGCGTGACAGTAATACACAAGGAATAATTCCCTGGTGCTTGCAGGAAAGGCTTTGAGTCCTGCGGAGGTTTTGGAGGAAAAAGGTTTTTGAAATAAACAGGGGAATTAAACTCATGCAACTGCTTTCCAGTTCAGACGTGTCATTTCATAGAGTCGAGGGAGGTTTAGTCAGCCAGCCAGGCCCTCCGCAGTGCCTGAGGGGGCTTGTCCAAAGGGAGGAAGCATTCACAAATGTGGGGGACAGGCTGTCCCTGATTCAGCAGGGTCAGCAAGAGACCCCTGGCTGTCCTACCAGATGCCTCAAGCCTTCCCAGGTGGCAATTCTGGGGTGAAAAGCGCTTTCTGCATGCTCTCTGCTTCCCGTTTCTGCAGTGGTGCAAGGGACACCCTGCTTACACCACATCCCATTTGGCTGCACAGTCATGGTGGTGCCTCTAAGGTGATTGGGATAATTGACTTTATTTTCACCCATAGCCGGGTCAGTTCCAGCCAACTGTCCCCTCTCCTGGTGCCAGACTGGGGTGTTAAGCCCCTCCATGGGTTGCAGCTCTCTACACATCCAAGAGCAATGGCCTCCTCTCACTTTTCCTGTTCACCACCAGCGATGCTGGGGCTGCTGTGAAGATGCAGGGGGAAAGCCTGTGTGCCAAGCTCTGCTGCCGCCTGAAAAGCAAGCTGCGGTGAGGGAGGAAACCCCTTTACCAGCTGCACATCCCCATCCTGGCAGCTCCATCAGCCTCTTCCCTGGGTTAAGCTGGGGCTGCTGCCAGCGGGCACCTATAAAGCTTCCACGGACAATCACCCAGCAGCTCCCTCCTGCACGCTGACATCAACACCTCCAATTTCCCCTAAGAGAAACACGCCCCATTTTTGCAAACAGAAGGGGATCAATTTCTCCAAAGGTGTTGCTGTAGAATGGCAAGGTGGCGTCAGGGCAGAAAAAAGCCCAAATCAGCAGAAGCTGTCGCTGCCTGTAAAACACAGCTGCTAACAGCAACTCAGCAAGAAGGGGCTTGAGTCTAGAAACTGCTGTACTGCTGTTCGAGATGCTGCATGAGCACAGCTTCGGTGGGGGTGTAGAGGGGCACAGGGTTTCCGCCGGCTGCTCAGCCCCCCGCAAGGCCCAGCCGGGGGGCAGCAGGTTCTGAAGATGCGGAGCCCGGTGGAAGCTGCAAAGGCTGAGTGTGCACCCTGCCAATGTGGAGGGGTTCAGCTACAGCATCTCGGCTTGCAGCCTTGCGGGCACCAGAACTCTCCATGCATAGCTGTGGGGTATCGTTTCTAAAGCGAAGCTCGGTGGTGGTGTAACTGGGCGCTACTGTCCTGGACAGGCTTATTTTTAAGGCGAGGAGAGAAAAAAACCCCGATGCATGGCTCTACAGCAACGTGGGGCTGTTTCAGACGGGCAGGACTGAAGGAGCTCAGCAGCCCTCAGCAGTTCGCTCGTGTCAGCGTGCTGGTGTTTGTCAAGTAAAAGTTCAGACACTCTGTGTGGCTTCAGAGACACAAGAAAAAAAGGTCATTGAATGAGACTAGCATGGGGCAGGTGCAGAACAACGAAAAAGAGATTTGTCTTCACCCAACATATAATTCCGCCAAGGAAAGCTCTGCTGTTGCACACTGTGGATGCAAAAAGTTTACAAGGATAAACTCATGGAAGAAAAAAATCCATCAAGGACTATTAACTATAGGAACATCACTTCCATCTCAGGAAGTCCTTGAGCCTCAAATTGCTGGAGGCTGGAAAGTCTCATGACGAAATATCATTATAGGCTTTTCCTGTTTAGACAGATTTTCCTAGGTGTCCACTACAGGCAGCTGCTGGAGCCACACTCCTGAGGCAGATGCACCTTTGCTCTGACTCAGTATGGCTCTTTGCAGAGCTGCAGGATACATGCCTGAGGCTTATCTATCTGAAAGATGGTGACTCCAGCCCTTCCACGTCCCCTGTGCTACAGCCCCGGTGACAAAGAGTGGTAGATGTAGTGTTTCTTGTAGCGTCTGCTCCAGGCATGGTTGTCTCCCATCCGAGATGTGTGGGGCTTGTCCAGCCTGTGCGCGGGGGAAGACCACAGCCATGCGCCAGGCTGTGGCAGCCAGCCGGTACCTCCATGTGCATCGGCGAAGGGAGCCTGCCTGAGCCCCCGCTGGCAGCTCCAACTCTGCTGCGGTGGAAACTTGGAGGGCACATTAATGAACTGCACAACAAAAAGGATCCAGTTTTGCTTTTAATGTCAGGGGCTGGCTGACTTCAGAGCACCTCCCAGGAGGCTGGGTCTCTGCCCGCTTGGAAAGGAAGACTACGATTTGGGATTTGATAGTATAGTTATTTCCACATCCCACTGGCAGGTGTGCTTGTCTATACGTTATGTACACCGGAGGTACTTGCAAGCGATGGCTCTCTTAGATTCTGAGCTGTTTTGTTTACTGTAGCACGGAGGGAAGCACCAAAGTCAAAGATCAAAGCAAATAAATGCAGTCTGCAAACAGTTTTGCTGGGGCAGAGGTCCTTGCCTGTCCTATCAAGCATGTCATGACTGTCAGATGAGTCTTGGCCTCACCCCTCAGCCCGCCTGTCCACATGCCAGGCACATCACATACACTTTCTCTGGAAGCCTTTCAGCCTGTCTATCAAGCACGTCGTTAGTGGCAATGACAGGCTGCTTGCACCGCGCCACGCCACGGCTACCCGCCTGCGGGTACTTGCAAATGCCTCAGCACCGTGGGGCCTGCAGAGGCAACGCTTCACGCACTCACAGCCTCATTACACGTGTGTCTCCTCTGGAAGCAATACAACAGCTTGCAGCCCAGTTGGACCATTGCTCTGCGCCCAGTGAGGGCAAAGGGAGAGAAATGCAATTTCATTACAAAAGATGTAGGCACTTACAAGCGCCTGAGCGGCAAGGATGGGATTTTGCAGCTTGCTCTTACATTTAAATTCCAGACAAATTGTCAGTTAAGTGCTTGTAGAGCTACCAGTTGCACTTCTGAAGGCCAAATAGGATGCTTGTACGTGCTTAAACCCCACTGAGATGCTGCCTTTCTCACCCGGCCTCTCCTGCAGCAGGTGTGAACAGGGACGTCCAAATGTGCAGTCAGAGCTTTGCTGCGGCACTATCCATCCTGCTGCGCTGCCAGGGGGATGGAGCGCAAGCATGGGAGGTCTCCCACTCGCCGCGCGGCGAACCACCATCCCCTCTGCAGCCTTATCTGCCAAACACCTTCTCAAAAGGTGCTTCTAAAAGGGTCAGCAGCTCTGACACAGCGTGGCCCCAAGGGATCACGAGCTTTGGGGCTGGGCTCTGTGTTGGCTCGCAGTCCCTAGGTTGCTCCCAGAGAAGTCCCAGCAGCTGTCCTTCCTCCTGGTTGCCAGTCCCAGGAAGAAGGCTTTGTTCTGGGGTTCATCCCGAAGCTGTCCCTCAGAATGCCAGGCAGAGCCACCCTCAATGTCTGCTGCTTTTCACATGGGCTGTACAGAAAAAGGAGATAAGGGGGAAGAAAATGCATCTTGCCAGGAGACCCCACACTACATCCTTCTGGAGACAGAAGCATCCCCAGTGCTCCCAAGGTGGCAAATGAAGCTGGGTGGCAGGACTGCTGTGCTGCCCCATGCCGTGCCAGTCTCTAGGGACAAGCATCTCCTCACTCACATTTTGTCACCGGTCAGGATCCACATCTGCCCAAGAGTAAATAGCCCAGTCCTCCTACAAGCCCCTTCCCCCTGNCCCTTGCTGGCCCGTCACTGGGGTGAGAGATGGTCATGTTCCTCCTTGGGAAGGAGGTGGCTTCTCAAGAAGCAACCCCTGCCACCCCTACCCAGTGCCAGGTGCGGTGAGGGGCTGGGACAACGTGGCAGGAGCATCACAGGGCCTCCATTACCCTGGCCCTGGTCTGGGTCTCTGCTTCGTTGCTGCTGGGTTTTGAGTGAGTCAGCCTTTCCCAGGGCAGTGCTGATAAGAAATGAAGTACAGCTGGATGTGGCTGAGACCACCACTTGAGTCTGCTTTCCTGCTCCCTCCACTCCTTCTGCCCCTTTGGGAAGCTGGGGGATACAGAGCAGGATTTGTGCCCCAGCATGTGTCACCTGCCATGACACAAGACCTAGCCTGGCCAGGAAGCTACTGGAGCTCCCTTGATCACCCTGGCTCTTCATGCACAGCCATGCACCCAGGAGAGCATAAGAAGCATCTCTACTCCAGCGTGTGCGTGCCGGTGCGGGTATCCCTACACGCAGGTCGGCTTCTTTCCCCTCAGACCACAGCTGTATCCAGTGGTGAGAGATGGCACGTGCATACCAAGGAGCAAGCTGCACCCACAGGAGACCAGCAGTCAGCCCTCTAAACACCTCCTCTCTTTGGCGTCCCCCAGCACTACAGCTGACAGTGCCACCAAATGGCTGAAGACCACAAAAACATGGTGGGTTTTTTTTACCTTTATCAAAATGCCCAGCACGTCCAGCTATGACAACAGTGACACTTCCCTGCCTGCAGGATCATTTCAGGATACCCTGACTTCTGTACTCAAAAACCCCAGTTAATTTGTTTTCAGGGTACGGCTACCTGGGCAGATGGGTGGGCAAGCGCAGACACCAGCTGGCCAGGCTGGGCTTTTGGCAGGTACATTTTGCAACTATCCCCTGAGCAGCCTCTTGGCTGCCACCACCGCAAGGCTGGCCAAGCTCTCCTACCGGAGAGGAACGCTTCCCAAAAAGTTAACTCTCAGTTGCCCCATGCAGTGAAGGTTAACAACCTCTTCTGAGCACTGAAAGCAGTGCCCGGGTGGGTGAGCAGAGAGCTCTTCAAATGGTGGGCAGAAAATAGGTATTATTACCATTATTGCTGTTAATAAGTGCCTGCTGGTACAGCGAGGCAGGAGGGACCTACTGGTGCCTTTTCCTTGCAGTTACTCCTGACCCTGGCAGGATCCCCTTGGCCGTGGGGTGGTGGGTTACCCACCCGCCCGGCTCTGCTGCCGGAGGACATTGCATGCTGAGGGCCACCAAAATGGCAGCATGGTCAGCAGAGAGCTGTGGGGGTTTCCGATACCCTCCCCGCACACGGCTCTGTTGCTGCTGTGGAGCGGCTGTTCATGTGGGCTGTAGGACTAAGGGCGTAAGCAAACATTTGGGATGCCACCAGGAGAGCAGCCCTGGGGGAGCAGGCCTGCCACCCACGCTGCCTGCCACGCTGCCTGGCCCCGTGCCCGCAGCTGCTGGCCAGATGCAAGTCCCCATGTGCCGCATTACAGCGATCCTCCACCAGCGATGCAGGCACACGCTTTGGCCACGGGTGGGAAGGGTAGCCCAGTTCTCCTCTCTGCAGCTGCTGCTGACTGACATAGGGGCAAAGGATAACTGTGCCGCCCTGCAAGCCTGCTCTTGCATGTCAGGAAGGCAAAGGACCCATTAAATTCACAGGATGGGACCAGAAATGCATTGCGTGCAGCCAGGGCTTGCAGGAATGTGCGATTAGAAACAGCTAGGTCTGGTGCCACAGCCTGGGCATTGTCACTTGGAGGGGGCAGGCAAAGGCTGAAGCACGTCCACGGCGACATAGAGATAGCAGCTATCCTTCATGCCACACTCTGGAGCAAATTACCTCTTTTCTGAAGGAAAATGTGCAAAGGCAGCAGGCCAGGGGAGGGCTCTGGAAGCTCATGGGCACCTGGGCAGGATGCAGGGAAGGATGCGTCCCTGCTCTGCAACGACTTCTGCGCCTGCTTGGCCGTCTGCGTGGGGTGCTGCTTGACTCGGCCGGCGGGAGGGAAGGGGAAAAGGAAAGGCACAAGGGCAAGGGGGAGGAAGGGAGACAGAGATAAGGAGTCACTTACCCTCACTCCCATGAACCTGTCCCTCAGAACGATCCATGAAAGCAAGAACACAAAAGCTTTGTTGCAGCAGAACAACACGGAGACATCCGTAGTGTTTATTTTCTTTATTGCATGTAAGTAAAGGTAGTTTGTGAGTGTCCAAAGAACACCAAAGGGTGCTGCCTTGGTAAAAAATACCTTCAAAGTCAAGCCATTGTCTCCAAAAAATCGGCAGCACTCCCTAAAACAAGGAGAGAAAGGCAGCATTATTACAGAAGCCAGTCAGATTCTGCAGCAAACATATGGGGTTTTTTTTCTTACTTGCTCCTCTTCTTTGCCTTTGGGGAAAGAGGGGCACACGCCTTGTAAAGAGGAGAAGGAAAACAAGTTTCAGCATGTTGCAACAGCCCAATGAACACGTGGGGCCTGCAAACACAGGAGGGACAGCAACGAAAGAGTGAGGGGAGAGGAAAAGCCAGGAGGTGAAATTTCACCCTTTGCCATGAGCGCCTTCACAGTGGACATCTTGAAACAGCGTGGGGTCATCCTCGTCCTTTCACCCCTGTGGGCACCAGGATGCTGAGGCGCCAGGGCTGGCAGCAAAGCCCCTTGCTCCCCGCTCCTGCTGCAGCCACAGGACCCTAGTGCCCACCTGTGAGCTGCTAGTCACTTGGAAGGAGCCTCGCAGGAGCCCAGTTTTGGGTTTTGCCACCTGAGGGGTGGGACCTGGCTCGAGCCCCCCAGCAGCAGCAGGGGCAGGGGCAGGAGCAGGAGGAGGCGGCTGGCAGCTGCCCACTCCCACTGGGGTAAGGACATGCACCTGGACATGGCATGGTGGCACCCGAGGACATGCTGGGTCAGTTGGAGCAGCAGCTTGGAGTCAGGAGCTCAGGTGTACGGCAAGGTATTTTGTGTTTGTTGGGTTTTGTTGCCTGTCAGTCTCTCGTACTGAGTCATGGCTGTACAGAGGTTGCCCATCTCTTGTGCAGAACTTGCCCATCTCTGGATGTGATGACGCTGGGGTTTGGCTGCTGTACCCTTTCATCTGGTTCCGCATCGTGTCACAGCCAGCACATTGGTGTCCCTTGTCCTCTATGAAATTACCTGCTGGCCGTAGCCTCTTCCCTGCCAAACCTGCGTACTGCCTCTCTGTAACAGTAGAAGAGCTACCCCGCTGCGCCAGGAACCGCAGCCTGACTTCCCACCTGCCGGCACCATGCAGGGCCGTTCAGGGATGCGCGCAGCACCGACAGATGCTGCCTGTGCTCAGCATGTGGTCTGGATCCATTTCCCCCTACCCACTTCAAGTCTGGCCATCAGACCTGCGAAGACCTGTCTGTACCAGACACTTGCCACAGGGGACACAGGGAGTGCATGGGGGTGCAGAGAGACATTGACAAACCCAGTCCTGAACTTCAGGAGAGACTTAAACCTGCTTCTCAAGATGCCAGGGAGGGTTTGACTGCCAGGGTGTCACAGGCAGCCAGTCTAACGCTCTGAAGACAAAAAATGCGGGCACAGTTTAAATTAAATGACATTAAGTAAGATTAGTATGAGAGGGACAGGAAGGCCGTACTCAAATGAAAGGAATAAAATGGAGTGGGCTACGAAGATGATTAGGGGACTAGAGCATCTTTCTTATGAGGAAAGGC
>RSEF01000003.1:42150150-42182718 GCA_003993805.1 Himantopus leucocephalus | reverse complement strand
AAACTTACAGAATCAGCAATTTTGTTTCTAATTAGACTTGGTGTTACCCTTTTAAACTAAGAAATGCACCCATTCCCTGGGATTGAGTTTTAATACTAATGTGGAAGCAATCGGAGCCAACCCATACCATGAACAGCTGGACTCCAATGGTACGCCTAAAAAATACTTCTTTGTTTTTTTACACATCATGAATTGCAGAAATGTTAGTGATCTATTAGCTCTACCTTGGAGATTAAAATATATAGAGATATGTGTTTGTGTGTATAACCCAATGGCAAAACCTCCGTCTATCTCAGGCAAAATAAGGGTGATGCTCTGAATCTTCTAAATACCACGTCAGTACTCTCACTGGTAGGATGATTTAGGTGTACACCATGAGAGCTCTCCTCACAAAGACTTGCTCTTTTACAAGAATTCACAAATTCAGTAACAGAATCACTGAAAAACATTGATATTATTGATACTACTGAAAAAGCCAAACAGCAGGATAAGCCCATTGTATTCAGTCTAAATTCTGTAAATAAGAGCAACTTAATCTTTATCACTTTTCTTGTTTGTTTGTAACATGCAGGAGAGATGGAAAATAATCTGTGGAAAAGCACTCAATTTTTAATGCTTTATGGACCACAGGCTACTTTTAGCTACTACAGTGTAAGCCGGTTGACTGAATTGGAGCTCTCCCAGTATAACAGAAGTAGAATTTGGCTGTAAGGTAACCTTGTTAATAAATAAGTAGGGTGGCTAACACACAAATACAGTCTTTATAATGGCAAATTCAGTAATGCTGGTTTCTTTTGTTAGTATTGTACAATAAATAGCAATACATGATATTTCTTATTTAGAAACTGGTTTCATGTACGGACGTAATTTAAGAAATTTGTATTACTTTAAGTACATTGAAAGCTTAAGTGAGAGAATTTGCCAGAGTGGGGAAGCAAAGCCATTACATACCAAGATCTGTCATCATCATGGTATTGGAAGTGCCAGTAGCATAAGAGGGGGAATTTTAAATATTTGTGAAAAACCAGTGCGGTTTATGACTGCTGCCCTGCAATACGTGCGTGTTCTGAAGCTCCGTCCCTGCCCCGTGAGCCACCTGTAGGTGCACTTGATTTTTATATTGCTGAAGTAACTTACTTTAGGTCCAAACTAGTATTACTTGATGAGCCATAATACGCGCCGTGTGCCTGTGGTGTTAACGAAACGCCGAGCGGAGCACCTCCCGCCCGCAGGAGTTATCCCGGCGGGACAGCGGTACTTCTCGCTGGGAAACGCGGGCTCCCGGCGGACACGCTTCCTGCCGGGGCTGGGACCTCCTTCCTTCCTTCCCTCTCTCCCTCCCCGCGGAGGGCGAGGTGAGGCCCCGCGCCCGGCCCTACCTGCGGCGGGGCTCCGGTCGGGGCGGCGGCAGGAAGGGGGCGGCGCGGCGGGGCGGCGGTTCCGGGCACGTCGGCGGGCGCCGCTCGTTCCTCGCGCTGGGACCCCGCCGCCGCCGCCGTCACCGCCGCCCGCCCCCCCCCATGGCCGCTCCGCAGGACCCGCTGCCCTCAGGTGAGGAGGACGCCGCCGCGGGGAGCCGGGCGGGCGGGCGGGGTGCCCCGAGGGGCGGCGGCGGCTCCCAGCCCCCCAGCCGTGGGTCCGGGGCAGGCGGAGCGCGGCCCGCGGCGTCCTGCCGTCCCGCTTCCCTGCCCGGGAGGGGGTGACCTGCGGCCGTGGCTCGTGGGAGCCAGGTGAGGAGTCCAGCCCCGGCCGAGGTTAAAAGAGTTTGTTAGTTGCTCCCTTCCCCCTCCGCACAGGCTAATTAAGCGTAGTAATAATTTATCATGTGCTCTGCTGATGTGATTTAGCGTAACTTGTCTTGTCAAGCCTGCTCCAGTGTTTAGCCTGTACGTTTTATGTGCTTGCTAACAGCACATGAAAAAGCCATTTTCTTAAAATCCCAGACTCCCGGTGGTGACAAAGCCCACACTTTTTAATTTACATGGCTAATCGTGCAAATGACTTTTAAGTACCTCATCTCAGGTGTGCCAGCATCACAGTTTTTCCCTACTGATCTGGTCAGGCAGTGACGAAGTTTTGAGTAGTTAACAGTAAACAAAAATGCATAAGGGCTAACGGACTTAGATTTTTCAGAGAATGAATATTCTAGTATAATTTGCTGTATTTCCTCCTCTTATTCAAATCTGAAATTCATGTGCCTCTGGTCAAAGCACTGTTGTTGATTTGGGTTTAATGGTTGGTTGGGTTGATCTGTATGAACATTAATAATAGGGTGATCACTTTGTTCGAGTTGTACTAAGTTGTACTCTTAATGTGTATGCCCTGCCTTGGTGTGTAAGAGGTCTTATACGTATATGGTTGAACTACATAACTACAGTAGACCTTAGCACACTTCACTGACTACTGGCAGTGTCAAATCTATGTTGCAGGGGAAAAAACTGTTAACAGAGGGGAACAGTATGGTGTTTTGTGAACCCCCTCCTGCTTAAAGGTCAAAACGCTGAGGTCTCTAAAACTCTCCTTGAGACTTCCTTCCAATGCAAGGACGAAGAGCAGACACAGGACTAGAAGTTTGAATATGTTTGTGTAGACACATATATCCTCGCCTGCGTATATATAAAACTGACAAACTGTTCACACTGTTAAGTGTGCAGCATTGCATCCCCATTAGAGTAGCAGTATTGAACAGAGGGAAACAGTGGTGATGGGTACAAGTCTGCTGCTCCTGTTGCAGACTGGTTATACTGGACAGGCTCAGGCAGAAGAGCCATGGCAGCCGCTGAGCAGTCAGCGTGCAGGTGCTGAGTGGCGGAAAGAAACCTTGGGGGCAACCATCAAACCTGCCTTATGTCTGTCTGAGTCAGTTTGCACGTGCTGATTTATGTCCATCTGAGTCAACTCATGTGTGGTTCCTGGCAAAAATGTAAACATAGGCCGGTGGCTGTATGCTGTCAGTAGAGAGTATGGCAATAGTGATTTTTTTCAGGGATCCCAGATAGTGGTGTTATCAAGCTGTCTGGCAAAGTAACTATGAAATCAGATGGTGTGCACTGAATAGTCAGTCAGATGATACCTGTATTTCCTGTTGGCCTTTCAACATGCAAAACTGTGGATGTTTTACATTTGAGGTAAACAGAGAACTTTCCTCCCTGCTGTTTTGTGCACCTGCATCCAGCTGTATGAGATGAGCTTCAGAATGCTGTGGGAGATATGTGTGGGAAAGAGAGAGGGGACATGGCATTTTAATTGCCTTATTCCCAATTAAATATTAAGTCTGTGGTTTTCAAATTATCTGCCTACTATCAGTGGTCAACAAGACCATGGTGAATCATCTGCAGCCAGTATGTGGAGCCTTTATTCCTAAGTACAAATATTCAGAGACATACGTGCCACTTACAGAAAATGTTGGGACTTGGTAGTGCTCTACAACATGAAAAACATGGAAATTGCTGTTCTTCATAAAGAACTAGAAAAACAAAAGGGAAGAAATTGAGGTATAGGGAAAGAAATACAGTTTTAAAATATTTTTCAGGATGTATACTAAGGAAGAAAGATCAGAGTCACAGATTGACGGTGACTGTGTTTCTGTGTGAGACCTAGAAAGCAGGAGTTAATTAAAGATACCACCCTGTACCCCATCACCTCTTGTAGAGTCACCCTGGGGTCTGTCTAGTCCTTATTTCAAATGCCTGTATTCTTGGAGCTTCTCTCATTTTTTTCGGTGCTTCCCTCTGGAATGTGGAAAGTAAATTACCAGTGTCGCAATGTACCTTGGTGGTATCCCGGAGATGTTACAGAAGATAGGGGATGAAGCCCTTACCGTAGCTACAGTAGCCACCAAGGTTCACCAGGGCACAGACCTTTTGTGGGATCTGCTTTCATCTACCTCGAGGCTCCTCATATTACATGGACAAAAGAAAGATTTATAATTTTTTTCAATGCATCTGAGAATCCATAAGGAGGAGCTGTAGGGCCTTTAGAATAAACTGACAAGAAGTTGCATGCTTTGCCACTGGGTTTGTTGGGTCTTTGCTGATAGCAGAGAAACAGTGAGGCTAGGGATGCCTGGACTGGCATTCTTCCTTGGAGCTTTTCTTTGGCTCCCGGTACCTCCTTCTTTTTCAGCTTTTCTGTACAGGTGGGCTTCTCTCTTTGCCCCAGCTCCCTTTCCAGTTCCTTCACAGCTCTCCACTTCAGTTCCCACTTGGATCCTCTGTTTTTGGCCCTAGTCTCATGCAATGCCTTACGCCAGCTTACTGTATTTTCTCACATCCCAGTCTGACTCTCAACCTCTCTGCATTTCAGTTGGGAAGCTTATGGCGGTTTGTGCTGGCCCTTGCCATCAGGACAGGCTTTATCCAGAACATTCCGTTAATACCATGTTTCTTGAGCAGAAATTTCATATTTACCAAAATGGGCATGTGTGACAAGAATACGGCGTTTTGGTTTGGGTTTTTTTCCTCTTCTGCATGTGTCTTCCTAAACTTTGTACTGCAGTGTGAACATGCTCATCTGAAATTTCACAGTCCTATGCCTTCTTAAAACATTGTGTGTCTATGTGCAAAGGCTGTGCTCGAGCCTTGCAGACCTGACCCCTCTGATCATGTGCCACCTGCCTGGGGAATGCGTGTGGTCTTCCTGTGGGCACAGCACTGAGAAAGGCTTCTCCTAGCACTGCAGAGAGGGGCTGGGCACCCCACCGGACACCCGGGAACTGCTGCTGATGGGGCTGCCTTGCAGAAGCAGGAGGGAGAAGGGCTCTGCCTGGAGCCCTGGGGCTACTTCTGTCCCTAGTGCTGCCACCTTTTTTATTTTCAGGTCTGTTGATTGTACTGTTTTGTGTTGTCTTATGCTTTATCTTGTTGTTCTATCGTATTGAGTAGATCTGAAGGAGTAGTCCCAAAATAAACAATTATGCTCAATTTCAGTTGGTTAGAATAGTGTCTCTGTAACTTCTGTGCTATTTTGGCGTTCAGTGTTTATACTTGTGCATTTTGTAATTAATTTCTGGGACTGTGTTCTAAATGCACTGGTTTCTATAATTTTGAGGAGGAGGTAATCTTACCAAATATTGATTCCAACCACCTCTTACTGGTTGCTTGTGAAAGCATTTAACATGTACTTGTAGTAAGTATAAGGACTTTTAGAATGAGAGTGACAAGAATGGAGTGAAAATCCTACTACATAATTTAAAATGATTTTCAGTTTTTGAAAACGTGATCCTTATCAGCAGAAGAGATTCCCCAAGAAAATGGCAGGATGATGTTAAATTACAGGAGTGGTTTTGTGAATCCTGACTTTTGTATGAGATTTGTTTCAGAATCTCCGTGCACTTCTGTTCTGTACCCCTCTATTATATGTCAATTTAGCCATTGATGCAGAGGGGTTGACATTTAATGATTCACCTGCAAGTACTTTGAAGATTTATTTTTGTATCCTTTTGATGTTAATATAATTGAAGTTTAGGATTCTACTGTATACAAATAATTGTTTACCTCAAATATGTTTTTTATTAGGTTTTGTACTGCAATCTGCTGTTTATTACAGTATGAAGTTTTGTTGTAATGGATGTGTTTACTGTTTGAATTATTGCTTTGAGGAAAAAATGGAGTACTGTCACTTGGAGAACAAAACTTACCTTTTAGCAAATTTGCTGAATTTTACTCTTTATTGCGGAATTGCTTTCTGATTTTTTTTTTTACTAAAGATAATTTACAATTTTCATTTAAGTCTATCTTTTTTTTAGCTTAGAGTTTGGTTTCCTTGTTGCATGTAGTTTCTCATCTATGTGCTAATAGCTCTGACATTTTCTAGTTTGTCATGTTTTCTTATGGAAATGTGATTTGACATAATGCATGTAATGACTGCATAGTTGTACTTTATCTTGGTCAGACAAAGAAGCAGAATATGAATTGCCAGACAGAAATATTTTGAGGATTATGCAGTGATAAAGCTTTCTTATTTCCAGCAGATCATGCAGCAAAAGAGCCGGTGGAGGATACAGATCCAAGCACTCTTTCCTTTACAATGGTATGTGTTTCTGGTCTAACACAGTTAAAATCATTATAGCTCTCTACAGTTATATAGTGCAGAAGTGAGGTAAAACATTCAAGAATGTTAATTTAAACTATGCGTATATCTAGGGGTTTGCTTACCCATATGATTACATAAACAAACTTTAATTTACTAACCCTGTGCAATTGAAATGTGAATAAAAATACCAATAGGTACTTAAGCTGAATTGGATGTGATCAGCTGAGCTGTCCATGGGATAGTCTCTAGAGTCTATGACAGTACCTTTTTTTTAGTTAAAAAAAACCCAAACCAACCAAAAAATCCTACAAAAAAAACAACCAAGAAGGATTGATGCTGACATTCTTCTGTCTGTGTGGGTCGGAGGGATAAGAAAACCCACCTAAGGCTTAAAATTTAATTGTACTAAGTTATTATTCCTTCCTGGACCTATTTTGTCTGGTGAGTTAGTCATGGAAAGGTAAGACCAAACAGCAGGCATGGGTGAACCTAGAGAGAGACCAAACAGCGCGCTCTAGTGCTTGCAGGCAGAGTAACACGTCATACGGTAAGTTTTTGTGTCTTAGGATATTAAACGTGCCATTCTTATGCTGAGACAAGGAGTATATCAGGTAAAAGTAATATGAAATTCTGTGAAGTCTTGTAAGAGTTTTTCTTTTTAATGTTGCTATGGATTGTTTTCTCTGGGGAAAAGTTACAGTGCCGTGTAGCCCAGAGAAGACTGTTGTCAAATGTAGCTATGTAAACAGATTGAAATGCATTGGTTTATTTTATGGATGGCAAGTGAGCAAGCTATTGCTTTGCCTTGGTGTTTTCCCGTTTTGGAGCTTTGCAACAGGGAGTCAGCAAGAAAATCTGAAAATTTCACCAGTACTTTAAATGCTGCTCCTTCATTGGCATCCATTATTGCAGTCTGTGTACATGCATTTGTGTCAGCAGGTTTTAATAAAAGATACAGACTTTGTGATTGGTTCTGTTGACTGACTGAATTAGATGCTGTGTTTTGCCAAGGGGAGTTTTTAAAAGGTGGGGAAAAGTTGCTATGTCTGAGACAAATTAAAGTTTGTTTACCCACCCACCCCTCTTCCTTAAATTAAGATGTCTTTAATCTGTTTGCTTGGTTACCAGCTTCTGTAAAAGCCACACCTACTTTTACATAAGGGTAGGGGTCATAGTGAAGGAGGTAGATTTCAGGTATAATAGTAAGCTATAACATGTCTGGAAATCAGCAGCTATCCCCTTAAGCTTGGTAATAATAGTTTTCTATTGCATCTGAATCAGCTTTTTAATTTTAGAGCGGAAGGGAAAATATTTTTTCTTTCAGTACAGTTGCATTTTAGTAAAAGCTTCTATCTGCTAAAAGAGCTTTTGAAGTCATCTCTGTTCCTCCTGGTATGTATTACCTTTTCTAGATTATCTTGCTACTTAAATGCAAAATTTCATTCCCAATCTCTGCTTTTTTGCTAAAAAAAATTCATTTAAAAATACTTCAGCAAAGCAGCAATCTCTATTACTTTTGCATGTGCTATTCAGTAGTGTTAGAAGCATCTCAATTCCTGTGTAAGAAGCATGTTACTATGTCTGATTATAGACAGAGCAACTAGTAGCACTTTAAGAGATGCAGCTATAATTATGCAGTATTATATACTTTTTCTCTAGCACAATTACAGATGTCTGTTATTTTGAGTGTATCTCTTGCCTTTTTGTGACAGACTGAAAAATATCCTGTCCAAGACACAGGAGTACCTAAACGTAAGTATTGTGAATTCTTTCTGTTCAGGTGTCATACATTTGTGTTGTTACGTGCGATAAAACCATTGGTGTTATCCAACAGATTGAAATAATCTTACTTTTTCCTAGATGTTTATGTTTTAAATGTAGCGTTGTCTTCTGTATTTTTAAGGTCAGTTTATATAACTCTCAAAATTTCCTTCCAAAGGTTAGATTTGATCTAAAAGTCAGTCTAAAACTATCATCAGATGATCTTGGTTCTCAATCTGGAAGGAAAATACAGTGGTGCCATCAAAACACAGCATTCAGAGAATAGATGGTAGAGGCATGATAATGTTAGAAGGTGGCTTTGAAGAGATGACCAGTGCCATCAGGTTATCAGAAATATAATCCAGAAATACCTTCCAGGTTTCTTGCCTGTGGTTGCATTCTCACCGCTATAACCGATTAACTCTTTATGCCATGTTTTACCTTCAGCAGGTATTAATACCACCTACTTGGGAACCTAATATAGGTCCACTCTGCACAAGCTCCTGCCTCTCCTCACTGAAAATGGAGTGAGGGAGTGCAGATTCTCTATTGCACTGAAGTCAAATATGTGGATTACACAGTGTGAATATCCCCTTTGTGGTTTGCTTGACATGTGGGGTGGGGATTTTTGGTCATCCCAGGCTTCACCGTTGGTTTTTGTCCAGGGAATGCACTGGCAGGGACTGTGTTGAGGAGCACTCTGCAGGTAGTGTATTTTCCGTCTTGTGTTGCACAGCAGGTCTGCAGTGGGGAGAGACACAGGAAACTATACAGAAGCTAGTCACAGTGGAAACTTTTTCTGAGGAGCTTGAACAATATACCGCTGGGGTTAAAGAAAGGTTAGGGACTATTCTGGGGGCTTGAGGAAGCCAGCCAGAGAAAACAAGCATCTTCTCAGCAGTGCTGTTCACTAGGGAAGGAGAATGTGGGATAAAAACTAATTTGAAATCATAAACTACTTTCTGTTTATTTGCAGCCAGGTGGTTTGTGCCTTCAAAGTTGTTTATTAACACTAAAGCAATTTCTCTGTAACATTTTCTTCCATGTCCTGTTTTTATTTCACCTGTGACATCAGGTCCTGCACAAAATTAATCAGATAAATTCCTAAATTTCAAATTTGTCAAAGTTGTTTGAAATCTGAGATTGCATCTTTTAAATGCATTTAATTTAAAAAGGAAGGATGAGAGGAAGTAGACATTTCAGCACTTTCTGTAGAAAGGAAATGAACTTGCTTCATTTTTAATTTTAGTTTCTGCTTCCTCTTGCTAAGTGTAAAAAGATATAAGTACTAATAGAGCTTGACATTTCCCCTTTGGAGTTGAAAGTGATACAAATACCTCTTAATATTCTGTTCAATCCTGTGATTTAAATTTTTTCTGAGAATGACTTTTCATAACTATTTCTATAAAAATGCAGACTCAGAAATATGAATCTGAGCTAAAAAGTATTACAGATGTGCAGGTTTGATTCTGTGTAACAAAATTATGTTTGCTTCAAATATGTTTGAATAGACTGCATTGGCTGGAGTGGGGGCTGTTTTGTTGCTTTTGTAGGTCAATTAATTAACGAACCATTTTGGGGCCATAACTTATTTAAGTTCTTAGCACCCTCTACCAATTAGGAATTAAAAGTGAGCTGGTGGAACTTTTCATCTTGCAGGACTAGGCTTAATGTTTTCATCATGTTTTGATTATAATTCTCCCTCCACTCAGGTACAGAACAAATTTCGCACATAATGTTTCCACACAAACGAAGTGGAATTTTGATGCCCATACTCTGCATTTTCAGCCAGACTTTTTTTTTTATTTTATTTATTTTATTAAAGATTCAGATCAATTTCTTGAGTGAGATAAGGAAATACATCTTCTTTTTATTATCTGACGATTCATAAAGATAATAGCTGTTCTTTAATGAGATCTTACCACTGAACAAACAGCAAATGGAAATGTACCAGCACTACAAATGTAGTTACCACCACGGAGAGTTCTTGTGTGTAAAAACATTTAGAATATAACCTCTTTTAAGCTCTTGTTATTAGTTGGTCAGTACCTGATCCAGGGGAATTATGCAGATGGTTTGATGATGAGGAGCTTATTAATCACACAGAGCAAAATTTGTCTGCACAAAGTTTACAAAAGGCTTAGGCATCCCTTGTACCTCATGTTGAGGGCTGAAGTGAAGCTTGAAAGGTAGAGTTTGTGCTATGCTGGAGAATGTTGTGCTTTTCAGTGGACTCCCAGGGCAGGTGATAAACACACTTTGAAAACAGATTATTTCAATGCTTCAGAAAACTCCTGTGTAGTAGAGATAAGTAGGATAAGCCTAATTCACAAAGGGGCAGAATAAAAGGTAAATATTTGTGTAGTACATATTTCTACAATTATTGTTGTAAGCATGATGAGAAAAGTGAAGCAAAAAGGATTGTACTGACTTGTGACAGTCGTCTGCAGCCTACTTTGATGTATTGGTTCAGTCAATACTCTCTGGTCAGCTTTCTGAAAGAAGAACATGACTCTTGCTTCAAAAGTACTGTGGTGGTTGTTTATAAAAAACCTGCTACACTAATATCTGATCTCTACAAGGATTATTTTTCTTTGCACAGCCATGCTCTGCATGGTTGTTGCAGTTTCTGCCAATTTAATATTTTGTGCTTTTAATCCAGCATTTCCCAGTGACTGCTCATGATATGGAGTTAAATTTTGTATACTAGACATCTGTAATTTTTGTTTGATAGTCTTACTATTTAAATTTGTATTTGGGTGGAAGACCAGTGTTTCACAGTCTTTGTCTTAGATGAGGAATACCTAACAGATCAAGTTACATTGGAAATTGCATCTGTGAACATCAAGACCCTTACATCAGATTCTGGCCTAATCCAACAGGTAAGAAAAATGATACTTGAATGTGAACTAAGTTATTGCTGTTGACAAATAAGTATGTTAACAAATAAATATATTTTCAGACCGTATCTGGAGAGCATGGAATTACTCAGTAAAACAGACCAGAAATAGGCTCTCTTTTGAAAAGACTTCAATGAAGTGAGCTTTTGTGGAGAAGAGCAAAAGCATGGTTATTTAATCGTTAATGTGTACTTTGTCATTTAAATAGGTTTTGATTAGTGTGTAGATGCTCTGAAGAAGAGCCAACAAAGCGTTAAGGTTTTGTCATGCATGCTCTCTCTCTTTCCTGCTGAAAATAGAGCCAGGGCAGAGAATAAGCAAAGTAAGGAATCCTAGGTTTTGAACTCCTTGTGTTTTGTCCTTAGGGAGGCATTTGATTGTTGTTCTTTGAATTTGGGACACTGCTCCTCCCCTAGTGGAAACTCTCCACTGTTTGTGAAATCTAATGTTGCCATAGGGTGGGCAATGCTGTGTGGCTCCCATGCTCCATGGTTACCATCTTTCAAAGGGAATGTTTTTTTCTGAATTTCAAATTGATTCTCTTTGGGTTGAGCAGAAAACTTGGAGAAGAGAAATGAATGAGCCTTTTCCAGCGAGATGAAGAATTAAAAGGAATTCCTTATGTCAGAGTCCCAGCTGAATCTCATCAGAAACAAACATGGGTTTGGTATGCATTTCACAGATGATGGAGGTAACCATCTCATTCCCATCATCAAGAAGAGGGTGTTTATTACCAGCTTAGAATCTCTATGAAGATATTTCAGTGTCTTAGGGTGTTAATGGTTCTACAGAGCTGGAAAACTTTCTGCTTATCTTCAGATTGTGCATGGGTTTATGGCTTTGATTAGACCTGTAGAGGTTGTTTGGATTTTAGTTGTGGGCAAAAAATACTCTTGCGTTATACCTTCATTTCATGGGCAGTTACACTACATTGTCTTACTGCAATTATGTTACAAGAAAATGATCTTGAATAAACCCGAGTGCATCTGATTGATAAAAGTAGATAATCTGATCAGAAAAATTACCAATTTTGAAAACAGATGCATGGCACAGGTAGGTATCCTTGTTTTTCATTCTACTTTCGCAGTACTAGCCACTCCTGTTATTTTTTATCAGGAGACGAGTATGACATCTCTTAAAGTCATTTAGGTATTAGCTTTCACAATACAGTTTGAACTTTCATGAACTCATAAAGTCTGGGAAATGTTACTGAAGCTCAGGATAGCAACTTAGCTGTTGCAAACTAAGTGAACAATATCAACTTTTCCTTTTTTATTATTATTTTTTCTCTTTTGTTTTTATTTGCTTGTTTGTTTCATTTGAACCAGATCTCTGGGGAGGCTGAGCTGTGATGGGCAGCTCCTCATTGTCCCAATGAGTTATCCTTCTGGGGATTTACTGCTCAGGGCTCAGTAATAATATTCTACCTTTTTAAGAAATTTGTGGGAATGGAGACAATGACTATAATCAGGATTTCCAGATTTAATTTTTCTTAAACTTTGGATGCTTAAGTGTTGCCACGAAGGCCAAGTTCATGTTTGAAGAGCTCTGCCCAGAGAAAGCTTATGTAGTGCCAGTGCAAAAATTAACCTACTAGGAGATAATGGCAAGGATTGTTTGTTGTAAGTGGTATATGCAATGTTAGATCAGTCTTGAGCAGAGACCAGGCATTTTGTTGGGTGAATTGATGTTGCATGTGTGATCTTGCAGTTTTCAGGGAATAAAGAAATGCTGAAAACAGCATGCAAATTTTGCCTTTCCTAACAAAGTCTTTAAATATTTTGGTGATAGTTTGCCTTCTTTGTAATTGGACTGTGAATGTATGCATGTTCACCACATCAACTGAAGCTGCCTATTTTCTATTTTTAGTGGATTTCTTAGTAAAGAAGGTGTAGCAGGTAGGAATAGAGTATCTTATTACACTGTATTGTTACTCAGTTGGCTTGTGTTTGCATGCACAGCCTGCAGAATGTTAAGAAGCCTGCTGTTATAGTTTTGGAAGAATGACGCAATATGAAAAATCAACAGTACTTTATTGCAGCTATCTAAGGGGAAAATCCCCTTCTGCTTTTGTCTTTAAATCCTCAACAGAAGAAAGCTATTTCACCAGCTTCACACCTGTGTAGTTAAAGTAAGGGCAGCTGCAGTTTACCGCAGTCCTCGGATCAAGGTGCTGTCCTTCCAGTTTTTAGATGTTGCTCTCTAAATAGTAGAATTGAAATGTTACAACGTGTGTTGCAGTCTCAAACTGCTAAGTAATTTCATTATGTTTAATTAGGAGGCAAAAAGCCACTGAGGGAATGTTTACTTCAAACAGGAGGAGAGTTAGACGTGAACCAGCAGAAATGCTCAAATCCACCTGTTGTCTAGAAAAGCTCCCTATGTATGTGAAGAAATTTGTAAAAAAAGCTCCTCCACTTTTCCTAGATCAATGAAACAGTCCCTTACTGCTGCATGTTACAGGCAAAATTACAATTTTTTATTACAAAGCATTTAAAAAATCTTTTTAATCAAACCATATGAATTGTTGAACAGCTGCTGAGGAATTAAAACCAAATTATTCAAAAGATGTAACCCCATAGCACATCATTAATAAAGATGACATTGTTCAGTGGATACAGGGAGGTTTTGTGAGCTGAGTGAAAAGAATGCAGATTGTCTGTAATTCCTCAAAACCAGATATATTCCCTGTCTGACTTTACAAGTAGCTTGGGATTCTTCTAAGTAATCTCCTGCCACTTGTAAATTAGCCAAATAGTTATTTTGGTGTTCAAATACATTGTTCTGATTTATATTTGTTTTCTGCTTTGTAGCCAGAAGACAAAGACACGCAAAACCATACTGATGGATCACTTTCAGGTAATATGTCAGCTTTACTGTTCTACATATTTTATTCCTAGATTTTCTTTGAAAGTACTTTACTAAAATCTGCTCTTTGTGAAAACCAAGAACTGCTTGGGGAATCAGCGCTTGCGGAGCTCGTTTTATTACCGGTGTCATTTACAGCTTCCTCTTTGTTCTAAAGGAGGTGATGATCAATAATGCAGACCATACAAAATGTGTAAGACATCTAGTAAATCCATCCTTGGAAGAAATCTGTAAACAGCTACCTGGAGAGAGCAGAAGGTGGCGGTGGGCTGTGGGGTCTTATCCCACAATTGCATGAGCTCAGCTGGGGGTGGGGTGTGTGTGGATGATGTACAGCCCTGTTAATCTAACAGTGAAAAAATGAGAATTTCCTGTTAGTAAAGAAGCTTGTCCTGTCATTTAGCGTTAGGATTGTGCAATTAAATGGGTAGATAATTATTTGCTCATCAGTATCTAACACAGGGCATCTTAGAAAAGCAGGATTCTTTATAATGCTTTTGATAGTCTGCACATGATACAGCACAAGAAGCAGGTTGGTTTAGTTTTGTTTACCTATAACTGTGCTCTGTGTTTTCTTTACCCCTTATTCCCTGCTTCTGTTGGAGGATAAAACTTACTCTGGCATCCTTGCAGAGCAAAATGAGATGAAATTCAGATAGGGCGCTCTCTTGCCCTTTGAGCTCAGCCAGAACTTTGATTGGATTACATTCATTTTGCCTTGTTTGTATAACTAAATCTTGGTATGAGTGAAGCAAGCAAATGTTGTCTCACTTCATCAAGAGTTCAGGGTTTGCAAGAAGAACTGAATAGTTCACATACGTATTTCTGTACAGAACAGCTGCAAGGCCTGTGGAATACCTGTGAGCAAAGATGTCACCGGAAAATATTTCCCCTTAACAGGGAATCTAAGCATTTGTATGAAGTTATATGTCTGTAGCAGTGCTGTTGCTGCACGTCCTAACTTGTTGAGAACTTCAGAAGTTGTCTTTGGCCTGCTAAAAAAGCAAGTCAATGAGCAATGTTACAAAAACAACAATAGTCTGTTCTTCCCTTAAAACCAAAAACCAAAGCGCATGCAGAAACTACATTCAGCTGAGTTGCTTTTATGAGCACTAATATTCAGAATAAAAAAATCACAATTTGACAGTCTTTTCTGGAATTTTCACAGAGTCTGACAAGAATTACTGCAAAAAACCCCCACAAACAAACAAACCAAAAACCTTCTATGAGTACCAGACTTGCCCTTTGCCAGAGATACAGTTCAGGTCTCTTAGATCAGCACTGATCCAGCACTTGTAAATTGTGTGTCACTGTTTTCTGTTACTGTTTTTAGTCACTCTTTTGATTAATATCCATTTTCTTATTGTAGTGTCCCTTTTTCAAAGAGTTTTATGCCAAGTAGGACCAGTTACTTCCCTATTTCAAGCTGTACAATAAGGCTGGAGGGCAGAAGCTCTAGAAAGTACTTTTAGGCTGCATCCATTATCTACTACTCTTTGACATACTGAATTCTCCCTGCCTTCAAAAAGGAGCAGGGAGAGTTAAGGTCATATCTGCAGCCAAAATGCTCAAACAGTGCCCTACACCACTGAATGTTAAAGGTCTTAGTATTAGTATTTAACTAGACGTATGACTAAAACTGATTTCTACATGCTTTTATGGGTTATTAATATATAATACAGTCTGATAGCACCACATTGTTCACAGTGCTGGGGAGATATTGACTGTTGTGTGTGGGAGACCTCTAAATGGCACTTTTCAGTATTTGATACAGCTTTTAGAACATATCACCACCTACTTCCAGCAACTTGGTATTTTTATTTTTCTCACACATAGACGAGTATGCACTTTATTTCTTTCCATAATGTACATCTAAAATAGGCTTGCTTAGTAGAACAGGGGCAGCTTTTATTGTAAGAGCCCTTACAAAGCAAAGGAACATTTCTACTTTTTCATTGTGTTAAGTATTAGATGTTAGTTGTGTTTGCAGCTGTCAGCAGAGATTCTCAGTGCAAATATTTCACACTGTTATTAAGGCAGCAGCTCAGAAGTGCAAAACCTTTTCCTTCATCCTACAACATATGTATGCAAGATGCACATCATGTGCACATAGTGCTGTTGGTGATGTAGGCAGGGTTTATGGCAGATTCAAGGAAGCAACGTAGTTCCCAAAACAAAAAAGGGTAATATCCCAGCTCACACACTGGACTGAATTGCATGCATTTTCTATAAAAGTATAAATGTGGTGCTTTCAAAATAACTGTCCTTTTGATTATAGCTACTGAGCATAGTGAAGAAGGAAGTCTTAGAAAGTTCATTTCATGAGTGCTTTCTAAGGAAAGGCATTAACTTGTCACTATTGTGACTTTTTCAGAAACGATTCACAGGAACTTAATACTCTTCAACCCTTTGCGCTTTTAACTTTTTGTTCCCAGTGAAACCACAGCAATAGATCCTAACTTCTCCCTATGTAATGGTTTTTACTGCAGACCTCAAGAAAACCTGCAAGGAAAATGGCACCTGCTCCTTGTGCTTATTCCGTGCACCAACCATCAGTGACATGCTCAATGATGAGGACTTGTTGTACACAGTGAGGCTAAAACTGGATCCCTGCCACCCAACAGTGAAAAACTGGAGAAACTTAGCAAGCAAGTGGGGGATGACTTATGATGAATTGTGTTTCCTTGAACAGAAGCCCCAAAGTCCCACCTTGGAGTTCTTGCTACGGAATAGTGACAGGACTGTGGAGCAGCTGATTGATCTCTGTAAATTTTATAAGAGAATTGATGTTGTGAAAGTGCTGCTGAAATGGGTGGAGGAGGAATGGCCCAAGAGAGGGAACAGAACTTACCAGAATGACTTCTAGGTCAAAGAAAGTTGTTAGGCTGTACGTGTTAAACACTGGGACTAGCTGCCACTCGTACACAGGAAGTTTTTCTTGCAAGAGACAGAGAGCCTGTACTGACGGTTTGTATACTGTGTAAGCTTTATGTACTGTATACATATATATATGTTCTGTGCCCTCAGGGTTGCAAAGATAACCTTCCAAAAGTGGATGGAATAATGCAGGTTGTGTTCTTGAGTCTACAAATGCCTTCAGTTTCTTTGCTGCTGTTCGTAGGCATCCTAAGCAGAAGAGGAATGAAAAAGCCAGACCACTGGTTTTACTGCAGCAGTTGTGAACCATGTCAGTTGTGTACTGTTGCTATTGGGAAAGCCATAATTAGAAGGCAAGTCTCGGCCTTTCTGGCAGCCCTTCCACAATTTTATATTTTCTACCTAGTAGAAGATGAGGNAGGGCTTTTTTTTTTGTCCTTTTTTTTTTTTTTTTTTTTTTTTTTTTTTTTTAAGCTTTATGACACTGGTTTTGGCACAGGAACGCCTCAGTGTTCCAAGCAGCAGTTTGGATTTGCATGTTACAATTAATTCAGTATTTCAACATCACATTCAGGAAGATTAAGCTTTAAAGCTCTTGCATAAACAAGAATGGATGTTAAATGAAATAATTATTTGCATACTTGTACATCATAGGGCATATATTTGCTATAGAAGAAATCATGCAATTCAGAGCGACTTTCCAGCCCATAACCACTAGGTACCAAAAAAAACAATTAAAATGCTTTATACTTAAAAGTAGTTTCCAAAGTTTTGAAGAAATTATACACTTTGAGTGCACTTATCTGTTTATCTCAAATGCCTCTCCCTTTGCAGTGTGAGGTGATGGCTAATGCCTCACCCACAGTATATACTTATTGAGTATAACTTCCCTTTTCACAGGCTGTGGTTTTCTTTACAGTCCTGTGGGTTGACCTACTTTGTCCCACACCAAAGTAGTTGCACACTTGTGTGCAACTAGCACGAGTTTATGTATTGATGAAAGCCACTCTAATGGGAAATTAACAGGGTGAATTCATCTGCAGTCCAGGTGGATGGTTATTAAAGCACTTATGGTAGTTTAGACTGGTGTTTCTCAAAGAATTTTGATACTCTGAATTACGCTGTTTACATTTTAAATATTTTAGAAATTGGTCTTTTTGCTACCATTCTTCTGTGTTTTAATGTTTTAAAAAAACCTGAAAAATCAGTTATACAATACAATGTATAAAGTACATATAGCTATAATGCCACACGCAAAAATGTTGTGACTTAAACACACTTCTAGTTGTTACCTTTACTAAAAGCATCTCAGACAATACTAATATGTACATAGGTGTATATACCAAAGCACTGGTGAACAGCATGTCAAGATGTGGGGCAAAATTAGAATGGGGTACAGGTTGATGCACTGTTTACTTTTCTTGAGTAGAAATTACTAAGAATTAGTAGCAAAGCTGAGGGAAGTCTAATGCTGTATACTGAGTTTCTTGCTGTAAGAGAATGAATAGGGACCTCTAATAGTACTATACTATAGATACTGAGTGATACGGTTACAGAGGAGCTAGAAGTAAAGACTAACATTTTCAATGTCAAGCACTAGTTCTGGTGTGACATAAATTAGCTTTATTTTAGTGTCTTCAAGAAGCTGAAAATCTAGTTTCAAGGTAAAAGACTGACCTAAATTTGAGGTTTGAATTTTTTCTCTTTTTTAAAAGCTCATTGAAGACTGGAATTTTTAGTAACTTTCTTTTAACCATTCCTCAAAAAAGCTGCTGCTCTTTAGAACAGTAAGTTTTCTAGCCATATTTTAAAGAGGAAATTGTGCTGCTGTATCTTGTTGGGGCTGCAGTTCAAATGTTTCATGTTCCTCTTCTAGGAACAGGTGTTTCCCGATAGATGTCTGTCAACTCTAACTTTTGCAAATAATCTTCTGTCTTTAGTTAGGAGCTCTAGAATCAGCTTTGAGGACTGCTGCTGTGGCTGGGCTGCCTGCTATTTTCAGTTCCTGCAGAGGCATCCACTGCATATATGCAAATAGCTCATAATACAACTTGTCCAGTATACTCCCTGTACCTTGGGCCTACTATATGCATGATTTAGGATCATGTGTCAAGTTGTTCTCCAGAGTGATGAGTGCTGGCATGTATTCCAAACAGCTTTTCTCCCTCACAACATACCACAGTTATATGTGTGGTATTATTAGTATGCTCTGCTTTGGTAGATCCAGTCCAGCAAGGAGACGGAGCTCTCACTTGAGACTCACAATGGGAACATGAAATGATGCAGCAGCATTTCTAAATCAAGGTGTTCAACTGAAATCTATGCCTTTTCCTGTTTTCTGGCTAAAACTTGTACAATTTTGAAGAAACTCTGGAAATGAGTTCTGATCCCTTGAAAAGTCAATGTCAGCTGCAAGGATTCATGTCTGATGGAAATAAACCTGCTTCTGAGAGTTCATATGTGGATTCTGCATAAATGCAGCAGTGAAGGTTGAAAATGTTAGCCTTAAACTTCAACACACACTGGATTACTCATTAGTATACTTGAAATATGTTTTTCCTCTTTGTATGACATGAATTGAGATGTACACACTTTTTTCAGTTTTGTATCTGTTTACAAGATATTGGGTCTGAGTGTTCAGTTTATTCTTATATCTTCTGTTATAATGTGTACTATTTTTAGGAGAAATATAGATTGTCAATGTTTGATTTCATTGTATTTGTTTTTATTACAGCTAGGAAAACAGCTGTTTTCCTTCTCACCAGTCACCTTGGAACCACTGAACTATCAACTAGTTGTGCTGTGTAAAAAAACATCTTATATGCAAGATTCATGGCATCTTAAAGCATCTATGTTTGCAACAGATACTGCTGTCCAAGAAAGGAAGATGCACTTTTTTTATCTTTTCCAAATGAAAAATGAGTTAATTTTGATAAGATGATGGACAAAGATGTTTATGTAGAAACTTGCAGTGGAGTTACTAACTATAGAGAGGTATGAAACCTACACTGGGTGAACTCTTCCTGAATTAAAAACCAATCTGATAATGAAGGTTAGAGAATCCCATGGACACTGAAAAGGCTCTACTAGACTACTAGTTTTGTTCCATCGCATCTTTCTCCTATTCCTGTATAAGACCCACTCTCCCTTCAGGGATTTCCAGTTCTTTGGCTGCCATCTCTGTGCCTGCAGGATAATCAGTGGCCCTTCCAACCCACTTTAGCTCTATGAAGATGTCCACACCACTATGTTCTTTAATTCCTGCAATTGTATCTAAGACATGGCGAGCCTAATAACTGTTCTTCAACAGCAAAGGTACAGTCCTGTGCTCCAGGAGCCCTTGGTTTTGCTGTGAGGTCAGCTATGGAGCATCCCAACAAAACAGCGCTGTTTTATATATCTTGTAAGTCTTAAGTTTTGGTTCAATTTTGGACAGCAGGGAAGTGCACCATTAAGTGAGGACTTGGGTTTGTGGCCTGTTTTGACAGAAAAGTGCCTTTCCTTCCCCCTGAGCTCAGCTAGTCCTGATTGCATGGCTATAGTCAGTTGTTAGCCTTAGCTGGATAGGGAAGGTATGGATCCACTGGTCAGACAGGCTGAATATAAGCAGCACTAAGAAGAATTTATTTGGAAAGGTGAAGTCTGTAGCATATGTAAGCCTGTACCTTGGCCAAGGTCTGGGACTTGACACTGTCTTACAAGAAACTGATGGCAAAGAGGAGTTGACAGACCTGGGAAAGGCTTGGCTGTACTCTCTGTTGGGGCGAGGGCAATTAAACAGTGGGGCAGACTTGGTTTGATCTTTGTATTTTGCCTTTGTAAAATTGTGATTCTTGATTTCAAAGGCAGGTTGTTTAGGTAGATGTGTATTTGTTACTGTGGGAATTAGAGTCACAAGAGAATCTTAAATGTGAGAAAGATAAAGCAGTGCAAGTCTTGTTAGGATGGGATCAGCAAGGTTGGCTTTGGACTTCTTGAACGCTGACGTGAAAGAGTATTGGTGTGTTGGGTTTGTTCAGGCTTTGTTTACTCGTCTTCACAGTGCTATGAAGATGAGGATTAAAACTGGAGAAGAAATGAAAAAGAAGTAGCTTCTGTCAGAAAGTGAGAAGTAATGTCTATGGTGTTAACTTTCTCTTTCCTCTGATGTATGCATAGAAATAGTTTCCTTGACTGAAAATTTTAGTTATTTACAGCTGCATCTTTCAACTTTTTTTTGAGAAAATTGCAGAAACGAGGCCAAATGTGTTATTAACTTGGAGAATGAATGTTCTGTGTATCTGTGTATAGTATGAGATAGATATGTAAATTTATGTATCCATATAAAGGTGCTTTTTTTTATTATAAGTTTGCTTCAAAATTACCCAATATTTAGTTTGGGAATGCTTTTTGTCTCCAAAAATAACCAGAGTTTCATGTTGTTGATGACATAAAACACATTTAATACAACTAAAAAGTTTCTTAACAGGAAGAGCCAGGATAAGAATAAGAAAGGGGCACCCAAATCCTTACGCTAGCTAGGGTTTTTTTTCATGTTTATGCCAAATATATGTGAGCTTCCCCCACTCCTCTCAAGCCTCAGTTCATTCACAATCCCATAAATAGTTTATTAGATTTTTTTTTTGTGTCCTATTTACTTTTCTCTCTACTTTCTCTGAAGCTGAGCAGTTCACCAACTCAAAGGTCTATTAAAAGCCCGTTCTCCTTTAGCCATCAGAAAACACCTACCATCTCGTGGTGAGAGGTGATACTACAGCTCTCTCATTTCTCCCTTGAAAATGCAGCAATGCTGAGAGCAAGTGAGCCCATCTGTAACTGCAGAGACCCAACAGGGAGATCCAAAGACAACTGCAATGAGGATGATGGCATAGCTAAGGCGTGAAGGTGTAGTCCTGAAGTTCTTGGGTTTTGTCACAGTCTAGTTTGGAGAACACCACACAGCTTTTTGTTTTGCACAAGTGCGTGGTGTTTCTTTTTTTAATCTCCCTAGGTAGGTGGGGACCGAGGCACTATGTTTGTGTAGACCGTGGCACGGTCATCTTTTCGGGGGAGCAGACAGAGCAGGTATAGGCACAGGTTTGCTCTGGTATCTGTTGCAATGCAAATGAAGAAGTGATCCTGACTACTTTCAGAATCCTAGAGTGTTGTCTCACTGATTTAAAAAAGAAGGGGCGAGTATGTTTTAACGGTTATATGGCCTATAATTCCTTTTCAAAAGGACCAGTGACTTCTCTGTGACTCATTTGTCCTTTGGCCCTCGTACCTAATCTGTATCTTGTTTGCTCTATGCTTCTCTTCAACCTTTTGCTTTAAAAGGCAGTCATTGCAACAAAAAAATAGATTACTTAGTAGTTTCTGAAGTAGCTAGCATTTTATGCTTTTGAATGAGTAAGCCCATTAGAAAAGAAAGACTTTTTATTTTGTTTGCTGTGATTTGTAAAATTTGTGCATGTAGGCTTTAAGCTGAAAACTGGAAGATCTGACTGATCGCTGGAGCTGAGTGTTGACATATCAAGGAGGAGTTATGGAAGGCCACTGTTTAACTTGTTACTAAATAGCAGCTGAACCAGCTGGGCTGCCAACTGGAATTTTAATGTTGGTGTACCAAGAAGTGGTGACTCATGTCCACTTTGAATATAAAGCCTTTCAAAGAAGCTAGGGGAATGATTTCCATCAGAAAACGCTATAATGCACAAACAGCTCCACTGAAGCTATGGGAAGACATGTCAGGCTTTTGAGATCATAGTCCATACACATAAAATTTCTGCTGAACAGTACAGTGTGCTAATACTGTATTAACTAGGGGAAGAAATTAGTTATTGTGGTACCACACAACAATATAAAAAATTAGCTGAGAGTAACTTCCACTGGGCAGGTTTCTTAATGGGGACTAGTTGCCTCCTTTGATTGCCTCAGTGCAAAGCTAGATAATATGTGTATCCATCAGCTTTGGGTAAGGACAAACAGCCTTGTCATAACCCATACTTTTGATGTTACCAGCCTGTTAAGGACTCTTGATGAGACCTGCAGAGAGCCGTTGAGGTTATTAATATTGAATGGTCATATCGGTGCATTACCATATAAGCAGTATGTACAGTGGCCAGAAGCTTCTGGTTCTGGACAGGATTTTTCTTGTAGGATATTCAGACAGCGATTCATTAAAATATAGTACATGCTGCCATGGATCATGTTGTGGAGGCCCAAAAGTGGTGTCATTGACCTAAAAATGAATTGGGCTAATTCATGATCTGCTTATTCTGTAAGATGGTGCAATTATAACCTTTGGCTCAGAAAGTCCTAAACGGCTCATCGTCAGAAGCTGAATGTGTTGTACTGTGTGCTTGCCTCGGTTCTCACTCTGCTCCTCTAGGCAGCTCATGATGGCCACTCTCTGCAATGGTTCTGGGTATGTGACTCTTGGACTTGATGTGGTACAGCCAGTTTTGTCTCTCCAGACCATAGGTGTCTTGTACCAACCTCAAAAGAACAGCAGTGCTTAGGAGGCTGTTATGGTACTGTATGCATCAGAAAAAGGACAAATGTAGCCAGCGGGGCAGCCAACCCTATCACTAGACTGAGCTCAGCATAACTTTGGGCTTTGGTACGTAGGCTAGGAAGAAAGGTAAATAAGCATATCTGAAGATTGAGAAACTGCAAGTAACCTATTACAGGAAGTGCTCGACAGGCCTTAAAAGGAAAAGCAGCCTCTTAAAGGGAAGAATGCTGTTTTGAATTGTGGAGAGGAGGAGAGTTGAACAAAAAGGGACCCGTGAGAGGTTTTGAAATGTGTTTATTTGTGTCAAGTCTACGTACTTTTCTTTTTTAAGTAGCTCACTATTAATTGGTGGAAATTTTATAATTGGGACTGCGTATAAAATATTGGGCTGAGTAAGTATGACTACATATGCTGTTACCCTAACTTTGGGCAATGACTTGCTGCCCTGAGAGGTACAGGTTATAGGCTGGGAAGCAAGGACAGGGGCTCTGCTTAAGAAGTGTCCTTTGAGGAAGTAGAATAGCATGTAATCATGTACTTTGTGGCAGTCTGCTGAAAAGTGGGAGGAACTGGAGAGCAGGAGCAGATAGCTGAAAGGCAGCAGGTAGCTAAGGCAGCTAGCAGAGCCAGAGCATTGCTGGAGTGACTCACAAAGGACAGAGCAGCTTGTAACTCTGCTGGGTCTGGTGCAGTTTGGATGCATCCCTGCTGCCCAGCAGGGAAAGTACCAGCCTCTGCTTTGGAGAAGTGCAGATGTAAGATGAGGTGTTCGCTGCAGGAAGAAAGGAGCAAAGATAGCAGCTACTTTACCAAGAAATTACAGGATAGCTCAAAATAGTCTATGGTTGTACTCTTCTTGTTCTATCCAGTGAAGTGGTGGTTGTTAAGCCACCTGACTGAATATGTGAGAAGGGGTTAGAAAAAGTGTGTGGTCATCAGTTTAGTTCAATTCTCCCAGATTTCTGAGTAGGCTTGAACTGTTATTAGCATGGCCTTTGTTGCTGTGGGAAGCTTACACTGAAGCATGCTACAATTATACAGGTGATTGATTGTAACAAACTGTATCAAGTTCAGTTTTGCTGACAACTGACTCAGCACAATATTCATCTAAACTAAAAATTAATTGTCACTATTATACTCAGTCACAGATCCAAAAGCTCTGTGTAAAATGGTGCTAGACACCATCAGTCTGTCTTAATTAGTGGGTTGTGGTCTGACACTGCTGCTCAAGTGTTAAGTCCGTCTCTTCTCCAAAGTGGAAAGGGAAAATGGAATGGAAAGCTAAATGTAAAACATCACATTTCAGTTTTTAATGAGATGAATCAAAGCACTTCTTGGGACCCAAGAGGGAATACGTAAGATTTGGAGATCACCTAATTATCACTGAAAATGAGCAGGAAGTTTGTAAAGGCTGTACCCAGTAGTGCTGGTTGGGTACGGTAGCAGCTGATGTGCAGTAGCAGCTCCCGCACTGCTGGTGTCTTGTGGTTATCTTCCTCTCCCAGTTCTTGTGGTTGGGGCAGGAAAGGCAGGCAAAATTTCTTAGGGTTAACAGGTTCCTCCCTCAAATGCTGCCTTTTGGCCAAGAATAGCTGCTAAATTTGCTTCAGCTTAAAATTGTCTGCCTCTGTCTTGACAGAGCAATTCTGTTTCTCCAGCAAGCAAAATTCTGCTGGAACACGGGAAGTCAGACTATGCTGACAGGGTAACACACAGCCCCAGCAATGGTTGTGCGCAAGTCGAATTGTAGCTTTGAAAGCAAAAGCCTGAATTAGGACTTTGAGGAAATAAGGGAAGACTTTGTTATTTGCTGTCATGACTGCCATTAGTAAATGGTGCTAAAAATAGCAGTCACAAGAAATCAGCAGGAAAATGACAGTCTATGAACAAAAGAACGGCAGTGTAGTGCAAGGCTACTCAAGCTGTAACCGAAGTGACTCATTGTCAATGGTGTATTAGGTTTGGGAGCTGAAATAGGGATTTTCCTGCAAATCTCACAAACTGCCTGACTCAGCCTTCAAAGAAGTGATCAGCATGTTAATTAAACAGCTGTTCTGCTTCAGTAAAGAACTGGTGCATACTTTAAATCACAGTATTTCCTTTGGATTGTTTCTTCCCCAAAGTAGAAGAGTCCTGAGCCAGAAGTAGTAGTAAAGTAGTAAAACTTTATTTTCTATGGTTCTTCTAGAAATACTTCCACTTACTGCTCCTCCTTTCAGCATTACTACTTTTTTATTCCAGCCCTTCAGCATCTTTTCTGTCCCTGTTGTTTGAGACCCAAACTTTCAAACCTGCTTTGAGGTTGCTTTCTAATACTGAGAAGTGAAGGCATTTCATGTACTTCTGTCAGTCTGGTTTTATCAAAACCTTCTACTCTTTAAACTAGAATGCCTGGAACAATAGCTTCAAAGGAAAACTAAATGGTAGCTCAGGCTCCAGGACCTTTTCTTTATTCTGTTTTTAAAAAGTGCGGTGGATTTTTTTAGAACAATGGAATAGCAGTCTCTCTCAAAACCATGCATGATTCTAAGGTATATTTCCCTAAGCAGNTAGAATGCCTGGAACAATAGCTTCAAAGGAAAACTAAATGGTAGTTCAGGCTCCAGGACCTTTTCTTTATTCTGTTTTTAAAAAGTGCAGTGGAATTTTTTAGAACAATGGAATAGCAGGCTCTCTCAAAACCATGCATGATTGTAAGGTATCTTTCCCTAAGCAATCTGCTTTGCTGCTCTTTAATCTGAATAGCTCATTTCTGCAGTTCCTCTCAAAAGAAATGTTATCATACCTTTCTGTGAGTCAGTCCTTCAAATCTCATATAGCTAAGCAGTTGTACCCTTTAAAGCAGCAATCCTACAACTATTAGCAGAAGTTTAGCAAGTAGGTATGATTTGGTATGGGGGTGGGGGGGGGGATTGTGCTGGTTAACTGTAGAATAGAAGACTGGATATTATCTAGCTGAGATACTGAAATGGTCTTTGTGACAAGACTGGCTGAATACCATTCTAACTTTACTATATAGCCACATGCACCGCTCCCTGCGAGGCAAAGAAACACTGAATGTCTAATTGAATAGTACATGGTGATTTAATTTTGTGGGCCTTTTCTATTGCAACCTTTATTTTTTGCGCTTATTTTTCCCCCATCCAGCATATGAACGGGGGAGCTTTAAATAGTGCTTCACTGAGCAGCTTGTTGCTACACATCACAAGCTGTAGAACTACCAGGGACTTCATTGCCCCGTCTGCTCACTGGACTGAAACCAGCCAAGAGNCTCACTGGACTGAGACCAGCCAAGAGCACCTTAGTGAAGCGGTGGAGGGCAGGGGAGGGTGACAGCACCGCCTCCATGCTGATGGTGCAGTAAGGCTGGGGATGGATCTGAGATTTCCAGGTTTCAGAAACTCCACAGTCCTGGAGCAACAAATGAGCCAGTCGGCTTTGGAAACTGCATTTGGGTCTGGTCACAGGAGGCGTCTCTCGCTAGGAGGAGATGGGGTTAGGCTGCGACGAGGCACCCACAGAGGACAGACGAAGCACAGAGGCAGTGAAGGGTTTGTGGGGGTGAGGCTTCTAGTAGTGCTAAAGAGCTGTAGTAACTTTCATGACCAAGTTGTTACTTTAGCGCTCGTAAACCCAGGCGCAGAGGGCAGGTGGGCCCGGGCCCCGCAGCGCTCTGCCACAGGTCCCAGGCACACTGCGGGCCCTCACACAGGCCGGGAAACGCCATGGCACCCGCGCCGCCTTCCTCCCCGGCTCACGGCAAACACACCCGGGGGGAGCCGGGGTAACACAGCACACACCCTGCCTGCGGGGCCGGGCACGGCGCGGCAGCCTGGGAGCCGGGGCAGGGCCGCGGCGACCCACACCGCCAGGCCCAAGGCGGAACCGGGCCGCGGCAGGCGCGCGAGGGGCGGCCGTGCGCCGTGACGTTGGAGGCGGCCGTAAGCCGTTGGGAGGGGCCGGACCGGACCGAGCCGGGGAGCGGAGAGGGGGCAGGTGGCGGTGGGCGATGGCAGCGCCGGCCGGCCTCATCCCGCGGGTGTGCAGGCGCTGCTAGTCACGGAGGTACGTTGCGCGGATAAAGAAGGAGCTTCCCGTGAGGGGGGAATCGGGGGGTAAAAGTAACAATAACCCCCCCCCCCCGCCCTGTGTGTGCGTGCGGGGCCGAGGCGGGCCCGGCTGAGGGAGGCGCTCTGTGGAGCCGGGGCTTCCTCGGAGCGCCTGGCGGCTGAAAGTGGCCGAGGTTTCCCGGTGAAACTAGGGTCCTGCGTCCTTCCAGCGAGCTGTAGTGTCGGGTTTATAGCCGGGGGCGGGGGGGGCGACGCGCCACTGGTGTTTTGTACTTTTAATTGCTTGCAAATATCCAGAAAGTATCTCGCTTATTCTCTTTGCAGAAGTTTTGTTTGCCTTGGTGTAGAATCTAGCTTTGATTATAAAGTCTGACCTGAGTTACCCTCATGAAAGATATTTCCTGCATGTTACAGAGGGACAGCGTAATAGCTGGTTGTTGGCCTTTGTGTTTTCCTGTTGTGGTTTTTTTTTTTTTGTTGAAGAGGTTTTCAGCTGCTTTGCAACGTGTGAGATAACAGGAAAGCATACGTATCTTTTTCAGTTCTAAAAGTGCAGTCAGGAAACCTTAACTTACAGTGCTGCAGACATAAGATTTGGTGTAACGTACTTCTGATAGAAGGTTACGGGAGAACCTTGCAGTAGCATGCCCATCTCCTGTTTTGTCAAACAAAGCCTGAATTGCAGCTTTCCCTCATTTTTGTTTGTTTATTAGTTTTTTATTGAAAAAGGTCACAATAAACCCCTCAAACCGTCACTTTGCCATAGTGCCACCTGGTCTGCCAAGACTGACAGTCCATTCTGTTCCAGGATCCTCTTTCAGCAGGACCTAGATTGCTGTTGCACACCCAGGGAAGTCCAGTTAGTAGGCTGCTGGACACTGGGTTATAGGTGTGGTTGTCATTTTTTGGAATCTGTTATTGGATTTTCTGATGCTAAAGTCAGAATTATTCTTTGCTTTCAGCTTGATTTCCCCCTTTTAAAAATGAAAATAATGAAATTTGCCTGCCTTTGCACGTTCCTTTTGTGAATTGATGGTGGTATCCCATGAGAAGATCAAAGGGGCAAAACAGTTGTGCAGTGTAGGCACTTTATGTTCTCTGAATTGCATTCTAGATGCCAATCTTAAGTAGGAGAATTAATACCCTTCTGGCCCAAATCTCCCACAAGATAAACCAGATGTTTCAATGAGCCACTCTGTTGATGGTTCATTGCAGATTAACCCCAGGGCCCTGTGAAACACATCACAGATGCTGGGGTTTTGGTTTGGTGGTGTTTTTGTGTTTTTTTTTTTTTCCTTTTTTTTCTTTTAATGTTGCTAGCAGTTGCCACAAAGTAATGATGCTAGAACTCTCCCGCTTGACTTTGTCCCTGTCTGCCTGTCATCACCACACAGTTTGCCTGCTACCTTAAGTTATTTCTCCAGAGTGCGCAAGAAATAATTGCTTAGTAGTTTCAGTTGGGCCCTGAACTTTGGTCGTTTTGTTAGAAGATTTGCTAAAGGAATTACAGCATAGCTGGATATACTCATAAGCTGTTGTTTCATTTCTTATTAATGCTATGCATTTAATGCAAGTTTTACCAACTTCTGTAGTTATTTGTGGAGTTCAGGGATTGTATGTGTTGGAGGAAGAAACGTAAAACACCCTTTGCTTTCCTGCTGTGTCTTTGCCTAGTATCTCGTTATGTAAGATAAAACTGGAAAAAGCAAGTTCAGCCCTTAGGGCTTGTCTGCATTGGGAAAGCTGGGAATAGCACAGAAAGTGCTAAAGGAAACAGAAATGGTTGTTTATTTGTCTTGGACACTGCTTTTGTACTGTGTGTCTTCTCCCTGTCTGCTGGCAGGGGTTGGCTGCAAATGGAGAACTATTAGGGCCCAGCTGAGGGGCACAGAGTTATCAGTGTTCCCCTGTACAATGATGATTTTTACATGGGATTCTGTCTCAGTATACATAATCTCAGGAAGCTGCTGATGACATTGTGTACCTGTGTGCACTGTCCCTTGTTAGGGTGGCACCTTATTTCTTTAAGCCTTTATTTTTTGTATTTCAAAACCCCAGCAAACTTATTGGAAAGGAAAGATGTTTGCATCATTTCTTGTGCTGTTTAAAGTTATACCTTGGAGGGTTTCACTTCATGTAGTGTCACTTTGTTTTTTTCTAATTAAAAGTTTTGGTTTTTTGAAGGGATCCCTCCTTTGGTGCTACCTGACCAGTGAGTCCTTTAAATACTCTCCAGCAGTGGTCACACCGAACTGACAAACTTGAACTGGAGGAGGGAAGATGATGTCCTTGGATGGACCACAGAAGACAATCAGTAACCCGGTAACTCCCCCGTCATGTCACCAACTTCTCCCTTGGGAAATGGGACTTTGCTGTTTTATGTCAATAGTTCGTACTCATACTGTTCTGCACAGCGTGGGGTGCTACTGAGAACTCTTTGCATTGCTCAGATATTTAAGGAAGAATGTCACAGGTGACCCTAGGAGCTGATGGTGTTTAGAAATTGTGCTGTAAGCAAATGGACGTTTAATGCACAGGACTTCCAAAGCAGGGAGTTCTGTTGACCTTGGAGAGTAATCCCTTTTCATACACAGCCTATTGGATGTCTGGCATTGCAGAATGTGGTGGATCAAAGGTGAAAATATGATAAGCAGTGGTTTCACTCCTAATTCTGTGTAAACACAGGTGGTGCCTGACAGCCCTCGTGAAATGTTTTTTTGTGTGTGGCGCTTGTAACTTCAGTGTGAAGAATTAAACTTGGATTTTTTTTTTGATAGTTGATAACTTACCGTACAATAAAAGCTGTTTTGTCAGGAAGGCTTGAACTAACACATTCAGCCATTGCAGAGAGTGGATTTGACGGAATGTTGTTTGCCTAGCTTAGAGTCTGGAGACATTCTCTGAAAAGCTCTAGTATTCTTATGATCTGGGACAGCGGTCTGACACTGTCATGTAGCTAAAGGGGTGGGCTGGAGCTGTGCTTTTCATTGTATCTTTAAAAAGGAGGTTCCTTTGAGCCTGCAGGAAATAATATTTTTAACATTCTGTGCTAGAACTCTTAAAAAATATCAAAGTCTGTAGAGTGTCTATGTGGAGTGTACAGTAGTGCAGATCTGTGCAGGACTTCCTTATCTGTTGCAGCTTTGCACTGATACACATCTGTGCCCTCAGTGAATCATACTGTTCAATCTCACTATATGTTCACTGCTTGCAAAGTGGAGAGAGTTAGGAATGACGAGGGAATAGCTTCAGCCTTCTTCAGAGAACCCAGCTGGCAGAGGAAGGAAAGCTGTGTGGAGATTAACTAGAAGGTGGAAGGACTGAACTGCAAAAGGAATGGGAGGATGAAAGTTGGTAGATGGGGATTTTGGTGGGAGAGGAGGTGTGAAGAAGAAGATAAGGAGGGGTTTAGAACAAATAATGTATGTGAGGGAGACAATAAGATTTCACCAAAATTGGATGGCTGCAAGGGGACTGATGAATATTGNGATGGGGATTTTGGTGGGAGAGGAGGTGTGAAGAAGAAGATAAGAAGGGGTTTAGAACAAATAATGTATGTAAGGGAGACAATAAGAATTCACCAAAATTGGATGGCTGCAAGGGGACTGATGAATATTGTGGGTGACAAGACCAGGCTGGAGAATATAAAGGGGTAAACTAGGGCTTAGTGGTCAAGAGTCTAAGGTAGGAATAAGAGTGAGTATTTGGGATTGGAATATGGAGGCAGAGTTGGGAAGGACAGTGCCTGTGACCTCAGGACAGCCTCCAGACAAGGCCATGTGCAACCTGCTCTATCTGACCTTTCTTTGAGCAAGGCATTGACATCAGAGATGTCTTCCAACCTCAGCCCTTCTGTGATTCTATAACCTGTGTGATACCACAAGATGAACTTAGGGATGGAGGAGGGTAGGCTATGAAGATTTCACTGTTTCAGTGAATTGTTCCACGAGGAGCAAAACTTAAGAGCTTTATTACAGTTTTGAGTCTGAGACTTACTTCTTCACTACTGTACTGTTCTGAGTCATCCAGAAAATCCTGCTTCCCTCTTTATGCCCTTTACTCCACTCATCTGGCAAGAGATATTGTCACGCCCCATCTGATGGCGCAGCTGTCCACTACCCAGAAAACTGGATGAAAGCTGTGTTATCACAGTCCTTTCCTTTGCAAAACCATAATCTGTCCTCTTGTTTTATGAAAACTGGCAGATATTAGAAAGAACTTGATCTTTGAGACCTCTTAAACTCAATTGACATTGACCAATTGGCTTCTGAGGTAATTTTTGGAGGTCTGAAAGAGAGCCGGGATGCCGGTAGATCATGTGATGTCACAAGCATTACTCTTAATAAACGCAGAAAAATTGGTAGAAGAACGTCTTGAGACATGAGGAAGTTATAGCCACAGTCTGTGATGACAAACCCTCGTTAAGTCTGTAGTATTGCACCCAGGAAATGCTCTATTATGGCCTTGCAGATTCCATGTCTGACCTTCTGAAGAGTTAATAGGCCAACCTTCTTTTCTTTTAAATAAATGCATCCTTCTGAATATAAAGAAGTTAGTTTTGTTTGTTTGTTTTTCCCCACAGCTTCTTTTTCAGGGGTATATAACTTTGATCCACTAGAGTGGTTAAGTCTCAGCATCCCTGGCCTGGGTCTGTATGTTTTGCTGGTTCATCTTTGGAGACTGAACCAGTAATTTATTTCTCTGCTGCATTGCTCAGAGCTACTGCCCCTCAGGAGCAGTGTGTTAAAACTAAAATAATCAAGATATGTTTTTTCTTATTTATCATTATTGTTCTCTGAATAAAAATAAGCCTCTTGTGTACAGCTTGTATATTAAGGATTGAAGCTACAGTAAGCGAAAGGATTTCAGCCTATTTATTCTTTCACTTTTAACGTTTAATTTCACATTTTGCTCCTCCTCTACTGAACCTGCTTAAGTGAATAAAAATACACAAAACTTAAACCAACTTGACCATTTGCAAGCTTATGCTTGAGAAGCAAGTTCTTTTATCTATTTTGCCAATGTAGAAGATGACTGCAAATTAGGTTTTTTGCAACATGTGGGTAGCTGAGAAGGGAAGTGGAGAGGGGGGCAGAAAATGATGTGCATCTACTGGCAGAAATGATCAACACTCTGGATTGAAACAATTTTTGCTGTCATCCCCCTTTCCCTCCTCACAAATTCGTAAGTATCAGCAAACACTTTTCATATCTTCCTATTTTGCATGGTTAGAGATACATATGTATTTCAAAAAATATCTCCAACGTGTCCTTTTACAGTCCAGGATTCCATTCAAGAGTAGTATTTCCAGTCTGTTAATTTTTTGTTATTAAATTACTGGAACTCTTGTTTGCAATTGATGTTTCATTTCAAAGATATCCTAAAATCTTATACACTGTTCCATAGATCAGGAATTTTTTGGGAAAAAAACCAAACGCAAAACCAACCTTGGCAGGAATTTTTGTCTCTTAACCAGAGCAAATGCAACATTTCACAGAATCACAGAATCATGGAACGGTTAGGGTTGGAATGGACCTCTGGAGATCATCTAGTCCAACCCCCC
>RSEF01000003.1:42104589-42150050 GCA_003993805.1 Himantopus leucocephalus | reverse complement strand
ACTGTTAAATAAGGATTCAAACTGTAACGAGGTGGTCTTTAGAAATATCATTTCGGCTTCAGCAATTGATCTTCAGGACTTTTCCTTGGTTTGTAGGGGTTTAGCTATCTTTTTCTTTACTGTAGCCCTAGATTTTCATGTTAACAGTTCACTCTTCAAAGCAGCACAGATCCATATACAGTTCTAAACCAACTTTATGTTAAAGTTCTATGATGTTAGCAATGACATCTAAATATCTCTCTTTCTGCAGTCTTTACAAGGCTCTCAGCCATCATGTCTAGGAGTAACAAAGATAAACACAGAAAATGTACGTATGTTTGTAAAAGGTTGAATGAATCTCCCTGTTATCTGGTAAGCTAGTTAATGCTGTTTTTTTTCTCTTGTAGGGGGAAATGCCAGATGGCTCGCAATTTGTAAGTGTCTTGTGTAGACTTGTGGCAAATGTGAAGGGTAAAAAAAATTGAAATAAAAACATCTCAGTTATTCATGAAAACACATGCACAGAACAAGGGAATTGAGAATCTACTGGAAGATGATAATCGGTGATGTTTTGTAGAGAGAAATCTTTTCTGCTGCTAGTAAAAGTGAGGCTATTTGTTAAATCACATAGAAAACCCTAAAGATAAATGCAGCATCCACAGCCATAAACGTAAAAATAAAAAGTGAGGTACCTGCAGTTTTAAAGGACCAAATCGCATTAAAAACTTTTTTCAAATAAGCATACTTAGTTTTCTCTGCCTTAGGGAACACCTGCAAAACAAAAGCATTCCGTAGTCACATTACACCAAATGGCCTTATGTTAATGTGCATATCTTGGAACCTGTCTGGCTACATCTTCCTCTGGCTGACAGATCGATGCTTACCCTGTGTACGCTTCAGGTGGCTGGATGCAAGCATTGCACCTTAGGATTGGCACTCACACCCAGCTAGTATGGAGCATAGACAGAGCGAGTGCTCATCTTTTTGTAAAAGGCTGTGCAGGTGGACAGTATCCAGACTGGAGTAAGGACCACGCTCAAACTGAAAAGGGGTTGAAAGACAGAAATATATGCAAATAGAATTTGTGGAGAAGGTGAAGTTGCTGTGAGTGCCATGATTTTAGTTGCCTTGTCACTTGACAGTCTGCCGCCTTCAGTCTTCTTTTCAAAACCAAGTAACATGCAATATTGTCATCTGCAAGTGGTGGACTTCAACAAAAAAATAAAGTGGAAGTACTTCTCGGTTCACTTCTTTTCCCTGATCAAAATTAACTTCTAACACAACGGAAAAAAAACCCCAAATAAAATACTTGAACTATCATTATGAACTGGTGCCAGGAGGACAGAGTACTGAGTGACCCTACATCTAGAACTTATGCAACTGTGGGACTACACCCTAGCATAAGTTTTGTGGGTTTGTTTTTTTTTTTTTAAAGCGTAACTTAAACTTTCAGAGGGGAGAGGTCGGGATGTCTGTATCCGAATAATTATGTGATACAAATTTAAATTAGTGCAGGGAGTTGAGGGATTCCATGCTTTTTTTTTTTTTTCCTTCTTCTCCTCCTTCCACCATTACTGGTGGCAGAAGTAGTTGTAAATAATGTTTATTTTGAACCAAAGGTGGTAGTCTAAAGAAAAAACCGACACAATTGTATGTTTATCTCAGTGTAACTTTTCCATTATAGTAGTAGTATTCCAGCATGTGTTGTGAGGCATAACTTTAGCTGTAAGTGCAGATTTGCAGCTGTAGGCCAAATTTCATCCTGCTGTAGTAAAGCTCAGCTTGTATATTGAAAAAAGTAATTCACGGTCAAAATTTTTACTGGTGGTGTACTTCCAGGGAGTTCCTTACGTTGGGAAACTTGATGCTGCGCTTCGTCCAGGATGCACCATTGCCATTAAAGGAGAAGTGAATAAAAACCCGAAGAGGTAAGTGTTACTGAATTTTTCTGCTATTTAACTGAGCTACTCTTGAGAATGAGTAGGCTTTTCCGTTGCCTTAGTATATCCTTACTCACTTGCAACTTTGCATCTGGAGTCACCTGAAACTGCAGTGCAGTTTTCTCATGAACCTGCAGGATGCGGCTTTAGAGAGGACTTAAAGAGCAGCTCCATTGTGAAAAGTGAAGGTAAAACCTGAGTATCTTACCTACTAAATCTGCATCGTTCACAAGATTGTGTGTCTGTTCAGGGTTTCCCGTTGTGCAACGCATGTGAGCACACATACTTTAAAAAGACAGCTTTTATTAGAAAGAGATCCAAGAGTAAGGGAACTGGCAGAAGTAGATGGAAAATGAGTGAGTTAGGTGAGTTGCTGGTGTGCTCAAATGCTGCATGTTACGTTTCTCTGAATACTTCTTAGACTGCCACTTCAGGGACTGTAGGAGCATGAAGGTGCGTAACTGACAACTGAGTGATGAAAGCTGGTAGGGGAGTATGAGCTATAATTTTGATAGCAAATTAGGAACAATGGGTTGCAAAGAAGCCATTTTCCCAACATGATTTAAAGGCGGGCAGGAAGGGGAGCACAACATGGTCAAAATGGAGCTGAGGAAATGTCTGTGCTTCAGCATGTCCTTTGCTTGAAGGGTGGTTTTGGCTCTGCAGAAACATGCCTAAAAATGAAGCAATTAGTGCAAATGATGAGAAGCATGCTTTTTACGCTGTATGCATTGCAGTCCTCCTTCCTCAGAGCACATACCTTCCCTGCAGCTGAACAGCACTCAGAGTTCGTGTTAATAATGGAACCCAAGGTCTAGAAATCTCATCAACAAAGTTTGAATGGACTTTAAATTGGACAGGATAAGTAATAGATAGTAGCATTTGTTTTCCTTATTTTGGCTTGAAAAGCTTACTAGCATATTTCAAGTGCTGAATGTACTGCTTACAAGCATGGAGTCTTTTGGGTGTTAGTTAAAGCATTGCAGGTTGTCTGCTCTTTGTGCTTTTATACGTATAGATTTTTATAGAGCTTCTAAGTTATTTAATGTCTTTCACTCAGTTCACACAGTTGTAGGTGTTCCTTCTTCGTAGTGAAAAAGGGCACTTCACAGCTTGGAAGTGTGGCCGTTGCCGTATTTCGTATCTGGACTAAGCAATTCTAGGCTTCTCAAAGGAGGGAAATAAACTGACAGCTGGAGCTAATTTGGGGGGAGGAGTATTTCTTCTTCAAATGCAGTGAGGTCTTTGCTAGAGGTTGAGGCTTTCATTTGAATTTGGATGACTCTTCCCTCTGATCACCCTTCTCCAGAGGTCCCCTTCAGGAACCCTGTGTTGCGGACGTGTCCGAGGTTGCAGAGTATTCATTCAGCCCGGGCAGAGCTACGCTGCCTACAAAGTAACGCTTTGTATGCATGCTGTCCCACGAATCTTAAACGTGCAGGGAGAGCTCTCAAACTTTCCTTAGTGTCTAACCAGTTTGTTGACAGAAATAATATAATGTCTTTAGGTAAAACAAAGCCTCCCACTCCATTGCCCTAGTGAAGAGAAAGAGATGGTGGAGCAAGTAGCACTGTATATTTCCATGAGAACGCTTACTAGTGCTGTAGGGGAGGAGCACTTGGCTCAATACCTCCTTGCTGAGACACAAACAGAAAGCTGTGAGTGATGAAGCAGATCTAGAAGGGTCTTGCATTTGCTGCCTCCAGCAAAGGTTTCTGTGCAAAGGACACAAATGCCTGTGAACTGCCTGCTTGGTTCTTCAGGTGAACCAACGGCCCTGGCTCCAGAACAGTTCTGAGTGTTGGCTAGGGACTTGGTAAATAGCATGGACTACTGTATTGTGTTTATAAACCCTTGGTATAGTAAACTTTTAAAAAATATTTTCCAGCTTTACGATAAATCTGAAATCAAGTGACTCAAAGGACATTGCATTACATCTGAATCCCCGAATGAAAAATAAAGTTTTTGTAAGAAACTCATACCTTCATGACAGCTGGGGAGAAGAAGAAAAGGAAGTGGCCAATTTCCCTTTCAGTCCAGGAATGTACTTTGAGGTAAGTTTAACTGAAACATAGCATCAAACTGGTAATTCTGCCAAAAGGATTCACAGTGGTGATTAAATGTCATGTCACTAACACAGATTTAAAAAAAAGTGCCATTCCTGCATTTCAGGATTAAATGGGACCATAAGCAGCAGAGATTTGACTTAGTTTTAATGTCAGTTTTCTTTTTAATAGTTGCAAGAATTCAGCCTGTGCTCAGCACAAATTTTAACTGAATTGAGTTGGACCCAATGATCCTTATGGATCTCTTCCAACTTGAGATATTCTATGATTCTGTGAATTTTATTGAAGCTTCAGTTTTTTTAACGCTTCTTTTGCATGAAACATCCTTTGTAACAGACGCAGGGCTTGCCCAAGTCTGGGCTAGATCATCAGGTTGCTTTTCATGTCTTACCTGAGCTTAAAACTTAACTGTTTCTCTTCTTGTTTTTCAGCTGATCATTTTTTGTGATGCCCACCAGTTCAAAGTTGCTGTTAATGGTGTTCACACTCTGGAGTACAAGCATCGTTTTAAACAACTTGAAAAGGTCAATATAGTGGAAATCATGGGAGATATTCAGTTGTTAGATGTGAGAAGCTGGTAGTTCTTTTCAATCAGTACTGAAAGAATTAAACCTCTTCTAATAACAGTGCCTCCTTGTCAAGTACAAACAGGCGCTGACTTGTGCTGAGCCTGCCTCTATCTATCTAGGCTTCTGCCTCTGCCTGTTAGGCGAGTACCAGAACTGCTAACTGCGAGGTTAAATCCTCCTCTAGCGTACAGTATCCTGGCAAGCAAAGTAAGTGTTTGCTCAGATAAATCTCCTATATTACTGAACCTAGCAATATGAAAATGCTGCATCATACTGTGTCTAACAAGTGCACTCAGTATTTTTAAGTTAAACTACTACTTGTCATTCCTTGATAGCATACATTCAATATTGTGAAGTAGAAATGAGACTGAAAGAGGATCTCAAGATATGGTTATCCATCCCAAAAGGGACACTGGTAATTTGTTTAAAACAGAATTATGAAATATACTCTTCTGCTTCTTAGTTTATATTAGCAACTATAACCTTTTTACTGAGGCTGGATTAAGCAAACAGTTGACCCGTCAGTTCTAGCAAAAGGCAAGGAGGAATTTGATCTTCCTTCTTAGTCTGCTGCTGCAGGAGTACCTTCCCTGACACTTATGGTTAAGTCACCTCCTGCTTATAAGTGGCTTAAATCAAATATACAGCAGCATTTCTAGCTTTTAGTTCTCCAGTGTGAAACAAATGAAAATGATTTAGCTGATTCCAATTGTGTGAACTTTTGAAAGCTTGTTTGATCTGAAATGGCTCCTAACTGAGGTGAGATTGCTCAGGGACTGAAGTAGATGCTTGTGTTTTTCGTTTTTTAAAAATGTGTGAACCCAGGTACTCCAGGCAGGGTTTCAGCTGAGATGAGACTTGGGTACTCATCAGTTGAATAGAGAATGAGTCCTTTTTCAGTCTTGCATTAAAATATTATCTATCTATCTGGAACAAATGGTTCCTCTTCAATCAGTTCCCCATACAAATGTCAGTCTTAATTTAAAAAAGAAAATTAAAAGTCTTTTAAAAGTTAAGTTGCTACTGGCTGTCACTATATGCCTGAGGGATGTTCCTATTTATCTGAACAACTGCTAAAAGAGTGAAGCAATTTCAAGAATAAGAGGTACCCTAAGACTGTTAAATGACCAGATTTAATGTATAAAAATCATAAATAAAAACATTTGTGAACTCTACTTTTCTCCAAGTGTAGCTATGATCCCTTTTTGGGGTCTGTATTTTGCCTTGTTTTGCTTACTGTCTCCAGTATCTCCAAGGTGGCATAGTGATCCTGACTGGAGGACCATTTCCATGTTGAAGAGGTAGCGATACACGGACCAGTTAACCTGAGTAGGACTTGGCCTTGGCTGTGCTGGTGTGACCTTCAGGACAGAGTTGTGCTGTACATATCCCTTGGCTGCAAGATAAACTTAGCTGGCTGATGGTAACAGAGGAACGGGTAGGCAGCTCCCACTCAGTCATAGTAATTACATTACTTGTGTGTCCTCACCTTTATCTAAAAGTTCTTACGCGAACATCCTTTTTGTTTGACAGCAGACATGATTCGTAGTTGTTTTCTTTTAAGAAAATCCTTCAAAAGCATGAATGACTGCGATGGGGTAACTTTTCCACAGATGGGATCTGCATGCCATGCTGCACCCTAAACAAAGGCCCATTCCCAATACCGAATGGGATGCAAGATTATCCTCTGTATAGTGTTAGTTCTAACCAGTTGCATTTTAAACCATACATTACAGAGTTTGAGTGCCTGAGTCCTGGTGCAAAACAGGTGGCAAGTTGTTTTGTAAATTCATTAACATAGCAAGCAATTTATTCTTGACATTCAGGTGAATAAGAAGCTAATCAGTAGCGGTCTTTAAAGACCAAAAAACAGCTTCAGCTCATATCAGTCCTAGATTCTTGTAACTTCCTTTTCAGTATCTTCAGCGGGTTTACTTTTTACTTCCTTAAAAATGACAGAAAAGCAGATTCTCAGGATTGCAATGCATGGGTCCAGTGAGCACCATGCTTACACTGTAGCATGACAGCCCCTCCACAGGGACAGTAACTGCATACCCCGAGCACAGTGCAATTCAGTGAGTCTCACATGTTGTCACTCTGTGCCCAGCTATCACAATTTGCTTATAGCTTGCTCCAGTTTTCCACTGTTAAGAAAAGAGCAGTTACAGAAAAGCCATACGAAAAGTCCCCAGACCATCCAGAAATGAGAAAGCCAGATTCTTTCAGTATTTTATTAAAAAGTTAAGATCTTAGCTCTGATAAAAATTAGTATGACAGTTTGCCTGTAATACTTGCATGTATGAAGCTAACATGATTCAGACAAAACTTGAAAACAAAGGGGATAAACTTAGAAGTAGCTTTGGAGTGGTTCTCCCAAAATGACTTCTAGTTGTTGAATTGTCTTCTGACACTGCTGTTCAACTTCTTCACATTCATCTAGAAAGAGAGAGAAAGCAGGAATTAAGTAGAATAGTGATTACAAAGCTACCCTAGGAAGGCTTCATCACTTGTCAAGGCTAGAACTGTCTTCAAACACCAGGTATGAAATAATTATTCAAAAATATTTTGACTCATGACTTAGGCAAATTATTTCTACTGTAACACTGGTTTAAAAGATGGAACTGAGGAGACGTGCACAGGCTATAACACTGAAGACACTACTGTAATTTAACTGAACTTTAGGAGTGTGGTGTTGGATAAAATCCATTTCATTTTGCATCCTGCACAGTTTAAGCTACTGTATACCAACTCATAAGTTTTATAGCAATTACAGCAATCATCCTGTCTGAGTCTTGGAAATAAGTGGCCCTTATCCTTTTTTGGTCATAGGCCAGTTGTCTGCCTTCACTAATGCCACTTTAGAACATTACCTTCCATAAGCTCAGCTAAGAATGGAATAGATTCTGGTAGCAGGACCAGGTAGTTCTCCTTTAGTTTTTGTGCAACTTCTACCAAAGCAAGCAGAGCAGCAAATCGGACCTAAAACAAAACAATAATCTTTGTAAGGAAACAAACATTACAGTATCGTTCCCTGCTTCTCCCCCCTGCCCCGTTCTTTCCATGTAAGTTTGTAAAGTAGCTTTCCCTACTGAAGGGAACTAGTTTCAAGCTAATTTAAATCTCAGTATCTGGGTTAAGATAACGTCAGAGGAAAAATAGGTTGCAAGAAGCAGGTATGTTGCTGGAAATTATTTGATATAATGGACTTTAACTTCCTGTTACAATGCCACTCTGTTCCACTGTATGAGAAGGACTTAGCTCAGTACAGTGAAAAACTAAGTACTTGCCCTGAATATGTATAAACTGTCAAATAGAGTCTTGACAAAACTCTACATAATAAACAGGTCTGAAGGTTGATAAATAACTATTTTCCATTTCCCCCTCTAAAGTACCCCTTTCTTCATACACAAACAGGTTAGCTTTTATTCCAACAGCTACCCAATCTTTAAAAAAAACCCAAACCACACAGTATGGAAGACATCCACGGGTGGAATATTGACTGTTTACAGTAAGAGCAGAAGGCCATATTGTATGTATCTCTCTAGAACTTGGGAGTAGCATAGCACAATATCAGTATTTTAATTTAGGCTAGTATTTTAGCAATGACTTGGCTAATCCACTTCTGGGTTTTGGGGCACTGTTCCCATTTCCTAACGCAACAAAGAAAACCAATTCAAATTTTGATAGCTCCCAACCTTAGGAGAGGTGTGCCTCATTTTCAGTAGGATGTGGTAGTTCAGTGGTTTCCAAAGAGAATCATCTGCCATTGCCACTGAAAACTGAGCTATGCAGGGTATCAGGTGTGCTGTCACTCTTTCCTGGAACTTCTCATCTCCTCCAAGCATATTTTCTAGCTGTGGAAGTAAAAAGCTTGTCAAACAGATTCAGGCTCAGATAAACCCAGCCAAAAAGCACTTCTAGCTTTGGCTTTCAGGTACTCGAGAGTTACGTCAAAGAGCATCAGTAGGAGTGCACTGGTCTGCAAGAGCTCAACAACATGCATGAACCTTACCTTACAGAATGAAGATGTTTAGAAAGACAATAAAAAATTAGTAATTCACAGCCTCCGACAAAGCAGTTAATACTGTCTGTAGCCCAAAGACAATGAATTAATTCCTCTCTTTTTGTTAAGGGAGAGGATTGAGGCCTGATAGTTAATAAATCTTTCAGACTGGGGGGTGGGGAGTCGGCTATGAATTGATTTTTTTTGTGTTTGTCAGTACCTGATCGACCAGAGGCATCATCAAGGTTTCTGCTCTTTCCTTACTCAGGAACTTCTGGGTGTCAAACAGGAAGAGCTTGTGCAGACAGTCCATGGTGAACTGCAACAGCAGACAGCTCTTTTCTGTGCTATTCTCAGAGTCAAAGAAAGCCTCATCTATGCATCAATCAAGAAGAAAAAAAAATAATTAAAAAAAAAAGACAATATAAAACTTCCCCACAAGACAGAAACATTGTTAGTTTGTGAATATAGCTAAAGGATGCACTATGTAGCAATTACATATTTGTCACTCGGAACAATAAAGTGGATGCAGTATGTTATCCGGCTTTTAGCTAATGCCCTAGTAGATCTGCCACTGCTGTTCACAGTCAGCTGAGGATAAAGGAGAATAGCCACAGGCTATAGAAGAAGTGCTTGGCTATACCTGTGGATATGGATAATTTCTTCAGGCCACTACAAATGGGATGAGCAAATAGTTTCCCATACAAAAAAGTAATACCTATTTTTGCCAAGAAAAGAGAGGAGTCTGAACACACCAGGTAGCATATAGGAGAAGTCAATGAATGAAAAAAAAGAAAAAACCCCAAATAGAAACAAGTCACCCTCTTTCCACACAATTTCATTCTCATGGAACTCACTGGGACTGACACTGAATATTTTCATGTAGTCTCAACTTTGTACTGGCAGCCCAGAGCCCATGGATGAAAAATGTCCTTTGGTTCCATCAGAATAAGAAAGATGCCTTATTTATGAGAGAAAGAAGAAAGAGAGAAATGAGAGGTATGTGCTGTGAAGTAAATCCTGTAAGACTAAACTTTCAGCAGTTATAATTAACCTCTTTCAAGCCATTAGAGTTAGCCTGCCAATGCCTCTCTGTAGTTAGTAACTGAAAACTTACCAGTTTTAGAAATGTTGACCTGGTTCAGCGTCTCGGCAAATGGCTTCACTAAATGACCAGCAAACAGGGTGAAGAGGCCCTTGAGCTTGTCTGCAATGCGATCTGCTATTCGGTGGAATGTCAGCAGTCTGTCTTTTAGGGTAGACTCTGTTTTGGACCAGTCGAAGAGCTGAAAGTGAAAGGCAGATTAGCTCTTCCTCTCTCCGTGCACTGGAAAATATGCTGATGCAGGTAAATTATATTTAAACTTCTTACCTTGAAGAAGAGGGGTCTGAAAGAAGCCTCGGAAAGTTTCATAACCATACTTATTAGACAATCAATAATGTAAGCCTCTGTCTTACCAACTTCCTCTAAATCATCCTAGAAAAATTAGAAAACATAATTCCAAGTTTAAAGTTGAAAAATCTGAGGTTTCAAAGCGCGTTTTAATTTTGTCTGTTTCAGACTAAATACCGAACCATAATGTTTTCTACCCCAAGAACAATTCCAGAACAGAATTTTTGATACCCAGAATTTCAGAGCACATATGCAATGGAAACCACTAATATTTTTTAAACAACTGATAGAATCAGCATGTAGAGGTCGAGTTGCTGCTGTTCATCCCCCTAAACAAGCCACCTCAGCATGCTCTGTTCGGAAGTCCAGGGCTTTCATGAAAAATGCTGTCAGCTCAGACTGATGGGAGATCAGGTGCTCCTTCTCCATACCAACAATGTGCTCCTTCAAAATGTTCATGAGGGGACCCAGGCAGTTCTGCCAAAACAAAAGCAAAGCAATGCAAAGGAAACTGTGATACTGACAGTAACCAACAAACATAAGAAGGGAACTGGATTTTTGCACTTCACACATTTACTCATTAAAATACTGTCAATAAAATAAATAAAACTTTGTCCTGTACTTTTTGGGGGCTTAAGTTAGTAGGATTCCTGAAAAGATTTTGGTCTCCCCTCTCCAATCCTGGAGATACCAGTTAAGTCTGAAAGGTTCACATCTATGAGACAACAGCAAAGCCCTAGATGAAAATTATGACTCAAGTTGTGCTCCCAGCAGATAAATCAAGGCCTTTATGAATGGGATGATCTCTCAAGCATCTATCATCTAACATGCTAAGGACATTAAACTGGTGCATTTCTCCCAGGTCTAACTTTACTGAATCACCACTGTAGTACAAAAGAAAACAGAGATAATGTCAAGACTGCACTAGGTTTGGCTGGGATGGAGTTAATTTTCTTCACAGCAGCTCATATGGTGCTGTGTTTTAGATCTGTGACCAAAACAATGCTGATAACACACCGGTGTTCTATTGTTTAACAGTGGTTGCATAATGTTAAGACTTAATCTTTGTTTCTTGCTCTGCTGCCCCAGTGAGTAAGCTGGTGGTGGGCAAGAGGCTGGGAGGGGACACAGCCGGAACAGCTGAACCAAATTTCGCACTGCTTGTTTGTTTGTTTCTTTCTTTCTTTCATCACAATGCAAAAGAATGAAAAAAACCCTTACCTTCCGGGTATTTGCCACTTCACTGTAACACTTCGTAACTGCAGGCAAGAGTATTCGAGGAGCAAGCCTTGTAGCTAGGATAGTTTTCAGCGATGCTACACGTAAGCTTATCTGGGAAGAAGGACCAAACTCGACCACAATCTTTTCCAAGCGGACAACCTATCAGGAAATCCAACAAAAGTTAGGCATACTTAAAACAACTCAAGAATTTATTTTACAGTAGCTGTCTGTTGCAAGTGTCAGACGGGAATTTTGCTGTTTGCACCACTTGGAGCTCCTCACGTGAGGATGTCTGTGTACAGAGCTTAGCTGTCTTCAGAAGACAAACATTGAAAAAAATGTGCATGTCAGCAGCACGGGGTCAAAGTTGCCTTAACTAGAGCTGTTAGATACACATTTGATGAGATCGTGGAAAAAAGTAATCTCCCTAGCTTCTTCTAGGAACCGGGCAGATTCTGTCCCCCATTATATATCTGTAGGAGTCAAATGGCTCACCTGCAGCAAGCAATCCAAAAGATAAGGACTAAGGAAGTGTGGTAATGTTTCTGCAACCTTCAGCAGAGCAGTGACAGCACTCAGCAAGTAAATCTCATTGGAGACCAGCTCCTTCTTACTTTTTAAAGTCTTCAACAGTGCCGGCATCAGCCTGTGAATAACCAAGCATATATAGAGAAAAGTGAAACCACTGACCATTTGGAGGCACGTTTCCAATGACATAAATCCATCTGTTAAGCCTGCAGGGACAATTTTCACATGATTTTTTACATGCGTATTTGAGAAAACTCAGTATTCTAGGCTCTTCTGCTGTATTTCATTTTTTCAAAACTAATGAAGACTATTAGGTTTAGAATCACAGAATCATTGAAGGGATCTTTAAAGATCATCTAGTCCGACCCCCCTGCCATAGGCAGGGAAATCTTTCCCTAGATCAGGTTGCTCAAAGCCTTGCCTTTAGTCTAATAACAGTAAGAAACCAATATTGTTAATGAGATAAAACGGCCTTAGAAACAACAAGTTAGATGCTTGAATTCTTCTTCAATAGGGAGAATAAAATAATGTAACATGCAGGGTTTCCAGCTCTACTGGTTCTCGTGTTTTTAAATGCAATGTGTTTGACAGTAAAAATACAGAATATGGTCTGACTTTTCTAAAGCCACAAAGACTGCCACTCTGCTCACAGTCACAGACTCCATAAGGAACTCTGTTGATTATAAAACTCTTACAATTTCCCCACTAGCTTAGTTCTATGACCAGGAAGCACCTTCAAGCACTACAAATACCTTTATTCTTATGTACGCAAAACACACACGTGGGCAGGCTGACACTTGGCCTTCATCAACATTCCTTGAGTAATGCATTTTAGTATAACTAATTCCCGCTGCAGTTGGTTCTGTTAAAAAGAACCCAGTGGTACCTTGGAAGCTGAGGTATTGCTTGGGCTTTCAGTGTACAGGTGACCTCAGCTATACAGAGCAAAGCACTTCCCATCACATTCTTTTCCTCCTTCTCTGAAGAAATTAGATCGATGGCAGTTTTCAGAACAGGTACAAATGGCACTGGATTTTCTGTGCCAAAACTTTTGCAGAGTAGCTTGAGGCTGTACAAAGCAGTCTGTCTGTTGATGGCTTGCTCCTCCTCTTCCTCCTTTCTTTTACACTGCACGATAGCAATGAGCTCAGGAACTAGCTCTAAGAGCTGCAGGATCTGAGAGGACAAGAGAGAACACACACTTTAGACATACAGTTAGAACTCAGAACCTGCAAGGTGCTACGGGGAGGTAGCCTCCATCTCACTACTCAAGAGCCGCCTGTCAGACTGGGCACTGGTACTTGGCGTCTTTACACAGAGCAAACCACTTCCACATCAATCTCTCTCCAGGTACTTCTGCTAAAGGAACCGAGGTGAACCACATCGCCTCACCTGGCTCTTCTGCCACCTTGTGCGCTGCTGCACCTTATTGTTCAAAAGGTCCATTGCCTTACGTCTCACAGATGGGAGCTGATTCGTCAGTAGTCCCCTAATTACAGGGATGAAGGTTTCTGTTGGCAATAAGGCATTCACCTACAAGGAAACACAAAGAAAACAATACCATAAACGCTCTTCCGTGCACTGTGACATAGTAGCCTCCAAATAAGACAGGCAAACTCTTCAGCTTCCCACATGCATTTCAGGATCAAAGAAGAGAGAACAGGCTAGCAATGCTGGATCTGAGGCAAGCAAAAGAACAAAGCAGGTTCCAGTTACAGTACTTAATCTATGTTCACCAGCTGCTAATCAGCCATTACCCACTAGCTGTCAGATTTCCTCAGCAATTCCTCGTGTCTACAACTGGTGAGCTGTACTTCCTTATCCTAAAATACTTCTGGCAGTGCCCTGTTCATGTACATCATGAAAACCGGAATATGCTTCACAGGCAAAACATAAAATCCAAGCTGCTAAGCGACATATGCTCCACAGCATGCAAGGAGACAGCCTGTCCAATTCTACAAGTATACTTCTGATCAGAAAAAGATCAGAAAGAAAAGCATACGGATTTTTTTCTCCATTTAAATTCCATGTAGAAATATACAACACTTCCATTAGCATTAGTTAAATCATTTTATGAGTTAACAGTGAGAAATGCTGCCAAAAGCCATTCTTCTCCATCAGACAGAGAGTGAAATGACTGCTTCCAGCCAGCAGAATACTAACTAGAGGAAATAAGCATACCTGATTTTTTTTCCTGGTTGTTCTGTCTAAGCTGCTTGCTGTAGTTATTAAAGTTGTTAGATAAATTTAAACAATGAAGCACCAGGTTGCAGACCATCCAATAAAGATTAGTACTAATCCAACAAGAAATCCTACAAAGGTTATAGTCATATTAATAAGCACAAGCAGAAATGTCCCACTGCTAACATGAGGGCTAATGAGACATACTTTATCCAGCATATCATAGGACTTGTTAAGCAGAACCCTCCAAAATTTGGCTGTTGGCTTGTCCACGTTTCCTTCCACTGAAGACGCCACAGTGTTTATATAATGAAGAACTTCTTCTAATAGCCTAGATGGAAAGGAAGCATCTTTTAGCAAGTAACAAGGACACTATAGAAGTTGACTTTATTACTGGAAAGCATAAAATTTCATGAAACAGCAACAATAAAAGAAAATGAAACACCTAATGGAGAGACTAGCAGATCACAGATCTACACATTAACAAAAAGCTACGGCAATGGGGCAATCGTGCACACTAAAGAAGTCTACCTGGTACCCCCATATTAGCCTCTACATAAAACAGCAGTTCTACTTAAGAACTCCACTTTAAAACAAAAACAACCTGGGAAGATACAGATGTTTAAGAATGAGCATTTAGGAACATAGCATTTAAAACGAATCCTACACCCTTCTTCACTTACAACAAACATAAAAGTTAAGCCTCTGCAAAAGAAACCCTCAATTTTGCAACATTGGCTGTTATAGCCCAATGACTACAACTGTGATCTGTGATTACTGGTAATTTTCTTACACCATATAGGGGCATCTGTAAATAACGACTTTTTTTCCTATGAATGAAGCAGTATGTTTTGCTAAAAAGCTGGAATTCTTTTAGAGACTGCATCATCAATAGCATAATAGTTATGACCAAGTATGTAAATAAGCACTATCAGAAATACAGGAAGAGTGTATATTGGGTAGAGCAATCTTTCAGATATTTCAAAAACTCCACATGATATTGAAAAAAATCCCACAAAACAACACCCAAATGACTTGCGTATAATAAATACTGCTTGTTGCCAATGTCAACACTAAATGTGTCTTTAGGGAAAAAATATTCTAATAGGACTATACTTAAAAAATGTTCCCAGATTGCAGTCAAAGCTAGAAATAGGATGAGTGGAGCAGATTTAAAGCATACCTCTGTTCCAACTTCTGTAGCTCTTCTGTTTCTTCACATTCAACTATCTGGTTTAAAAAGGAAGAATGAAAACGGTAAGTATGAAACTTACATCCCCTCATTAAGTTAATATCCCGGTATAGTCAAACTTGTTTGTTCTGAATAAAATGTAGTAAATGTGAGTTCCCCACATTTGCACTTAAGCCGTCATTCTAGAAGAAAATCTGAGAATCTTAGGCAATGCAGTCTCAGTAGCAAATACATTGCATGCTGGTGGATGTTCAGCTGAAAAACTGGGAACTACTTCCAGCTACAGCCACAGCCTAAAATTTGTAACATTTATTTTGTCTTTCTTTTCAGAGTTAACAGTATGAATCCTACACCAAACTTGGAGTTATACAAACTGCAAGTGAAATCCCAGACTCCACAATGCCAGTGGGAAACCACTGGGACCAGAATTTCACTTTGCTACCTATTCATCAGTCACACAAATGGAGTCTGGAAAAGCCCTATTAAAGAATAATTAACATTATTGAGAGGTTTGAAAACTGTGTCAATGAAAGTGTAAGCAAGATAGACTGGACACTGTATTCTTTCATCCCCTTCGAATATAAAGCCATACTAAAAAGCAAATTAAACCTCACCTGTTACAGTATGGCACAATTACTTAATGTAATCAGTTTAAAAGCAATCTGCCATTATTACCTTTTTCACAAAACTCTGAGAGGATAAAAGTTGTGACATGAAGGAGACTGACAAGAATTTGAAATGCCGAAGTTGTTTGTCTGAGTGAGACTCCACATTAAAGAGCCGCCCATCCTGATTTTTTAGCTTTGTGTTGCATGTTCTTGACTTTTTTGGCCCAGGATCATCTGTTGAAAACATTCACAAAACAAATTTGCAGCCAAGAGGAAAAGACATTTGATTTCTGATTACAGAAACAAAGTAAAATTACAGTCAGGTGCCTATCAAGGATAGTCATTCTGCAGTATCCAAAATCATGTCAAAGTTCCCAAAAGATACTCTGAAATGCCACAGGAGATATTTTCTTCATTTCAACAGCTTCAAAAGTAGTAGTGGTATTTCACTGCCATTCCATCTGATCATTTTTACATGAAGAATCTTCTTTTTTCTTGATGTTAAAGCTACGATACACTAGCTACAAACATGGGGCTTTTGAGGCAGGACCACATACACTGTGCGTCACATATTTGGGAAAATTGCTTTCAGTGTCATTACCTGTTCCTTCCTGGCTGAGAAAATGTATTCAAACAACAAAGAGGGAAAGTCCTAACTAAAAAAGAAACAAACAACCCTCACCCAACTTCCCCAATGCTCTTTGAAATAATGGACTGGAAAAGTATTAAAACATACTGTTTCATTATTGCTCCATTATATTACAGTAGAAAGAAACAAAACCTTAAAAAAACCCCAAAATGACTGGTAGTCCCTGTGATCTTGACTGCTATGAATAACAGCTTTTTATTTTAACTAAACGAGTTACTGTACCTTCTAAGTGAGGACTAATGATCCTAAGTGCTCAAATTAATCTATAATTAAAAGGATTAAAACCCAAGTAATCACGTATCTTAGCCATTTTATTTAAAAAAAGAAAAATGTTATTAGAGTAATTCTGTATCCCTTAGTCTTCTGTCTAGAGGAGTAACAGAATCATAGACTGGTTTGCATTGGAAGGGACCTTTAAAGGTCATCTCCCTCAATGAGCAGGGACATCTTCAACTAGATGAGGCTGCTCAGAGCCCTGTCCAACCTGACCTCGAATGTTTCCAGGGATGGGGCATCTACCACCCCTCTGGGCAACCTGATCCAGTGTTTCACCGCCCTCATTGTAAAAAAATCTCTTCCTTATATCCAGTCTAAATCTACCCTCTTTTAGTTTAAAACCATTACCCCATGTCCCTTGTGATAGGAAGGTTTGCATGCATTTGCTGGCTCTGTTTAGTGCTTACCTTCTTTGTTCTCTGGCAGCTCTGTCAAGTACTGGATTATTTTCAACATGCTCTGGAACTGAGATTGTACATTAAATTCGCAACAGATAGAAATCCAAAATTCAGTGTCTGCTTCCAGAACAGCATCCTGTTTACGGTTTAGAAATAAAAAAAATAAAAATAAAGAATTAAAAAAACTAATAATAATGATAAAAAGACTCAAAAAATCCTCAGTGAGTTTGTGAAAATGCCATGGTAAGCTGGATACTGCCAGGATTAACACCAAGGGTAACAGCAGCAAGCTCTTGGAAAGCACATAGTTCCAGAGGGTGTAGAAAGAGGTTAAATTGCTACAGCAAAGACTGTATCTTCTCACTAACATTCCTTTCATAATTCTTTTTGTTTTCCGCATAAACTATGCTTTCACCTAATCTGAGGGCCTGCCTACACAAAAACATAACAGCGTTTATCTTGGTCTGTACAGGAAGACCAGTATCATGTTTCACAAACACAGTTAAAGAAAAAAAACAACTTTAAAAATATTGAAGCACTTCATAATTAGGTTAGCAGCTCTTTAGGTCAAGGATGGCTGTACAACACGATCTCATTTAATGTTCAGGCTCCAGGACAAAACAGTATTGCACCTGCAATACAAATCATAGTCGACATCACCATGAGGTTCCACTATAGCACCAGCTTAGAGCTCACTACTTATTTTAGCATAACCTAGCGACATATCTTACACCTTCTTAAAGGCACCATGAACATGAAAAAGGTGACCTCACTAGTCTTCTCACCTTGTCTGAGCTTGATGTGGCAGTCACAGTTTTAGTCACATACTGCTCAAACAGCAGCACCAGGAGAACCCAGAGGAACTTCTCTCCTCCCACCGTAGTGATCAGCTGGGCCAGGATTGGCAGGCGTCGGTGCTCCGGCACATGGGGCAAGGCATCCACAAACACACGAATGATCTTTATCACCACCTCTTCCACACTTCCCGAGGACTCTGACAAATCACTGTCTTCAGCCTATGTATAAACAGGTACAGCAGTTCAAACGGATTATCACGGATGGGTGGGTACAAGTTCTTTCTTGTAAATTCAGAAAATGAGAGAAAGCACTACATGCCTGATAACAGCATTACCAAAAGTGTGATCTCAAGGAAAATATAAGTGCTCCAAAACAAACAGTTTTCAATCACACAGTTCCTTTTCAATGTTTAAGGAAGATGCTCCAAATAAAATAAAATAAAAAAAAACCAACAGAAAAAAAAAANAAAAAAAAAAAAAAAAAAAAAAAAAAAAAAAAAAAAAAAAACAAAAAAAAAAACCAACAGAAAAAAAAAAAGGTACTTGGCATCAGCTGAAGCAAGGACATTTTCAAGGGAAAGCAATGCTACATCCTTCTGAAAACTTTGCCTGTAAGCCTGATAGTTAGCATCTTGGATTCAAGGGCCAAGCAAAAATAATACAAGTAGGCTACATGATCTCAGATAAGTAACATTAGGCTCTCCCCACATATAGTAATTGTGTGTGCTATAAATGATTTCTCACAGAAACTTGTGATGGCTGCTATGAAAGGTTTTAAATAAAAAAAAAAATAATAAGAGAGACAGCAACTTGATTTCTCTAACAGAGGTCTGCAAGAGGATGCAAAATGTGTATACATATCATTAAAAAATGCACCAGGAAATGCCCTTTGTTAGAAGAACAATTTTTTTTCTAATTCATTTTTACATAAGAAATTTATATGGCATTTTCCATGTTTAAATCCATGAATGACTCTAGAATTAAGATTTATTAGGTGCAAGTGAAATCTGACTGAAGAAAAACTGTCCCCTTTGAAAAACAATTATGTATTTTTGTTTTGTCCAGACAAACCCAAGAAAACCCACACAAACACCAGCTGGGAAAAGAAAAGCATTTCTCAAATATTTTACCTTTCGACTTCCTTCAGACCACATCTACTATTGATATGAGCATGACATATTATTATAGGACTAAAAACCTTCTTCTTGTTTCCAATGGTTCCTCTACTGAACTTTCCCGCTATTTTTATGATGAAGAACTTAAAGTATGTTTCAGGTCCTCTTCAGTCACAGTTGTGATACTGTTTTGGCTAAACCATTTATAAAGCGCAGGAGCTCATAAGATTAAAAAGAAGCAGTAGTGCGATGAACTCACAGCTGGTCAGACAAGTAGTCTGTTAATACAGTTATTATATATAATTTACTATCTATCTAAAAATAACCATAGAATAGGGTTGTTATATATTCTACCACTGATGTTCTAAAGCTTTTGCTCCGCTTTATTAATAATCTTATTGTTCACTTTTTCTCTACTCCTTTCCATTAAGTAGACAAATTTACCTGTATAAGAGCAGGAATAACCATCTGCACTGTCTTATTAATTACTTGGAACGTGTAAGTATCATCCAGACGCAAGACATTTGCTCCCATGAACGTAAAAATGGGCATGATGTTGTGGAGAACTTTATCCTGGAAAAGAAGACAGATGAGATTAGTTTGCTTTTTGAACTGTGTTGCTCTACATGTTATACCTTAAGGCATTTCTCCATCCTGCAAATGCCTCTAAATTCCCGTAAAAGAAAATGAGAATCATTAGTACCTTCCAAAGTCTCCACTATTTTTAGATGTATAGTGTCCCTTAAAGCTACTTACTATGCGATTGTTAGAGAAACCAAGATACACTTCTAAGCAAGCAATTAAAGAATAGAAATTGAGAGTTTGGTCTGATGAAACACCTTGTACTCTTCAACTCAGTGCCATAGCAGTATGACAAGCAAAATCAGCTATGGGGAGATTTGCAGAAGCATATATATGAGTGTGGCACATAGATTCCAGCGATTTTCAGTACCTTTCCCACCCACCCTTTTTATATTTGTAAAACTTCTGCAACACCTACAGTCATACAATGGAAAGCAATCATGCTCATTTGGCTTTTTTTGGGGGCAAGACCGTAATCACAGTAACTAATTTTAAGAGGGCTGGTTTAGAGGTGTCACCTAGTTCAAGAGTTAAGTTTCCTAGATTTTGCCAGAACTTAGAACAAGAAGCTACAGGTACATTTCTCATTGAGTTTTAGTGAACCAAAGGAGTCTCTTAGATTTAAAAATAGAGATGAGACTCATACAAAGTATTTCCTTGCATCAGAATACCCTGACAATCTTGGAAGAGCCAATATTAATGTAGAATAAAGGCTCAGCTCTATAGCAGGTGATGGCAGTAAGATGGCGACAATGCAAAATAACCCCAACAATAAAAAAGTCAAACCCTCCACAAGTTTGTCAAAACCATTCCAGTTTCGCCTTTTGGGAAAAACCCGTATCTTTCCAAACGTGTGAAGAAAGTAAAGATAAAGCTGTAAACCGAGTTTGATACATCTGGATATATTTTGCTGCTTTTGTAGTTTCAAAGTAGAAGAATCTTACTTAGAAGAGTGAGTGTACGGTCAAATTTCAATCCATAGAAGAAAAGACCTGTTTCTCAGTCAATTAAAATCAGACCAATCTGGTTTTATCATCAACTACAAGTACCTTTCTCAGTGTTGTACAAGATAGGAACTTGTAAGAATACACTGCTATTGGACTAGAAGTTTTCTCCCAGGGTGAATGAAGAAACACTGCATCAGAACTTTGACCACAGAGGGAAGGTGAAGCAGGGCAGTTCTCAGAAAGCTTCTTCCATTTCTAATAGGCTTCACTGTGAGTCATAAATGAGTAGTGACCAAAGTGCCGAGGCAGAGGTTTGGTTTCAAGTACAATGGAATAGAAAGCCCTAAAAGAGCAGGGAACCTGTACATTTTGTCTCTTGCTCCTTTCAGAAAGTTTCTCCCCATAGAACAGCTCTATATGTTCTTCACTCTTCCCCACATTTGGAAACCGAAGAGAAGAGGCGACACATAAATTTCATTTTCATACTTACAGGAAACATGCCAGCAACAGCACCAAGGAGAAGCAGCGCGTGGTGGTGTGTCTGGGGCATTTTAGATATCCTGATGCACTGAACTATCAGTTCCACGTTGAATTTTTCTTTGTCAAGGATATCTGAAAGGAAAAAATATTCACTGATTAACACTTTAATTGTCAACGATGTAGGAAGAAAAACAGTACACTCAAGTACTGGTTTCAATTTGCAGACCATACCTAAGGGATCTACAAAAAATGATTAAGAAGGCAAACTTATATACCCTATAAAGAAGTCTATTTCTCCTCAACAACAATGCAAGCATAGACTCAGAGAAGAAAAAAGTTAGAGGCCATTGCTTTAATCCTGGTACTGGTGAGAGAAGCACCAAGAAATAGGTCTGGTAATTTTTACCTGCTGGGATCTTGCTACCATCCGAAGACAATTTCTGACAGATGTTTAGCAGGCAGCTGAGGATTAGCTGCTTTGTATATTCCATATTTTCTTCTTCTGATGCCATAGGTTCCAGACAGCTGGAAAAAAAATTGGGAATTGAAAAAGGAGACAGAAAAATAAGCGACCAAACTGTATTTTAAGATACAAATAGGAAACCGCAATCTTCATTCTTCCGAAGTTCTAAATTGAGGCTTCTAAAAAGCCAAAAGTGTCTCTTCTTTTTTGTTTTCAAATGCATCAACTGGTCTAATAAAAGACATTTATCAAAGCACTTTCAGAGTATAAGGTGATTACCTGAAATATGACTGCCAGTCTATCTAAAGGCAAGTCATAAGGAAAAAAGATAAATACCCAATCTATATGTAAACTTTTCTAAGTGCCTGGAGATAGGGCTAGCAGGGAAAGTGACAGTTTTCTTAGGTTGCACTCGATGAAGGCTGTTCCACAACGTTTTGGAAGGAATTTTAAAGCTTGGAGTATTAGTATAATAGCTCTGCAAAAGACACAAGTCCTGGCAGTTGTGCCAGTTTTAACACAGGTGTCATCTTTCTTAGCAATCCCAAGCCCTCCACCTGAGAAACAAAGTCTTCACATAAGAAGCTATGATCAGGTAAAAATGTTTAAAAGCCCATCACATTGTTTAAAGGGCAAAACATTTGTAACAACTTCCCCTCATCCGATTTACCTCAAGTATGTTCAAGTAAAAAAGGCAAGCTAAGCTACAAAACATGGCAACAAAGCAGAGAGAAAGTAGCTCCTATTTTAATGCTTTCCAGTGTCTGCTGGAGAAGAGAACGCTCAAGGACTCCTCTTATGGAGGCAGGATTACCGGCTCAGCAGGTTAAAAAGCGCAGGTACCAATGCCTGCGGACGTCTAAGTTTCTTCTTATGCTGCAGTAATTCCAGAATAAGCATAACCCTCTGCCAGCTGAAATGGCTTGTTTCCGGTGCCAATTCTGCATCTTGAGGCTTTCTAAAAAAATAAGACAAACAATCAGGATATACATCTGCAAAGAAAACACTACAATGTTCCGGGGAACAAACACACACGTAAGTAAAAAAGACAAGCTTTCTTTCACATAGGAATATCCTTTACTGCTTCTCCTAGGAGAGGTGACAATGAGTGGGCTTTTGATTGAAGCAACAACACATTTTAAACAATCAACAGAAAATCCAGACCAAACTTGAAAAAAAAACCAAGTATAGCATGCCTTCTGTGTATACAAAAATTCTACACGATGAAGCAGACTTCTGTGGGAAAAAAAAATATAATCTATTAACCAAATAATTGTCCAAATGCTGATGTGCTTGCATCTTTGGAACAACTCGTTGTCTATCTACTGACTATGCAGGCAATGGGTGTGTGTGCAAGCATGTGTGTTTATAAACTCTGACAGACACAGTTTACAGACGGATCAATCTAATGGGTGATGATTGCTAAATAAGGTCAAGTGAAGGAAAATAAGAACAGCTATTCTAGGTCAAACCAAGAAAACCAACTCAATATCCTGTTTCAACAATGGCTGTCAGCTGATGCTTAAAGAAGAGAAGTAGTACAGTGGACAAAACAGCTCCTTCCTTATGAGAACGGAGAGAAGAAACAAGACCCAGAGCTCTAAAAATTAATAATGATATTAACATTTTAACTGCTTTTCAGTCAACTGTCAGGAACATTTTGATTAGCATCCGTAGGCTTCAGCCATGGGCATGTAATTTGTCCATACATCTTTATTACTAACTCAGTTTAATACCTACTAAAATGAATCTTGTTCAACTGTGTCAAGCCAGATTCTGTAAGAGCAAACGTCCACATTAAAATTACTGTTTTATTTTTTGGGGTTTTGTTTTTTTTTAGTTTTGACTATTGTTCCATCAGTTCTTAAACAGCAACACGAGTTGGTTTTCTCCTGCCAAAAGCAGCCAAGTTATTTTAGTGTGCAGGGGAAAAGAAGAAATAGGTGTTTATGCTTTCAATGCAAACTATACAATATAGTAAAACAAGTGGCATTTTTAAACTGTACAGATAATATTCTGGGGTTTCTAGTTATTTTACCTCTGTTGTTGCATTTTCTGCCTTCTAGTTTGCTGAACAGTAGCCAGACTTTTGGTTTTTTCAGGAGGCTCCAGTTCCCTGACAATCTGCTCAGCATACACTGAAATCTGAAACAAAGAACAATAATGCAAGTACCAATGAACAATGTGTCATATCACACATCTACGCCCCCTCCTTTTTTGAAAAACGCATTCCTTTCATGCACATATGGGTATATAATCCACATATTCAAGTCATATCCCAGAAAATGAGAATCAGTGCAGCAGAAATAAGTGACTTCTGTCTGCTCAGTTCATTCCCATAGTATAGTAAATGACTGGTGCATGGCTTTTAGAGACGTACCTTCTAAACGCAGTCATTTAACAAACTTTTCATGCCATTAACAAAATAATATTACGTGACAAATAGTTTCTGATTCCTTTCATGCTACGAATGATATAAACGAGTGCTACCGAATGTAGCAATATAGAACCACTGCAACAGGTTCGAACATATTTCTGTGTCCTGGAGTTTACCACTTACCCCTTTAAACACACTGCTAATTGTCTGGGCACAAAGTGGGTTCTTACAGTTTAACAGTAAGTCAAACAATACTTTTAATAGCTTCTCTTGCACCATCCCATCTGACACAGCTGCAAAGAATGGTTTCGTAATCTACAAAAGGGAAAAAAGAAAGGACGTAGAGAGCTTTACTCTAAGAGGGTAAGAAAATCACAAGCTATGGAACTTAGATTACATATGACATACCCAATCACACAGGCATGTTAGTAAGAACATATATTGTAAAAATGTGCACATTAACTACGTATTTGTGTATATCCAGGAATCCTTAGATGCAAAGCACATACTTCTGAAATATCCATCAGACACCCCGCTTCCTGACATTTTTCACACAGCTTGCCTGGTGGGGGGAATAAACTTGCTGTTGTCGGACTTTGGTAAGTATATGCTAATACCTGGCTAATAGGTGGCCTGAGTTTGTAGCTTCCTTCAAATGAGACTATTTGTCACCTACTGTATCTTTTTTGACAATTTTTCCTCAGAAGAAAAACATGAAGTAAGGCTCCTGCCTGACTGACAAAAACTAAGGAGAGTGGAACAGTAGCGTCTGCAGGCAATGATACAGGTATTCATCCACATGCAAATACAATGATATTTCTATTCTGTACTTGTCAAGAAGCAAAGATAAAGCAAGCAGCAATTTCTCCTTCTGGTAATTTTAAGAGAGAAAGTCTTGCAGCCTGTTTAGATGTTTCAAAGACACTATGGAAACCTTGAAAACTTGTACTAAAAAAAGACAGGTCAAAAGCTATGGAATCCTTAACACAGGAAGACGCCTTGTAAAACCAATCCGAAACACTGCTCTTTGCTTTAAGCATAAAAATAAAATAAAGACCTTACAGAAAGCTATACCTGCCCAAGTGCTGTGATCTGAAAAGGTGGAATTTCTTCATAGATTTTCTTGGCAGCATGTAGACTTTTGATAAATAAATCCAGACTCTGCTGATTCTTGCACAAGAGGGCTGCTGAATATTCATTAAACTTTCCAAGGATGAGATGCAGGAGAACAACTTCATCTTTCAACATTGCCTCAGGTTTCTTAAAGACCTTCTCCAGCAGCCGGTCTAGTACAGGCAAGAGGTGCGAAAGAATCATCTGCAAACAGAGGAAATTTGTAAGAGAAGTTTTTATCCACTCTTATTTTAACAAACTTCCAATAGCACAGCTTCCTTTTCCTGCAACATCTCTCTGGTAACACACTGCATACAGTATTTTATGCAACAGCTACTGAAGAGAAAATACACAAGACTTGTTGTGAGATTACCACGAGTACATACTCATCTGCTACTTTGCTATTCTCCTTTGCAGAGTAGTATTTCATAATTGTAATATACAAAACCAAAGCAATTCTTTCACGAATTTATGACTGCTGTCTCCTACAAAACCCAAATGTGGGCAAGAATGCTCATCCTCTATGCAGTTCACAATCCTTTCAAGACACATACAACTGAACAGAGCACAAAAATTCATAATATCATTCTTTTTTTGAACATTGAACCCGTGTACTTTCCAGCACTTAGCGAATTCTGAATATACTAGATAAGAGGTTAATACATACAAATAAAATTGATAGTACTACCTATTATGTTACAATTCTGTACAGAAAACTCTATATTCACTGATGTGTAACCAAGGTAATAAATTTCTTCTGGAAACAGTCTTTTTCAGTAACATCAAGGAATTTTTCTTAAAAACTCCAGTGCAAAATTCTGTATCCCTTACATTCCTGGATGAAGCATGCAAATATTTTGTTTCATTAAATCATACTTTGCAGCACCACTGTGTATTATTAGAGGTGTCAACTTAATGCCTAATACTCTAATACATTATGAATTTATTTAACAGCACTATTACTAAATGAAATTCGGTTTCAGCATTTCAATCAAACACAGAACCCATAAAACAGCTAGAAAGGCTGCACTTACCTCACCATGGACTTCATGAAGAATTTTCATTAAGTTTCTTGCAATATATGATGGGAAAATAGGGTTCTGTACACAATCAAGTATGGTTTCCAAAGCTTCTGACAATTTTTTCTTCTGGGATTTCTGTTTAGTTTGTGTCTCGAGCTCCTCAAATAGACTTTCCATAATCTAGTTCATTAACAAACAGAAAATTAAGTTCTTTCCCTGCAATAAAAATGCCTTAAACCAACATTTATTTAATGCTTTCGTAATAATGCAATCTAGATACAAATAGAATTATCCATCTGTAAATAAACCGCAAGTTAATACCTCTTATTTGACTGTTATTCTCAGTTCTCTGTATGTAATAAATCACTTGAATATTTTTATAGTCCTTTAAAAAAATAAAATTAAAAAATCAGTCTGATTTATTTAGTCTGATGTATACAAAGACTTTCCCAGTTAACTTCATTTTTTCTGGAAGAGATGGGAGCTTACAGCACCAGACAAAACTTGTATTAATAACAAGAATACCTGTGTTATGTATGTAGGGTCAGATATGATCTCTTCTGTCTTTTGCTCCAAATGCTGAAGAACAGGATGAAAGAGAGACTCCTTTATCCCTCTCAAGGAATGGAGGCAGTTGAGAGCAGCCCTTCGAACTTCACTCACAGGACTACCCAAGTTAATGAGCAAAGATATCACCACTGCAAAAACAGTAAGGGAAGGAAGGAGGAAAAGACAACAGAATACACTGAGTGGTCAGAATTTTACCATATGTGTCTCTGAAGAGGCATCAACATTACTTTGGAAATAAAGTAATCTCTTTTCACTATAAACCTCTAGACTAGATAAAACTAATGTGAATCTCACAGATCCATGGCTCCAAACTTCATCATCACAGTCCTTACACTTGTGCTTAAGCTCAGAGAGTTCATACATTGCTACTGACTGCTACTGACTACATCCTTATACTTCACAGAAAGTGAGGTGCTGTAACTGACTTCTTCAGCATAGCAGAATGTTTCCTTAACACTTTTAAGATTAAATAAAAGTGGTTTTACCTACTTCCAAGCTTGGGCTAGTAACTGCAGCAGTGAATCATCAAGAAAGAGCTGTCTCAACTTAGTGCAGTTGAACAAAAATGACTATAGATATCCTTCATGGTATAAACTATAGTAAAATAGCACAAAATTAAAAAATACTGTGATTAGGTCTTAAGATGAGGGATAGATACTGTTTTACTTTACCTGGAGATGACGGCAATAGCAGCTGTTTCTTTTTTTGGTATGTCTGTGATTCAAGCAGCGCATAACCAATATATAAAGCTTGAGTCTGTAGCATTGCATTGACTTCATAGTTCAGATGATTTGAAAGGTTATAACTGTAAGTCCATAAAATTGAAAGAAATTTGAAGAGAACCTCTGAATCTTTTAGATGTACCTTAAATTTAAACAAAAAAAAACAAACAAACAAAAAAAAAAAACCAAAAAGAAAAGCAGTTATTTAATAACTTTACTTTGCAAACTACTACTCACAACATCTGATAAACTACTCAAATCAAAGGAGTACGCAGAAAGAGAACTACAGAGTCAGAAACAGTGTCTTTTGGGAAGAAAAAGTTTTTGAGTAGATGCTTTTGGGTTAACAGTACTTGCATGTGCATAAAAGTCCACATGTTGCTTAACAGCTGGCTTCGTTTAACAGATAACTTGTAGTCCGTCTATAGCTATGTAATTAAAGGGATTTTTTTTAAAATCACAACATACCAAAAACACATCCATATGCTCATTTGTACAGTATGTCAATGGGACAAGAAAACTGTTATACGCCAAATAAAGAACTTCTATCTTTTGTTTTGTGTGGGAGAAACCTTAATATTAAAAGCGCCCTACATAATCCCTGACTTTTTCATCAGACAAAGTGATTTTCAGAAGCCTACAAACTGGTGTCTCAGAAGAGCTGGGGATCCTATTTCCTTGCACAGCACAGCTTTCTGTGTTGAATATGCACACTAACCTTTATTCTTAGAATTTGTCTTGGATTGGCCATATAGGCTTTACAATAATAGAGCATGGACCAAAATTAACAAACTTTGAATCATACATCTATCACTGACAATTGCAGACACAGGTCAGAGTGCCTTCTCCCCCCCTCCAATAATAATAGCTGCTCCAAGAAGATTCAATTCAGTTTTTCACACATCTACATCCAATTACCTCAACTTTGGTTTAGTACCTTTCTGTCAAAATTTAATGAGGACAGCTTCTGATTTTGAAGCAGTTAGACTGTCTCCTAATAGTATCCCAAATCAATTTAAAGTTCTTGCTTACTACATGGTCTGGCAATAGCTAGCAGGCTTTCTGTCTGCAAGATGCTTTCTGGAATCCTAAGAGGATCAAACAGGAGTGCATACCCAACATCCAGCAGACTGAACACAGCTTGCCAGAACAATTCCTACCATTTCTGACACACTCTTGCCCATTCTCTTTTCCACAGTCCACCAAGATCTAGGTTCTAGTTATATTAACTGTACTAGAGCGGGCAAAAACACCTTTCTTGTCCCTTTCAAATTAAACACTCTCAAAATCAGCAGTACTCCACAAGTGAAAGAAGCAAATTATTACTACAGCTGTTGCCTTCACTAGGTCCTAGGACATTACTAATCCCATCACACAAATCTTCTGTAGTCCCTCCTTCCACCTTCTTCTCTTCTACTGTGCAGTATCACCCAGCTTGCTCAGTCAAAAATCCCACCAAAATAACATCCTTCCTTCCCTGCTGACAGCCTTTAACTAGCCAGGCACTGAATCAATCTCTTTAACAGCTCAGCATCAGTACAATTTCACTAGATGTTGGAATGACTGACAATTAGACAAAGTTATATACAATAATTAACATCAGAAACAAGTTTTGTTATTAAATCATTGCTATTCTTTCCTTCCTCTGTTTGTGGGTGTCATGTGCTGTCCTTGATGAAACAGCATCAAATTCCAGTATCAGCGGCTTTGTGTCAATTACTTGCTTCTCTTTTCCTCAGAATGTACAATTATTACTCCCTGACATCTAGATTCCAGACTGCCAAAAGCCCTTATTCTCTTCACAAAAATGTATCACTTGATGCGGGTGAGAAAACATGAGATGATGTTATAAGGAAACATGCAATGTCTTCTGAAAGTTTTCCTTTCAATTTTTCTATTTAAAAACTAAGAAATTTTACAGAGCAACTTTGCTCCCAGACAGGACCAAAACTTTTAGCTCAAACTTCAAGCTCTTGACCTTATCCTGCAAATTTTGGTTTCACCTGTGCCTCAACTGGTCCATTTGTTGTTTTTTTTACTTTAGTTTTCTATTATTACATTTAATTAGGGTTAACTAATAAGCTGAAGCTTAGACTTTCATTTTCAGTACTAGCATGCCACAAGCAGTGTGGCATGATCAGTTCTCCATTTTTCTCAGTTTTCCTTAACTGCCTAATAGTCGATGACTAATAATTCAGAGCAACAAATGCAAAAATAATACCTTGAGTAAGAGATTCATCAATGCTCTGTACTGAACAGCATTGCTTCCCTCACTAGCTCCACAGACAAGTAGGTCAAATAGCCCCAAAAGGAGGTGTAGGTAGTCTCGGTTATCTTGATTCAGAGATTCAGGATTCCACCAAGTTTCCTCTAAAAAAATACAGGTTATAAATGAGACATAGTGGATGCAAACGAAAACTTCAGAAACCAAGAGAAAACAGACATCTCTAGTTAAAAGAAGACAGTACATTTAGCTGATTTCATGTTCACAAGGAAGTAATCTTTACAGATCCCAATAACAACAAAGGAAGGTTAAGGGAAGCAAGGTTGGCTTGTTTCCAACAACTTCTGAAGACAAAAAAATTAACCTTCCTTCTTCATTTCATTGATACAAAAGACAGTCAGAACCTTAACACCTACCTTTTGAAAAGGACAAAGGAGGTTTTAGGCCATTAATGAAGTTTTTCAATAAGAACAGGAACATAGCTGACTCCTCTGCATGAGCTGTCTGGTCACTATTCAGCTTTTCTATATATGCAGTCAACAAGTCATTAGGCAGCAAAGTTTCCTCTACTGTTTCAACAGACCAATTTAGGGGAGTTTCCTGTGAAGGAAAATTCATTTTAATGTATACTGTCACAATTTCAACCAACAGAAGACAGAAATTTAGCACTAAAATCAGCAATACTTCATTCCCAACCTCAAAAGAGGTATGCTTACGAAGTGAAATACATTTCTGATTTTACACTTTAACTTGCATCTGCAGTTTTAAAACCTATGCCAGCTCTTACTGCCATAATTAACAGTGTACTTAAGTGAGGTAACAGAAGAATAAAAGACCAATCTCTCTAAAATATCTCTTCAAAGGGATTAGGAGTTACAGCCTTTTTGGGGCATTCAGTTTAATCATTTCATTTAGCTCTCTTCCAGCAACATAATCCATATCTTTCAGATATTTGTATATATAAAAACTATTTAATGGAATAATCTGAGGTCAGAATAACTAATTACCATGTATTGCTATGTGTGTGTGAGGGGATGCACGCACAGAAACACAGCCCTGCTCACATGGATTTCTTACACACTAAAAAAAGAACAAACTGTTTCAACAACAAAAATCAATCAAGAAAACTCCAATGGGAAATATGGATAAAAATAAAGCAAACCAAGGTAGCAGTAAGATGCAGAAATACTCTTTCTGAACGTTGTTCCTGCCTCTGTGATGGCTCCCTCCTTTTGCTTCCATGTTACCTCCCAACACGTGTCAATACAACTGATCGTGAAGCAGCACAATAAACCAAACCCCAACAAATTCAGCAACAACACTTTCAATATTCTTGCAAGGATTTGCTTGAGGTTGTAATTCACAGAATCACCGAATGGTCTGGGTTGGAAGGGATCTTCAAAGATCACCTAGTTCAAACACCCCTGCCACGGGCAGGGACATCTTCCACTAGACCAGGCTGCTCAAAGCCCCACTCAATCTGACCATCAACACCTCCAGGGATGGGGCCTCCACAACTTCTCTGGGCAACCTGTTCCAGTGCCTCACCGCTGTCATAGTAAAGAATTTCTTCCTTACATGCAAGCTAAATCTATCCTCTTGCCCTTGTCCTACTGCTACAGACCCTTGTAAAGAGTCTGTCTCCATCTTTCTTATATGCCCCCTGTACGTACTGGAAGGCCNATATGCCCCCTGTAAGTACTGGAAGGCCGCAATAAGGTCTCCTTTGAGCCTTCTCTTCTCCAGGCTGAACAACCCCAACTCATCCTTTCTTCATAAGAGAGGTGTTCCAGACCTCTGATCATTTTCACGGCTCTCCTCTGGAACTGCTCTTAGCATAAGCCCTTTTTCATACCCAACTGCATTTCCTTCTTTCTCCTATTGAACAAGCCAGCAAAACCTTTACTCAATGACTAAAACCCCTGATATTCTTAAGTGAAACACTGGCACCACAAGATGCCACAGGGTAGCTGGCAGAAACACCCCAAACTTTGTGCCAAGCCCACAGCACTGAAACACTCAATCAGGTGGGATGCCAGCCTAAAGCTCTGGAGTTCTTAATTTTTTAATGCAAACTCACTAGACCTCACTAGGTAAAACATAAAAGCAATTCTTAATGGCAGCTTCTAGTACTGCTGCCAAATCCGTGCTTTAAAAAGAAACAAAGGTGAGATTTTCAGTCCTTCTACAAGGTTTCTGAGCTTCTTGCTCTTCAACAAAAAAAAGATTTCTCCATTACAAAGAAAATGACCTCTCCAAACTGTTTACATCTTACCTCTGCAGGATCACAAGCTCTGAGACTTTTTATTTTTTTATCCAAGAAACGGAAGACTCGGATAGCCACTGAAAAATAACTTTCCTTCATCTGTGTATTGCAGCAGCACTGAACAAGCACTGAACCAATTATATGAGTAGTTACTTTCTGTCTCACGCTGTCAGATTCCGTTTCAGCAACACGTATCAGATCATCCACCTTAGAAATGAGTGGAGGAGAAACAACAATAAAAAGTCTGTAAGACAGAGGGACTTCACACCGTGTTTCATTTGCATGTCCAATTAAATCCTTGTTACCCTCTATCATCTTTAACAAATTACTGTCTGCTGTACTGTTACTCTTCAATCGCTAAGAATGCACAAACATCTGTTTCTATGAACTATCCACAGGTATACTTGTTTATTCTCTAGATTATTTTTTTTTCAGGAAATGAAAGATACCTGTAATTTAGTTACACTAATCATTTATCCAAATAGGTAATAGCTTCATTTCTTCTTTTCCTTATGTTTTTTACTAGTTTTTATTGGGGTTTTATCTAGATTGTATTGGGGTTTGTTATTCTATATATATATTTACCTAGCAGCTTGATGGTGGCATACTAGCGCCAAGAAGAGCACAAAGTTCTTCTATATCACATTTGTTCTACTACAGTGATCACCTGGAAATTAAGATCTCTTAAGGTAAGGGTAACACGGTACACATACCATTTGCAATAGTAAGGAAGGGTCCCCTGAAGTGATGTTTTTAGAAAACAACAAAATCATTTTCTTATTGGCCACTCCAATCAACTCTGCAGACTTGCTCGATTTAATTGCCTCTTCAAGATCTGTTCCAAGGAAAAAAATAATAATCAGATACAAATCACAGATACAATCAGATACAAATCATATACAATCACACAAATAATCAGCATAGAAATCACATATTAAAACACTGGTGGCTCTATAATATGGAGTAACAGGCAGAAACATACTAGACAATTTCTTCATCTTTTCAAAGAGATTTTTAAAGAACTCTATTCACACTCGTACCATGATAGCTTGTTAATGACAGCCAGTCTCCTTCAATAAGTGTTTAGTTTCAATATGCATCATTCCTAAATTGTTGCAATTTTTCTTTTACCGAATTAGTTACAATTAATGCTTTACCTTCTGGCCAACCTTTCAGTAAAGGGTGTAAGGAGCAGAGATCAGATTCTGACAGACAAATGGCCATTTTGCAATCTGAAGATTTTGAATTCGTGTTAGTGATTACCATAAAAGGTAACAACCGCATTACTGCTTCATCTAGCAGTTCTTTTTTCTCTTTCAAAATCTCCTCTTTGACTAAAATTTTTATTGCTCGCTCCAGAACCTTGTACCTAAAAGAGAACAAGTGATGTTGAAAACCCATTGCTCACTCATACAAGTAACATTTCTTTGATTCATTCTCCATTTTACATGGTGATTTTCTGAATCCAAATATCAGTGAGAATGAGGAACTCATGGGACATGGTATGCAAATAATTGAACGTTTCTCTTGTAACTCAGCATAGATATAGCATAATAAAAAGTATCTGAAGTGGAAGTATTCTTTAGAGTTATCTTTTTAAAATTTAACTTACAGAGAAAGAATGTAGACTGAAAAAAGGCACAAACTTACCACTTCCCATCCTTTGAAAGATCAGCTCTCTGGAAGATGTTCAAAAGACTTGATACTACTACTTCTGGATTGACTTGTTTCCTGAAAGTCTGAAAAGTAATTAAGAAAAAGAAATAAAAGTATAATGNTAGCATAACAAAAAGTATCTGAAGTGGAAGTATTCTTTAGAGTTATCTTTTTAAAATTTAACTTACAGAGAAAGAATGTACACTGAAAAAAGGCACAAACTTACCACTTCCCATCCTTTGAAAGATCAGCTCTCTGGAAGATGTTCAAAAGACTTGATACTAGTACTTCTGGATTGACTTGTTTCCTGAACGTCTGAAAAGTAATTAAGAAAAAGAAATAAAAGTATAATGAAATACAAAATAATTTATCATCTCATAGTGGAAAATGCATCTACTATACCAAGTGGAAAAATGGATCAAACATCACTAGTTGCATTCCTATTGATGATCATGTAATAAAAATATTATCAGAGTAAACAGAAGTTATAAGGCTGCCCTCTTGATATGCTAAAGCATGGAGAATTTATCGAATACAGGAATGTTTGGTGAAATAGATAAACAATAAGCAAAACACTATAGTTACATCAGAATTGCTTTTACTTTAAAAAAAGCAGTAAGAGCTGCTTTTTTTTACATGGCATCTGTATGACAAGGCACACTATCTAAAGATACTAAAGTTTAAAGAAGCACTCACATGCTTTTATTCCTATTTTTTAGTGATTGAGAATGAATGAACACACAAGACCAATTATACTACTGCTAATAATATTCTCCACTACTACTAGCAGAAGCAATAAAGAGAGACTGTTACTCTAGCTGGAAACAATCAGCACAATGCATACCAGAGCCCTATCCAGTAAACCTGAGATGGAGTTTAGGACTTTGCCACTATCAACTGACCAAATGACTCTCATACGGAAAAACTCAACGGAGCACTTCTCACTGGCGTAATGACTTGTCACTGCACCATTTTCCATCCAAAAGGCAGATGACATGGCTTACGTTTTTATAGAAAAATGTACAGGATAAGCAGGAAGCACACCGCAAATAATAATCAAAGATTAAAATATGCTTTAGTAGCTACTTAAAAAAACATCAATAAACTCATGTTAACTGCAAACACTTTGGGAAACTTCAGGAAGCAGAAATCTGGGGAGAAATTGTGACGAGGTAAACAACACAAGCCTCCTAAATTTGTGCTGCTTCGTCCTGTTAAAGGACAAAAGCTGTGCACTAAGGACATAAGCAGAAGAAGGGCAATTACAAAGAATACATTCCAGGCACGCATATTCAAGCTCAGCTAAAATGTCACCTGACATACACGCTTACCTCCAAAGAACTGAGAGCAGACATTACAACATCTCTGTTGTCATCCTTGAGCCGACCGAAAATTGCTTCTTCTACAAAAGACTGATCAAAGCCTTCCTGAAAAAAACAAAGGAAAAAAAGAGCCCAAAGGAAAAAATCATTTGTTGGTAGCACAATTTACAGGCTTTTAATGAAATATCTTAATCCTAGTACAAGAAAGGTGGTAACAACACCTAAATTAAACCTCAAATAAGAGGCAGACTAACTTTCAGCGGCAAAAGAAAGAAAACCAGAAGTATCTATTAACTTAAATTTTGTCTTAGACTACAAGGAGCTTAATAAACAAGAACTACACCCAGACTCCAGAACACCAAGAAAAACAGTTAGGACAACATATGAATAGTTTAACATACCATCTTCAACTGAAATGTCTAGCAAACAGCTTTTTGAAGACATTATATGTTAAGTCAGTTCTGTAAGTGAGAGATTCAGGACACAAACCTTTGACGTTTCAATAACATCTTTCAAATGCTGAAGAGCCAGGACCCGCACAGCCGGCTGAGGATGATTCAAACTAAGCAGAAGGGAGGTATCAGAATCTTCCAGAAACTGAAATACAGATTTTAGAGTGACTCACTTCACGTTAAAAATACTTTAAATATATATATAAGGGTAACAGGAGAAATTCTTTCAGCAATTTTTTGTACCAGAAAAAAAACCTCTATAATTCAGACCCAAAAAGCGTCAATTACAGAGCAATCATGTTGTATAACTATTTCAAATTTGGTCTTCTTCACTTTGGCAGGCAATTTTTGGAATATAGCTTGAGAAGTACAGTAAGCCACAGACACCTTTTTGGCTTCGAAAAGCACTACACTTATCTAAGGATTCTGAGAAAGCTCTAGTGACAATGTCAGTGTGACAGAGCACAGATAGAAACTGTTAAAACGGCATCCCTGCCAGTCCAATTGTGTGCACTTATCTCAGGAACCTTAAAGGCTAGAAGAGTCATATGCCTTTGTTCTGCATGCCTTGTTTTCCTGTTAATCTACTTGTTATTCAGTCACAGAATCTGTGCCTTCATTAAATCAATACAAAAATACATGAAGCACTTCTTTATGTAGTTTATCATCTTTTTCCAACTGCTTCCAGTCTTTCAATCATTGCAAACAACAGCCATAATACTAACCATCTCTTAGATCTGTTGCACTCATGGTTATTCTGTGTTAGGCTGAGTTTCAATTGCTCTTCAGAAATGGCACAGGAAGAACTCTGTAGTCACTCTATTCTTCCATGTTACTGACTGTAAACGTTCATAAAATCAATGCAACAAAAAGGACCTTCTCTCAACGGCAATAAAGTTGTTTGTCAACTTTCCCAAAACAGACACCTCTGACACTGACAAAAATCTTTAAGATGAGGCCTTGCCGGGCATCACCATGTTGTCACTATTGACCACTACAGTATATGTAGTGGCCGTGTTCCTAAGGAAAAGAAATTATTGATAGCAATCGAGGCAGATGAAAATGTACAAGTTTAACGATGAAAAAAAGCTCACACTCATGACTGTTCATGATAAACATGAACTTAAAAGATCAGATAGCTTTTGATTTTACCACAGTTTTGATCAAGCCCCCCTCCCCAAATCACCCTTAAGTAAGTTGGGGCTTTTTTGTTTTGGTGGGAATGGTAGAGATTTTGTTTAGAAAGAGGAAGAGAGAGCAGAACTTTGCCAAAATATCAGCATTCTGACAGTATAACCAGCTAAGAGCTAGGATCACGAACTGAGCTTCTACCTACCTTGTATTTGCCACAGCTTAATGAAAGAGAAATAAATTGGTGGAAAAGATTTTGGTCAGCCTCATCTGTGCAATCTTCCAGATGCTTCTCCAACACAGAGTCTAAGGCTTTAGGATACCTGCCAACAGACAAAACCCCCGATGTTTTCCGCAGAGCGTTACAGAAGAACATGTATTTACTAGAGAAATACAGGGAAACATAAGGCAGACGAATGCACACGCATTCATCCAAACCAGCTATTTTACGTAGCTTTGCAAAGGCAATCAACCATTATGTCTTAATACAGATGAACGATATGCAGACCACTAGGACAAATAATGAGCAGAAAATGTCATGCTACACAACAAACAGCTGTACAAATCAGTAGGTCTGCATCCATGTATTACAGTGATAATAAAATATGTAAGAACGGATCAGTAAAATAAAGTTTGGACAAAGATTAGAAGCCAGTTATTTTTACTGTATTTATTTGGGCAAGAATATTGTGCTTACTACACCCAATAAGCCAAGATCATAGCTGACATCACCACTCTACAGATTGTGTCATAGAAAACTGGAACTTACTTTCTCTCAAGCAGCCTGATAAGAGGAAGCATCTTTTGATTGAGTGCAGCCATTTTGGTGGGATTAGATTCAATCTCTGTACCACAGGAGATAAACTCTTCAAGCAACTTGCTAAAATTACAAACAAAAGAAAAAGCCACCTTCTTTTGGATAGCACATTTTTCATGAATATTATAAAGCACACTGCTAAACAGGTTAGGATTAATATGCATTACTTATTGCAAGTACAGATTTGCTCCTGGTCTGAAGTTTCACTCTGTCCCACAAGTACTCCCACAAGTGCTAAAAGCATGCCTCTTCTGGATTACTGAATGTTTCAGTTTCAAAATCGAGGTTTGGAGTTAACTTATGAACTCAGAAAACATGCCCATATAACACTAATGCCATTGTCAGGAATTAGTTGTTATTAAACCAGAAATGACTATAGTACTGCAGAAGAAAAATAAACGAAGTTAACTCACGAAGCCAACAGGTGATCTAAATCCTTTTCCAGTGGTACGCTCTGGATAATAGCTTCAAGATGTTGGATGTAAATCTGATTCTCTGTCTCCTCAGACTCTTCCTGTTCCTCTAAGGGCAACGCATAATCATAAATGAACAATAGTTTGAGAATAAGCCCCTCACACTGATTAAAGCTAATAGGTTATACAGGCACCATCATCTGGTGAACCAAGCACACAACTTGAAGATCACAATGGTCATTGATTATTAGCAGTAACTCTCCATGAGATGCTAGTAATGCTTTATACCAATGTCATTAAAATGCCAAAGGCTGTATTGCTACCAATAAATTCAAGTATGCTTTGGAATGTTCCAGACCTGCTACCACAACCTGTGCCAGCAACTCCCTCCAGCATTCCCTGGCCTGAATCTGGACCTTTTCAACAAAAGAACTTTCCCAAACACGATTCGGCAGTTACAAGTCCACAGTGCAAACAAACTTACTAGTGCAGACATAGGCTACTACTGCATGCCAGTCAGCCTTGCTGTCCCAGACTGTTCCCAGGCATGTTTAACTTGTCAGGTAAACATAGGTCTCCACTACTTAAACTACGTAGGGAATACATGTAACCTATCTAAAAATGATTTTGCATTACTACAATACACCTCTAAGACTCAGAAGTTTCATATATCAAAATTAAGTTACTGCTGAAATACTGTAAATCAACATCTAAATCAAAGCAATATAGATGTAACAATGCCTAAAATAGCCCCCTCTGTAGGGCCTGGAAAAACAAAAAGCAACATGCATGCAAAAGCTCCATCAGGTCTTCACGTGTATTGGCACAGTTCTACTGGCATAAGCAACTAAAATCACACAGCTATGACACTGACCACAGCCATCTGTCCTTAACACTCAACAAAACTGTAAAAATGCATGCTAACTTACCTGTATCACTTTTCATGACAGTGCAAACAAGGTGAGGCAGCAGGTAACGCAGAAGAGGAGAGATATCATACTCTGCTGAAAGGCCTTGCAAAAGTGTTACCAGTTCTGGGGTTTTGCACAGATAATTAAAGGGCCTGCACAAGGTAACAGGGAAATAAAAAACCAAAAAGGTATAGATGTGCATCTGGGTTACCAACACTTTCAAACCATGCAGACTTCCTAAGATTCAATTTTCAGCATCAGGTAACAGACTCATTATAAACAAATTCTGAAAAGATTCAAAGGGTTCCACTTCCTTATTGCCAGAGGTTTGCCGGTACATTTAATATCCAAGAAGAATGACTGCCGGTCATGTGTAGCACAGCTGCTGCAATGGCACACTGAACATACCTATGTTTTTGTGAAGTTGGTGGTAAGAAAAAATACTTGTATGGATTGCATGAAGAGATATCTTCACATTGCAAGGAGCATATCTATTACCCAGAAGCAGCAAAAGGAAGGCAGGAGAAATAATAGCTCAAGGACAGGAGATCCTCAAAGACAGTAGAAGCAATATCCCTTCCTGCTAATAAAGTTGCTCTGACCTTGTCTCCTTTTATACCCACCTGGCTGAATGCTGCACAAAGCATCAAGCATGCCTCTCCTTAGTTCCCCACACCTTAGGTTTTAACTTATTTTCCTCTTCTATGACTGTGTTCAAGCATCTGGAAGGTAATCACTGTACTTATCCCAGCAGAGACCTATTCTATTGGAATACCCACACTAACCTCTCTGCCAGCAAGCAAACTCCCTGTAGCACGTGGGACTTCCATCACTGCATTCAACTGCACGTTAACAGCACCAGCTAACTGTATCAGGGCAGGGCAGACAAATCGATGGGAACGAAATACTACTTGTACTTCTAGAAGAACACCTGACTTGTGGGATCAAAGAAGTGGTGGTATAGAAGCCCCTCCATTGAAGGGACAGAACTTCTTTTATCCAAGCTATTCAAATAACCTCAAATTTGCACTACCATTATTATGCTGGCTTGTTTTCCAGGATTCCCACTTTCAAGAAAACGTCTTACTGGCAGGGTTCAGTTTTGCACATTGACAGCGATCCTGTTACTGATGGAACTGGCAGGAGAGGGACCAAAAGATGACAAACTTACACCACCAAGACTCCTTAGCTGTAGCGAGCACACAAATTTTCAAAGTAAGGCAAAGAAACTTCAAAGACCTTTGAAACGTCAACTACCAAAATTTCTAATAGGAAAGTATCCCTTTAATAAGGAGAATAAAAAAAAATAAATCACATTATCAAAGTGCAGTCTGAGCTTTTAAAAAGTGGGAAAACTCAACTTATGTAGACTTACTTTTTCCCAAGTTTGTCTCCTTTCTGAGTTTGTAGAAGTAGGTTCAAGCACGCCACCCCATCCCTGACTAATGAGGGCACTTTACATAATGTCTTGCTTATCTGTAACATCAAGGAATGCACCAAGGAAGTCTCCACTGTCACTTTTACTGTCATCTGGCAGATTATCATGTATGTTGCAGCTCTGTAATCCTGTACAGAGGATTTCAAGCCCTACAAAAACAGAAAAAGGTGGATTTTTAATGTACACAGATTAAAAAAGAGTACATTAACATAAATAGTTTTCATTATTCTCAAACTGTGTACCCATTCCTCACAGCTCCATTCCTCATGCAGAGCAGGAAATAAAGCTCTTAAAGTGCTCATCTGAGGTGTGAAAAAACATTACTATTCATGGACCTTCACCTGCCTGATGTTTCAAAGCAGACTAAGAGTGGTACGATACGTTTCACATAGAATGTCCCTCTTAAATGTTATCTGCAGATGCATGTCAGCAGAACACAGTGCATTTGGTCATACAGGAAGGAAAACAAAGCTTCACGTACCTTTTGGATGTAAGGGAGCAGCATAGAGACTATAGTGTCCGTTATCTTCTCTGCGGCTCCAAGAGCTGATACAATGGTGGAGGCATAAAACACAAGAAGAACTCTCAATTGAGCTGAGTTGCCAGGACACTCTGAAAAGACCTGGACCACAGAAAAATCAGTTGTTCAGACATCAGGAAAAGTGGAAACGCACATACGGCTTCCCCCCAAACCAGCAAAATCTCAGAAGTCCAGCATGTAAGCTCTACCAGCTCCTGCCGGCCCAACTTAAGCATCATCTCCCCCTAGCAGTAACCCTTGTCAGACATTACTGCTCCCCCTCACAGACAAGGCAGAAGGAAAAAGGTGCTCAGCTACTATAGTTAATTCCTCAGCTACTGTAGTTAATTGTAATAAGGTAACCTAAATCACTTGTGATTTTGGTGTAATGCTCAAGACTGAGAACTGGACAGTCAAGAAGCTGACTGGTATGTGTTTAATACCCTCTTCTACATCTGTGAACAAACCCTGTTTTTGTGTGTGCTTTGCTTCTTTTGACAGTACATGCATTCTAGTTCTCTAAATAATTGGAACTGTTGTACATCTTACCCTTCTGAGACTATAAAACCAGTTCTCTATTTGATATTAACTGAAAAAAACCCCAAATAAATCCGCTCAACTTCTAACATTCTGAATTTTAAGTTCTCATTAATATTTGAAGATGTACGTTTAAAACATCTGTGACAACCCCCAAAAGAGATACCCAAATTCAAAGCACAGTTACAAACTAATAGCAGGCATGACTTTATAAAAGAAAATAAGACAACTGAAGCACTTTGAAGCAATACAGTATCTTTAAGTAATACAGTACTGCCAAATTGTTTTGTCATGGCTCACTGGTTCTCAGCTACTTCTTTACAAGAATTTCTCATAGACTGTCATCTATACAAATAATAAGAAAAGAAATTTTCATCTTGTTTACTAATAAATGACTCCTTTTACTGTTTGACAGGTAATTCAAAGTATTAGTAAATAGCATAATACTATACAAATACAAAGATGGGGAAAACCAAGTGACAACAAAAAAATCATATTCTAGAATAAATGAACAACCTTCACAGATTTTGCCACCAGCCTGCAGATGAAATCCATGAAGTCCAGGTCTTTGTAGCAGTGTGTAATGACAGTACCCCTTGCCAGTGGGACTCCAGGTTTCTTTACATCGTGAAAAAAGTAAAATTAGAACGCTCAAGGGTAAAGTGAAACACGCGAAGTAAAAATTAATATAATCTCTCAATTAATCCTACTGATCAGTTAACACTATTTAAATTGAAATAAGTAATGGAAACCTGCACACCTCTCTGGAATTTTTTGTATCTACATTAAGACAGACAATGAAGAGCATTACATATAATCTGTATATAAATAAACATTCATTATAGTAATGGACATGTCTTCCTAGCAGTAGCAAAGACTTTCACCTTAAAAGCATACTTTAACTTTGCCAAAACAAAAAGTAATCACAAACAAAGCTTCTTATAACTAATTTTATATTTAAAGAAAGATAGCAGAAACAACAGGTGGGCATCCAGGCTCCATCCCTGCAATTAAATCTTTCAGTATAGTTCTACAACTAACCACATGAACAGGTGGACCACATTCATAAAACTAGTAACAGAGTCAAGATATTATTAATAAAGTCCCTCATGTTTCTCCCAACTTGCATCTGTTAAATACTTTACCCTTATTGGATCCATCCAATGCCATTTATGAGTTGGGCTTTTTATATTTAAAAGCTGAATAACTCTCACAAATAGGTTAGTCTCATGATATGGCAGAACACAACCAATCAAACTATCTTGATTGTAGAGATGGATGTGAAATCTAAGGAAAAAACATATATATACAGTTAAAGACTATCTGGAAGTCCAAAAAAAAAAGACCCAACCATGTTCTTCCTGCTCAGAACACCTGGTTTACTTGCTTTTAAGCACGACGAGACACANGATGGATGTGAAATCTAAGGAAAAAACATATATATACAGTTAAAAACTATCTGGAAGTCCAAAAAAAAAAAGACCCAACCATGTTCTTTCTGCTCAGAACACCTGGTTTACTCGCTTTTAAGCAAGACGAGACACGNTTCTTCCTGCTCAGAACACCTGGTTTACTTGCTTTTAAGCACGACGAGACACAATTGTCATACTGACTCAGATATATGGTCCACCTACAGTCCAGAATCCCAAGGTGGCCACTAGCCTGTATGTGCTAGAGGAAAGAAACAGTGCTAGCAATTTTTTTCCTCACTCTCAGTAATTTTAGGTCCCTATAGGACTTAATAGGATTACTTTAATTTCTTCTGCATAGATTTCAATATTAAGCCAGACATTACAATAACCTAGTGTGAATTTCATTATAATACATATATTAAAAAAATTGCAATTCAAAGGTTGTATTAACAAAATCGCCCACTCTTTTCATATTACACTTTCTGCATCTGGATAGGTTAATTTATATAAATAAATACATCATCACTTCACAAAATACCCGGTTTGTTTTTTCTTCACACCTTCCTACATAACCTTGAAATAAGAATACTTAGCTCATGTTATAATACAAGGGCATGCTATTCACAGTTCACAGTTAATATTGAAAATTAGTTATTTTCCACAGCCCGTTTCTAAAAGTAGATTACATAAACGCCTCTCTAGGTCCTCTGGCTACAGCTGGACAAATTTGGTGAAAACCAGGCAAGGAAATAATTGCTTTTATAAAGAATATAGTGACAGATCAAAATTTTCACAGAAATTTATCAAAACACAAAAATCTAATTGGCAAAGAAGAACATCCGGCCCCATAAAGACTAAGCCCAAATGGATATTTTTAACATTTTAACCTGTATTTTCAGAAGACTAANTAAAAATTTTTCTCATCAGGGTAAAAAAAAAAATCTGGCATTTCTAATAGACTTAGCTATTGACATGTAGGATATTCAGTGGATTACCTGTGAATCAGCCATTCAAGGCACTTCTGAGCTGGCTTGAGCATAAAGTAAGGGGACAGGTGAATCAGGAACAATGAAATATTCTTATTCAGCTGCTGATTTACTGCTTTAGACTGAACACTGCGTTCCAGGCCTTTGGACGTGGAACTAAACAAAGTGGACTGGAACACTTCAAATGAAGGATCAATCCCCATCAGCTCTTCTAAGCCAGTGCATCCTGTGGAAAAAAAACGAAGAATGCTTTAAACACAACAGTTTTGTTCACCAGTCCTACCCACCTACTTCCTCGCTGGCATACCCAACTTCTTTGCTATACTGGTATATGTCATCCTCACCAAGCAAACCAAACCAAACAGTAAACAGGTCTAAGACCAAAAACTTTTGCTACACTTAAAGTATTTCTTAACTGATGAAGAAGAACATCGGTTACAAGTATGAGCAGTGAGCTCTTGCAGCAATGAAGGCCAGCAGCATCCTGGGCCGCATTAGCGGGAGCGTAGCCAGCAGGCTGGGGGAGGTGAACTGCCCCCTCCATTTGGGAGATTGCATCTGGAGTACAGTGTACAATTTTGAGCTCATCAGTAGAAGAAAAACATTGCCATGCGGGTGTGAGTCCAGCAGAGGAACACTCAGATGGTCAGGGGATTGGAAAATAACACACAAGGAGAAGGAGGAACTGTGTTTGTTCAGCCCAGAGAAGAGAAAGTCAAAAGGAAACATTCCTGCTGTCTGCAACTACTTAATGGGATACAGCGTTTGTAGCTTATCAAGAAGATGGAGCCGGACTCTTCTCAGAGATGCACAATGGAAGGATGGGAGGCAACAGCTGCAAGCTGGAACACAGGACATTCCCAGTCTATGTATGGATTGATTTTTTTTTTTTTAGCACTGGGGTGGTCAAACACTGGATCAGAGGCCCAATATTGGGCCAGAGACCATAAAACCTCTATCCTCAAACTCAGCCAAACACAGGCCTGAGCAACCTGCCCTAACAAGCCCTATGCTCAGTTGGGCTAGTACCAAATAACCTTCAGAGGTCCCTTGCAGCCAAAATTATTGTATGATTTTATATGGATGAAGCAAGCAAAGGTACCTCTTTGAATAAATTAAAATACAGTATTCCATGTACACCACTGGAGAACCATTGGAATTATTTCTTTATTTTACACAAGCTTGTAAATATTAATGGCTAAGCACAAAGCAGACGGCTTCAGCTGAAACAAAGAAACCAGGCAGCTGGTGGAAATATGGAAGAAATAAATGATTCTATGCAGCAGTTCTATAGTAACTATTTAAGAAACTCTGTGTTGCATCAAACATGTACATCTACAATCTTGTTACTTAAAATCAATACATGATATCAATCTTTCTGGTTTTAGAAAACTTTCTTATTCAAGAAGTATCATATTCTTGGGTAAAGTTCTATACAAAAATGTTGAGAGATAAGCACAAAGGATTTGAAGTGTGCAAACACAACGTTACCAAAGAGCAGGGCATCAGCATGTTTTCATGAAATGACAGAATTCAGGTTGGAAGACACCTTGGGAGATCTCTAGTCCAAGGCCCTGCCCAAAGCAGGGTTAGCCCTGAAATCAGACCAGGTTGCTCAGGGCACTATCCAGTTGAGGTTTTAAAAAGGATGGAGAGCACAAACCTCCCTGGACAACCTGTTCAACTGCTTGACTGTCCTCACAGCAAAAAATCTTTACCTTGTATCCAGTCTCAACCTCTATTGTTTCAACTTCTGCCTGTTGTGCCTCCTGTCCTCCAGCCATGCATTCCTCTTGACAGCCTGACCCATATTCTTCAAACCTCCTCATAGGTACTTGCAGGCTGCTATTAGACCCCTCAAAGCCTTTTCTTCTCCACATTGAACGAGATCAGAGATGTTCCTCCCACCGGCCTCCCCTTACAGGGCAAATTCTCCAGCCCTTGACCACCTTGGGGTCCCGACTCTTCTCTATCACCTTATCCTTCACGTGCCCAGAAATGTGCTCCAAGAGGACCTGCTCCATGATTTTCCCATGAACTGGAGTGATGCTGACTAGCCTGTAGGTTCTTTAATTACTTGCATATGGGTTTGCCTTTCCCATTTATCTTTCTCCAGATGTTTGGGTTGGGTTTTTTTTTTTTCATGGAATCATAGAGTGGTTTAGGTTGGAAGGGGTCTAGAAGA
>RSEF01000003.1:42052352-42093179 GCA_003993805.1 Himantopus leucocephalus | reverse complement strand
GATTCTGTGACATAAAATCATATTAGCGTTACATAATTCTCTTCCCCCCTCCCCCCTTTCCTTTCCTTTTTTCCTTTAAATAGACTGCTGCCTTCTAATTCCTGTTTTAAAATTCGTAGCAGGTCATGGGAAATCTTTCAGCTCACTTCTAAGCAAAAAGGTTTTTGGCAAGTAATGTTTGACAGGATCAGATATCTGCAGTAATATTTGCTGAAAGAATTTTTAATTGTTCAGAGGAAAAATAACACCACACAACAGTAATCTGAATGCAAATACAATGAAAAACTGGCTATCTTAAGTTCTTTACGTATACCAAGTTACTAATNTGAAAAACTGGCTATCTTAAGTTCTTTACGTATACCAAGTTACTAATTGCATTATTGCTTTTAATTGCTGCTTGTGTCCAGTTTAATTCCAAGAAATTATTTTTCTTGTCCAGTTCTGCAGATGAGCATTAGAGCTAGTGAGGGTAATGGTTCAACGTTTTTCTTAACTATATCTAATTGCAATAAGGCTGCACCTACATAATTCATCAATATTCAGTTATAACATTTTGCAATAAATATATGAATGTTTTTATCACTGAAGCTGTCTACCTTTCCTTTATTCTTAAGGTGAACATCTAAGGAAAGCCTGTGTTTTGTTGTGTTTTCTTCCCATTTTGCCTTGTAGAGGGCATATGACCGTATCCAAAGCCTGCAGTGAGCATTCAGCATCTGAATGTACTTGTGTCAAACGGCTGCAGCGATAATAGGCTGCGGATGATGCAGTCTGCATTGTTAAGTCTTCAGGGAGCCTTGCTCTGATAAACCAAGCTTCATTCCACTGCCGCATTTCAAAGAATAAAGGCAGCAGAAATGAGCAATGTTATAAGTCCCAGATTAAGTTAGAGAGATGCGCAATGTATGAAAGAGCTTTTTGGTCCATGACTAAATACACAATTTTTCATGCATGTTGACTGTGTAAGAAAATAAATGTTAATATTTTGGGAAGTATCTTACCTCCCCCAACTCCTTGCAACTTTAATCTGGATTCAGTAGCAAGGCTGTTAACCAAACTTGCATTTTCACAGTCCTTACCACCTTTACAAAATATTTGTTGCCATGAAATAATTCAAATTTTTACACTATTGCACTGATCTGGAAAGATGTACAAGGAAGAAATCCGATTAAGTAGATTCTTATGTGATTGCTTTCAGCAATGTTTTAATAGCCCAATTACTATTACAAGGCTTGACAAATAGTTTTAACAGTAATTATTTACGTAAGCTAAAAAACAGCCTGCAATCTTTGAAATATTTAAGTGATCTCATAGAATTTCAACTTTTACAACATGATACTTAACTCTTTCCTTACTGCAGTGGAAACAACAATACTACTGGCCTGAGTGTCAGGGCTAAGTGCATTAAAGATATATTGTTGCTACAGTATTGCTTTATTGCTAATGAAACTGAAAGAAGTGAAGCCTTTATCCTGCTTTCCTTTTCCTCCTGTGTTTTGAATGTACTGTGAATTCCTATTACTTTTCATCATTTTCTAGCAAGAAGCTGATATAAGTTCTATAATAAAGAAATGTAATGCAAATCTCTCTAACCCTAAATAAGTAGCTACTAGAGTATGGATAGCCTTGGATCTGAAGTAAATTTGTTTGTTCCTTTTGCTTCTCTGCTGAGTAATTGTCTAGAATTGCTGCCAGCAAAGCTTTGGCTTAGCTTCTGGCTATAGCTGTGTAGGATACATAGTTTGTTAGAGTATGAGTACAGTTGGTATGTTAAGCACTGAGAGATTTTTTTTTTTACCTTTTTCTGGACTTTCTCTAGTTGAATAAAGTTTGGTAGTGTGCAGAAATAGAGGTATTTTTGTTCCACGTGTTATTTGTAAAACCTGAGCCTCAGTTTCTCAGTGAAGGCTGGTAACACAAAGTACTAATTGCCACTGCTACAAACTGCCTCAGCCCTTCTGTCCTTCAGAGAAGTAGCTCTTCTTTCCTCTGCTAGCTCTCCCAAAAGATGCAGACAGATCTGGAGCCCAACACTGCCGAATTGCAATTTAGTGTAATATATAGCTTGTTGACAGGAGCTGGGTGTGGGTAGCTTAGTGTGCTTTTAACAAATAGTGTCTTGTTTCAGCCTGAACTCCCTGACCGTGTGGTTTGTCACCGTGTATGGAGACATCAGCGTTCCTTTTATGTAGTTCTTAGCAGCATGAAGAAGCTTGGAGTTGCGTAAGAACCTTTGTAGTTTTAGCCCTTTTGTTGTGCCCTTTTGTTAGCAGGGTGTTTTGTTGCTTCAGCAGAAAATATGAATTTAAAAGACTTAACTTTTAAACATGTATTAAGAAAATACAATTTTTTTGAAACCTTGCTCCTAGTGCTTTTGTTGGAATAAGGAGAGAAATGAAACTTAGCAAAAAAGATTTTTTTTTTTTCTTTGTCTCATTGTGTTGTAAATGTTTGTATTTTGCTAGCAGAATCAGATCAAGCAAACTGTACCTGCAGTAAAAGCTGTAGCAACCATAGGCTTTCAGAGCTGGATTTCAGTTTCAAGAAATAAATCTTGAAACAGTAGCTATAAAACTCCTTGCTGAATATTTGGGTTTTTCATGGTTACCCTTCAACATTGTCCAATTGCTGGTTTATTATAAGCCTGATTTTTTTTTTCTTGTGATTTGATTTATACGGCAACTATGGAAAATTATGAATAGAATTTATATAAATTAAAAAGTATTGGTTTTCATGTGTATAATATTTAGACATTGATTTTGTTTGATGTAATTATGTCCACCAGCCTTTTACGTTGATTATGCCCAGACTGACTCCTATATCAACTTAGCAAATTTAGCAAAATCTACTTTTGGGTTGGTTTATGTTGTTATAACTAACTGGAACTTACCCCATGGCTATTCCTTAGCAAAAATGTTACATAAACACTTATTGCTATTAAACTGATAGAGGTGAAGAGTTCCATTAAATACCTGATAAAATTCTGCTGCGTGTTCAAAAATATAGCATAGATAATAAACTGAGATGACTGTTTTCATAGACTTTATACTCTTTAGAAATCTCTCCATAACTTTGATATCTGTGAGATGAAATTTTGTTGCAAACTTCACTCTGTCATCTCCTATGACAATTCCAAGTGTCAACACGACCAACTATATGCTTACAGCACGTTCCTTGCATAAGAAACAAGTGAGTTATGTTCTTGTACTGTTTTTGTGGAATCACCAAGATAATACAATGGAGATGGAAAAGAGCAGTGGAATCGATGCACACTTGTATACGTGTGTATTGGGGGAAAAAGGAGTATGTGGGCTGTTTGTCATCCAGAGTCTGTGAATACATGTTCATGATAATCAACACAACACAATAACAGTGAGTTAGCTTTAGGTCCTGGATGGTAGTTTTCATTGCAAACAGATCAAACCTGTTACCTCTAAGTCTATGTTTCTTGAATAAATAAAGAACGCAGCCAGTAAATGGAAGAAGATTGTGCTAGTTACATCTAATTTGGACCATGGTTTTCTACATGGTGTTCTACTTAACTTGTTTTGTTCCATGTACCAGTGGGTGGAGTATGGAAAGTCTATAGGCTTACATTCATCTAGGTGAAACTTCAGAAAATTGATAATAAGGACTTGATAGCTTTAAAAAAAAAAAAAAAGAAAGAAATATTATAAGATCCAGATGCCCTAGGTATATCCCCTTTTCCAATGCTTATCTTCAAAAAGCATACTATTTCTTTCTGAAGAAATATTAATACAAATTCTTATTAGGGTATTTGATCAAAAGTGCAATATATGAAAAAAAGGGATCAGTAATCATCTCAAATTATGCAGTAAATAAAAGTCAGAGTTCTTTTGTCATAGTCTTTTAAAGAAAGTTAGCAATGTAACAGATATTTGATAGCTGCTTCAGGGGATATATTTTTGTTATTAGCTGAGACTGTCTGTTCAATTGCTCTTTCTCTGCTTTCTGGCTTCTGATATTTGTTGCTTTCCAAGCCTGTATCCAGAGGGCATGACAGCATCATGATGAACGATAATAGAGGAAAAAGTAGTATAACATACTTTGGGGTGTTGTAGACTATAAGGCCAGGAGGAACTATTGTAATTTTGTTGTTTAACCTTCTGGTTAGCACAGAACATTAAACATCACTGACTAAATTCCATCCCAAATTGCCGCTAATCTTTAAACAGGAACAAAATATCTCTATGATCTGAGTACTTTGTCCTAATTCTGATAGTTGAGCCTATGTAAGGTTATATATACATATCAAATAGGAATAAACATTTAGAGTGAAATTGTTCTTAATAGTATTTAATATATGTGCTCTTTAACTTCAGAAGCTCCGAACAATGAAGCCATATGGAAGTCATTTGCACATTAATGAACTCTATTCTTCCTTTCTTTGTATTTGATCTGAACAGCTTTTGTGATTGCTTACTTCTTTTAGTGTTTTTCTTTGTGGTTGGTTTGTTGTTGTTTTTGGGGGGGCGTTGGTGTTTGGTTTTTTTTTTTTTAAAGGCATGGTATGTTATTTTGAGAGCCATCTGATTGCATAGCATAGGAGATTAGAAAATTTCAGTGGGGACTGTTGTGATACATTATTTTTCTAATGATAAGGAAACTAGAAGGATGGAATTGTTTTGATTCTTGAAGGCAGCTGTAATCTTTTCTCACCTTTCCTTGTAAGCAACATCTCCATTGTGGAGAAAGTGAAATTCAGAGTAGAAGTGGTGGCCATATGGGTTTGCGTGAATCAAGCTTTGAAGGGTGGGAGATGCTAAGGATCAGTGCAGAGGGGCAAAAGCCGACATCTGTGTATTGTTGGGTCCTGCATGTTATATAGCATGTTTCTGCTGCTCAGTGCTGCCAAATGCTTTTTGTCTTCTATTTCTAATCCAGACTTCGCTGAAGTAAAGCTCAAGCTTTTTATGAGTGGTATGTATTCTGCATGTTGCTTATCCAAACTGTAAAGGCACCACTGATGTGTTCCTGGATTAAACAATAGATAAAGTGTAAGAATAAGTCTAGGATCTAAAATTAGATATGCCTCTGTATTAGACATAAAATATTTAATTTATACTTCATATTTAGATTCTATACATCAAGTCACAGAAATTCAGAAGTGAAGAAGAGAGAATTGTTCAAGTACCCAGTATGATGCCTTTCAAATTAGAAGTGGTAGAACCCATATTAGAAACATTTCATTAATAAGCTTTAAAGGCAGGCTAATACTTGATTCTGCGCCAAGCCATGTGAGCAAGAGTTTTTTTTAAAACTGATTGCAGCAGGTTCAGTGTTTACTCATGATTTGATGAAGGTTACTCCACAAGATGGTTCTATCATCTTCTGCAAAAATCTAATCTTTATTAAAAGTAAATTAGCTGTCATATGGCTAACACTTTGAAATAAAGGATAAAAGCAAACTGGATATAGCATTTCCTTTGCTACCTGTTGTGAATCATCTGTGAAAAGCGCATTATGTTCAAGTATGAAGATTGTCTTATTATGGCCATCTTGATTTTGGTGGGTTTTTTTTCTTCTTTTTTTCATTCCCCTTGGAATAAGGTATATGCGTAAAGTTTATGGGAAGACAAACTGAATAAGATGCTGTGTAGCATTTATGAGTGGCCATACACTTCAGATTTCAGTTTAATTTAGATGAATCAAAACAGAGCTTGTGTGGATCTTCAAAAGGGTTAAACCAGCCTGAGGGACTTAGTAATGTGATGGGAGATGAAAGTTAACAAAGACACAAGTGAGAAACTGTTTATGATTCAAAGCATGTATTTTTATGTGTAAGGATTCCTAATTGGGGAGGTTTCATCAGGAAATATTCTTTAGGTTTTCCTAGTTAGTTTAGTAAAGAAGATTATCTAGTACACAGAAACCACTAAAAGAACAAATAAGATATATTAGAAAAGTAGTGGAAAACTATACAGAAAAACAGTTATTGTAGTAAGACTGATTTGCTGTTATTACCACTTCAGTATGGTGTTAATGAAAGAAGTTCATGTAAGGATATGAAACAACTGTTGTAATGACAGAACTTCAAATGCAGACAAAGTGTCTGCTATGTAAAAGGCAATTTGGCAAGGTTTTAAGGACCTTTCTCTTTTGATAACTATAATAATACTGAAGTTAAAATGCTTTGCGTGAACATCCCTTAGTATGATTGCCTTCTAGAAAAGGGCTTGGATGAATTATGTAAAGTAATGAAACGTATTGTCAAAGCTGGTCAGATACTACCCTTAATATGTTGCTTAATGTAAGGGGAAGATGCATGGAATGTTACTGCATTGTAAATTTGAAAATAATAATCCTTGCTGCAGATGCAATAGACCTGGAGATGTCTGTAATGTAAAGAAAAGTTAAACAGGTTCATGAACCTCAAATCTCACAGTGGTGGGTTAGTTGCTGGCCAGCACCAATGCAGTCTCTTGCTCGCTCCCTGCCCTGAATGGGATGGGGGAGAGAACTGGAAAAGCAAAATCAAGAAAAAACTTGTGAGTTAAAATAAAAGGAGTTTAATTAGTGAAGGAAAGAGGTGGAGTACCCCCCCTGCCAAGTGATGCAGAAGCAATCACACCACCTCCCAGAAGCAGACTGATGCCCAGCAAGTTTCCAGGCAATGGCTACTTTGGAAAGACTGTCCCTCAGTTTTTATTGCTGAGCATGATGTTACGTGGTATGGAATATTCCTTTGGTCAGTTCAGTTCAGCTGTCCTGACTGTGTCCTCTCCCAGCCTCTTGGCCATCCTTAGCCTGCTCGCTGGGATGCCAGGGTGAGAAACAGAGACACCTCGACACTATGCAAGCACTGTTCAGCAACAGCTCGAACACTGGTGTATTATCCACACTGTTGTAGTCACAAATCCAGAACAGAGCATTTAACAGGCTACTAGGAAGAGGATTAACTCTATCCCAGCTAGACCCACTATAGTGACTGATCAATCTTAGGCACTTCTGAAGCATGCTCTCTGTAGTGCATAAATACTGATAATACTGTGTATAGACTTAACAAAGATCTCAGTTCTTTATCTGTGTTCATGAGGAGTAGCACATTCATCTTGTGCAGGTTCTGCATAGGTTGGGGTTGCTTACTGGAAAAGTCTCAGAATCAGCTTTACACTATAAAATCAGTGATAATATCTCTTCTTTCCTTTTCTGCTGCATTGCTGTCTACAAGATGGTGTAACTGGACAGATGTCACCGTTATATAAGCTTCAAAGCACTTACTTTCCTAAATATTTTGAAATTGAATTGATTCTTGGATGAAAAAAGTTTTACAATTGATTTGAGAAACGGTGAACCTCAACTAAACTGTCTGAAGTTTTATTTCATATCTGCTCAAGTTCTGTCATATGTTTTTAAAACCTGCAAGAGGCTGAATTATCTGGGGAAGTAAAATTTTATACTGAAACCACTATAGTCAAACCTGTTGTGAATCTCTGTTAGGGGTTAATTGTCCATTGTTTCTAATTCCATTTCTCAAATGTTTTCATGTTATTCAGAAAAGGCATCGTGGAATAATGCCTTCTCTTAATACTGTTTTCCAATTTTTTTACCCTCTTAGGATGGCATTTTTAGCTACTGAGTTCTTACCTTCTGAAACTTTGAATAGGTATGTGTGAAATGAACCTGATTATTTTTTTTTTTTTCCATCAAACTAGTTCCAAATGAACATACCTCCAACTGGAGTAATATAATGGTAAATCAAGGTGGATGTCTGCAGTGTTCAGGTTAAAAGAGCAATTTGGAGTCCTCCTAAATCTGAACTTGCCTTTTGATTTCCTATATATTTCTGCTCCAGTATTAGTGATATCTGATCAATCTAATTAAGTTGGGCTTTGTGCTAAAAAAGGATAAAATGAGATTATTTTTTTTTTTTATTAAAAAAGGTTACCATTCCTAGTCACACTTGAGTTTTACTTTTGGTATTTTTAAGGTTAACTTGTACCTACACATGAAATTTCCGATTTCCAACTTCAGAAGTTAAAAATTGGTTTGGGTTCAATGTCTTGATTAAGCAAAGCTTCAGACAGTAACTGAGGATTTCGCTCCAGGTGTCATGGTGAAGAAACACACTGTGGGGCACAATATGTGTGTGAATTTCCTCCCGAGGCTGAGAAAGATCCTCTAGCTAGGTCACATGTCCTGCTAAAGACTTTTTTTGGCTTTTTAGCAGACATGGATGGTTAGAAAGGTAGTTGCTGACTCTGGAAGGGACATGACATTTCACAGTGAGGAGTTACGCCCACCCAAGTGCTTGGAGTAAAACTTAGCTTCCTCTTACTGGACTGTGACTTATGCAGAAATGATTAAAGAAAACAAGCTTTTTTTTTTTTTAACAGGTTTAAGTTATAGCAACTACAACATCATAAGAAGATACATGGCAGTTGTAAAGTTAGGGAAAATCCCGTTTAGTTAATGGTGTTATCTGGAATTTGCAAGAAGTACAGTCAAGAACGAACTTTGAACCTTATTTTGTTTTTTTTATTCTTCTTTTTTAAAAAAAGAAATCTTCTTGTTAGACTTTCTCGAACTTCCCTTTCTCATTTTTGTTTGTGATTTCCAAGCCTGGCTTGGAACCAATATTTTGTGCTAGGTTACCCTGGCATGATGCTCTGTATTCTTAATATTTCTTCTTCATTACCTGTTTCTCAAATGACTATGATATAAAGTAATCTTTGCAGAAAGACATACTACTTTGTATTTGAAAAGCTATTATGAGTAGCTACTAACATAAACATTGACAATGATTAGGAGAAAAAAATGTTGCTTCCCATATGCAGAATTCTGGCTGCTACCCACATGTCTCTTGTCAGGGGACATGGTGTTTGATTAAAACAAAAGAGGTTTTCTCTTCTCTTTGAGATTTACTGAGAGCCACAGATGAAATATCCAAAAGAATTTTTCAGTGATTAATTGCTTATTCATGTTTTAAACTTAGTTGTTGTGTAAGACTTTTATTGTAAAACATAATTATTAAATAACTACAGTTTAGATTACTAAGAATTCTTGAATGTACTTAGAATATCCATTGGATATATCCTAAAGGACATCAGAAAGGATTTAGTTTGAGAATGAAATGAGTATGTGAAAGAAATGCTGGTTTTTTGTTAGTCAGTGTATCAGTTTCTAGGCTTGTTCTTAATTGTAATAGCTTCCACTTGGAGACTATGATTTGTGGAATTATACAAATGTGCTGAACATGACCCTCTTGAAAGTCACATTCATTGTCAAATGACAAGAAATAAAGCAACTGATTTAGGATATAGTGTGCATTTGGCATGTATGCATATGACTTTTGTGCAGCTACCTAAATCCAAAATATATAATCTTTTGAGGGGGAGGGCAGTAGGAAACAAGGATTTTTCCAAAATGATTGGTGGACTTAGGAGCACAAGATCAAGTCATTTAGGTGCTTATGAAAATCCTACTCTTCAGTGCCAATGCCAGACTTCGGTTGAGATTTAGAAAAAGCTGGAAGGGTGGGGAGCGGGTAATGCTTTCAACCTTCTGTTCTTGGGAATAATCATCTATTGCAGTAATCATAGGGGAAGGGAGAGGAAAGAAACTGTAAATCCCTTACAAATGCTAATCCTATCATTGTTAAATTTATATTAAATGCCTGTGGATTCTTAACAAAACTTTACTGTGTGCCATTTGGAAGAGCAAATGTTAATTCCAATGAGTATTTTTTAGGGAGAGACATATATATTAATGTTAAGGCAAATGATGTTAAATGCATAGCCACTTCTGTTTAGTCAAAAAGCTTTGTCAGAGTCAGCCTGAAATTCTTAGTTGTCTTTGTGCTAGTAAAGAACAACTGCTTTTGTTTTATCTTGTATAGATAGGTTCTTGTGCCTGTTTGCACTGGAGAAAGGAGGCCAAAAATAAGGGATAGTGAAGATCAGTCATAGAATTGTTTAGGTTGGAAGGGACCTTAAAGACCATCTAGTTCCAACCTCCCTGCAGTTGGCAGGAACACCTATGCAAATCTACGCAAATTCTTATTTATTTTAGAGAAAAGAATGACCCTTTGTAAAATGTATTTGTTACTGTTATTCTAATGTTTAGACCAGAATTACACTAATTTAGGTTTAATGAGAGTTGATTATTTCTTCAGTCTTGAGCACGTGGAAGTTTAGAAAATTGTTTGCCTGTAGCACCTTTGTTAAATAAGAGGAGACATATATACTGACCGTAACTGAAGATAATAGCATTTTTCCCTGTTTTGGGGCCAGTTTGTGGTGGCGTTGGAGGATGCAGGCTATAGAGAAATTAAAGACTTTATTTTCCAGATATTATCCGCTTTAATGAAGAATCAAAATTCTTCTTACCCTGCTAACTACTTTTAAGCTATTTTTATTAAGATTTTCCATTTGCATGGGCCAATATTACCTTTAAGTTCTCTAGGTCCCAAAGAGCTCTTCAGATTTCCATTTCTAATATAAGTTAAAAGTAAAAAATGGATTGTTTTAAGTTTTAACTGTTTGTTAGGGAGAGTTTACTTGTTAAAACGAAACTTTGTAGTCTGCTTGCTAAATGTTGCTGTCATTTCCCTGAAAAGTTGCCAGTCACCCTGGATGGAGTTAATCTTATCTTGATGTGTGCGTTGAAGGCAGATCAGATAAATTGCACCCTACAAGGGTCTGTTTTCCTTGTTCTGATGAGAAGATGAGCTGCATGTAGCTAACTCGGATGTTGGTATCTACACCATGGTTGTCTGCAAGATGAATTTCATCCATTTTGATTAAATTGGGATAGGGGAGATATCTTTGACAGCTCTTATCCCGACGTTCATTGTTTTTTATTTCAAACCCTCAATCTTCTTTTTAGAGAGGACCATTTGTAGAAGGTTTTACTGCAAGACGTGTGTGCTTTTGTCCTGCTTCTTGTATTAAGCCTTTTTTCTAGCTGCTTTTGTTATAAGCCGGGACTATAATGTTTCAGGAGTAATACATCCAGAGAACATGAAGATGGTCCCTGCATCAGAGAGGTCTAAGTTTAAAAATAGGAAAAGAAACAATGGAAAAATAAAGATGGAGAAGTTCTTGAGAGAACAATGCTATCATGATAATGATCTTATTGCACCAAGAGCCTAATACTGTTAAATTTTGTTAGACTTTTACATTTTGTGTAGAAAAGAGATTTTTCTGAAAGCTGGGCTGAATGCCTAATTGTAACACAGCAGTTATTAGCAGGTGACAAAAAAAAATTAATTCAGATAAAAAAAAACCTGTTTGGAAGTTGAAAGGCTGGAGTTTTGGAGTGGAAGGCCTGGTGGTTGTGTGAGTAATGGTGGTGTTGAGTCTTGTCTCAAGTGGCCAGTTTTGGGTGATGTGATGGGGTGCCTTGTTTAATACTGGCCTGAATACTGTCCTGTTGCAACTGAAGCCAAAGGATGTACTGTTGGATGCTTTTTTCAGTAATTTTAATGAAGGGGCATGGAGCAAAGCAAGCATGTTACGGATTAGGTGATTTTGTAAGGTCATAACATGTTTTCAGGGATAGTTCAGAGGTGTGCCAAAGGACTAGCAAAAGCCTAATGCAGCAGAAAGTTTTATTAGAAAAGAAGATAGTTACAGCTTTTTAGCATGCTATTTCTTTTTCTTGAGCTTTCATCAGGATTCCTTTATTTCAAGCTGTCATTTCATGAGGAAATGAGTAAGAGTGTGTTTTATGGAAGCCGGTGTATTTAGGTTTCGGAGAGTTACCTCCCTACAACTTCCACTGACATTAGTTGCACCTACAGGTGCCCGATACTTCTGGAAAGCAGACCATATGTCTTTTTTTCAGAGTTTTTCTTAATCTAACTTAGATTCATGGCACATGGTTACTCTTTGACTTCTACATTGCTGAAAACAAAACTTAAGACAGAAAAATACAAATTTACCTTTAGACTGGGGGGGGTGGGGGGGGGGGTGGGAAGAGCTGGTGGACAGTGTTTTTGTGCTGATTTTGTATCTCTGTGGTAGCAGACACCAGAAACTCTGCCTGAAGTGGGGAGATTTGGAAATATGTGTGTGGATATCTTGAGATTCAGTGGACTAGCATGAAAAAAAAAAAAAAAAAAAGAAAAATCCCCACCTAGCTGCAGTAGTGTCCCCTGAATACATGCTTCACTGGTGTTGGAGGGCATTAATGGACTTGCATCATTCTGAATTAGGGCAGAAAAAATGTTTGCTTGATGTCAGTACTCCCTACCTGAATAGAGCGTGGCTCAAAAGCCAGCCCTCAAAATTAAGAGGTAAAAGTCAGAGCGTAGTTATGGCCCTGTGCTGCTAGCGGGGCTGGTTACCCTCTGGTCCTGGCACGCTGCGTAGCTTTACTCCCACAGGTAGAGAAGCACTCAGGTAATTGAATGTTGCAGCACTCACTTCCTGCATGTGGTTAACTAGATTAAAATCTGATTATTTCATTATTTGTTAATATGATGTATGCTATTCCATTGCATGGTAGCTAGTTTTCATATTAAAAATAGCAAAGTCAGACATGAAATCTTAGAACAGCTGTATGGTTGATATTTTAGCTAGACAAAGGCCATTTCTTTAACATTTGAAAATTAAAGTTATCTCACGTGTAACCCTATCAAAGTCAATGCAGGACATATTTCAGATAAAATTATCTCAATTTTACAACTTCCCTCTCCCTGGTAGTTTGCAAAAGTATAATAATAAAATTTTACCACAGCTCAACCTATTTGTAAGTATATGTGAGGACTCCAATTTCAAGATTTTTAATTTAGTTTTAAGTTTTAATTGATAATTAAACAAATGAAATGGAATTCTTGGAATTCAATAAAACTGTTGGTCCCTTTATTTTTGCATCAGCTACCTCACTTTTAGTTTTCTGCTGAGTGTGGGCATGTATTTGTGAAGTAATATACATTTTGCTGTGTCACCTAGTTTTGAAGAGCAGTATAAAAAGAGTAGACCTTCTGTCTGCCTTGGTGTTGAAGAAGAAAGAATCCTGATTCTCTTCCTTGCTGTTCTAGTATGATAAGCTCAAAGAACTGCATACTTGCTAGCATAAGGTGAGTTTAAAATGCACAGCACTGCCTATTAGTATCAGAATTTTATAACATATTTTCAATACCCATTCAGTCATGGCCTTTTATGAATGGTATTCAGGTTTTTTAATTGCATAGCTTACATTTCAGCAGTTTATGTTTTAGGGCCACTGCCCTTCCTTTTCAGTTGCATACAAGGCTTCTTGCAATTCTAGCAATTATGTACATGAAAAATTAATATGCAATATATCTATTCTTTAATCAGGTTTTAACTTCTTTGGAAGGAGTCATTGTAGAGACATAAAGTGATTTTCAGGGGTACTAGCTGAGGTTCTCTAGTGGTCCCTTTGTGGTCCCTAGGAACATCTGGTCAAGGCAGTTACAGAGGAAGCAAGAGATTAATAATGTAGGGTTACAGTGCTTGGCAAAAGATCATGGATTGATTGAGTATTTCTAATTTTCTACTAAAACCTGGCCATTTCTGAGAACTTGGACAATTGACCTTCTTTCTCAGTTTCTCCATTTTGTAGCTATACATAACGGTATTGCCTTTTAACTGTAAAGCCACTTTTAAGAATTGTATTTAGGTTTTGCATGGCAAGGTAGAAAATTTATGCAAGTGCTAGTTATTTAATATTAGAACATTAATTTTAGATATTTTTTTTAATGGAGAACACTTTGCATATAAATAATCAGTGCAATTCTCCACTCTGCTGCTTGGGGTGAACAGCAAAAAGACAAATCTCCTAGATTAGGATGGTGAAATATATTTGATATAGGTAGAGATGTGATGCATTTCCATCCATTGTGGCTTTCTCTCTGTCTGAGTATCCTACAGTGCATGTGGAATTTTGTCTATTTCATGCGTGACAGCTCTTCTACTGAGGAACCACATGTAAGAATGTAACTTTTTTTTAAATCTTGTTTCTTTTGGAGGGGATGTGGGGTTTTTCTCTCACCTTTTTTTTTTTCACTATTTGTTTTTTGTCTGCTTGAAGACATTGGCATCTCAGCTAAGGTTACTATCAGGAGTACTAATTTAATTTAACTACAGTAGTTATTTTTAGGTTGTCCCTGGCATTGAGAATGAAAAAAGACAGATTTCATCAGAATCCTTCCTTGGATTTGTTCGCTGAACTCAGCTTTTAAATGAAACACTTTAGCCTTAATGAACCCACTTCTGAAAAATCTGGTTTCATCAGGAAACATAAACCTTATGAGGTCGTTGTGTTGCTTAGACCTTCTAACAGTCAAATAACAACTCAAAACAGAATAAATTTGTCAACGTTATGTTGATATTTTAGGTAAATATTTGGTATGTTTTACACAGTCCTGAAGTGTGCCTTGCAGAGCTAAAATGCTCTCGGCATCCTTCTCTCTGAGGGTGTCATGCCGAGAGGCAGGGTGGCAGCCTCCAGAAGGAAGCAGAGGGAGGTAGCAGTGCTGTCCTCTGACTGAAGAGGGTCTGCCATTGTCTGTCCAGATGTTGTGTGGTTGTTCTGTCGAAGCCTTCCTTGGGATAGCCAAATGTAGCTGTCACACGTAGAGGTGTTTTTCCTTTGCATTTAGTGCCATATGTTTATTCTAGTGGGGTAAATATTGTATAAACCGATTTAGTCAATCGGTAACCCAGGGTGAGGCCTATTTAAGATGCCCTGAAGGCAAAAGCTGTAAAGATATTTGGGATTACATTCTCAAAAATCTGTATTCACCTAGCTCATGTGCATCTTTGGCTAGCTGGATTTGCTCTTGTCTGTGGAAGAAACCCTAAAGATTTCTGAGAGAATGAGATAGATTAATGCTTTTCAACTCAGATCAGAGATCTACTCACCTGTTTTGCTACTAAGCAAAGAGAGTATTTTAAAATCGAACTCTCAAATTTTGTTTCTATTTTGTGTGTGTGATTGTACTTTACACTTATCTTCAAAAGCACTGAATTTATACACTAACAGTGGGTGTCATTTTATACCTGGTATTGTGGAAAGCCACAATGTCTGAAGTTGTTGTGCTCTTTTACCTCCCCACATGGAGTAGTACATCCATAACTCTACTCGAGTTAGAAGTTTGAAAATATTTTTAAAAATACTAGCTTTCATTTCTGACTGATATTCATCACATGAACATAGCTATAGTACCTCACCATAGAGATAGAACAACTTCGTACATTATTATTTGCGTGTAACTTCATGCAACAACATACACTGTTACTTTTAAAAATATCAGCTGTTTAAATTTATTTTATTAATGACAATTTTCTAGGTATCTGTTGGAATCTTAGTTATCCCTGTTGTGTTTATCTTTTTACAAAAAGACAGGAACTTTTAATAACTGTGGCCGAGTATATAACAATGTTCCTTCATTTTAAAAACAGAACAACCTTGCCCCCTCCCAGCCCCAATCTGCTGAAACGTATTACAGCAAATTTTTATGTGCTGTTGTATGCTACTATTTACTGTTGATATCTGTGGGGTTAAATATTTACTTTAAATCTGCTTGGAAGACACTGAGTTCCTTGCAGTCAACATGCATCTTTACCAAATACAAGATCACATTTTGATTTGCTAAGTAGAGCCTGGACAGTGTTAGTTTTCCTTCTAATGTCTAGTGAAAGGAAAGCTTTGCACTCTCTCTCACAGTTCAGCACTGAAATGAAATACATAATTTATGAACTGACGAACAAGCTTATAATGTCTAATAGAATTTTACTTATTATTTGTATGCCTTATGCATGTCTGTAGCTACAGAGGACAGAGAATGTACTATTTGTTAGCATTTTATATAGATGCTGCTTTTCCATGAGACTAAATAATTTTGTGCTTCAGTATTCTGGTATCATCTTTGAAATCTTTTATGCTTAATAATTAAGTAAAGATTCCTGTGAAGAATCATAATATTTAGAAAGAACTAGGATATTTTGAATCTAGTTTTTACCCTGCATTGTTTTTGTCAGTGAATTGGTTTTGTTTCTATAGAGCCATAACATATGTCATAGCTGCTGATATTATCTGTTCCCCCCGCTGTTTAAAAAAATGACTGTGGGGACCATTAAGCAAATGCTGTTCTGCAGTCACTGCTCTATTTAGATTGAATATGCAGGATTTATCCGTTATGTTCTCAAGGTCTATTTGTACGTAATACTTTGAGTGTCTCTTACATAGCCTTGGAAAACATGTAATAATATTAGACCAAGGTAGGGAGCCAAAACCATGAATGATAAGGGTTCATGGAGCCTTTCATGCCAGACAGAAAAGATTCAGGCATTCTTACCTAAATAAGGTGAAAAAATATTCCTATAATACAGTCAAGTCTGGTTTCGTCCAAAAGCTCGTATATCAGTATTGTGTTATAGGAGATAACCTTTAGTATAAACTGAGATATAGTCAGAAGACCATTTATTGAAAAATATACTACTCAGTGTTGTAACTGATGCTAGAAACTATGTGTTAAGGAGATAATTTTTTTCCATAAATATTGGGAAGGAGGAATTGAAGAAATGAAGCATCCTGTGAACCAAGCTTCTGGATTATTTTTTTTTTTAATATGTGGTGAAGAAATAGACAAAATGTTCAAGCTAGCAATCAGGGAGTTTGAAGCCTCTAAGAAAAAGTGATGTGATGAAGAGCTTTATTTCTTGGGATTTTAATATTCTTAAAACAAAAAATATCTCATGTTATTGATATATGAGTAGTGCTGGAAGAACTCTTTCTGATTGCAGTTTTGTAGCAGAGGACAAGCAGCACTTGCACTTATTCAGTAAATAAATTCAGGGATTTCAGAAGAGAAGGAAAAAAGCAATGCTAAATACTTCTACCTCAAAGCAGTGTGTGTATTGTTTTGCCCCTGATCTTGCTGCCAAAGTCAATTTCTTACCTCAGGTTTGCAAACCTGATTACAGATTCAGCCAAGTATCCCAAAGCAGAGAAGTCCTAATTGTGACATTAATGTTATTCATGCAGCCTTTTAATGGTAGAATAATATTAAGTATTAAGACATGGATTTCATTTCTGCATGAAATTAGAAGATAGACATCTCAAAGATCATTTGCAATTACAACTGATTTATTTCGCAGTTTTAAAGTTGTAAATCATGTGTGGTATATATTCAGACTATTAATCTCCCACTAGAGGAATATTAATGCTGTTGTGCAAATCACTAGCACAACTCAATCTGTTCAGGGAAACTGGAACCAAAATGAAGCAGAGGCAGAAGAAAGTATGATAGAGAACTTATTTTATGAGGTGAATGAGAAGACAGTAGCTTCTTAGTGTAGGTAAGTTGAAGGCCAAAAGGAAATTTAATTGCTCTGAGAGGAATAATACATCAGGGAGGGAAAAAATAGAATTATAGAAGCTCAGGAACTTTTTGTTATGTGAACACATACATTGGATAAAAAAAAAATGTAGGGGGGAAATCAAAATAAATTTCCTATTGTAATTATTAGCCTCCGTGTTCAGATCTGTGTAAGAGAAAGCAGGTGCATTTAAGGTGGAGAGAATTTAAGGGAATTATATGATGCGATATTTGCAATAGCAGGGGATTTATTCATTGACCCAGGAAATCCCTTGTAGCGTCTCTTCTTATATCATAAACTTCTATATTCCTGGACCTACTTTTTTTTTTTTAATATTACATGGTAGAAAGTATAGTTTAGTCACTAGACATGATTTCTGAAAAACCTTTTTTAGATTATTGGCTTTGTCATAGATTTTTCAATGCTTCATGCGGGTCTTTTGATTCCCCATGCTGAATACTACTATTACTAATAGTTTTGCCTCACAAGTGTGTCTTAAAGGTAGTATTTCAACAGTAGTTGTGAGGCACTTGGATAATTAATCACTTAGGAACTTAATGTGATGCAAGATTTTGCTACCCAGCTCTCTTGTTGAGGCAATGACTTTTGCTCTGACAAAAAGTGGATGAGTGACTTCTGAGTGGCCCTATCCAATGCTTCTCTGCAAGTTCATGAGGAGAAGGGGTTTAGGACTCTTTCTATAAAACCCAAGAGGCAGGTCTCGGTGCTTCTGCTGTCAGGTAGGCAATCCACTTGGGGACTTTCACAAATCTAGGGCAACTCTGCTCTGCATTAGATTGTCATTGAAAGCTGCCAGAAAAGCCAAAAAGCCTCTGATAAAAGCATAAAATAACACCGATAAAAGCTTAAAATAACACCAATAAAAGCAGTGGAACTTGTTAAGAGATGGATCACTGGGTCTGAGCCAAGCAGGGTGCTATGGGTGGTCTTAGTTCCTGGAATTTGCAAATAGACCCAGCATTGATTGGTGACCGAAGCCTGACAGATTTACACGCTTCTAAACAGCCTTAGTAATAGATCTGCAATCAAGTGTCATTATTTTAATGTAATTCCCTGTACAGAATGATTGAAAGCCTTTATTAGCTTTGTATCACAAAGTCCCAAAGCTAAACATTGTCAGAATGAAGGAAAAGAATGAGTTTAATTATGCCATATCCTTTGTATACCTCCTTGTGCTTTCTTCTGTTACTTAGTTGTCCAAGTAAGTTGAGAGATGCGAAACAGAATCCCAGCTCCTGAGGTTTTTGTAAGTTGTGGATAGCCTTGTTGGCCCTGTTGTGGCCTTGTTTACAGTAGTGTCATCTTTTAAAAATGTTTTATGACTTTCCAGACAGGAGTGTTAAAATGTGTGGAAGTACCACATTCTTATCCCCATGTTAGGGATAAGGAACTGAGACAGAGTATTTGCTGTCATCAGAAAGGAGAAAATATTTAGACTGTTGCCTTAGACGGAAAGCCATCACCTCTTTGTATGTGCGTTTCCCATTTCAGCTAATCGTAATATTTGAAGAATTGATGGGCATTGACTCCCTTTCCTGTGATACAGCATTTGTAAAACAGAACAAATTCTATTTTTCCTGTTACTTTATCTCAGCTTGATGAAAACAGCATCAAGCTGATTAAGGATAGCTGTTGCTTCCATATGGATGGCAGCTGTGCTTCTTGTCTGCTGGAGAAGTTGTTTGTTTCTTGGTCAGGACTAAAAGGCAGCTTTTAGCTTGTCCTGGGGAAGGGGTCTTGTGCAGTCAGGGGACAAGTTCATTTTGCTCTCTTCTGGCTGAAGGACAAGTTTACACTGTAAGCTTATACTGCAAGCTTCATTTTGAGGAGTAGAGTGATTTTCTGATTCTGATTTTCCACCAATTTGCTCACAGGGGAAGAAAAGTTAAGGTGGCAAAATAGGAAAAGCTAGACTGAATCTATTTCTTATTTTTTGGTGAATAAGGGCTGTGATAATTTAGTCCTAAAAATAAACCCCTTCTTTTTTGTTTTTTCTCATCTCCTCCCCAGTATCATGAGACATTTCAATTACTATTAGTTTTATAAAAGCTCTTAGTGTACGTGCATGTGTATTTATAAACAGTGTGTTTATAGAGTGGTAGCCCTTAGAGACGTTTATCATACTTCAGATCCCCATTATGTTAAACACTGCACGGATTGTGTAACAAAAATCCAGCTCTTGCTATGTGTTTATGTCCCCAGCGTAAGGCAAGATGGATTCCAGAGGCACGTGAGCTGTAGACAAGCACACAGCAAAGAGAGGCGCACACACACAAAAGTATCTTTGTGATCCCCTCACTGATTGCTATGGCTGTCCAAAGAAGGAGCAAACACTACAGTGGGAGATTAAATTTTTCATCATGAGTGTCTGTCACCTTTCAAGAGCAGCATGAGCAAAGCTAATTTTGCAGCAATGCAGCATTTACAGGAGTCTGTTTTCATTTAACGGGGCCATCTGATTTTGCATTCGTTACATAAGGGTAATGTTAACTTTATGAGAATAATTCTAATGCTTGTTGCTGAAATAGTTACTTGCTCGCTGGGAGAAATCCTTTATGTCTGGGAACACCACTGCCCTTCTAAGAGAAACTCAATTTGAAAATCGTATATAATACAAGCAAACAAATGTCGTTAATTTTATTACTGATGATGACTTAGCCTTCAAATATGTTCCTAGTGTCAGATCAGTCTTTATTTAGAAGTTGCCTCAGAGCCTACTTTTCTTTCCCCAAACATAATTGCGTAGCAGACCTCTAGCAACAACAATTGCTTACTCACAGAAAAATTAATGTTAAGTAATGCATATATTCATTTCTAGTTGTATATAATGTTTTTAAAAATTTAAATTGTATTGCTTTTATTTTTCATGATATCATTTCCCTGTTCAGCTTATTTGGTTCTTTAAATTAAATTTGAGCTCACAATGATCTCCCACAGTTCGTCTACCACCTTAGAGTAGAAAAGTACGTGCAGCTGATTTTTCTCTTTGTTCAGACATCTAGCCCTCCCAAAAATGCTGGAGTTGAGAAAGGAACATTGCTGGAGCCATTTCCAAAAGCTAGGTGATAAAGGGAAACCCTTTGTACCAGGGACTGGCTTCTGAGTACCAGTACACTCAGGTTAACATTATACTCTGAACATTGTAACTATGTCCTCTTAACTTCTCTTCTGTTTTTATAACTTGCTTAGATTTTTAAGTGTTCCTAAGAATATAATAAGGTAAGAAATGCCCTGTTGGGTCAGACCCACTGGTCCATATAACTCTGTATTCTGACAGTGGCAGCAGAAGGAGTTATTTCAGGACGATAGATGAGCCTGGACTCTTTCTACAGTCTGTTCCCCTCATGTCTCTAGCATTCATAGTTGTTGCGTTGGGGCTGTTAAAGGGTACATCAATGCATCTTCTCTTTCATGTCTGTCCATGGAGAAATTATTGACCACCAGTTTTTCTAATCCTCTTCTGTTCCCTCTGATACTATCTACCTATACAGCACCCTGTGAGAAATTCCAGAAGTTAAGTATAGACTCTGTGTTTAAAAACAAACAACGCCCCACCAAAAAACCAATAAAAAAAATACCACAAATCAAACAAAACCCCAAAACAGATGGGGGTGGGAGAAGTTTCCTCTGTCTGTTGTAAACTTTGCAAAGATTTCTTCAAATTCTTCCCCTTATTTTCAGTACATTTGATCTGTCATGGTTTATGTGCTTTCCTCTCCCTGTTTGGACAAGCCTCCAGTTTTGTTTTAAACAGTTGACCTTTTAGCTGAGATTATCTCCTTTTCTGTTGAGCTAAGAGGGTGTCTATCTGTTGGTTTGGTTTTGTTTTAGAACTGTGGTAACCATTTTTATCTGGTCACCTAGTACAGTGGTTTTTGAACAGCCTGTGGGCTGTTTGCAATCTCACTTGCTTTTTGAAACACTCCTTTTGGGTTTTGTTCATTTATTTTGACTACGTGTACCATTTCTACGCCAGATCTTTTCTTGAAATTGCGTATCATTATGTTGGATTTATTGGCATTCTCCATCACTTTTTTCAGTGTTAATTCTAGTTGTGTTGTGATTACTCTTTAAGATCAGTCCTTCCACTTAAAACTTGATCCAAGTCCTCTGTTCCACCAAAAGCCTAAAGGCTGTCTCTTCTTGGGGGTTCTAAGACTAGATTTTAGGAACCAGTCACTGCATCTTGTCCTGATGTGACATTAGACCACGCTACATGTGGGTAGTTGAAATTTGCTGCTTCTGCATGTCTGGAGATTGTTGTGTCTCAAATAACATCACCTGAGCAAAATCACAGTTCTTGTCAGGGAGGTCCCAGGACTGTGTTTTCATTACTTGCATACAGAACTGACAAGGTTTTGCATTTTTTTTTATCTTATTCTCCCAAGATCTTTTTAACCATTTGCATTTTTATTATCCATTTATGTACAATCTCAGTCCTTCACCTGCAGATACTGTTCTGTCATCCCGGAAAGGCTGGTATATTGTCAGTCTCATATCCCACTGATTATATGTTTTTCACCATGTTTCTTTGGTACCGGCCATGTTGGGGTTGTCGTTTGATGGCTGGCATTCCAGTTCTCCTACTTAAAATGTTTTTAGGCTTCTAATGTTGTTGTAGAAGCAACATATAAATTCTGCCCATGCTTTGTTATTCACTATTGCATGTGCTAGTCATCTGGCATTGCAGGTGGTCTGACTTGCCTTTCCCATTTATTCCTTATTTCCCCAGTTCCTAACGTAACGCCTCTCATCACCTTTGTCTCATGGTTGCATTGAACCTCAGCCTGTTTCTTGTGCCCCATTCATGGATTTGGAAGCATTTTGGTTTCCTACCTAAGAAACTGAAAGTAGCCTTCAGAACATCCCTCCTACATTCCCCTTCTTCCTAGAGTACGGACAGGGATGGTGACCATGAACGCCTCTCCTTCATGCCCTATTATAACTCATCTAACTTCCTGGCAGGTTCTGCACTCTTTGGATTTGGTGGATGAGTTATGGGCCAGCCCCCTTGGAGTTTGCAAACCCTCTCACTGAATCTCCCATTGCCACCACTGGCTTTTGCCTATTATGGCAGATTCCAACAGCTGCAGGAGCCCCCTCAGTACAAGAGGATGCTGCAATGCTGGCTCTCAGTCCAGCGTGAGCACCACTACTGCTGCAGCATTCTGCTACATCTCACGGGTGGACTTTGTTGTGAAGGGTGCTAAAGTAAAGTACGCAAGAGACAGGACAGGTATCACTTATTAGTCCAAAATGTGATCAATGTTTCTTTCAATCAACCTATATGAACACAATTTTTTTGTTGTTTCACGGTAAGCTGAATTGGAGCAATGACAAATGAAAGTGATCATGTAAAAGATGCTTGTACTTTGAGAATGTTTCTCACATTGTTCTTTTGCATTAACTATTGATACAAAATAAGGTGAGGCAGCTCTGTGATTGTGCTGAAGGATAGCTTTGGCCTAATATTAACAGTTTGTCATAAATCTGAACTTTTGAATATTTAAAACTTACTCTTTTTTTAACAATTCTTGAAACTTTGATGAATTCAAGTAGTATCTTTTAACCTATGCCAACATCACTTGTTCTGATTCAATATATTTGCATTTCTTAAAAACGCACATAACTGCTTCTATTTATTGTTGCCATATGCTGATATCTTCTGATATTGAAGTAGTGATTGTTTCTTTTCCATATCACCAGTTCCAGCATTTTAGTTAATGCTTTGTATTATTAGTGGAAATAGCAAGGGAATATAATTTTTTTGTTTGTTCTAAGTTGTGTAATGAAAAGGCTGTATATTTCTAATAAGTTCAGTGGTTATTGTTCTTAAGAAGAAAAATCAACCAGAAGATGAAGGAAGTATCCCTCAGAAAGTACTATTCATTCTGAGCATACATTAGGGTTAAATTTATAAACCAGAAATGTGAATGTGTAGGAATATAAGTATTAAAATATTTGTCCTTTTCAGATTAGGTAAGGGGTGAGGAAGGTAAATCTATATTCTGTATAATTTTTATATTAACTTGTAATGGTTATTAGTTGGTTATGGTTTCTCCAAGAGACTAGACAGAAAAAATAATGAGGGTTGTTATAGGAAAAATACATTTATTTTTTTTCCCTTCATGTACCTAGAAAAAAATCTACACAGTTCAGAATATTTAAAACTACCAGAGTTTTCTTTTTTGTCTATAGTCAATATTACAAATAATTGAATTAAGCACTGTCCTGTTTTACAAGTGAGCTCTAACTGTATTTAGATATATCTGTGCTTCACAGTATTTAAATTTTAGTTCAGTGTGTTTATTACTTGGAAATTATACTTAATATAGAGGACTTACAACTAGGCTATCTTGAAGAGTGAAAATTTTATTTCCAGTAATAGTGCCTTGGAAATTACATTATGAATCAGAGCATTTTATTAAGATGGTTTTGCCAGCTTAAGTAAGAGATTTGATTTTGCTGTGCTGCGTCTGAAATCACATATGGAAACCACTTAAGGCCTAGATTAACTCTGTTCATAGAACAACACTGTCATAATAAATGTTTCTTACTTATTCTTTGATCTCAAATTGCTTCACAGAAGAGAGGAAGAACCACTGTAATGTGAATGGGAAAACAGAGATGCAGATAGTTGTGAGGATATAGGACTGAGTGCATATTTTAATAGAGTTAAAGCTTATATATTGACTTCTCTATTCATTGTCTCCCGTCGGACCTGTTCTGTTTCCATCAGACACAGCTCAGACTAGGCAAAACTTTCTGGCTAACTTCCCATTTATTTGAAGTAACGTAAACACTGAAGAGCTAAATGCTTTTTTGAATCCAGGCCCCTGGAGGTACCTTCTTTTCTTTATTTTAGAGTCCTTCAAAAGAACTCTGTATATTGCAAGCAGATTACTCTCTGGAATGATCTGTGGAATTGCTGAAGACAAATCAGCTGTCTGAGCTACTGGCTGGGCTATTTGGTTGGTGTATCAGACTCCTGCAGATTGTTACACATGTATTAGAAGAGAGAAATTCTTTTTGTGTTGTTATCATTGCTTAGTTTGTTGCTTAACTAATGGAAATTTGCCTAAACATTTATTTTTAATAGATTTTAACTGTGCCCAATTGTCCAAGCATACTCCACATAATTCCACAGACAGTCCGCTCTCTTATAAGGAGCAGAGACCACGTAAAAGAGGTTTTAGTCTCCTAACAACTTTTAAATTAGTGAATCTTCTAATTTAATCAAGAGAAGAGAGATTCCCACACTTTAATGTTGAAGTCCAGGACCCAACCATCAGCCGTCCTCCATCCAGGTGTCACATTATGACTTTCTTGTAAGTTGGTCTGCTGGATGTTAGGACCTGTAGATGAGGAACCACCATTGTACTGTCTTCTGAAGAACCAGAATTGTTTCCTCTCTAAGTCTGCCTCAGTTCTTTCATCTGTACTGTTTTAAAAAAAAAAAAGTTTATAATATGCTTCATTTTTCAGCAATACTTGCGGTTTTAATCCATACTTGGCCTCTCTGTTTAAATGTTCTCATTTCTCTTTGCCAGTTTTTTGGCTTATGAATACTGTTTTGATTTCTAAGGGTTGTCTGTTGTTTGGCAGTTAAGTGTTAACAGTTTAATGTTAAATTTGCATAATAGCAAGAATGACTTAAGCACTTTAATTTCAAGCAGGAGGAGATCTGATTTCTTCTGTGAGTGGAGGGATGGAAAGGGAAACGGTCTATCATGCTTATACTTGTTCAGTGTTGTTTTTTGCCATTAATAAGAGTATACCTATAATGTGCATTTTCTATAATAGAAAACACAGTTTTCCATTAAAACATAACCATGCTTAAAAGTCTGGAGGCATTACTCTAATCTCCTTTGTGCTGCAAGGGGGCAATGATTTTTTTTTTTTTTTAAAAGGGGGGAAAACCCTTTCAAAATTAAATTTTTATGTTATTAACTTGAGTTTTTTCTCCTAACAAATCTGTAAGTCTTTTCTTGAGTTTCAGCAACTCTCAAGTGCTAAATTTATCAAAAGACTGTTCAGATAATTTCCTGTTTTTGTGGCTTTCTGCAAAGAATGTATAAATTATTTCTCCATAATCTTTTATTATGCTGAGCCTTAGGAGTTGTTACTAAGCATGCTTGAAAGTCTTCCATAACTTGCTTAATTCTGTGTATCCCCTATTTTGTGACTGGATTGGACAAGACTAGGCAGCAAACACAAAAATATTCTCTTCTTCCTGTATTTTCTTGGTCTGCTGCCCTCAATTCTGGTATGCTTAGTATTTCAGTGTTTTCTTCCTTCCATGCTTTGTAGAAGCCTCTTGATAGTGTTACCTTGGAGGATCCTTGATTGTAGGTGGGTCTTGTAGCATCCTTCAGTTAGGAGTCTGGGATATATGATGTCCTTAGTTTGCTAGTCTGTGTTTATGACAGATTGCTGTAGTTGTGGGATAGTGGTCACGTAGCCATGTATTGTAAAGCTTCCAGATACTGTGGTTATTTTGTGCCACTGGATTATACTATACCTCTGTTTCTTTCTGCTGTACCCATTGTCTCATAGTCCTCTAGTTTGAAGAATATTTTTCTCCTTTATATCCTCTTTAATCAGTAAATCATTTGTTAATCTTGTACCTCTGTTGCCCATGTTAGTGAGTGAACAAGGCAAGGTTTGTGGATTATTTTTTAAACATTTTTTCCTCATGGACTGCTTTATTTTGGTTAAAACATGAAAGGGATTCTTTGAAATAGGGCAGTCTGAAGTATAATAAAGTCCAAAGAAGGTACCATGACTGATGAATTGCTGTCATTTTTGTGACCATTTTGGCTTAATCTAAATACATGGTTGTAGATGCAGATTTGTAAAGGGGCAATTTTGGAACTTGCAGATGCTTTTTGAGCTTTACATAGAATGTTCCGTAGGACGTGAGTTGGAAGGATGTGGGAACAGTAATTTCTGTATGTCTGGATGTTTGTTCCTTTAATCTTAAAAGTCCATCCATTATTCTAGCAGTATACAACAAAAAAGGAGAATAGGAAAATTAATATGGAGGAATTGTTCTTAATGTGGTTTGTTACAATAATATAGCTGATGTTCCTATTAGAACTAATGTGTAAAATTCTAGAGAGAGACAATTGACTTACTCACAGAACCAGGACTGGAAAAATTGGTGATGTTTGTGCCAGCTTTGCCATAGCATTCCTGCCCACCCAGAGCCTCGGCCCCGACTGGCAATGTCTGTTCTGTGGATACCAGAGGAATTGAGTGTCAGTGTGAATTCAGTCACCGGCCTCTCTGTAGGGACTGTAGGGTATTGCCAATAATATAGACAGCTGTAGTGCCACTATTTTGAGATGATTACTGTTCCTAGTGACTTGTTTAGATAGCACCGAACTTCTATGGTTTTGTTTCTCCCGAGACACTCTGTATTCTTAATGCCTTCTCTTTGGATTGGGAAGAAAGGAGTCCTGTCATTAATGAGTTATTACCATGAAGCTGGCTGCAGGAATGATTGTCACCAGGCTGGTCTCCCATGCGCTGTGGCAGAGGCATGTGTATCTTAATTAAATGGAAACGAGGATTTGGCTTTGCGATTTTTGTAAAGAGTGTCTTTGGGAACACCTAGGAATTTTGTTAAAAGAAAGAGGAAGACACATCAGTGGATTAAGAGGCTCTTTGGGACTTGTATCTCACCACTCTTCATTTGCTGGTGAAGGGTCTCTGCCTCTGACTTTATCTCANCTTAAGGCTTTTTTGTTTAGAACCCAGTTGCCACCCAAGCAGAAAAAAAAAAAAAAAAAAGGCTCATCTGTACTTGCCTTTAAATGTTTGCAGCAGTTTATAACATGACAGGAAGGAGAACATCTGCAAAGCTGGATTTTGAAGTCCAGTGGTACTCATAAGATTTGAGGCTTTGAAATAAACACAGTAAGGAGCAGGCGACTGTAGGTTGGTATGTTTGGAGGTGAATAGTGCAAGCATGTCGTGGTACTTGCCCAAAAGATTCTTTCAGCCTCCAGCAGTTTGCAGCTCGTGGAGTCCGAGGTGATGTCCTTTTGTTTAACAAAGCATGTGAAACAACGTTAGCCCTGCAGCTGTCTTCTGGAAGTAGTGTCAGCCTGTGGAAGGACAAGCCCATTAGCATTTTGCAGTAGATGGAGCTGCTGACGGAGCTGAAGTCCAATTTCTGTTCACAGAATTGACTTGCCACTCACCTAAATGCTACACACAGCAACAGTGAGATTCAATGTCTTCCCCTTCTGAAAATGCTGCATTTCCACTTTTGGAGTGGTCATGTGAAGATGATGGTTCCCCTTTAATTTACTAATGGACTACTGCTGTGCAAGGTAGTCCATTATTTTTGCTCAAGAATTTTCTTGAGCTTTTTTTCTAAGTGGTTTCATTGCATCCCTGCATAGTTACAGCACATTGCCAACCCAGATGTAGGATTCTTGGATGGGGTTTCCTAACAGTTAGTAAAGTAAATTCTAGTGATAACCTGATCTTTTTTAGAAAGACTTTTGAAAAGACACAAGCAATCTATATAACTACTGATTTATATTATTACCTCCATTTATGTACAAGCTTAAAGTATAGACAATTTGCTTCAAACTCACGAACAGATTCCACAGGACACTAAGGATCTTGTTACTGTGTAATGATTTAAGTGATTTAATTATAGTTTGCCACATTATTTATTACTGATGGAAGCAAATTTCTCAGGGGCCGAACTTTGATAGCTGCATAGTTATGGATCAATAATATTTTTATTTTCTCAACAGTCTGTGCATCTTTCTTGTACACCCCATTAATTCCTTTATTCCGGTAATCTTACTAATTGTTTATGTACTGCTTCAGATTTCAGCTGTTGTATTAAAGCATTAACTTCATTAGTATGATAAAGTGCTTTCTTTCATATCATAGCTCACCACTGGTGCAGCTTTTCTGTTTATTCCCATTTCTAATGACTTTGAATAAAAGCAAATAAGCTTACTCTAGTTTAGTAATGTGAGAAATCTGAGATCTCAGCAGATCCTCAGTGCCAATAAGAAAGGATTTTACCTTAAGTTTTACACTTAAATCACTATGCCATAAAAGTTTGTACTTGTTTTAGTTAGAGATTCAAATATGAGTGGAAGTAGCTTGTTGCTGTATATGATCATAACAAATAGGCCATATTGCTATTAGCATCATCTAGTATGTAGCTTAATTAAGTTAATTTTTTTTTTTTTGATATACAGATAAGGGACAAGGTCATTGGTTTGAATTCACCTTTCTGTAGCTCTAAGCAGAGATGCCTCCTGCAGCCCCTTGAATTTGGTGTGATTGTCTCTCCGAGATCTGTCAAGTACATTTAACTGTGTGCTTGCCAGCAGTGCTGGTCTCAGCTGAAGCATCCTCACTATGCTGGAGGAATACCTGGGTTTGCATGACTGCTGGCAGACCTGTCTCTTGCATGCATGGGTATTCGTGTGCTCAATCCATGAAGGTTGCAGAAGTGAGGCACTGAATATACTTGTGTTCACACTTAGCCTGGCATGAACTCAAACTCAGACTGAAGTGGTTTCTTTACAGATTTAACTATGAATAAGGGAAACCTGGTACTCTCTCCAATTATTATTTGATAATGTTAAGTTATGTGATAGCGTGTAGTTCGCTAAGGGTGTTTGAGAGGGCTGCCAGATCATCTGCAAGGAATAGGTTCCCCTGTCCTGGTTCAAAGTGTGAATGGTGTGGGATTCAGATATTAAGAATTTAAACCTGTCCTTAGATGGCGATGTGACTGATTCAGTGTCCCAGTATGAGTAGAAACATGGAGAAGGGAGGTGGAACTGCGCCTTGTCTTGTCTATCTTCTCTTGTATGTGATGGCTATTCACCCTGTCAAGGACTGCAATAGTTAATACACCTCCTGGCAATACTAAAAAAAAATAAAAAAAGGAAGAAAAAAAAAGCAACATCTAAAAATTGTATTCGCAGAACAGTCAGCCAGTGGACTGCAATGATGTTCTTGCATTGTTTGTAGCTGCAAATTAAACAATTCATTATATACACTTTTAGTAAATGACTGCATTCTACAAGTTGAAAAACTGAAGCAGGTAAAAATTTGGCAAAAGCCGAACATCTAAATGCAATCAGTGTCACTCTCTGTAGCTAGAGATCAGAGAGATTTGCTAAATTTGGCATGTGTATAGGAAAATATGCCAAAAGATAGCAGCAGTGGTGAGGCAAAAATGAGTCATCTCCACTTCTTGAGAACCAGATGGAATATTATTTTTTTTTTCTTTTAACTGGAGGTCAATTTTATAGCTATAATAATATCAGAGCTCATTGAAGATATACATTAAGACATTTTTTACCCAAAATGGTCTCTACTAAAAGCATTTTTCTTTTTGTATCAAATGTGTCTAATTTCCATTAAAAATTATAATTTTGTGCAGGACAGAAAATAATGTATAGGTTTTTGAAAGGCAGGTAGTTTTTTAACAGATGCAGATTTTAAAAACAAGGAATGATAGACCAGATTTTGATATCTTTTTCTCTTAAGGAGGTTCAGAGAAATGTTGCCCAAAATTAATTCATTTCCATGGAATTTTTAAAATTTGTTTTAGGGAACTCTAGGATTAAAAATGAGCGAAACAAGCTCACCAATGCAATTACTGAAAAGAACAGAAGGAGAACACTCTCCTTGCCCTACAAGGAAGATATTTGTGGTTTTATGGATTCTTTTATGTACTTTATAGAGAAGATTTTGTGGTAATTACACTTGTGAGAGCTTCTGGCTGTGGGATGCAGCAGTAGATAAGACAAGGCTGTCTTATTTTCAGAATAAACTGTGAGTCCTACTTATGTGTATAATTTTAAAAAATAATTATTTATAGATGACTAAAGGAATTTTGCATAACAATAGGTGAATCATCTATGACTTATCCTGGGAATGTCAACTTGTTAAAAATGGGAAAATATGATCCTAAGTAAATTGTGTGAAACCAGAGAGAGCATTCAGCTAATTACCTTAAAAACAAACAAACAAAAAGCCATACAGAACAAACCAAACATCCCTTCCACTCCAAACCTGTTTTAAGAAAGGGACAATAACAAACGCTTGGTAAATTAAAATTAAATCTACTCTTTACCTTTGTCAGTTTATTTGTCTTCCATTCCAGGAATACTTGGCCAAAGTGGTTACTTTGGGTTTTGTCTGAGAAACCTTCTACAATGATAAATTGTAACAAGATTTCAATATCACTGTATTCATTACACAGGGAAAAATAAATGTGGTTCGTTAGCCAGTCTTCCAGCTGACTTTCTCTCCCACTTGATATGGAAGTCACAAGGATCTTCCGAAGCTCTGTTGCTGGCTCTCTGCAGTGTCTTCCTCCCTCCTCGTGTACTTGCATATGCTCACTGCCTTAAAGAGATGAGAGAAGCAAACCGAGGTAAAAGGAGGATTTGGACAAGACATGTCTCTGAACCTGAGAGCTGCAGGCATCGCGCTGGTGTAGCTTTCTCATGTGTCCTTTTCAGGGCTTGCCTAGGTTTAAATACTAGTAGCATGTTCTCTTTTATTGTCCCAGGTTCCTTAACGGCTGTTCAGGAATCATCTTCCACTTCTGAATGCATGCTGCCAGTTTGTGTGCAAGAAGGTGATGACTATGCTCACGTGGAAAGGACTACCAAAATACCTCAGCAACTTTGAGTTTTAGATTTTTTCTCCATTTTTGGATCTGTTTCTTCATGTTTGGTTAGAGGTTTAATAGGAATTTCAGATAAACACTAACCACCCTCTTTTATGTAAATATTTACTTTCACATTCAAATATCTATTTAAAACTTGCATGATTCTTAAGGTTCTTAATCCCCCCGAAAGGCATCTCACTTGTGCGTAATTGTTCCTGGAGAAGTAGCTTGTTTTCTGGCTTTGCCAGGGAGATTGCTTAAACACTCTTAGAAAATTAATATAAACGTTCTAAACTGTAAAAGCTTCTTAGGCAGCAACCAGCAATAACATCAAATAAAATGCGTGTGCTATATTTGCTTGTATACTCTTCTTTTTACATAAGAATTAGGCATTTATATTTGCTTTTTAATAGAAAAAGTTTCCAATAAATGTTAAGGATGTGAGTAACAGATAAAGTTTTGCTACAAGGGATTTTTGAACTGCATGGAGTTTTCCTAAAAATTACATGAAGGCAGTAAAGTATGAAATTACATAAACTTTCCTTGAATGTAAGAGTGATTTTCTTGTCATTTGCTGTTCAGCCCTTCGTAAAGCCCCTCACCCCCCCAACAATTTTTTAACCAGGTAGTACGTTTCTTGACTATCTGTAATAACAGAATTAGGATATACATACTAATCGACATTATGCGGGGTCTGCCCCTGGTCTCACTGTTCCTAAGTATGTTATTGTTGCTAGATAAGGAACAGTTGCTGCATATCTCAAGTGGCACAGACTGAGCAGCTGTGTGACAAATTTAGATGAGTATTTGACACATCTGGTGAAGCTGCGTGGCAGGGTTGCCCGGTGACTGTGTCTGGCCACTTTGGGTCACTTGGTCATGTGTGGGGCAAACAGCTAGGCAGTCTTTCTGTCTCTCCTCCATGAGCTGTGTCCAAAGGCAAGGGGGAGTAAGTGGCATTTGCAATGTCTGGAGGAGTATGAGGAAAAGCAGGAAGGCAATGAGGAAGGTGACAATAGGTTCAAAGCAAAAGTTTAAGTAAGTTGTTCTTATATTTGCATTTTAACAAGACTGGAGTTGGAGAAGAACATATTGGTTAAGGCAAAAGAAGTGAGTGGTTTGGTAATTAAGATGCAAAGGATGCTTGGAGAAATTGGTGCAGAAAAAAATGTACTGGCACAGTGATGTTACTTAGAGTCAGGACCGAGTTTCAGTTGGGATGTCGAAGGAGCAAGTGGGAGATACAAGCCTGACACACAAATTCTAAGCCAAAGAGAATCATGGCATCACCTGCTGCGACATCAAGATTTTGGTGTGTTCTTGCATGGATTGTAAGCATGAGCAGATGTCTTATTTTGGAGAGAGGAACACATCTGATGCAGTGATGTCAATCCAGGTGTTACGTGTTTTGAAATGGCAATTGAATTGATACTTTTTTTGATACAGTTTTGTAACAATTACGAAAGTGTATCAATGAAATAAACAGAGGATAAACAAAAGTTGGTATGTTTAGCATCATTAAGCTTTGCAGCAAGTGCTGTACAGTGCCAGTCCATTCCAGGCAAGGGTGTTCAGCACTAGTTTATTGTGTTATTTCTTAGCATACACTTTTTAGGAACCTTTATTCTTATTGCCCTTGTGCTTCTGAGTGGGTTTGTAAGATCTATTTTCTTTTAGATCAGCATGCTATAATTAAATGCACCTCTAATTAAAATTGGAGATACTTAGCTCCATTTCTGGGAAATGTTGCTGATCTGATTGTATTTTCCTCCGTCTTAGATTCTAGACTTAGTATGTGTCCTGTGTTGTTTCATGACTTGGGAATAAAAAGGGAGGAACACAAGAGAGGGGGTTGAAGAAAGTTGGTTTACGTCTTTGGAGATAAGGTCAAGAACATTGAATCGTTTGTTTTGGAGGAGAGCACTGTAAAGCCTAAAAATCTTTAAAAGAAAATATTTTGCTAACGGTAAAGCCACATAGGCATACATTTCAGGATTCTTGAAAGCATTCTGTATTTGCATAAATATTATTAGAAGAAAAATGTTTTGAGAAGCTACATACCTGTAATGAAGGTTTAGGTAGCCTCTTTAATTGCAAAAATTAAAGGGAGTTCAAAGTTGAAGGACAAATCTTCCCCACCAACTCAAACGTAACTGGAACGTGTCAAAACCCAACCAACTCAAATCAAAACTCCATCTCCTTTGTAGTAATTTAAAAAGCTGTATTGTTTGTGTGTGATTTTATGTTGTTTTGACAGAAGTAGCTTTTAGCCACAAGTAAACAGTTCTACATGCACAAAACCCCAACCAATATCTGGTTCAGATTTGATACCTCCAATGTCTGTCACCATTTCCTTCAGACATGCTTGTATTTTATTTGGCAAAACAAGGTCTACCACTGAAAAGCAAACTAATATAGTTTGGCTGTGTACAGGCTGTGAGTCACAGAGAGACCCCAGAAAGTCTCCAGATTCTGCTTTTATCATTGACTTTGCTCCCTTTTTTTCAAGCTGCTAAATGGAACTAAACAGATGTGTAGGGCCTCCTGGGTAAATGAAACAGATGTAGTCACCAGAAGAGATTTTCTAGGCTGCTAAAATAAACATATTATTGTAATACCTGTTTTTTGAGTAAAAAGTGTCTTGTTAAGACACATGTTGATTACTTTCAATTTGGTGTTACCTATTTTAGTGATGATTTAAGTCTGGGTTGTGGTGTTTTGTTTTTTTTTTTCTGCTAGGTTCTGCCTACCATTAGCAATATGATATAGTGCTATGTGTTTCTGCCAAAAGCAACACCTTCCAGAAAGATCCCAGCATATCATAAAGTAAATATAATCACTCTTACAATGATATATTATTAATATAAGTATTTCTTGAGAAAGCCAAAAATGAGATCTGGAACATCTGTGCACTTCTTATTTTTGCAGTTTGTGATTCTGTCTCTGTGTTCTTACAATTTTGTCTATACGTGCTTCAATTTCCTAGTTAAGTGTGTGTGGAAGATTTGAGGCTTTTAGGTCTTAAAAAATAATCTTAAACACATCCTTACAAGTGTGTCTTTGAGTAAAGTCTGAGCCTGAGCATTTCAGGTCAAAATTGACTAATTTCAGCACAATTCAAATGCGAATACTGCAGGTTTGCATCCTCAATTGCAATAATCAACGTGAAAAGCTATACAAATTTTTAATTCCGTTTATTATTATGGAAATAGTGAAGTGACCAACCAGGAATCTATGATATCAGGGAGACAGGTACAGAAGGATTTACTCTTTCAAAGGTAGGGAAGTTGAAGTAGAGGGGACAACAGCACAGCAAATGTTTGAGTGTTGTAGATCCCTTTTTGTTTAATTTGGCAGTTATGACCTAAAGAGTCCCTCAGGATTGTTTAACAGATTTTATTCTTAGCAGGTAATCTGGTCCTCCACTATATACTTAACAGAGTAAGTGTTTAGTGTCTACTGTGCGGAACTCTCTAGAAATGTTTTTACTACCAGGCATTCCTCCTAATGGCAGTGGCTAAACTTCTTTTGACTTCTGTAGTTGTGCCGTGGACATAAATCTTACTGGTTTTGTTTGCTTTTAGCAGAGATTTTTATAACAGATAAATGTTTATATTGGAAGAAAAACAGAAGTGATTCTTATCAGGTACTGTCAAACTTTCCTTCCATACTTCATGGATTTGTGTTACCAATAGCAGCAAAGTATATTGTCAATTAACTGGTAGTTTCTCACGCAACCATTGCAGCCTTTCCTTTCTGAAGTACTAAGGCCGGTAGTTGTTCATTATGGTAGTCTATATTATGCTAGGACCTTCTGCTTTAAACTGGTTTCACTCTTGCATCCTTTAGTTTCAAGTGGTACAGAGAGGCCTGTATCATTTCATTCTGTAGGCTTTGCTCTCCATCTTTCCAGTTTAGTAGCCAATATGGGCTTTAGGATGAACCTAAAATTACATCAGTTTTGAAGTAGAGAATATGCCGTGTTTATGTAAGCAAAACTTGTGGTTAAAATTATCTGCCCTTATCTATATATCTTGCTTTTTCATTCTGTTTTACATCTGCAGTACTGAGATCAATGGCCTGCTCAACAAGGGTCATGAAAATCTCTACCGAACCATAAATATTCTTAAAATGTATGACAGCGTGTGGAGAAAAGACAAAATTCTTATGTCTAGTTGCTACTTAAGATGAATTATTGGGGGCTGGAGGGCAAGTAAAACCAGAAACCTTGAATTTTAACTTTTAACTACCAGTAATAATAGTTTGATACTGATACATGTGTATGTCTGTGTGTGTGTACATACATATGCATAAATCTTGTTCAATGGTCTGTATGCTTTATCACGCCTTGGGCTTACCAGCTTCTTCTTTTATTAAATAGGCTTTTCTGCTCTGGTAGTTACTGTAAGACTTAGTGATTTCTGACCTGTACTTTGGTTCTGTTATCTCAGTTCTATTGCCTTATGCCTGCCCACAAAAATTGGACATAAGGACAACTGATAATGCAGACCTAAAATGAGAACTGTAGCAGGATTTATGCCAGCTATTCAGTTTGTTGTTTTTTTCTTCTTGATATTAGCCTGTTGTTTATGATATGATTCACCTGATCTGGAAGTCTACATCTGAGATACTCATCTAGTTTCCCATTTTAGTCAAGAGAGTACCTGAAAACACCCTTTTTAAATTTTTTTTTTATTTTTTATTTCCAACCATTAAACAGAGACTAATGTCACTAACTTAGACGTAGACATCTAAAGTTTGACTGTAGCAATCCCAGTCCTTTTCCTGGGACAGCCAGCCGTGTGGAAGCTGGATTGCCAAAGCCTCACCAATTTACACTTTCTTCCCAGAATTTTCACTAGCTTTTCCTCCTTCATCTAAATGTTTTGGAGCATCTGGCAGAGCAGCGGAGAGATCTTGCTCGCTCACGACTGATGCTAGCTGAGGTCTCTATAAATCCTGGGTTGCCTCAGGATTTGTTCGTGTTATCATGATGACTGTCTGCTACCCCTCGCCATTTGGGGACTGAAGGTGCTGCATGCACACATTTGTAAATTAATACAGAAACTGGGGAGCAACTGATCTTGTGACTGAGGACTTGGGGGTTGTGAAGTAGAGCTGGAATGACTGGTTGGCAGTTTGTTTTGAATACTGAGCTTTGCACATGATTTGAGTTGAAATTAATGTGCAAGGTGTTCTCCTTTCCTCCATTTTTATGTAATTTGGCTGAGGCAATGGGCAGTGAAAGAATGTGAAGCCCCAGTCCACAGCATACTACTTGTCTGTTATTTAGGACATGGCTGTAATTTCAGTAGTCATCCAAAGCTTGCCGAAATGTCTTTAAATCTGATGCCTTGAGCTACTGTGAGTCAGGTTTTCATACTGCCACTTCACTGAAAAAATGGAACTGTTCCGTAGAGGATGAATATTTCTCTTTTGCCTCTTTACCATCAGACAAGCTGCTGTGAGCGTACTGAGGCTTGGATTCATGTTACCTAAACTGGGACACCGAAGTGTTGGTCACCCCAGCCTAAGCTGATTATTCCAGGGTCCAAGGAGAGGAGGAGATACCTGCAGAGGGCAGTTCATCATGGCTGTCTTAAAATCTGATTTCACATGTAGGTGCCCCGCTTTCTGGAAAACTGATCTCCCGCCATTGGCTGTAAAGGGAGCTGAGGCTGAGTAGATGTAAATAGCTAAATGACAGATGGTAGCTAAATAGACTTAGGTGAGTGAATTTTAGATGCCTTAAGTTAGGTGTGGTGCATCCTGGTCTAAATGGTTTGCAGGGCTCAGTGAGCTGAAGGGACTCAGTAGAGCCAAAAGAAACTTTTAAGAGCTCATGGTTCTTATCCTCTTTGATATGCAGATGGTTATCTGCCTAGCTTTGCTGCTGTACTTAAAAGTTGCTTAAATAATCACTAGTGAACTTAGAGGGCAAGCAATATAATCGTGACCCAAAATGAAGTTACGTGCATGTACTGTGTTCGAAGCAATGTGGAAGCTTTCATGGGAGGGTGAATTACACCTGGGTTTTAACAGGAGATGAACTGTCCGTTGACATGCATGAAGGAAGGAAAAAGGGTAATGCAGAGTGATACTCCCTATAACAAGTAGGCAAGTTAATATATTAAATTCTGTGATTTAGACATATCTTACGTTAAGTATTACATTTAGAAGATACTGTTAAAATACATCTCTTTAGTCACATAACATATGCAGAAAAACAGCAAAAAAACACCCCAACATTAAAATTTCGAGTCTTGATTTTCTTTGACTCAGATGAAACCATTATTCTGAATCCATTTTCCTGATTAAAATGTTATTTTCTTTTTCTCAGACTTCTCTGGTTTACAATTAATGTAATAGTGCAATTTTTAGCGAGGGTGGCACTTGATACAATAACAGCCTGTGAAAAACAGGCTATACATATAACCTCATACTGGAAATAAAAACGTTAATTTTTGCTCTCTTCTTTAGTAGCAATTCTGACAGATTTCTGGAAGGCCTTCTAGTATGACATGCACCTCATACAACACACTTTTTACTGTTTCAGTAGTCTCAAAGTACAGTGGAAACAATAACAGAATTTCTTACTGTAAATAAGAGTGGGAAAAATGGAGTTCAGCATATGATAATGAAATCAGTATTTGCGATTTTTGTATTTTCATCTGTGGTGAACCTATTTTCAACATTTGTTTGAGAAAATATACTTTTTAATATAATGCAGAACCATTAATTTCACTGCATAAACAAACATGGCAAGATTTTTTGGTTTGTTTTTTGCCCCTTTTCTTAGTTGAGGGTAGTGAAGCATGCCTTTTATCCCATATCATGTAAAATATATATGGAAGAAGAAAAAATGAGTATAAGAATTAAATTTGTGGTTTATAATGTTTAAGTTTGTGTTTGTGCATAACTTTGCATGTTGAAACATTTGCTGGTGAAAGAGTAGAAGCAGTTGAAACATACTCCTGCTGTTTCAATATGCTTGGTGATAATTTTCCATTTCACTGGCTCATTTATGATAGCTGCTGAGTTTGTTCAGGGTAGGAAACAAAAATTGGACTCTCTCTGAACGTTATGTTGAGACATGTACATAAGCTTGAAAGATATTTTGTGCACCTGCTTGATAACATGTTTTTGGGACTCTCAGTTCACTGCAGCCTTCTGTCGTTGCACCTGACTGAAAACTGAAGAATTACTTGCTGGCACGAGAACCTGGTGATAGAAAGCCATTTTCCTGCGTATCTGAAGAATCCTTAATTTTTCTTGGTTAGCAGTTACTGCAATATAGAGTGTGCTAGTAGAATATCACAGCTTTTCCATGAACTGTTGGGCTCCATGGTAAGACTATGAAGGACTCGAGAGAAATGATTAAAAATTAAAGGTGCCATGCGAGCTGGGGTAAAGAGAATTTCTTTTAGGAACCCATGCATTTTTATTATTTCAAAAGACAGGCTTAGCACAGAATGCCTCGGGATCTACTTACTGTTCTGTTAATACCTGCAGTCTTTAATAACCAAGTCTTCTACTGCAATGTGCTTTGATTTCTTACACAGAATTTGTCAATCCAACATATACTGCTATTGCGCTGAATATTTCAGTCTTTTTATACTAATATTATTTTTCAGTCTATGAAAAAAGAATGCAAATGGAATGACAAGACAATTGCTACGTGTCCCGATTTGAGAGACATGGGACTAATCTCTCTTCTAATGCTTGGGAAAACTTCACTTTTAGAAGACTCTATTGTCTGAATTGGTGAAAATATTTACTGTATAGCCAGCTATGGCGTGTGGGTTTCAAGGCCTCAGTGTTTTACAAGTTCCCCAGGTGCAGGGATGATGAGGAGTGAGACCCGGGCACTTGACCCAAGCTGGCCAACAGGATTATTTCATACCATGAACGTCACATTCAGTATAAATTAGAAAGTTTGCTTCAAAGTTCTTTCTCCCTTTATGGCTGCGATCTTGAGAACTTCTTGCCCTGGTGCCAGAGTGCTGAGGCCTTCCCTTCCTCCCAAAGCCGTAGCGCTCACAGTGTCTGACATTTGCTGTCCACTGCTGGGAGTGCACAGCTTCCTACTGATAGAATGGGCTGAGTATAATCCTTGTATATTTCATATTGGTATTGGGATCAATATTGGTTCTTTAGTGTTATTAATTATCTAATCTTATTCTGTTAAATCTGTTTGTATTTCAACCCCCAGGTTTCCTTGTTTTTTTCCCCAATTCCCCTTCCTGGGTGGGGAGGGGTCATCGGGTGATAGAATAATTATCTAAATGGCAATAAATTGTTGTGGATTTCTCAAACCATAACACTACAAAATTTGTAGTATGTTTTTCTCTGGAGGAGGCATTCTTTGATATTGTCAAGTACTGAATGAGTAGTAGCAAGCTGCAGCACTTGGTGAAGTACAGAGGAATATCTCATACTCACTAAAACTCATGGATATGTGGCTGCTTGATGATCTGGATCTAAATTCTGTAGCGGACCCTGTGTGGCAGCTTTGGTGTAAAATAAAAACATCAGTGTTTCATATGTTCTAACACAGTCAGGATAAGAACTCTTCAGGTGTTTTGGTATTCAGTGTCTCGATGCTTGTTTTGAGATGAGTCTGTATTTCAGGATGCCACAGACACCCCCCTGCCCCATCCACAATTCAACAGTTTGAGGAGTTGCCCAATAGAAGTAACTGAGAAGTAGTTAATAGAAGTAATTGAGAAGTACCCTAATAGTTTCAGAAACAGCAGGCACAGGGGCCAGCTAGAAGGCTTGGCTCCTGGCAAAATATTTTGGGATTGTTGTAGCACCTTGCCTAGGTGCATCTACTACTTTTTTGAAAGACTTCTGTCACGTTACACCCTCCATACATGTTCTTTCTTAAATTCTACAAAGTAAATAACACATCGTTAGTCTAGGGAGAGCTTCTGGAGGGCAGTTGGTGCCAAGTCAGTCCTGTGACCATGATATGTCTTGTGATGTGTCAAAAGAAATGAAGATTTGTTAGTTAATGGCATTATACTTTTCCTAGGACATATCAAGGCAATTCTATGGATTACGTAACAGTGGTTTGAAACCTAATTTTAAAAACAAAATAATATATTTCGGTTTTCTTTTATCATAAAGGTGAGGTAAAAGTAGAGCTAGCAAGTTAAATAAAATGCACAATTACTATTGTCTAGAACATCTTTCTCATGAAGCAAAATTCACTAAAAAAGGGACCCTAATAATGTGGTTTGTCATACCATGACTTGATTAAAGTTGTAGAATTAATATGGCATTAACTACTATGATTCTAAATTTGGGTAAAGTTAACAAGAATTGTCAATGCAATCTGTGGTTCCTTGCTTGAGGAATGTTTTCCTCATAATACTTTTCTTTAAAGCTGAGTACCATTACTAGGAGTGAAAATGGCAACAAAAAAATGACCCTCTTGACCTCCCTGGGATTAGCTGAGGCTTGACATCCTTGGCTGTCCCACTGCTCTGCCTTGACTGGCAGCTGGTAGTATGGGTAGAACACCTTCCCCAAAAATAGAAATTATTTTATTTTTGTCACACAACACGTATATAAACTGTAACGTGCTAGGTATAATGGTTTATTCTTAAATGTCATCAAGATCATGCCTCTTCTCATCTTCTGTTTGGTATTTTGACTTTCTTGTGGTGTTGGTACACTAAATTCTGGTACTGCAGCTTAACAGGAAAGGACTTGATCTTTCTTTTTCTTTGCTTTCTTTTTCTTTCTTGAATGCTCTGGGTTTTGTCTCTGTGGTTTTTTTTGGTTTTTTTTTTTTTTTTTTTTTTTTTTTTTTTT
>RSEF01000003.1:42036395-42052342 GCA_003993805.1 Himantopus leucocephalus | reverse complement strand
TTTGTGGGTTTTTTTTTAAGATACCCTTGCAAAAATCATCAGATGTCTGTTTCCCTGAGTATGTGGAAAGGGCTACCAAACCTCCCTTCCTTTCTTCCTGCTGCTCAGTGTGGCTGAGTATTTGCATTGTTAGAACTGAGGTAGAGGAGAGATCAAAGAGGCTTTTTAAACTGAGGAAGTATGTCTAAATTTTTTCTTTGTAAAGACTTGTTAGTCCCAACTGTTCCATTGCAGCTGTTCAGCCACAATGCTGTTCCCTGAACTACTGTTCGCTTTACCCGTCATGAGGTACTGAGCTCAATCCTGGTTGGCATTAGGTGGGTGCAGAAGTAGATCAGCAAGTAAAAATGAGGAATTCCTGCCCTCGGGTGGTCTGTGGCTCTCCTAGGATGCTTGCCATGGCCTGCATCCCCTTCGCTGCTCTGGGGACACCACTGCTCCTGTAGCACTCTCTAGCAGAGAGTCTGGAAGCTCTCATGAATGTGGAGCTGGCAGCATCCCTCAAGGAAGTACTTGTGCCCACTAAACAGAGGGGAAGGAGGAAGGTAAATAATACATCTTGCTAGGAAGGCTTATGCTGAGGCCTTTTCAAGGGTTATTCTGGTGGCCAGGGAGGAGACCTGAGAGCAGGAGTGGGTGTGAGAAGGGGGCAGAGAGGTACCGGACATGTCTAGGTACAGTTTAACAGCATCAGGGCTGGAAGGTGGGATGTGAACAAAGGATTGTAGGATGGGGAATGGAGGGCTGAAAGCAGGAGATATGATCTATGGAAGGAAGACTGTAAGGGGAAGAATGAAAAGAGTGTGAAGTGTTGTGTGAGACAGGACAGATAGATCATCATGGGAGTGGTGGAATTAGAAAAGTGGGGGACTAACAGCGAATATCGCTGAGAGGATTAATTTCCCAAGAGATGTCTGGAAATTTAGAGGCAAATGCTATGGATTTTTTTAAAGATGGATAGATAAGAAATTTAAAAATCGAGCCATAAAAAGTATTTCATATTCAGGGGAGAGTGGTGGTCTGTACCTAGTGTTCTGCTGTATGTAGCTCTGACCTGGATCACTGGGAGTAGTCAAAATCACTAATCATTGCTGTCTGAATGTCTCAGTCCCTATTTGTCTTGCTGCTTCTTTTAATCTTCTTTACTTGTTGTAAAGAAAAGCAGTAAGTTTCCAATATTATGATTTTGCAAAATATGATTACTGTTTGAACCTGATGGCATTTCTGCTAAGCAGAGGAAAGATATCTCAGCTGTGGGCCACAGGCAGCCTATTGAAACAAGTACCTGGCCTATTCATTGCTGCCCATTTCCAGGGTGCTGTAGGTAAAGCCACCAAGTAGACTTCAGGCTGGTTTACTTTATTGGATATTTTTTTCTAGGACTGTGCTTATGGAGGCTTTTTGTTCAGTAAAACCTGGGATGTGCAAGTTTTCAGTGTCGTCTTGGGAGTCTGTGTGGCTGGACCACTGGATAGTTCTCCTGCCATGGTCTGTAGCTGCTGCTTAAACTCACTCTTGATGGAAAAAACCCCACCCCCAACAAACAAAGCATTTCATGCTATGTGTAAGTTTTTGTTTCTTTCCTGTTACAACACATATGTAATCTTGCACTTTTTAATAGTGTGATTTATATTGAAACTGAATTTGGAATATTCTTGCCTGGGAGAATTTGGAGTCTAAACAAATACAGCCAAAAAGGTGTGGAAAAGTGCTTAAGCACAGGGGAATGACTTGACTAATAAATTGTAAAAGTTTGGTGGGAGATCTGGGAACAAAATTCATCTGCCACTTCTCTCAATTTAGCGTTCTTCCCCTCAACTACACTCTCCCTATAGAATGCAATTATTTCCTGATATCTAGGTATTGCGATTGTTTAGATACAAAGTTTGCAGTTTGGTGTTTTAAGACTGCTGCAGTCTTTATTTTGTACATTGATGTTTTGAGAAATATGTATGTTGGGGCAGGTTATATAAATGTAGAACAGCAGCACTGTTTGGAGGCAGTGGGGTAGATTTGATATTGGTCCCTTTTTTGAAGGGACAACCAGTCTCTCTAATGGGAGGCTGAAAATCTTTTGTATGCTTGCTTATGTAGTGAAGGTGTCTAGGAACTGGGTTTTCAATGTTGTGATTACTTGGGGTTTCATAATATGATACATCTCCAGCTGTATGATGGCCCTTTTGTGGCATTTTAAGCTGGCTAGAAATTGAATGCTGGTAATAGCCCGTTTGGAGTTCTTCATGGGAAGATACCACATCTCATCTTAATAATTTCATTAATGGCCTGCAGGAAAGAATAAATCATAAATCAAAGATGCTCAGGAGAAAAGTTGTGAACAGCAGTCTGAGGGGAGTTTTCAAAATGGAATTAGTCTAAGAAGGAAGAATTCAGAAAGATGGTAGACCTCATGGTGACAAGAAAGCCTCATGTGGGAAATGTGTTAAGTGAAAGGGTGAATCTCGTAAGTTAGAGCAGAATGAAAGCAGGGAGAAATATATTGACAGAGCATTACATTGCTAAAACAGATGAAGATTAGAACGAATCTTTAACCTCGCTCCAAACCTAAAAAAAACCCCTACAGTGGCAGGTGAGTCTTTGGGAATTAGAGAGGAAAGGTTGCACGATCGATTGCGCAGCTGCGAAGTACCAGTCTGGCAGAGTGCTGAAGTGGAATGATTTAAGAAATACTTCTGAAAAAGGATTAAGGGAAGAGAAAGTGATCTAGGATTGAATGTGCAAACTCAAGCAGATGGTCATATTGACGTGCGGAAAACAAACTCCACAACCGAGAAGGTTGTAAAGTAGGTATGCTTTTATTCAGCGCTGGGCAGCACGGGCGGTCGCCCCACCACAATCGTGCGCGCCCAGTCCAGCGGTTTTCTCAAATATATACAGTATTTGATCACATAATCATGAGATTTCCCAATACGCCTATACATATACATGACCTGTCTCTGCTTCGTATTAAAATTAGCTAAAAAACCCCATTTTCATAAACTCCTCCCCACTGCGCTTGCGCGGTGCCTCCTGGTGGTGGTTGTTGAGGGTCGTGAGGATGAAGGCTGATGATTCCTCTTCATCACCGCAAGTAACCTTTCGTCCCTGTGCAGACTCAGGTCTTCTTTGGTCATTGTCCAGACCGCAGGGTTGGTTTCAACCGCTTTTCAAGACATGTTCTTATTCGTTATCAGGAACTGTCCTTGGCAATGTCACAAGACTCCTTGCTTCATCTATACTGTATCACTACTAGTACAAAATGTGTTATTATCTTTATCATATACCCCTGACTCAATATTACTGACTTAGCCTGCTGAGTCTGCTCACAAGAGACAAGACTGAGGGCTGGTGAACTTTTCTCACGTGTTTTTGCATGAAAGGGACGGATGCAGAGTGGCAGTTTTCACAGTTTGAGTTGGAGCGAGAGGGCCATGTCCATGAGAGAAGCGTGTTTTCAGAGCCTTCTTGCTCTGTGGAATATCTTAGTGGGGTAGGAGGAATACACAAAAAGGAATGTGTTCAGTTTGAGTCTAAGTATTATGTGACCTTGAACAAATTACTTGTTTTAACGTGTGCCTCTGTTCTCCAGCTGAGATTAATGAACTCTTTCTCAGAAAAGTGTTGTAAAACTAAAAACCTTCAGTGATTATTTTCAGATACAGCACTTTCAGATACTGGTGAGAGTCTGGATTTATTAGCTTGGACTGAGCACCATGGGGTTATAAGATACTTGGTGTTTGTTTAGAGGCGGCTTGTTAACTGCCTGACTCAGATTATAGATACAATCGTGTGTTTGCCTGCAGAATCTTGTGGACACCTTTTCTAGCATGCTGTCACCTCTGTCTTTACTGGTACAGTTATTCACACCAGCAAGCTCAAATATAGCATAGATATGTCCCATGCTGTAATCACACCTTTGATAGAGACATAGCCTGGAACTAGTGAGTGAGGGTGTAATGCAATAGAATTCTTAAATTCCTAAAATAAGTGGAATTGCATCAGAGATAAAGTTGACATACTGGGGCTGTTAAGAAGCTGAAATCAGCCCACTGCTGTTTTCTGTTTAATTTGTTATTCGTGCTTTATTGCAGATGTTTTTCACCAGTCCTCTGTCAACTGTATCAGATGCAGAGTTAGCCATTACTAACTATGGTTACAGACAGATAGATTTATTATTAGACACTGACAGCTGAACTTGGCATTTTTTAGGATTGTAGGACCACAGAAGCTAATTGGTGAGAAATAATAAAATGAGTCATCTCAATTGGAAATATGTTCATTTGCAGGCATATTTTTAGTAGGACTCAGTCAAGAGCATGCTAGCACATGCGTACAAAAGGCCATTGAGTGCTGAAACCAAATTTGACATTGCTTCATGCTGACTCAGTGGAATGAAGAGCCAGAAGAGGAAGCTTTGAGATGACATGTAGACACTACATCTGTTTTCAGTGTTGTGTGCATGTTTGATACCACTATTGAGTAGTACGTTTGAGGAGGGAGGTAGCATGTGCAATTGAAGGGCACAGACACCTAGAATATCACTGCAGTGCCCAGTCAGATCAAACTCAGTAGCACCTTTTGTTTCTCCATGAAGCACTTTGCAGAGCACAGGAGGTGCTTTTCTTACCTGGGTGTGCTTGAGCCACTCAGATTTGTTTGTTCCCTTCTGATCGTGCCCTTCATTTCCCTCTGTGGAACCTGTAGACTGGGGTGTGCACTGTGCCTGAGACGCTCTGCTCAGTGTTGGTGTGCAAGTCCTAAATAAACTCTGGTTTGCCATATAGCATAGCTCTATTCAAGTGGTGCATAACAAGCTTTTTGACTTGTACATAGTGATTGCTTTCTGACAGCCTCTTTGTATCATTGTTCTTTAGTGAAGATTTTTTTTTTTCTGACAGGTGCTGAATATGAATCTGCATGATGCAAGATAGGTTATTTATTTATTTATTTACTGCCATGTGTCTTTTAGTACTGCAGATCACCATGACTTTGCTGTAATTGCAGAATTATTTTGATGAGTAAGTTAGAGCTTTTTGGGGAAGGAGGAGGAGATAATGTGGTTATTGTACTAGCTACATGCTTCGTAGTGCTGTATCGAGAACTATCAGCTAGTCTGGTCCTCTGGAATTCCATCTGTTCTGCATGGGGTTTTATGTCTCAAATGATAATTCCATTGGAATAATGTTGAATTCTTATGAAATTACTCCTCCTACAGGATAAAAATAAAACTTGTACAGCAAAATGTGTCCAGATGACTTAGAATCGTGTGACCAGAAATGTCATCTCTCTTCCTTCTCGTCTTAGGGCAAGTTCAGCTATGCATAAATCCCCCTGACAGAGGGTTTCTTGAGCAGTTTTTATAGTCTTATAATGATGAAGCTTCTAAACTGGTCTGTAAAAATGCTTTGCTATCCTCAAAAAACTTTTCCCCAACTGTCTAATGCTAATTTTCTTAATGTAATGAGGAACAGTATTACTTGTCCTCTACTCCATGTTTTACCGACAACAATATTATATACTTTACATTGTTGCCGTGTTTCCCCAGTCTAAGCAGACTGCATCCCAACAGTTTTTCTAGATCTTTCCTTTTTTTTTTTTTCTAGGCATCATCAGTATTGTTGCTCTCTCCTCTTTCTCTATTTGAAACAAAGGGTCAAAATGGCTGTTTTGCTTTGGCCGAAGCCTTACCAGTGTTGGCTGTAAAGTCCAAGGATCACTACTCTTGTGGCCACATGCACTTCTTTCTCCATTAGCCTAGCTTTTTGGCTTCTGTATAGCTGCCTGGTGGCGTTGGCTCATGATCAGCATTTGATTTACCATAACCAGCAGGTCCTTCTCTACAGCACCATTGTCCTTTCATTGCTTTTTATCCTGCATCCCTACATAAGGGGTGTGCACTGCTCTAAGGTTGTTTTCAATTTCTTATAGGTTGTTCTCCCATAAGAGAGTCTGAGCACTAATTTCTGCTGGCCAAGGATGTTACTATTATTATTTTATTATTAACTATTATGACGGTCATTTGCTACCAAGAAGATAGTGGAGTTGTGGTTCAAGCTCAGATACAGTAATCGGAAGTTTGGGTCCTTTTTTTATCTCTGTCAGAGGCTTCCTTTGCCTTCAGATGTCAGAAGCTTTAGAGTTATCTCCATAATAGGTTGGTATTACAAAATAGGGTTTGGCAGTTTGTTGAAGACACTGGTTGAGGAGTTAAGAATAGAATTAGCAGTTAAAGTAGGTAATGCTATGCTCCGAGCATTTGTTTTGTTGGTATCTCCCATAGGATTGTTGAAAAGATATTTAATCGCTGTTGATCATAGTTCTTGCATGTTATGTACATGGTGTTTAATAAATCCTATGCATCAAGGCTTCTGTTTGTTGTCAGCAGGGATTTGTAGAAGGAAAAACACCATCTTAATTTGTTACTTGACTTCTGCATTGTTGCCTTTTATCTTCTTCCAAAGCACAGAAAGAGGCTAGGGGGCAACTACTAGCATGTGGTTGCCAGTAATTGTGGAAATGTACTTGATGGCCCATAGGACTTACGAACTTATATTCTGCACTTTAATCTAGTGCTTATCCCAACAAGGCAAAGGGAAGTTGAAGTAAAGTTTGTAAGTCAAGAATTAGTCCATAATTCCCTCAGGCAGAAAGCAGTTTGTACAGGCTAAATTTCTATTTGTAAATCTACTTTTAAAGTATGTGTGGCACCTATACTCATTGCACAGTTCAATTGCGCAGCTCAACAGTAAATGGGAAGCAGTGAAGTAGAACTGTGCATACGTGGAATTTGAGGAAGCTATTAAAGATTGAGCTATTAAAGTCTGTGCTGAGATCCTGATTTATAGCATATGGAAGTTGATGGAAACATTCCACTAACCGCAGTATTTGCAATATAAAACAGCAGCAGAAGTGCATTTGAATGTACAAGCATAACTTACCAGTTTTAACCTTTGAATGCTATATTTTGCAAATGTGACATTCTCTATTCTCTATGCAATTTCAGAATGTGTATACTGTCATGGAGCAGTAGAAACACAGAGTCAGCATTACATCTTTAAGGGAGGTAATTATGTATAATGGGTCAGATTAGGAAGAACACAGCAAATTATTTAAACTAGTAATAGTTCGTGTTTTATTTGCTACATTCTCTGCAAAGGCGTAATATATAAAATATAAAATCAAGGAAAAATTTTGCCTGTTTTTGTCCTGAAATGGAAGCAAAATGCAGATGTCAAGGTCATGTCATAATAAGTTGAAGCACCTTGGGCTGAAGCCCATACAGTGTTTCTAAATAAACATATTTCTTGTAGTGTATTGCTACTTTATTTATCATCAACTTTTCCTGCAGAGATTTTTTAGCAATACTAGAAGCTCCAAAATTGTGCTTTTCTTCCATGGTTAAAATAAAAGACTTGGAGGTAATAATGGCATAGAGTGTAAAATAAGGAAAGATGTACAGTAGGAAATTATATTTTGCATTCTCAAAGAATGCAAATAAACAAATTATTCGACCCTGTTCTATCCTTTGACTCCCTACTAAACCAGTACCAGATATGAATTCAGAAGTTTTAAAAATATGTATAATTATTAAAAGTTTAAGGTACTACAATGTGCAGGTTTAAAAAGAACAAACAAACCAACCAACCCATGAAAAATACTAAAAAAACCCCCCAACCATACAAAAAACAACAAACCACCAACTAGCAGGTTTCCAGAAAAATGCCACAATGCAGATATTCCACCCTCAAAATCACAGCTATGTCCATATTGAGGAGGTGCTAACAGCTGTAGCACTGTAGATGTTGCCTACCTGTGGCAATTCAGTCCGCCAGTCTTAGTCCTTTAATAGAATTAACATATTGAGAAGGTTAAGGATTATTCAAAACTGACATCACACAGGAGGTATCAGTTTTCAGGGTTTAACAGGACAAAGTAACGTATGGGAATATATGTTTATGCGTGTAGGTTTTGTTCAGTCATAACTTGAAATTGCTGATCTGGGAAAAATACACCTGGTCAAAACATTCATGTTGGACCATAACATGCTCACATCTTCACATGAGAAACTAACCTTTTTCTTGACTGGGTAGCATGTATTTCATGTAATCTTAGGAGATTTGAGTGGATTTCACAGCAAAGTCAAATAATCACTGTAGATGAAAGTAAATGCTGTTACAGAGCTTTGAGAACTTGCTGTTTTAATATTGTACCTTGACAGCAAACCCATGCTCTTCCCTCATTAATCTGGTCTTCTGGAATGCAGTTCTGAGCATGCGGTTTGCCAGTTTATGGCTATTGCTGCTGGCATTTTGGTTTTAGGAGTAATTTTTAACTGTAGAAACTGTTATAGTGCTGTTAAAGGTGGTTTGGTTGGGTTTTTTTTTTTTAGTTACTGGGTCTTCTGCTAAATAATCTAGTTATTTGTTTAGTTTCTGTGACTATGGCAATTTCAAGAAAATAATTAAGTAGCCCATAATGAATAGATATAATTAAGAATCTACTGTGTGCTGCTCTTTGTTCAATAGCTGTCTTTGCTTTTCAAAATTGGATGTCTAAAAATAAGTAGGGCTTTGTGGCATTGATAACATCTACCTGTTCTTTTCAGAATACCTCTTGAAGAATCAGAATGATAAATGCAGTAGTGTGCTTATCAAACGCTTATGCTGTTTGAGTTAGTGCAGGTATTTGACATAACACAAAGCAGAATGTCTTTTTGCTGGAATATACAGTGTCTTTAAAACTGTGTACTGACTGGCATATAAGGATTTATTGGGATTAATGGATTACTCCAAGATGGTACTTGGTCACAATCTTAAAGCACTGTATAGGTCTGGTTACATTAGCCTTAGCTGCACGTTGCCTTCAGCAAGTTCATTTGCAAAGTTGGGAAGGAGCATAGCTTTCTGACTCAGGTTATCAATTTAGCAATATGAGTTTTTCTCTATTTATTTCTACTATCCCCTAGGCATGCTCTGTTGGGGTAGGTAGGCAATGTCATCTTTGTTCCTTAACTCTCCATTTGTAGAATGGAGATAACTGTACTTCCAAATACAGAGTGTTAGGAAGAAGATCAGACTGTGAACTGAAGGATGAATGAGAATGGATGGAAGAATCATCCATTAAAGTGTCTGAACTGAATGCACGGCTTCTCAAGTTGGACTCACTCTTACTTGCAGTAAATGCAGATATATCTGGGACTGTGCTCCATTGTTGTTATGGTGACTGCTTGCCTTGTGCATTTGATAATAAGCTGCAGCACCACTGTGTGCACAGATTTTGTGTGGCTGTTGGCACCTACTTTCCCTTACTCAGTTGATACCTTTTTTTCTATATCCAAAACCTGGAAAAATAGAAGACAAAGCAGCATCTTTGAGCTTGCTAATGAAGGCTGCTATGGTGATAGCAAATTGGGATGGAAATACTAAGATTTTCCAATTTTCACGGAGGCAACTGGCAGATGTGTATTGAAGTGATGATTATTCAGCAAAACAAGAATGACAGAAATATCTGGCACTGGAAATGTCTGTGCTATTGCCCTTCCTTCCAAACTGTGCTGGAGTTTTTTCAAGACTATACTATACTCCGTATGATCTATGTTTGTTGTGGTTGTTTTGAATATGAAGTTTAAATCAAATACTTTTGTTACAGCAGAATACAGATACTTTTTTTTAATAAGATTTTAATTAGATCACGTATATGCTAAACTAATGTCACTGAATGACAGACACACACTATTGTTTATTGACATGTATGTTACCTTAATCAATTACAAAGACCTATAATTGTGTTGTGGAAGATTAGGTTTTTCTTTTGGCTATGAACTTAATGTTATCAATGCATAGACGAGTATTTCTACATGTCTCAAAACACAGTTTGTCCAAGAGGATCAAAAGTTCTTACAAGTGATTACGTTTTAGCATTAAACATCTGTGCTTGAAGTTGACTTCTTGGAATCTCTTTAATTTTTGTCTCTGTTTAGTTTACTCTGATATTAAGCAACTCAACATTTGTCAGAGATGTTTAAAAGACATGAATACTCCTGTCAACACCTTTGTGTTGCCTCTACCCCTGAATTTTCTGTCTCGTATGGGGAGAATTAGAAAAGAGGTGGATAGGAGTGTGTCTGGATACATAATGATATATTTGCCTAACTTTTGAAGGCTACAGTTATACCCCTTTGAAACATAAATTACTTTCATCAGTTCTAATCTGACATTGACTGACAGAAAAAATTATGATCTAAGACCTCATCTGCATAATATATGGATGTGAAAATGTTCAGAAGGTAATAGGAGGAAATGAACCAGTTTGAGACATCTTGTAATTGAAGATTTAAGAATATCAGAAAAGTATTTTTCTTTAATAGACATTTAATATGATGCACACTGTAGCTTTCTTCATACAAGAGCAAAGTGACCTTCAGTGAAGGGCTCTGGCGGTGTGACTTCAGATAAGGAAATTACGCATTTTTAGCTCTCCTGATACTGGAACTGGATAGCATTTGCTGATTAGAAAACAGGTTTAGAAAGACGGTGCTGAGATGCTTACCCACTTACCAGTCTTCTCTAAAGAAATGGAATGGAATTATGTATCTTAATATAATTCTGCAACACAGTTAAATTGTATATCTACAGGAATCTTCTGAACGTGTAGTTAGTAAATGTTGGATGACTGAATCCAGGGTAGAGTTTATATTAGATTCTTCTCTAATGATGTGCACAGAAATGCAAAGTAACTTAGAGCTGAGTGTATTTAACACGTCATTACCTGTAATCACCTTTCACTTGATCTGACAATGGCACTGCATCTTTCTTAATCTTCCGTGGCAATTTTATTAACCCCACCTTGACTAGAGCAAGAAATTCCACAACACTGACTCTGTGGCCTGAATTAAGAGAACATTTATTGTAACCATCTGCACACAAACCAAAGAAAACATCAAAACAGAATTGTGATTTGCTTTGTTGTTTTAATGAGCATGTCCTCCCAACCCAGGAATTGACTTCTGAAAAGGGCATGGGAAGGTGATTGATTTTCTTTAATTAGTAAGCATTTTTTAATAAATCAGTCTCTTTGTGAGCTATGTATTTAACAAAATAAGCCATATACTCACTACACTGTACAGCAAAAGAAGAGATAATAATTGCAAAATGAATTGAGAAAGGTTGTATGTCAGGAAATTTAGCAGTTACTGTATTCCAGTTCTTAATCAATCCTCCAACAGTTAGAATCTACATTATACATGTATGCTTGGTGATTGTGCGTAATTGGTTTGCAGGGAAGGATATGATGCATTAGATCATTAACTAAAATTAAGTATGTCAGGGATTTGCCCCAAACCAACTTGTATTTTTGCTGCTGTCATCATAGAATCATTTTTGTAGATGGGCTATGTAGAACACTTTTCAGACTTTCTCTAAAAGCACAGCATACAATGGTAGAAAATGGGGCAGCAAAAAATTACATTGGTGGTTCATTTCAGTAGCAAGTAGCCTTACTATGTTGTCTGCCTCTAGCTGTGGAGGTATGATGTTAGCGTCTTCTCTAGTGACCCTTTTTGGAGACAACTCTAGCACAATGTATGATGGTCACAGGGTTACTGGAGTTTCCATTCTGGAGGCGTGGTAATTTAGGAAGAAAGGCCAGGAAGAGAAAGAGGAAGGAGAGTGTGTTTATACAGCTGCAATCTAACATCACTATTTTTAACCTGAAAATAAACTTTTATTTGAATCAAGTGTAATTAAGATTAGGAAATACTAATTTTGCACTTTAAAAAACAAAACCGAACCCCCCCCTCGCCCCAAATGCTGTGGGTTTTAATAGGTGCTAATTTTACAGAGTACAACAGCAAAGCTCTTAGCTCTGTATGTGTGGTCTTCTAGATCCTTGATTTTGGCCTTAGGGATTTTTTCTTTGTTAATTACAATTGTACATTGTCAACTGCACATATAACATTTGCACGTATTACACTTTCTGGATTTAATGTCTGACTGGAAGCAGTTACTACTTTTTGCCTCTACAATTGGCTGTGGATCATAAGCAATATGCAGCTTGGGCACTGTTGCTGGGATACAAGGAAAATTGGTTTACCTACACTTAGGGCTAGGGTTTGCTACATGGGGACAATTAAAAAAGGTGACATGGATTAATTTTTAAAGTGTCTGATTAAACTCTATTTAATCTCCTGTTCTTTTCAGAATTAAATATGCCTTAATTTAGTTGAGTTTAATTACTACAGTGAAGTAAATTAAACCAAATAGAAGGCCAGCTTAATTCAGGATGGGTGTTTACAAGTGACTTCAAATTACTCAGTTCAATTTAAATTCAGGCATTTATTTAATTTGATGAACTTTTCCAGAGTGTCCCTGTGTAAAAAGCTGCCTGTAAAACAACTTTTTTTTGATAAACATGCCTGCCTTAATGCGTGCATTTTTGTAGTCTTATCCTCTTCTGCTTCCAGTTGCATGCTTCATCCTGTAGTTTTATTGTTGTATTACATTTTATTTCCAGTGTTAAATATGACCTTTTCATAATCATTCATGTGAAAATTATTATCGGAAACTCTAATTTTGCTTCATAAATAAATGGGCAGAATGCACAGGTTAATACTATTTTTTCTATTCTTAAACAGAAAACCTTTGCTAGAAAATAGGCTCATTACAACAAAGTTTTCTTTCTTTTTAACTTAAACCATATTTCTGCAAAGGGAAATGGTTATGTTCCATAAGCTCGAAGTTATAAGCTCAAAGCTCATGGTTATGTTCCTTTAAACAAGTGGGATTTAAATAAGGGTCTGCTTCTTTTCTTTCAGGTTTGTTGACAAGATCTTCTCCTATGTTACTACAAGGATTTATTCCCATAACATCTGTGTTTCATGCATACTGACTTTTGTTACAAGGATAGGCAAACAGGAAAAGCACATATGTAGTTATAATTATTTTAATTGATTTGCCCACATTCACAGCTCTGAGAATAAATATTATGCTGAGATTTGATTCTTCTTGTGTTCAGGGATAGCTCTTTCTGAGTTTAGCGATGATTTTGTAAATGCTTCCCCAGATCTTTTTGGATCAGAAGCATAACCACTGTTCTGTTTTTGTTTGCTTTTTGGTAGGATGATGAAGTGGTTCTGCAGTGCACTGCAACTGTTCACAAGGAGCAACAGAAATTGTGTCTTGCTGCAGAAGGATTTGGCAACAGGCTTTGCTTTTTGGAATCTACATCAAATTCTAAGGTACTGCTGAGTATTTCAAGTGTCATGTATGAAGCAAGGATATAGTTATAATATTGCTTGCTTTGATGTACTATAAACAAATCTGTCTGGGAGAATGTACAAATCAAATATACCGATAGTATAAGGAATATTTAATTACCCTTTGAAGTTTAATTTTTCCTTTGTCGTGGAATCTAATGCTGTGCTTTCTCGTTTGGGCTTACTTTAAAACAAGTTAGCTGCAGAAGTCCATCTCAGTAATATGCTTTTTATTTTGGTTATCCAAATTCAGTTGTAGTAAGCCGCGGTGCAATTCTTATGTGCTGCAGTTCAAAGACACATTTGATTACTCTTATTTTAACTCCACAGGAAAGAGGGCGATTATTCTATTTGTGATAAGTTTTTATTCTGTGACACTTACGTTGAGATGATTATTACTTTAAGTCCTTCTGATTCCTAACTGAACAGAGTAACAGTGCAATATCAAAATTATCTCATCTAATCACTTTGTTATTGAAGCCTACTATAACTCTGCTATATATGCGGTAGATACAGTAGTTTGAAAAATTAACTTTGCTATTTGTTGGAAAGGAGGGGGTTTGTTTCACAATCACATATGCTCAAATAAATGTTTTGAAGACAAAGGTGTCCCTTCTGAGGGCAGAACCTGTTTTGTGACCAAAGTAATGGTTACACTTGGACATTTTGTTTATACAAAGGGAAGAATGTTGCTTAACAAATTTGTTTTTTCTTCAGCTAAAATATAAATGTTTGATGAGGAAAATAAAATAAAGGTAAAGCATCTGGAAAGACATCTAGAAAGATTTAGAACAAAAAATGATGTTTTTCACCTTGCCAACTTCCATAACATCATTTTGATTCTCTCTGATGCATTGCAGAGTAATGCTTCATTTTCTGTCTCATCATTTTGAATGTATTATTCATAATAATAAATTTTTCACTAGGATATTAATGATTCATTATAATAGCAGTGATCCTGATGAATTCATTCATGCCGCTCTATTTTAAGTGAATCTTTTTAACAATAAAAATGCGTTGGGATAGAAGTGGTTGCAGTGCTAGTTGCCTGTGAGGCCAGAAAAATCTATTTAATGAATTTATTATCATTCAGTAAGTTTGGATATTAAATCTACAGTCTCTCTCTCACTATATAAAACTTCTGAACATTCTTGTCTTTAAGGAATACAGTGTAAATTTCATATCAAGTTTCCTATGCTTGCTTGTTGATGCTGATTTTTCTCCATGTTTTGTGAAGTAATATTTATTCTGCTTATTCTGCACGAACTTGGAGAAAAAAGCAAACAAAAGAAAACCCATACAGCGCATCCTTGTTTTAATTTTTAAGGTCTGACAGTTTCTAGGTTAAGCTCATTTGAAGTCATTTGGAGATAGAAATACTGAGGGAGCCATAAAATTACGAAATCTTTAAAGCAAAGTTGACTGTAAATAAGAGTAAATAAAATGGTTTTCTTTCTAATGTCTGCGTCCATACAATGTTACTATTGCCTTATATAAGGAAGAGCAGAGAGAATATTATAGGAGGCATATGATAACGTGAAAAAGGTTCCAGCAGAGTTCTTGAGGCAGTTAACAAAATTCCCTGCGTGTCTTTAAGACTATTTTCCAGTTGTAATGGGATTGTGATGCACTTTAATGCAAACAGTAGTGTGTCATCTGAACTACAGCCAGGTATCAAGGATGAGGTATGAAACCAAGCACCAGTAATAGGCCAAACACAACTAATAGACCTCAGCTGTCACTCCAGACTGGCATTCTTGAGAATGCCTGATCCAATCCCCTGCTTTTCTCCAATATCCTTCAAGATGAGTCTTCTGGTGATGTAGCTGATGTTTTATTAGCACAGCTTATTCACATGTGCTTTCTTGCCCTAGGATCATTTAATAATTCACACTACAAAAATATCGGTCAAATTGAAGATATATATTGATAGAATACTTTGGCAACTACTGACTATTAATACTTATCCCATTACAACAATAACAGTGGCAGACCCATTATGAAAATTGCTTAGTGAATTTTATTTTCTTCTGTTCAAGTTTACAACACAAGTGTTTCTTTGGGGGGTTGTGTAGATTCCCTCACCGTTGGAGGAGAACAGCAGCTTTTGAAAAGATCATACTACTAACAAAAGATGGATGATGATAGTTGGGCTAAATTAGCAAATGCTTTAATAAGCATTATCAGTTCACATGTTCACATCTCAAAACTGTTTCCATGTTCCACTTTCTTCACTACTTTTGGAAGCAATCCATGCTTGTTAAATCACTTTACTGAGCAAAACCATCCTCTTTATTTCTTAATTCTGCAAATCTATTGTTTTTATGTATATATTGTAAGGTGATTGAATTTTAAATAAGGAATTCATTCACATTTGGGGTTATGTTACAGCTTGTTTTTAGGCTTGAGGTTGGTTTCTTTGTAGCAAACGGAGAGACATCTTTTACTATTAAATTTGATATAGGACTCTTCCAGCCAAAAAATGCATCTTACCATAAAATGTCATTTTAAATGGAATAAAGTTTCAAAGTAGAGTTATATTTCTAAGTTTGTGAATGTTTTTGTGCGTTTGTTTGAGTGGTATGGTTGGCGTGCCTGAGGGATGGGATGCCATGCAGAGGCACCTGGACAAGGACAAGAAGTGCGCCCATATATACCTCATGAGGTTCAACAAGACCAAGTGCAAGGTCCTGCACCT
>RSEF01000003.1:42011753-42036385 GCA_003993805.1 Himantopus leucocephalus | reverse complement strand
GAGAGAGTTGGGGTCATTCAGCCTGGAGAAGAGAAGGCTCCAGTGAGACCTTATAGCAGCCTTTCAGCACTTAAAGGGAGCTTATAAGAAAGATGGGCCCATTGTGATAGGACAAGGGGTAATGGCTTTAAACTAAAAGAGGGTAGATTTAGACTGGGTATAAGGAAGAAATTTTTTACAATGAGGGTGGTGAAACACGGGACCAGGTTGCCCTGAGAGGTGGTAGATGCTCCATCCCTGGAAACATTCAAGATCAAGTTGGACCGGGCTCTGAGCAACCTGATCTCGTTGAAGATGTCCCTGCTCATTGCAGAGTGGTTGGACTAGATGACCTTTACAGGTCCCTTCAAGCCCAAACTATTCTATGATTCTATATAGTCTAGCAAGTGCTGAGTAAAAGGGAAAAATAGTAACTCCAGGCTACGAAGTTTTAGTAGGCATGGGAGGCTATTACCTTTCTTTGCTGTTAGAGCACACTGTGGGGTCATGCCCATCTTACTGCTCTCAGACCTTTTTGTGCAAAGCTGCCTCCCAGGCAGTCAGACCCCAGACTGAGTCAGAGGGTACTGGGTCTTTGTACAGCAAATGTAATCTTGTTTTGAAATGAAATATTTGAGCCATTGGATTGGATTGCAGTTGTGAAGGACACAGAGAGGAACTAGACTCTATATTAGTGATAGTGATGGCATTGGAGAAATCAGGGATGTGTTCTGAGTTCTAGCAGGGACTGTTCTCTAGCTCTGGCTGATAATGGGATAAAAGCTATTTTACACTTTATGCTAACTTTATTTCATTCATTATTTTAACTTGGGAAGGTAAGTAAGATTAGTTGCTGCACTTACCCTGTAAATGCAGTTTATCTGCTACTTTTGGGAGTATAGCAGCTTCCTGATTGTTTCTCTGAGCATGTCACCAAGTTCCTCAAAATAGAATCATAGAGTAGTTTGGGTTGGAAGTGACCTCTAAAGGTCAGGTAGTCCAACCTCCCCTTCTTTTTTGACAATGGCCTATAGGTGACTTTGTTTCATCAATGTGTGCCATACTTTTAAATCTATTCCTTGTGTGGAAGACCATCCTTTTTATTAAAACAAGAATCATGAATAGTTAACTTATTCTAATGACTAGGGAGGTCTATTTCTTTACATTTGAAAATGTAGATTGTTGTTTTTTACATATAAACAGATTGCTAATGAGGAAGTCCATTCATTAAAGATTATGCTGTCTGCTATTGAAGTAATTTTTCTTCAGACCTAAATAATGCATGGAGTGTTGAAAAGCAAACAATCTAGAGCTGTGTTTTAACAGCTCCTGAAATCTATACCTGTCGGTGGTACAGAATGAAAAATACTCAGCTCTGGGCCAGTTTCAAATGTGGTTTTGATCCCTTGTGAACAGCAGAACACTGAGAGTGAGTTATGCTTTTCTAACGGCATAACGTGTTTTTTTTCCTCTTGTTTTTATGGCAGGTGGTAAACTTGGTCACTTTAATTCCATGATGTTCTGAGGTATAAAAGAACTGCTTTACATCATTAAAAAGGACCATTAAAAACACTGTCTCTTTTTTTGTTTATTTCCTTACTCTGGAGCTCTCAGCAATTTGGACTTGAGAGAGTGAAGGATAACATAGACATCTAAAGATCTAAAAAAACCTCCCCAATTTTTTTTTCTCTTTTTTTTTTTTAAGAAGACAGTGCAATGTGTGATCCTATGGTTTGAACTTCCCACTAAGCTGTGAATTACATTATATATATACTCTGCGTTACAGTGATGAGAGAAGAGTCCAAAAGCTTATTATACCCTTAAGAGTTCTATTTGTAAAGTGAGGAAGGACTTTAACTTTTTTTCCATTTTTGCTTTTGAAAAGTCATTTTTGTCCTGCAGCAGGGCATGGTTGCAGCTCCGGGAAGGGTTCTGCAGATTGGTGCTGGGCTGGTGTAGGCCATTCAGCTGGGGCTGTCTGCTTCATGACCCAGAACTTCATATATCGGTGATGTTCCATTCTATTTTGGTCCCTGGATGCTGCTGTTGTGTGAGGGGTTAGAAAATAAAGCCTGAGGGTAAGACTTGCATGCTGTTTCTTGTGCTGCCAAATACCAATTCTCTTGAGGTTTTCCTTTGCACTTTTTTGGTCTGTTTTCAACAAGTAGGTGAATCGGCAGGAGCTGAACAGGTGGCTATGCAGGAAGAGAAGGGGAGGATGAGGGCAGGGAGGGTAGGTTGGATGGTCACCTGGCACAGACAAGGTCACAAGGAAGTACGAGTCTCCAGTATTTACACAAAAAATGTTCGTGCCAGCAGTCAAATTCTATATGGATGTGTCTAGAGAAAGGTGTCATCCTGAATATTGGGCAGGGTCAGTGGCCTGAACTCCTGTACCCTGATCGCCTCCGGGAGAAAAACTTTTCTCCATTTGTCTCTGAGTGAAGACCTGAAGGCTTTTTTTTGTCTTGTACAGCAAACACTTGAGCATGTTCTCAGTGGGCAAGGCAAATAATCTTTCTGACTCCAGAGAAACTGAGCCTGAAACTCTGACAGCTGAGAAACAATACATGTGCTATACGCAGTTTTTGATTGTGTAAATCCAAATGTATAAAAAAAAAAAGCACGTGGTGTCCATTAATATATGGATGCAAGTAGATGCTTTTTGAGCAGTTACTGATGTTATGAAATGCTAAGGTTTTTTTTTTTTAATTTGATTCACGCTGATGAATCAAATCAGTGTTTTCTGCTTGTGTTTACAGTGGATCGTTCTGTGAATTTGCCGTATGGTAAGGTGGTTTTGTTTTTTTGGTTTTTTTTTTTTTTTTAGTTTTGATAGTTGCTGTGGTTCCTTTCTGTGCTTATGTTTCCATTGCATCTTTCTAAAAAAGTCAAGACTGTCCGGGCTTTGGCAAGGCTTTCTAGGTGCACCTCCAAGGCCGTTTTAATTGCCTTTGTGTCATGTTGCCAAAATGAATGTTCATATTTAATGGCAAAGATGGCACTTAATCTTATGTAATCTCATGTTCAGAAGACTCCATTTAGCAGACGTTCACTAAGATAATTGATTTTAATAATTTGAATGAAGAGTTGGTAATAAATTTATGCACACTTACACATTACTTGCCCTACTTTACATACATAATTTAGACATAGATAGAGGAAATCGTCAAAGGCATAGATCAGACAGGTTTTTATTCAATGGATCATTCTTTCCCAGTAAAATGCTTCTCTATAGAAGCAACGTAAATAAGAGCAGAGTGTGTTTCACTACATTTGTATGTAGTTTTATGTAGCGCATCATTTATATAATTGTGAATGTTATATTTATTATTTATGTATATCAGATTCAATTTTTATTCCTTTTAAGTCTCGTATAAATCCTGACCCTAAATGTAGATGTGTAGCCATATCCACCAGACCTAATTGTGACCCTTGCACTTAATCCCACAAACCAACAGAACTATTTCTTGAGATGGAAAGTGAATAATTTAAAATGAATGTGAAACATTCAGACTATGAAAGACAGGGGGTCAGATCTCCATGGATGTAAAGCAGAAACAGAAATATGGCTTTATATCAGCTGAAAATTGTGTGCAATATTAGTAGACGTAATAATACAACTTAGCATGTTTGTGCTGTCATCTGTAATGCAGGTAGTTTTTAAAAAGTAAGCAAAATGCGTGATACTTTACTTTGCAAGGTATCACAGACTAAATAGTGTAATTGTAATACAGCCAATCGAGGAAATCTTATTATTCTCATTGTTCAGCTTGTATCTTCTGTTGCAGCATATATTTGGAATTTGAAATACATACAGGCATGGATTATTGTGATCTTACAGAAATGTTCATTATCAAATCTAGTGTTCTCAGAGGTATACATTGAGTTTTAGCTCAGAAGACCTGAAAAATCCCATGAAATAATTTTTCCCAGTAACTGTTTAGGCCTCTTAGTATTTAAAGATTAAAATATAAAAAGAAGCAGATATTACGCTGAAAAATCTTCTCTGAGATACAGCTGTGACCCAAGCACTATGATGTGAAAAGGTCAGATATGCGGTGTACAATCCTATAATTGGTTTGGTGAGTTTTCTGCAGGCTTCTGAAAACCTGCCAGTTTGCTGTGATTTAGCTTCTGAGTCCTACCCTTTTTAGTATCATTCTTATTAAAAGGGGGAGTTGCTATTATTGCATGATGGCTTTATCTATTTGCATTTCGAACATTCTGTTCAAAGCAATGCCCTGACACAATTGCATAGTTGATGAGTCTTGGTAGTTGGGTTTTTTTTCCCCATTTACTATAAAAGTCTTGGGACTCTTAATACTTATCTTGGGACTAGGTGTTAAGGACTGGAAACAGATTATTTGCCTTCCCCAAATACACTAACTGTACTAAAATACCATAAGAAAGTCCTTGAAAGAGAAATAAAGTGATACATAGAGCAAAGCCAAAATGTTTTGAGGTGGGAGTTCTTATTTGCTGTACATTCGTATCTGATGAAAGTCGCAAGCGACGGCTGTTCAATGCAAGCACAGCCCCAGCAGCTCCGGGCTTGCTGCATTACCCTGGGTAACTGAACATCACAAGGTTACACAATGCCATGTTCTGTTAAGGCCTCTAGAGCTCAGCATTTTAAATATTTTCTCTGATGGGTTTACAGCAGAATGTACTTCATTAATACACGCAGAGTAGTTACAAAGCAGTTTGAATTTTAATTAGGCTGATATGTAGCTGCAAATCTGAAAACCTGAAAAACCAGACAGATTCATAAATCTGTGTGGTTCAAGCTAAGAACACATGAAAGTGCAAATGCTCGTTTTAAGCCCTTTAGACAAACATTATATAAAGTAGCAGTGTCAAATTGGCTATGCAGCCCTGCTCAATACTTGAAATCATGGTATTGTTGCTGTGTACTCAGTGTTTCTAAGCACCGGTGGGCTTAAAAATCTGGCTCAGCAGACTCCTGTGAAAAATCCTAGCCCAATGGGCTCTCAGAAATTAGGACAAAGAAATGCAGCCTATTAATGAGTAAATCTATGTGTTTCTTTGATGTAAGTAGTATTAATTATATATGAAATGAAACAAAAAAAAATCAAAGAATCTTTTCTTTGTTGTTTCTTAAGACTTTTTGAAACTTTTATCTTTTGGGTGGTGATTTTCAAGATTCTGCACTTTTCCTTCTGGTTAATTCCCTGTGAAAAATGAGGAAGAAGATTTGCACTTTTTTAACAACAGAGGGAATGCTGTAACTTGCTATCATAACAAGGGTATTTGCAACATTAAATTGAGGGTGTTAGTTTATAAATAGTCTGGATTGGAAGGGGGGAAATTAGGCAAGTGAAAAAAGTTTGGAGGTAGAAGATGTATGTTTTGTGTCCCTGTGCTTACAACCCAAAAGCAAGTTGTTTTTAATAACTTTCCTAATGCTGGCAGGGGGGTTGCCATATACAAATACAAACATAACTTTTTCTGATCTCACNAAAATTAGGCAAGTGAAAATAGTTTGGAGGTAGAAGATGTATGTTTTTGTCCCTGTGCTTAAAACCCAAAAGCAAGTTGTTTTTAATAACTTTCCTTATGCTGGCAGGAGGGTTGCCATATACAAATACAAACATAACTTTTTCTGATCTCACAAGCAAAAGAACAGTTGCTTTGCTTTGCATTAAAAAACAGAGGCCAGATGGTAAAGAAAGTGATTGTGTTCTTAAAGAGTATGCATAAACGCAGAAGATCAGAGTTCAGGCTGCATTTTCTGGGTGTTCTGTTATTTGTCTGTAATTGCTGAAAGTTTGCTGTTTATTTGAAAACCTGTAGATATGTGTGATGGAGCTGCAGTTGATATATGAACCACGAACCACAATGACACCTCCAGTCTGTTTTTTCTTACCGAAACAATGTGCCTGTAACAGTGGGAGGATGGAAATAATACTGTGGTTTCCTGCAGTATGACTAGTAGCTTCAGATGTCCTTCCTCTCCGTCTTTTTTGGCTTGGCCTTTTCAAATACTGTTTGTAAGCCAAAAGGAGTTTTATGGTTCTCTGTGCCTCGGTGCGAGGATCTTGTAAAGCAGTGAGTGTGTGCAGACTACTTTTGTGCTGCCTTCAGTCTACTAGTTGGGGAGTTCTGTGAGCTGGAAGGGGTTGAAGATAGTGTTCTGCTTAATTGAGTGTGAGACAGTTTTTCTTGTCTTACAGAAAGCGATATTCTTGTAAATATAGTGAGTCCCTGTGAATAGTACTAATCAATGGTTTTGAGCTTTAACTCCTTAGAAGCGCTCTCATCCCTCCTTACTGGATATAAAGCATGTATTTAGGAGTGGGAAGCTTGTTCCATCTTCCAGGTATTTGCACTCTTTTCTTGACATATTTACAAAGATATCATCCACAAAAAAGGTTGCCTTTCCTTGAGAACTGACTTTTTACATGCCTTAAAAAAGCATAGGCAACTAATGTCACTGGACTGGTTTCAAAAGACTGATATAGCCTTTCCTTAACAATCCTGTAAGCTCTGCCTCTATCCCACATCTAAATGTCTTTTAATGGTAACAGGGAGTTAGGAATTTCAGGTTTTCTTGGTGTTTCTCCGAGTATTGACCAGTTCTAGTTGCACAGTACAATGTTTACAGCTGGTGATAAGGCAATTATTGAGGGAAAAATCAGTAACAGCCATTGTTCAAGTGGCACAGCACAGGACTTGAATGAGAAGGTTGGACAGAGGTCCTAGAAAGCAAACAAATATACTGCTCAGTGCAATATGAATTATGAATGGACTTGCCAAGAAATCATTTGAGTGCCCAGTGTTCAATAAATTGGAAAGTCCAGTAATACAGAATTTTTCTCCAGTGTATATAAATTCAGTAAGTATTAGGTGATACAGAAAGGTCCACAGAAATGAAGTACAATTACAATGAGGTCTTATTTGAAATAAGAAACATGCCTAGTGTGTTTAGCTGTTGTAAGAATACAGCTCAATATGCTTTGAGTGCTGTGTTTGATGTGTGATTTGGTCAGTAGTACACTGACAATTAATTTGACCTCTTTGGGCTGATACAGTTGCAAGTATGTGTACAGGTTAATGGCTGTATAAGTCTCACTTTATAAACTCAAAATGGCAAAAGAATTCTTTCGCATTGTGTAAGTTTCCAGCTCATTTATCATGGAGGTTAGCTATATCTACAGTTTCTGTTAAAGCTCCTATTTTTGGACATAACTGTCCACATAATTCTTATTAGAATTGTTTTGTTTCTTTAGAAAAGTTGGGTTCCTTAGGAGAATAATGAAGAAGAGTTCTGGTTATTTTGGAAAATTTGCAAGAATGTGGATTTTTTTTTATTTTATTTTTTTTTAGACAATAAAGCAATACCAAACAAAGGCATTTGAAAGGTTAAGTTAAATCCCCAGCATAGACATGCAGTTTAGTAGAGAAGTGGCACATCTTTGCTTGGTAATGTGAAAGTTGAGATATTGGTAAAATAAAATTAAAAGCATCTAGAAAATAGTATGTGGTTGTGCATAATAGATACCTGCAAAAGTCTTGATACTGTAGTTAACGTCAAATGTTAAAATGTGGAATTTTGAAACAGAATAAGTTGAATAAGGTCAAGGAGGAAACTCCAGGTTGGTGGATGATCTAAATGAATGTGATAGTTGCACATAGGGGTGATATCTGTAAAATTTGTGTTATACTCCCTCCTTGAATGTGTATTCAAAAGTAGCAGGAAAAGAGTAGAAGTCCACATAGTTTGCCAGCTCCTTGAGACTGTCTTTATCATCTCTGAATTTTTAAGCCTCTTGCTTTATTACCTCTTGCATAATTCACTTCTGAGGCAGGTGGGTTGTTTGCTGGGAAATGCATGTGGGTATTTCTGTCCAGACAGTACTTTGTTGCAGCTTTTTGTGCTGGTATGTTACTGAATGATAAGCAGAGTGTCCTTTAAAGCAGCAGTTGTTTGCTTAATGGCTTAGTAACAATATTTTGGCACCTTAAACCAAAACCAGACAAAATTTAAATCTGTAAGAAGCTGCACAAATAATCACTAATTAGTCTTCCAAGCTTTTTGATTTTGTAGTTAATAAAGTGCGTAGTAAAATAAGTTCTTTTTTTCCACATTGTGCAGTGTATGTTCAAATGCAGTGCCATGCAAATTCAAACAGGGGCTTTACATGTTTACACATTTACAGATAAACCACAAGTATACACAGTGAGATATTTTTAAATAGATATTTATGTTTGAAAGTATTATTACACTTTTTATGAGTAGAGAAACTCTGAGAGTATATGTCCCTAAATCCATGAAGAATTTCCTGGCAGACAGTCCTTAGTCTTAGGACTCCTTGAGGCTTTCTGTCCCTGACCCAAATATCTGCTGGAGTTTCTCTGACTACAAGTATTTCATGATTAAAGATGTATTTTTTTTTGAGTGAACAACTTTCAATATGGCATTTTAATTGCTTTGCTTTATATTAGAGGTGAATGTGTATACCTTTCAAGAGAAATGTATGATTTTTGATACAATTATTATTTTAGAGCAAGTAAATCAGATCAAAGCAGTCTGTAATGCAAAATAATCTGGGGAACATTACACACAGCCTGAATCAGAATGGAAATATTACTTTTAAAAGACATACAGCAAGAGGGAGAAAATGAATTAAAGAACTGAGGTGTGGTACACTATTCATCTTCATAAACTGGTTTTATAACGTATTAATTTTTTGCCTGGCAGTAGGGGATGGCACACCTAAATTTGAATGAAGCACATCTAGCTTCTGTAATGCTCATGGGACAGATGGAAAATTCTGTGGGTGGTTGCATTTCATGTGTTTTGAATAATTTTTTAATTGAATTAAGCACACGAATCAGTATTGACTGAAAACAGAAGGTATGCATTATTCATTTTAGTTACAAAAACTGATTTGTTTACATATGTGTAAAGAAAATATTGACTGTTAATATGCAATTTACTACTGTCAGTACCTAGGTGCATTGTTACATCTTGCCACAAAGGATTTTGATGGCCCCGTATGCTCTGCTACTTTGAAACTGTGTTGCCCAGGAGAGAGCTGATGATGCATCTCCTTTCCTTCGTGTAAGGACAAGTCAGAGGTGACTCAGAGCATGAATTCCCAGTCCCCTCTTCCAGCAATATTTGATAGGCACCAATTTTCCTAGTCACACAGGTTGACTATTGATTTCAGCAACATAAAATGGAAAGCGTAGTAGTTGAAAACTTACAATAAAATCCTTTGAAGTAAAAAATTTGGTGTCCATTATTATGTTTTATAGTTGATAGCTTATGAGATAAATAAGCAGGTTTTGCATCTCATAGATATATTGTTTCATGTTTACTGCAAAGGGAAAGAATTGCTCATTAGAGTTGGTGTAGCACATTCTGGAAGGGTTAGTATTTATATTTATTTGGATTTCATCCACTGTGAAGACTTCAGCTATGGATTAAATTTAACAGTAAGAGAATCTCTTCAAATGATGTTCTATTGGTTATTACGCAGAGGTTCGGATTTCTACTGAGACAGGTCAGGTATTACAGACACAAAAGATGTGCACATTTGCCCTACCTGTTTGATCCTGAAAGATTATAGGATTCCTACTTTGAAATATGATTATTGTAATGTGTATGGTTTATAATAAATCTGGTCAGAGATTAGGAAGATTTTCCTGTTGGGTGTCTGCTGTGCTTTCTAGAAAGGGGCAAAATAGTATTTTATACAGATTGTCTCTCTGATGCTGCAAGAATCAAAGGGTAGCTGCTTCCGTCCAGATTCTAAAGCAATAGTACCCTCCCAACTGATAATATCCTAGATTTTTCCATTACTTATTGCAGTAGCTACAAATACAACATCATTTCTACAAATAAAAGGGAACTGTAAAGTTTTGAATAATACACATAATATTAGCATAATAAGGTAGAATTTGCAGGATCAGCATGTAGTTAAACAAAAAATGTTTTGTTAATTTGGATGTGTGCCTAGAACCTCTATAGTGCTGTTGATCCTATGAGATTTTTTTTATTTTTTTAATTAGCATGGAATTTTCCTAATCACCTTAAAAATTAGCACATTTACACTGCATTAGGGCAATATACTGTTAGCTAATGTTCATCTAAGCTTCTGGATACAAAAGCGTATGTTGTAATGGCTGTTGAGTTGATTTGACCTGGTTTATCCACACAGGCTGAAAGGTAGTTGCATGGCTCCTTACCCAATATCGCTTTGATCTGTTGCTAAGAGTTTTACATTTTCAGAGAACAGATAAAAAAGCAAAACAGCTCTCAGTAATGTAGATACATTGGACTTACGTAAAGTTAGAAAGGAGACCAGAGGGAGAGATGGAGGATAAGAGGAAAAAAACCTCTTTACTTGTCCTTTTTAGAGATGGAACATATGAGGCCCCAAATCCATAAAGAAAGTAAACATCATACTGGGAATTACAACTTCCAAGCAGTTAAGACAGTCTGTTCTGTTAATAATGGCCTCATGACCTTTGACAGCTCTCAGGATCACAGTTGTTTCCAAAGAGTGAAAACTGAAAAATTGTAACATAGAACTTTGACCTTGTTTGCAAGCATAAAAGAAAAGAGTATAATTGTACTGATGTAACAACAGCCTAAGTAGAATTAGATTTCTTGTGGATTTTTAAAGGAGATTGTGACAGAGGAAAAACCCAAGAAGCACTTTCCTTCTGAATGTTGTTACTCCTTCAGTTTGTACAGCCTAAGTTTCAGGTAATGCATTTCTCTTTGCCAATGAGCTGTTCCACTGTGACCAGCAGATGACATCCACTATCTGGAAATAAGAGGAGGAAAGGATTTTGGTCTTCGCTGTTGTGCTAACTCTTATGGGTATAAAAACTAGTAACTCCTCCTGATAAGAAATAGACTGCTGTTGATGAGTGTTTATCTTTGATATATTAACAGAAAGCATGCTCAGTGTATCAAGTTTTTTTCGCTACCAGGTTTGTCAAATCTAACACTTCATTTATGAGAGAATTCTGTACTCAGAAATATGGATAAAATAGGGAAACGTTGTATATGTAACCACAAGAAGACAATCTTTCTAAAAAATTAAAACAATCAGTTGTTTAGCTCAGATTAACAAGATATGTTAAAATACAGGTGATCAGCATGTAGTGGCATAGGCAACCAAAATGATTCAAAAGAACCACTGAGGACTTGGAGCTGTCTTGTGTTCTAGGCTTTGAAAATGAATTGATTGCAGTGCGGGTCTGACCTCAGTTCCACCACTAGCTGTTTTTCACTGTGTTGGTCTCCTTTTCCCTTGTTTTATTTTTTATTCCGGACCCTACTCTGGTTTCATCCTCCTGGTATTTCTGTGAGTTTTCCAGTTTTGTCCCCTGAAACGGCTGTCCTGCTCTTTAGAGCTTTCGATTTTTTTTTCACTATGTGAAAAATGACATTCTTCAGGATGTAGAACTTGACTGGATTTTCAGTTTTCCTGAGAAAAGTGAAAAGCATACTTGTGACAAAAGGCCACTCCCTTGTCAAACCATGCTTCCCAAAACATGAGGACATTACAGTTTTTAGATACAGTAACATAAAAAAGTTTTGAATGTTGAAAACTTCTGCTTTTGATGGAAATAACTGGTTTGGATGGAATATCCTATAAATGCTCAGTCTTTTGCAGATGACTTGTACAGACAGTGATGGTTTTAGACTGAAATAGTCATAAGCAACTGAAAGCAAGTTTTTGTAGGAGGTGGCCAGGCAACCTTCACGGTCTGCTAATGATAAACATGCAGGAGCTTGACACTGTTATTGAAAGGTCTTCTCTTCTAGAACTGAAACTGTAAGACTCATAATTCATTCTCTGTCTCTTCTGTTTTGGGATTTGGTGAATATGATTCATCCTATTTTGCTGACGGGACTTGTCGTCACAGCTGTGTATTTCTGTACTGGGTCCATCTTTTTGATGACAAGCTTGAAAACATGGAAAGCTACGCCTTCTATGTAGAGCCCTAGAAATGGATGTTTTTCCTTGGTAATATTGAGTGTGTTTCATCACTGTCACCAGACAGAATCTCATTTAAGCAGAAAGGACTGCCAAAAAGACTGAGAGGTATAAATTTAAATGTAACTTGAAAAGAGATGATGGGTTCAGTTTCTTCCAGGCTACTCCCACAAATAGGGGTACAGATGTTTTGCTTAAATTCTGTACTAAAATTAATTTTTTTGAATCCTCCTACTTGGATTCTCAAAGTTAGGCATCTAATGAATATGCTACTTTTTAAAAAGTTATGAACACCCACATCTCTTTTTTTTTTGACAATGTTACAAACTGTGGATGCTTTGTAAATCAGGCTGCTTAATTGAGTGGGTTTTTAGGCATTGATGTGTGAATATTTAGTATACAGTTACAGATGAAATATCTGCAAGTCCATTTCATTGGTAATTTGGTTAGAAGAGAAATAAAAATATCCATCAGCCTAGAAAAACAACTAGGAAGCTTGCAAATAACTAGGAAGAGAAATAAAGCTGAAGTAAAGCTGCTTATTCTTAGAGACAGAATTGTGTTTGCTGACGTGATTTATTATTCTTCAGTCTTGTACTAATATTTATGAGAGGCAGAAGTTCAGTTTACATTCACAGGATTATATGCATGTTATTATATGAGCAGGTCATATGTTATTGTGGCTTGTTGGCACTGTGTGATCAATCATCAGAGTAACGAGAGTGGGACTGAGTTTTGCATCTCGGCCTGTTGCTTTCATTGTCATCACACTGGAGTATGATATGCTTGTAAATAATAATTCACTAAAAACTGAAATAGTGCATAATGAATACATCCAGTATCCATGATTCAGTTGTGGGTTGGACTAGCGTTAGAGATATTTTTAAATAGCATTTCAAAAGCTTTGCTCAAAACACCTTTTTAATAAAGGGTATGATTATCTAATTTGCAAATCTGCCTCCCACAGAGTAAAGCATAATTTACTGTGCAAATATTACTACAGAAAATTAGTGTACACAATAAATATAGTTTAAAATGGCAGGAAGAATAAACGATTCTCAAAACTTCTAAATAATCCAGCAATTACTCCAGTAATACATATGCTTTAAAAATTGCACATGAGAGTGACATTATTTTAATCTGTCTAATTTTCCTGACTGTGGGTACTATTACAAATAATGATGAAGGATCTATAGAAAAAGTTAAGAGGAATTTATTATTTTTCTCCTAGCAGTGCTGAATCTTCTTTTGAAATTTAATATACAATTTCTAGTTCATTTCTGTTATAACCTATTTTTTTAACAAGCTAGTTGCATATTAGGTTGTAATTTATGATGGATAAGATTGTCTAGACAAATAATTGACAAGAAGACAAATGTAAACAAGAACTAGCAGAGAAAATGTTTTAAGCTCTGAGGAGTACTGGAGTTGGTACTTTTTACTTTTCAAGTCACCAGGTATATTTTATGTTAAAAATTGTTAAAATAGAATTGATTTTGCATATATGTCAAAAATACATAGAAAATAAATTCTTTGGAATACTGCCATTGTGTATCAGAATGTTCCACTGATCTTTTGGATTAAAGATAAGTGATACAGATTCCTTGGACTATCTGTGGACCTCATTATGTATTCTGTCACAAAACAAAAAAAAACCATTTAGAATATGAACTATTTTTCTATGCTTTCATTAAGAAAGTTACTGCAGCAAAGATGAATACAATAAAAATTGGTGGAAATGAAGGTTCAGGATTACCAACATGGTTATTTATGTCTCTTGAGACATCTGCTTTCAAGCACTGATCATTTTTTTGGGCATATAAATTGCGTTCTGCTCTCAAATTAAGAACTTATTATCATTGAGCCACTGAAAATTTCCAGCTAGTTACAGGTTGTTTTGGTATTTATTAAAAGTGCATTGGTGGGTGGTTGTTAGACATGTAGCAAAATATTTTCTTTAAATTCTTTATTATTTAATAGTGTATTCATGGTCTAGCAAAGCGGGCACTAAAATACCTGCCCACACGTTTGACCTGTCCTCAAAATGCCTGTTGTTGCAAACTGATTGCTACAGATTCTCATTGCAGTTCCTAGAATATGTGCTCACTTTTTGGACTGGGCACTAAAAACTATTATGTCATTTCATAGAATATAGAATTATTTAGGCTGGGAAAGACCTTTAAGATCACTCAGTCCAACCATAAACACTGCCAAGTCCACCACCAAACCATGTCCCTAAGCACCACATCTACACGCCTCTTAAATACCTCCAGGGTATTTCAGATATCGTCATTTGTATGAAGATATGTTTCGATAGGGAGTGTTAAGCTGCCATATAACCCAGAATAACTTTATTTTTCATATTCCTTCTTTCTGTGTGTGAGGTAATATGAGAGATAAGGTAGCTAATCAGAAGACTGACGAAGACTGGTTTTGTTCCTCATTTTTACTTTATGCTTTGAAGTGATGGAAAATGCACTGTGAATAAATTTTAGTACACTTAAATGAAGGTTTAAAATTACCTGGAATTACTACTTTATTGGAAGGGGCTATTCAGAATGGGAACCTTCAGTCTGTGTCTGTGTGCCAGCCTGAAGCCTTGTCTTCTAAATCCAAAGCTCTAAAGGCATCAGCATTAAAATGGACTGTATAGGGGTGAGCAGAGCTGTAACTGTATGACCTAAATATGTTGGCAGTTCTGCATCTGTCCCATGCCATGTCCGTGCCATGATTGTTGTATGCTGTATGCGGCCATGCCTGTTGGATCTTCAGCAGAGCAGATCTGGGTGAGAAACTGCCAGAGAGGAAGAGTTTGATTCACATGCTCACCACAAGCATCAGTAGATGCATCTTCCTTCAGCTCTTAGGGGAAACACATTGCTCTCTGACGGCCACCGAGCGTCTGGATGTTCATGCCACAGAGATGAGGCGGATAATGTGCTCTTCTCTTTGTCTTGAGAAAAAGAAACTGATTCTAACATTTTGCTAGGCTGTAAGAAGGTGCCTCTTTCACTTAATTAAAGCAAGACGATCTCATACAGTTCTCCTTTATTACTCTGGCTGCTCAAAGTGTGTCTTACTCACCTGCTATGAGAATAGCTGAAAAATCTTCATTCCTCAGTTTTAATGAGGAGGGAAGAAAAATGCTCATGGCTGTACTGAATGTAAAGGAGAATGGAATTGATAAAGGAGGAGTGTCCTAGTTGTGTTGGCTGTGGGAAATGATGCAGGATTTTCCATATTTTGGCGTGTATAACCTGTAGGGTATGTTTAGTAGTAAAAAATGTTGATAGGTCACAAAATTGTATGAGAGACATATTCTGCCAGCAAAAAACTTGATTTAAGTAACAGTAATAACAGTAGGAACATTGTTATAGAATCATAGAATTGTTCAAGTTGGAAGGGACCTTTAAAAGTCATCCAGTCCAACCCCCCTGCAATGAGCGGGTATGGAGACTTGGTTTGCTTATATATGTTTGTTTAGAACCAAACAGATACAGCAAACATAGCCTTGGCTTATTTCTGAGCACAGTGTAAGGAACAATTTTTTCACTTTTGTTCAGAGTCATTCGTCAGTCAGTCTTCACTGGGGGGAACTGAAGGTGAGCTGGTCTGTCAGGCAATTTATTTCTGTGAGGCTTTCTAGAATGGAAAATTGTACTGGTGTTTATGGAGCAGCAACACCAGCTTGCAACACACAATCTTCAAGTGTTCTCTTTCACCCTTTGTAAAATAAGGACTTACGATAGTACTTACATTACAAGGATGTTTTGAAGAGAATCTAATTAGTTGTCTGTTGGCCTAATGCTAGCATGAAAAGGACTGTTGTAGTGTCTGAGTAACTACAAAAGAAAAATGGTAACGAGAACACTGACAAGTAAGTAGAGGCCTGATTTGAAAAGAGTTGGCTTAAAAATATTTCATGCCTAAGTATCATTGCATAAATAAATCAAAATCTGATGCAAAAGAGGGTGCTATTTGATGCTCTTTGATCTGGCTAAAACTTTAATTTAAAATACTTTACATTAATTTTATTGAAACATAAATAGTGTGGAAGGTAATGAAAGATCTATTAGTTAATAAACAGACTTGAATTACTGTGAAGTTAGGAGTGATGAACAGCAATTTAATAATCTATTAAGTGTGAAGCATTCTGAGTAAACTAACTTTTGAAGAGGGAATAAAATGGTTTTGCAACTACCTTTTACAATTAAGTGTACTGTACACAGTTTGAATAAATGTGCAGTTTCACTGCTTTAGCAGTAAAAGTATTCATGGTGCAAAAAAAGATTTCCAATAGTCAGTAAAGTATTCCTAGACTAGAATATGCAACTAACATGAAAAGGAAAAGGGAAGGAACATGAAAGAAGTTCTGGAGGCAAGAAATGGTGTGTAGGAGTTGCGTATTCTATTAACAGAAGAAAAGATCCCCACATAAAGTCTAATTTTACTTTGTTACTTTAACTTAGACATCGCTATTACAAACCTGTTTGAATTTTATTACCAATTTTTATGGTAGTCTGGAAAATTTGCTTTTCGATAACTCAATTTTTTTTCAGTCATGACAAGTTTTATAAGACTCTCTAGTTTTATCCCGCTTAGAACTGAATATGACGAAGCATACCGCCCTGCAAGGCTGAGAAGCTACTGGCTTGGCCTCGCCACTCAGTGCCTTGTGTTTCTGCTACAGAAAATTCATCTTGACCTGAAGACCATCATGAAGATGAGAACTGGCTACTACCAGTAGCCTAAAGACTGAATTTTGTTCTCCCCACAATCTGATCATCAGATATTTCTAAGACATACATTCCGTATGCTGATTTCCAAGTGGAGATTTTACCGCTCTGCGTGGCTTGCTTTGATAGTGTTTTCTACTCAGAGGGTGAATTTTTCTCCCTGATATCTAATTGTAATTTTTCTTTGGTACTACTTGTTTTGCGGCTCCTATTCCTTTCAAGGAGTACCTCCAAGAAGAGTCTGGCTCTGTTTTCCCTGTAATCACCACTAGATTGGTAAAGAGAACCGTAAGATCCCCCTCTCCTCTCTCTCCTCCATCCAGGCTGATCGAGCTCAGCTCCCCCAGCCACACAGGGGGAGTGCGCCAGCCCTGACAGTCATGGTGATCCTCTGTTGAACTTGATGCAGTGTATTGGTTTCTGTCTTTTCTTGAGAGGCCCCGAAGGGGACCCAGTCCCCGAGGTGTCAGCTTGCACATGCTGAGCAACAGAGGGGAAGAATTGCTTCCCTTCGCTTGCTGGCTAAGCCTGAACTGTTGCAGCCCAGTACGTGGCTGGCTTTCATAGCCTCAGGGGTATAGTAGATCTTTCAGATTCATGGAAAGTGAGGGAAAATAGATGCATTGGAAAGTGCTATTCAGCAAAACTGTTGCTAATGGGATCTCATGTTTTTCTTTCACGTAGAATGTTCCACCTGATTTGTCCATCTGCACCTTTGTGCTGGAGCAGTCTCTGTCAGTACGGGCCCTCCAGGAAATGCTGGCTAACACAGAAGAAAAGGCAGAAGGGGTAAGTTGTTGTACAGGTGTTTTTTCATCTTGCAAAATACAACTTCCCCCCCCGCCCCCGTACCACAGATTTCATGACTAGCACAAGCTTATAGCATCATGAATTCCTTATGTTGAATTTTCTTCCTTTGCCACAGGAATGGTCTGATTTTTGAGGAATTCTAAACACTTGCAGCTTTTACTCAAGCTTGCAAGAGTTGTAAATTCCCAACAATTTCAATGTGCAGCACGTCAGCATAGAGCTACAAGAATGTTTAATTTGAGATGTCATAATGTGAAATATAAAGCTTGATCACTTCTTCAGAACAGCTAAGCTTTCTGAGGATTTCTGACTATCAAATGAGACTGTCGAGTAGTCTTAAAATTACCTGGATGTGTGCTGTTTTTCTTTGGAAATAATGAAATTTTTCTGTGTGGCCTGAGCTAAAATGTCCTATAACTCACTGGAAATAGAATGTTATTGAGTCTCAGTGGACAAGGAATATGGAAACTAACACATTTTTGCAGTCTGGAAGATTAAGGATATAGGAATAATGTTAATTGTTCAACTAGCTAATAGGTATTTACAAATAAATCATAGTAGTGTAATTTATGTTCTCTTATGTTATGATGTAGTTGAGCGTTCCGTATACACCCTGTAGGGTTAATTTGAATGCCATGCTCCAGCTCAAATCCTGAAAACTGTAAGTGAGGAAGGGTGGCTGTATGCTCAGGAGCTATACAGGTAAAAGAGAAGTAGGGGTTAACCATAAGTCTGTCAGTCAAGAAAGCTGGCAGGAGAAAAGCATGCCTCTGATATTTATGGGAATGCCTTGAGAAAGCAAACTTTAAATTAACATATAGTAGTCAGTCCCATAAAATGCCAGGCACTGAGACTGAAAGTGGTGTTTGAGAAATGAAGTCCAGGAGCAGTCCCATAGATGATCCAAAGTGTGTGCTGTCAGTGAGAACTTGTTCCAAGGACTAACTCCAACAGCAAGAGAGTGAAAAGCACATCTGAGAGAAGAGGTGGTACCAGAGCAAGCAGATCCATGCTTCTAAACAGGGACTATGCTTCCTTTAATTTGTAAATACTGAAACCAAGAGCAAGCAAATCCACAGGAAAAAAAATAAATCAAAAGAACAGGCACATACAGGCATAATGTCAAAAATCAAAGTCCAAACCCAAGGATGTCCAAACCCGTCTGGATGCAGTCCTGAGTAATGTGCTCTCGGCAATCCTGCTTTAGCAGGGGAGTTGGACTAGATGATCTCTAGAGCTCCCTTCCAACTCTGAAAACTCCGTGATTCCATGTGCGGTGACAGCTGTGAATGGCCATTTGTGTGAAGTAGAGCAACAGTTTTCTTGCTGTTTATTCCCACCAGATGCAGGCAGGAGCAGAAACTAAAGAGACTGTAGGGGAGTACGTGTTAAAGTAGTGCTATAGAGCAGAACAGAGTGAATGAAAAAAAACATTCAGTTTTCAAATACAAAGTATTGAAACTTTTCTTTTAGAAATCATAGCATTAATTGGTGAATTTTCTGTTGGGCTGTCTTTAGCAGAGTCTTGGGGCCAACTGTTAAGTCAGTATTGACTCCTAATACAGAGATCACATCCAGAGAACACGAGATAAAGAACCAAGTTCTCTGCAGAATGGTTAGAAAATGTGAGCTCGAGGATTCTGCTGGGAAGAGGGCAGGCTAAAGAGAGCTTTGTAGAGGTCTCAGGTGAAACATTTGCACTAGTTCTGGACTATTTTCTGCACTAGATATGAGCAGAAAGACTTTTGTAGGGCACAGTGACTGATGGGACCTACATACTCCAAGCTGGAAGAACCATGTTTGATGGTAATCTGGTATTTTCTGGAAACAATTATTGATGTTTTCTGTGCATAACCCTGAAGGTTGTGGTTGTGGGCATTCATATCCATGCCTAAAGAAAAGTGATGTCAGTTGTACTGATATACAGTGCTCTGTACTTACGGATCTTCTGAGGTGCGCACAAGAAATTTAAAGAAGAGTGTGGTCACTATGTGACATTGTCAGTGTCATTATTTTTCTTTCTAGTAAGTCTCCAGAAGCCAAGGTTAATGATAATACTAAAATGACTGAATATGTACTTGCTGACATTTGGTTTCTGTATGTAGTTTCTATGAAAAAATATATAAAGTTTTCCTTTGCGTTTATAGGTATTTATCATAGGGTAGGTACTTGTGTAGGCAGCTTCATATTTGTTTAAAGTAACTGTTAGAACATGTGTGTTTTGCATTTGATGACTGATGCGGTTACTTCAAGTTTTATGAGAAGAGGTAATTTTGCGCATACGTCTGAAGCACTATATCTTCCTGAGGCAGCATCAATTTTTTATTTAGAATAACAGAGCTTTCCTTCATTTAGGAAAAGAAAGTATAGCAATTTCTGGAGAGATTGTTACTATAAACTGTATTCAATATGACCTCAGTTTTTTAATGGAAAGAATCCTGCAAAGGGAGGGCTTTTCAGTCCTCAATTACTTTTCATTACATTAGAAATCATTAAGGCTGCTGTGTTTAAAAGTGGTCTCTTTGTGCTTCTTTGCTTTTGTGGTGTGTAATCTCTTAAATGCTGGGTTTATATAATAGTTCTTATTATATAACGGGTAAGAGCAGTAATGAAATGGTTGAGTAATGTGAACAAAATCTCATGCTGACTTGAGTCAGAACAATAAACAGCTTTCCTTGTGCTTAAGAAAGAATAACTATGTGCATTAATTGGATTTAATTTTAATTCTCAATTAGTATGTATTTAATATGCAAGATTACCTCTGCAATAAATACCTACCTTTTTAGTGCAAGAATTCCAAAATAAGAATTTCCATACTTGATGAGATTAGCGATCCATCTATCTGAGTATACCTACTTCTCTCTCCTGAATCAGCTAAATGCTAGTATCAAAGGCAACAGTGGAAAATGAGTGAAATTTCATAAGAAAGAATGCGTGTAGTGATCTGTTTCTTCTAGCCCTAGGCACTGAGTGGTTACTTTGTGCTCTGAGGTTTTGTAATTTCCTCTTAAAATACTATGCTTAGCTCTGGCAGTTTATTAAAACATTGAAATTCGTAACTTGATTATATGCTTTTGGTTTAAAAAATAAAACCGCAACCTGTTTTGCTTGCTTAGGCAGCATTATTTACACTTTTCATTTTAAACAGGTAAATTTTTGATTTTGCTGGGGACTTGAGTGCTGTACGCATGTACTGTTTTTATTGTTAGTTCACCCATGGAAACAAACCATCCTGTGGAAAGGGAATAGAAAGTAATCATATAAATGAAGGCTATCATTACATGTGTACTCAGAGTCTGGGCTCTGGTCTATTAGGCAAGCAGAATTATAGCTGCTCTGTCCTAGAAGGCTATACAGCCTAGGTATGCTTTTCTAATTATTTTTACTTGTTTTTTGAGTCCAACTTTTTATTATTAGAAGAGCAAATGAAATGTGAAAATGGAAATCATTAGGTTTTTGTAAAGCAGTGAAGACCAGAAAAAGCCTTCCGGTCATCTATTCTCAGCCTGGCTGATAAATTTTTCTAGTGAGCCCAGTGCCTTGTTTTTCACTAAAGCTTATGAGACTGAATGATAGCGAGAAAGCAAATCCACAGCTTTCTGGTATAATTTAGGAACAATCACCACAAGGTTGTAAGTGTGTTTTGTTTCTGATTGATTGTTTTTACTCTGATTATTGGTTGTGTCTTTTGCTCAGAAGAGGTGCTTCAGGTACATGGAAAGGAAGTTGTCAGGTTTCGGGTGTGAGGAAGGGATTTAGAATTCTGTGCCTTCTTTCAGTTTTGAATTTTAAATATATTTTATAAAAAAGTTAGACAACAGACCTGTACATGATGTGGTATTACCAGTCTCGACTTTCATGAAAAGGAAAATGTCCTACTCAAGACTATTGTGCCTGTATATCCAGGGATTGCCTTAATTCTTATTTTCAGTATGTCATGTTGTCTTGATACTGATGATTCGTAAAAGATCTTACAATGACCGGTACCTTTAGATCCAGCATGCAGATTTCAGCCATGGTACACAGCAGGCAAAGTAAGTGATGATGCTGGTTATTACCAGTTTCTTGGCCAAAATCAGGGCCAGCATCCTCAGGGCCAGCGTGCCAGGCCAGCTCAAGATTATTCTTGAGCAAGCTTACCTACTTTAAGTCTCTATTGATGACATACATGTGAACATGCCAGATTCTACAAAATTCTCCACCAAGTTGCTTTTCTATTTTGTGACAGTTCTAGAGCTGCCCAAAAGAAAAGGTGTCTAGGCATATTTGACACGGAAGAACTTCAGGTATTTTCTTAGCCTCAGTAGCCTCAGCAAATGATTTAGACTTTTGTCTGAAAGTTTTTTTTTAAATCCTCCTGAAGCAAACACACTGCATAAAAAGTAGCAATTAAAATAAAAATTTGCCAAGAGGGTGCACAAATTAAAATGAAGTGTAAGGTAACCTACATAAAGGCTATTGCTATTAACTCTTATTTGAAATATATTTCAAAGGTTTTTTTTATCTGCTTCAATATAAATGATTTTTTTCTAAAGAATTTGAGGATACAAAACACTGCTAGTATCTGTATTTAGATAACAAGTGGCTAGTTCGAACTTTCATTCTAATGCATTTATTACTTCAAAGATATCAAAAAAGTTTTTGGTACAGTGCAACTATGTACAGGAAATTAAATTAGGTTGGCATTTAAAGGACATTTTACTGTAAGCGAACAAGCACAAAGTCACGTATCTTTTATACTGTCTAGAACAAAACCCTGCTTTTCTTTTGAAACCTATAAGAGCTTGTGATTCCTTGAGTTACACTTGCTTTGCTTGGGTTTCTGAAAAATATCCAGCAGTCTCATGATATAAATAACATACTACCCTTTTGCCTTGTGATGTCTTTTTATATTCCTCCATGATAATTATTATAAATGAGGCCATTGAAATTTGAGCACTCCAGGTTGTATGTTACACGCCACACCCTGGTGAATAGACAAGATAGCTATGTGTCTATCTATCTGTCTATCTAACACACCTAAATACATGTGATACGTGACTTGCTTTCACCTGCCAGTATGGTGTGCACCTTCGTGTGGATGAGAGATGTTAGATCCCATGTAGAGGTTTGTTGTTAATTGCACCTTCTCATTGGAGTGATTGAGAACAGCTTTAATTACTTCTGTCAGCAGTGGTGAAGCATTGTTTTCACTCTGGTCTACCAGAAGATGAGTGGGTTGTGTACCATCGTTTTATTTCATTGTTGTGTACCATCCATCCATGGCCAAATCCCATTTCGTTGGGAGGGTGTAGAGTAATAAGTGCCTAATGAGAGCTTCTGGAGCTCTTGTTTCCTGATCTGTGCTTTGTTCTGCCAACAGGAGGTGCGCGCATGGGCTTTTTTTTGTTCAGGTATAGATAGAAGAGCATGAGACTGCTATGGGATTGGGTTGTGGTTTCCCCCCCCGCCCCCCAATTTTATCAGCAAAGTGGATGGAAAGTTCAATTCCTCTGCTAATGGGTGGGCTTCATGCTATGTGAATTACTCACTAGTAAAATCAGCTGCACATTGAGGGCAATGCGCTTCTATTGGAATCATGTTTTAATGACTCTTGCTGGACAAATGCACCAAACTCACTTATCTTGTATGGAACCACATGGATTTCTCTCAGTTGCTTCTGTGGCTTTTCACATCAAGTGTCAGCTTTTTGATTGCTTACTAGAAAAAAAGTACTACTGAAATAAGTACAGATTTCTTTGCAGTGTCATCTATAGCAAGAAAGTGAATATATATGTAGTTACAATTTCTGTATTTTGAATAACACCATATACTATGTACCAGAATAGGTGAGGATAGTGTAGGGCTCTAGCATTTATATTGAGCTGATTTTAAGCACTGATTCAGGAAATCACACTGTGTTTGTTCTTTACTTTCTGAGTAAACTTGAAGTCTTTTTTACTATTTGTCTTCTAAGACTTCATTACAGAGAAAAAAAATTGCTCCCATTTGACTCTATACACTTGAAATTTGTTTACTTTTATGCAAAATCAAATGTAGGCTTAACCTACAAGTAGATCTTAGTTGCCATATTGTCTACTGAACACTTCTATGTGTAGTTTTCTGCATTTTTTTTCCCAGTATTTGCACAGCAGCTGTGCTTTTCTACCACTGTACCCTATGGAGAATTTCTGTGCTTGGAAGCTCTGTCCTGTCCCCCTGGTTGGTTGAAGATGTGAAACGCTGTCAATGCTGCTCTCAGCTCCTGAGGAACGGTCTTACATGGGGTCGGAGGGGAAAAAAAAAGGATCTTATTTCACGTTTTCTTTCTCAGTAAAGACATTTAATCACTTATAACAAATGCAGCATGAAGGCTTCAGGCTAAAGGAATGTGCTGAAGTTTTTAAGGTCTGCTCTTTGACTGACTGCACTTGTGCCGTTCTCATGGTGGTCGAGATTCGTAGCTGGAAGTAGACTTCTGTTTCATGCTTCTGGATGTTCTGCAAGCCCACCTGAAGCTGGACACTGGTCCTGAAAGCAGAAAACTGTTGTGCAAGGTGATGTTTTTTAAACACTTGGGCACTGTTGCAGTGGGTTTGAACGCAGGGGGAACTGGAGCCAATTCAATTCTGCCACTGAAGTGGAATGGAAAAGCTATGCATTTGAGGGGCAGACGGTGAAGATGGCCTAACCTGAGATTGCACCTTTGCACAGCTCCAAAGTGAACTAGACACAAGGATTAAAACAAGCATTGATTCATATTCCCTGTGGTCCTAGGAAAAAACCAGAATAGCTGGACAGAAAGCTACCAACTGAAAATGGCCAGTGTGGAAGTCACTGAAACTGGCACTTTGATGTAAGGAGCTGCCATGAGGACAGCTGAGAAATACTGGCAGAGAGATTAGGATGGAGAACTCAAGGTGTGCTGTGGAGCTTTTAGCTTGCATGAGAAAATAAGGGGATTGTCTGTTCCTCTGCTTCTTACCAGTCAATTCCATAGGTATTATCCCCTTGCCACCTATAGCTAGTTAATATAAAGAAATGCAACATGCTGATGCCATTCAGTAAAGATTCCCTGTTAGGTCCTGGGAGAGTTGGGGTTGTGTCTGTGCTTGTGTTTGTTTTTTTTTGTTTGTGGTTTTTT
>RSEF01000003.1:41986354-42002688 GCA_003993805.1 Himantopus leucocephalus | reverse complement strand
CTGGAGAAGAGGAGGCTGAGGGGAGACCTTGTCACTCTCTACAGCTGCCTCAAAGGAGGTTGTAGTGAGGTGGGGGTCAGTCTCTTCTCCCAGGTAACTAGTGACAGGACAAGAGGAAACAGTCTCAAGTTGCACCAGGGGAGGTTTAGATTGGATATTAGGAAAAAATTCTTCACTGAAAGGGTGTTCAGGCATTGTAACAGGCTGCCCAGGGAAGTGGTTGAGTCCCCATCTCAGGAGGTATTTAAAAGACGTGTAGATGTGGTGCTTAAGGATGTGGTTTAGTGGTGGAATTGGCAGTGTTAGGTTGATGGTTGGACTTGATGGTCTTAAAGGCCTTTTCTAACCCAAACAATTCTATTATTCTATCTCTTTGAATGCATTTGTAGTCTTTCCTGTGTGACCATCATATAGGTGTCAAACTGTAGGATTTGACAAGCGTACATGTTGAAGTGGTTGTCCAGAGAGACTACTAAACAGAGGTGCCTTTGGCATATGCCAAAGCCTGTTGACAATTCTATTTAAAGATGAGTATTTCAATGCAGATTCAGTGTGTACAATTTATAAATACTTGGCAAGTACTGCACTTGACTCTTGAAGCTAATTGGTGTCCATTAAAAGAAAAGAAATGGACAATTCAGCGATGATAAGGTAGTTGATTGTACAACTGACAATGTACATTGAGCTTTGAGGGGATTCTTTCTGACACCAATTGTGGCTGCCCTGTTCATGTAAATTTTGGGACAGTGAGAACACAGTATGAATCAATTCACCTCTTTCTAGCACTGTGACACAGTGAAAGTGCTTGTAATGCAATGTTCTCAGTGCACGTACAATTTTAACAAAACAAAAGGTGTATCAAAAGCAAAGTAATAGATGAAAGATTTGTACGTAAATCAAACTTGGGTATTCCTTACTCCTTTTTTTAAGACATCGTAGTTGTATTTTTGCATTTAGATTTAAATCACTACTTGCTTTTCTAACTTATCAACATATTATTATATCTTTTCTTATATTGCATCGGTTTTAGAACACTAGGTGTTTTTTAGGAGGGATTTCTGCTGCTGTAGTTGATAACAAAAGTCATAGTAAAGATTATTTTTAAAAAAAAATAGAGGCAAATCACAGAATTTCTATCATAAATCTAAATGGAGTCCAAAACTCGGAAGAGAGGTAGGAATTGTCAAATTAACAAATGCTTAAAAGTTTGTCATGTTAATTAGTTGAGAGTTCAGATCGTGGTTTCTAACTTTTGTGTGCTAGGAGGACTGAACAATATTGAAAATATAAAACTCCATTTTTATTGAAATGCAGAGTGAAAAAGTGAGAAAATGTGAATAAAATTATTTTAATAGACAAAAACTAAATACATTGCCTTTATTACAGTAGTTTCACAAGTAAGCTGGAATCCAAATACTACTGGTTTTGAAAATTGCTCATGGTTTGCACTAAGCTATCTTAAATTATTGATAATTTTCATGTGGCATCTCTTAGCAAAAGGTCAATGTGTACCTGCAGTAAAGCCACGGAACACTTAATATGCTGCAGTGTTTTCTGTGCTAAGTCCAGAGACAAATCTACCTCTGTTATACTGCTGGGGGTGCCAACTAAGTTTTTAATAAGTAGTGCCATACTAACCTTTCTAGTAGCTGAAATGTGTTCTAGTAGATATTCTCAATCCTTTCTGAGACTCTAAGATGGTCCAAAGACAAATTTTTAGAGAGGTAATTTAAAATGTTTCCTTAATGAACCTTGAAACAGTTTTGTTGATACAAAACCTTAAGCTTTCAGAGTAATTCTCTCATTGCCCATAGGAAAAATGAATGACATTTTGGTGTGCTGTTCTCTTTTGTTATGCAAGGTATTCTCTTATGCTGCAGGTAGTAGGGTCAGGGTTTGACAGGTATCCCCTAATTTTACCTTTCATACTTACAGCGTTCATTAAAATGGCAAACCTTGAATAGCAGCTACTAATCATTTTCAAGTGAATAATGTTCACTTACAACAGAGCTTTACTCAAGAGAAAATGGAGACATAGTTTGTGGGAAACTGTATTCTTTATTTTTGGCTACTTGGTACTGAACATGTGGAATTATTTCAGTATCTGTCTTCTTTTGCTGCCTATTATCTGATATTTAGATGGGCATTTTGGGCTTCCAGAATTTGAAGTGCTTCCCATAAAATAAAGACAAAAAGTGAGGTATTGGGATTTTACAGAGATGCCAGGAGAATAACTTCTACTCGTACATTTTCTTTCATACTAGATACATTTCCGAAAATGTGAAATGTTAACTTCAAAATAGACTTTGATATGCTGTATTTAAGGAAAAAGATTTACTGATTTCTTGCTTTTTCTTTCTACAGCTAGTTGATGTGGAAAAATGGGTATGTGATTCTGTCTTTTATTCACTTGATCCCAAATGTTTCATGTTGCCACTGAGTCTAACCTGTCTGTTTTGATACCCTCTGTGTTCATGACCCTTCAACTTGCATGGCTCAAAAAGAGAGGCAAATACAGTCATGTAGGATCTGGTCATTCCTGACCTGTTATACCAAATTACATGCTACCACAATGACTTTTCTCTCTTTTAATTTGATTGTAGAATTGTGTAACATAAAAGTATGATTGTTGCCTGTCAGTTTCGAGCCTTGCTGTCTAATGTTATAACTCCATTCTGTAACCCACCCTGTCTTTTCCAGTATAGATGCTGTAAACCTAAAATGCATGACAGTAAGATAATTAGTACCAATAAATAATGTGTGATGATGTATCTAGCTGCTAATAATATATATACACGAAATACTAATGATGGAGAACAGCTGCTACAGAATAAAAAAAAATCATTCGTAGGTCTTAGCAAATAAAGTCAAAGCACAGTTCTCTGTTAAATGTGTTGTTAAGGCCTTTCCTAATGTGTCTGTGTATACCATACATATTTGTTTGAGCATCTGATATAACTCCCCTATATGGGATGTATTTACGTATGTTTTTCTCCAATGTAATCTTTAACATCTGCATATGTATGAGTTAGTGGTCATAAAAGTGTCTGTAGAATTGTTTGTTCACATTTAAAACGCTAGAAGTCTCTCTGAAAGCTTGGACCACAATAGGCATCCTTCATTTCTTAATACTTAATTTGAGCTGCACATGACCAGAAACAACCATAGACATCCTTTGGTATATGGCCAATAACACAAGCTAGAGCACTGGTCTCACAGAATTTTAATCTGTGATTATTACATGTTTATAGTAAGTAGTGACTCAAGTTATAGCTTGCTTGAGACTCTTGTAGGTAAGTACATTGTTTCACTGGCAGCTTAGGCCATTCAACACCCTTTCTACTCATGTATTCATGTCTATGTCATGTGACATATATATGTAGATGTTTATAATATTTATTAAACGGTAACTGTAGTTTAGTATTAATTTTAGCTAATTGCATCAGAATGACAGCATTATCCATATTTTGTGAATCTGATACATGTGACAACCAGCAAATTTTTATATGGATTGATTTGGAATGTTTTTAAGCCTTAATGATGGTCAGGTTATCTTCTCATTTTGTTCACGTTTTAAATTACAAGTGAGAGGGCTTGGTTCTAAATCTCCAGATTCTGTGTTTTTATTCCTATGAAGAACTTTAAAGAGAAAAACGCCAATAAAAAAAGTAGTTCAGTAGTATATGGGCACCTGGCCTCATACTTCACGATGCATGAAAAATTGTAAGCAAGAAGTTTATGGGTTGCACTCTGCCATGGCTTGTTTTGAAGTATTGACTTGACTGAAGTATTCAAAGAATGTGTTCTTGGAAAATACAGTATTAACTGCATAAATAGAAGTCAGATCTTTTTTTTTTTTTTTTTTTTTNTTTTTTTTTTTTTTCCTAATTCAGAATTTAGTAACGTCAAAATCTTATGCTTTGGAAAGACTGCTTCACAGAAGTGTGTCCTTAAACCATTTTAAACAGAAATGGTTCCCATGACAGCAGAGCTAAATGTTTTCTTCCAAGTTATATCAGCTCAAGACTTTTCCTAATAGACTAATTCTGTAATCCAGAAAACCTCCTATCTGATGGTGATGGAGTGGTGTTGGCTTTACTTAAAATATGAAATCATTCTACTTCAAATGAGCCTCAGTTTGCCCTGTAAAGTGGCTTTTAACCCCCTCTATAATTCCAGAGTGTTACCAGAGGGGTCTTATGGTGGACTAGAGATGGACATACTGCGTTAATGCAGCAGAAGACTGGCTTTGCACAGCTGCATTGTCACTGAGGCCAGACACCTCATTCTAATACACGTATTTCTTTATAAGCCATCTTCCAGTGCAGAACACACAAGATTAATACAAGTGTGTTCAGTTATATCTATGGATCTGTGGACACCTAGAAGCACAAGCCCAGAGCCTAAGTTAGGCAAGCTTCATGTCAAATTAATTACCAAATTAGTAACTGAACCTTGTCACAAGCAGTTTCATGCCATTCATAGCATAAGCTGAAGTGATCCACTTCTGAGCTGTTCCAGCCTATAAAGTGTGCTAACGAAAATTTTGGAAGGAATCCCTCCAGTTCTGCTGTGCTTCTGTTGAATGACTATCATTCTTCTGGTAATTTTGTTCCAAAATCTTAATTCTACTGTAAGGCATGTACTGGCAGTTGGAGCCAGGTAAAAATTAAATGGGCTTAAGATATTCCTTGAACCTTTGGCTTTTTCTTTTTGTCTGTCAGCAGTTGTGACTGCGAGAGCTTGTAGGGCTGCTTCAGTGCAGAATCAAAGAGATTAGTTTAAGACATCTTGCTAAACGTAAAAAATAATGGAAGTAAGGCTTACCTTTTCCATCCCAGCCCCCATTTCATATTTGAAAATGGCTTTTCTGCTTTTAATGAAACTACCAAGGTGGGAGAACCCAACATTTGATTGGACAGATTTACTAAATTTCAACTGAAAGCTAGAAGACACTGAATATATCTTATTTACAGAGAAAATAACAATAATTAAATAAGCTGAAATCGAATAATGCATAATGAAAGGAATTCCTTTCAACCTGCCTGTCATTTTTTCTCTTTTAACATATTTATGAAATAAGGGGAAATAATTTTAAAGTGCCTGTTGCTGTGAATTAGCAACTATTGGTGTTTGTTTGCAAATTCAAGATTTCAAGGTGGGTGCTGTATACTTCAAGGGTTTGATTTTTTTAAAGGACTTCTGTTCTCATAAAAGCACCTGAATGTCTGTCTTGACTTCCAAAAGAAGCTTAGCACTGTAACAGAATTCACTGTAGGGAGTGGGAATTTTTTAGGGCAGCCGTGGTTTCCAAAACCTAACCTTTTTTACACGTTTGCCTATATATGGTTGGTGAATTATTTTGAAAATTTGGCATTAAGAGCCATCAAGAATTATTGTTTTCAAGACAGATTACTCTGAAGAGATTTTCACCTGAAGGGAAACCAAGTGTATTATCTCTTAAATTTAGAGTGTAGGGGGCAAGGATTTTCATCCTTAAGCTGGTTAATGGCAAAGCTGTGGTAACTAAACATTGTAGGATTCTCTGTAACTTTTAAATAGACAGAGGAACCTCTTCTGCTGAAGGTAATTGTTAATCTTTTTCTCTTCCCCTCAAATAGTTATTGTGTTAGCTCAGTTTTATGCAACTAGTGAAACTAATTTTTAGTTTCTTTGGAGAAAAGATGCTTACAGAGTAAGGAAACACACTTTTGACACTTTTAAAAATAACTGCTTTCATTACAGAGACCTCTGGGTTGAGAAGAAGAGAGTAAATTCTGGCTTTCAGGCTAGTGTGGACTGGATAAATATAACAAGAACAAGTGGATTTTGACTAGAGGAAACAAACTAGAGTTGCTGTAAAGTTTGGAGTGATCCACAAAACAAAGCCTCATCAAGACAAATGGTTGTAGTAATACGTCTTCAGTGCCATTAAAGTAATTAATTGCACATCCATGCTTTATAATCAGTGTGATTTTTCAATCCTTAAATGAATTATCTAAGGACTTGATTATTTTTTTTTGACAATTTTTTGTTCACACTAAGTTCATTTACTTAAATATAGATTTATTTTTCAGATTACTGTGGTGGGAAAATATGCTAGTTGTGCACAAATATGTGACCCCCAGTTTAAAGAATTTGCATTCAAATTTTAGATATAACAGACTGCAGAGGTGACTCAATGTATGGAGTAGTATCAGCAGTGTTAACATAGGATTGCTCAGTTATTCTCATACAGATCTTGCAGGAAAATGGGAGGAGATAGCACTGTATGATGTTAAATGAACAGGCATATTGAAGTGGAGTGACTATGGAAATACCGCTTAAAATGCCTCACCTATGGCTACAGCTTCAACCACGTCTACAGTTCCATCCTTAGCGTACTGTATATTGTAGTGGATGCTAATTGCATACCAAGTCTAATTCACATCATCAAGAGAAAGTAATACAAACATTTTCTAAATACACTTTTTCTTTCCAGAAGAAATCTGTGTGCAGATCTAACTGAAACTTATTTTAATAGAATAGTAGCATTTCCAGCTCTATACTAGGATTCCTTCAGTCCATATTATAGATCTGAGAACTTCAAACTGTGTTCTGTATATCAATAGTAATTACTGTGAATTGCAGCAAACTGTATACTTTCAGTTTACTTGTTTTCAATACTCCTTGATTAAGTTAATGTAAAGATCTGAAATTTCTATGTAAGAAAATACAATACTACAAGAATAGTATGAAAGAAATAGTCAGGAGCTAGTCTCTAAATTAAATGGATTTTAAAACTAATCTTGGCAAGAGTTCAAAATAAAATAGCAGTACTATTTTGCTCTTTTCATCAAGCCAGAGAGCCCAAGAATTAAGGTGAGATTATGATAACTTAGAAGGTGTTTGAACAACCATAGTAAGTGATATGCTACCCAAAAGCTGTCCAAGGAGTGAAATAATATAATAGCCCCAAACAGCTGTAAATATTTACATTAACAACACATCCTTAGTGTCCTCAGATAGTTGTAATAGATTTTAAATTTTATTTATTTATTTTATTTTTTTAGAGAGACAGAACAGTTAGGATGATGAATAAAATGATGGGTGTTATGTGCCTCAAATCGTATAATTTAAAAACCTGCAAAGGTTATTTTTTTTTTTTTTTAAATCATGTTCCAAGCCATACAGGTAATCTGGCTGTTGAGTGCTGTGTTTTGTTCCTCCACAAGGATGCTATTTGTGTGACACTAAGCACTCACATGGGCATTTGTCCCCAAAAGATCAGAAGATCAGATAGTTGAGTGCTGTGTTTAGTTCTTCCACAAGGATGGTATTTGTGTGACACTAAGCACTCACATGGGCATTTGTCCCCAAAAGATCAGAAGATCAGATAGCATATGCAGTTGAAGACTTAAGTCAGTGGAATATAATTATCCGCTTGCTGGTTACATTCAATTACCAGTCCTACCTTTCAGCGTAACTTTTGAGAAAATTGGATGCTAGAGAAACATGTGTATGTAAAACTTGCAGCACATTCTGGTTTCTTGAACAAGTGAATTTTAAAGGTGAAATGGTGTCTGTGATGCATTTTGTCATCAAATTTGCATTCATTTCAGTAGGATAGGATTTAACAGAGACACTTGTTTGTAGTCCAGAAGTATGTCTGAAGTCCAGTTATTACCTTGCTTCTGAATGCTCGGCAGAGAACCTCCAGTGGATTCATGGATTTCAGTGTCTGATACAATATAGGTGTTCTGTACTTAGCTCATAACTGGTCAACTCGTCAGATATTGGAAGTGCTTTAGGTGTTTATGCTGCAGACAGTGTAGGGTTAGCAAGTTATTGAGACTCCTAAATGTAGTCAAGGCAGAGAATCAAACACTTCTAGTGCATAGTTGGTACCATCCTACAGAAAATGTCAGCTTAATAAATCAGATGAATTGCATTCTAGAAATGACTGTCTCTTCCTTGACTGTAAAATCTATACAACTAGCTGAAATCTACATAGTGCAGGTAAATCTCACCCTTAATAACTCTTAAGAGTGAGCTTGTTTTTAACGGTGTTTCATACTGAATACTTCATACATCTATGTGGTTTGTTGGGGTGTGTAGAATGCCACATTTCAAATGTAAACATGCACCAATCAGTGCAACTCCACTGATGGAGTAGGCGTTTTGTGTATAACTAAAATTATAAAATTTGATCTCTTCTCTTACTTTTAACTGAGTTAGTGCTGAAGTGGACAACAATTATTTGTTGTACTTAGTGACTGTATCGGTCTGTCTTTTAATCACTTTAACACTTTGGTGTTAGTGTTTGGCAAACAATACCTTTCAAGAGCAATGAATGTTAGAATTACATTAAGAAATTTTAAATTATAGGTCTGTCTGTTCAATTTTCAAATGCGCATTCTGAATTGCTAATGTTAGTCAGAAACTCATGCACTGTCGTGCTGAGGTACAGAGAGCAAGAGTGAAGGAGCAGAAAGTTTTTCTCTCTGCAGAGGATGAGTTGGAGAAATTTATTGTGAAACAGTCTGTTGTCTACCTGAAGCGCATAATTTCTGTTGTTTTGCTTCAGGGTGTTTTTTTGGTGTGTGGGGTTTTTTTGGTTTTTTTGTTTTTCCTTTCCAAGCTGAGAGTTAATGTTTTTCAAAGTAAGCATTCTCCTTTAGCTAAGAAGGGATTTGGTCTAAAACCCTTGGAGAACGTTCTTGCAGAAGGATGTGAAAAGGGTACCTGGAACCACCCTCTGTCCATCCATTTGCTGGTAGCTGGGCAGCTGAGGCCATCACAGTTCATGGCACGTAGCTTCTCAGGATTGGCCTGAAGTTTCCAGGGACGTTCGCTTCACATTCATGGACAAAACGTGCATTTAAGTGTTTGCCATGAAGAGAAAGCATTTTTTACAACAATTAAGTTTCAGAGTATTTCTTCGGCTGGTGGTTTTGAAGCAGTAAGTGGATATATGTGTTCAGACTTCCCTCACTCACTGTTGTCTTTCAGGTTTTCTAGCTTGAGGGGGGACTGTTCATGGCACTTTCTGTCTCTAAGAATGAGATGTAAATCATCTTCAAAATTATTAAGGAACCAGAGTAACTCTAAAGAACATGATGTGACAGATGTAAACAGATGACTACTGCCTCTTTCTCATTTGTTACAGTTCATTTAATATGTCAGTTGAAGAGGATGAATTGTTAAATCTGGTCTTCCAAAAAATCCAGCACAAGAAGCTGCTATATCATTTTAGTAATCAAGGGAAAAGATAAACTATTCACTGTAATTTGAAGCTAGTTAAGAGATTACAATCAAGCAGTTAAAATAATTTAAGTTTCACAAAAGGACTGTTGTTTAATGTACTTGTAATATGGAAAAAGCAGTGGGGTTGCTTAGTTCTCAGAATAAAATTTCATAGACGAATGACAGTGGGAAGAAACTGAGGTCTTTGATGGATCTAATCTCCTTAATAAACTGACAGCATGATAGCAAATGAAATTCAGTATTGACAAATATAGGAAAGGTTATATTAGAATTAACCATGTAATTAACTTGTTTCTATATTAATGAATTTTACCACACACACACACCCACTCCCCCACCCCACTGTAGACAGCTCAGCAAAGACTTCTGGTTAATTTCTGGAGCCACCCCTTAAAAGCAAACAAAATATTTGTGTGACAAGAAGTGGGTTGAAGAATAATGCTAAACTGATCATACTGTATTTTAAATCCTTGCTTTGTGGGGACAGGGTGCATGATCTTTAGTTTTGGTCAATTTGTTTCCAAATATCTAACTACCAAATAGACCTGGAAGACTTTTAAGGAGAGAAGTCTTTGAACATTTTGAGATCATTAGATTATACTTTTTTTTTTTAGCTAGAACATCTTGTACGTCTTTGAGAACAGATACTTCTGTTTTAAAAGCATGTATGAAAAGGAAGCACCCAGTCTTGCTTGGAAGCTCTCCAGTTAGACTCTCTTTTCATGTGGAATAGAGATTTGCTGCCAAACTTCAGTCCGCAGCTTCAAACTTTGTGATACCAAAACATGAACTGATGAGGTCAAAAGAGGAAAAGGTGGCCATAGCGGTCTCACAAAGAAAACCAAATCACTGCATGTAACAACTTACCACTCTCCTTTTACTCTTGAGCACCTCCATGAAAATTGACCTAAAAATTTCCACAATCTTCTGACATCAGTCATGTGGTACGAATTATTTTTTTAACCACTGCATCAAATACTAGTAACGTTTTAATTTTCTTAATTTACTATGCATTTACATATGATATGTTACTACAGTAGTGGTGTTGCTCTCCAGCACTGCACTTTGAATGCAGGACTTTACAACTTGCATTGTACTTAGTTAGAAACTCTCTGCAGAGCAAGTCGTTTAAGATGATCAGGCAGGGCTCCTGTTTTACTTGTACTGTGTTTTATCTTTAAGCAATAAGTATTTAATATACTATATTATTTAAAGTTAAAAAAAAATCTGGGAAAACTATTGCATAAAAAAAATGATGAAGCCTTGTTCTGAGCAGCTGTTTTGCTTTCTAGCATGAGCTATAATTATGCTAATTGCAATGATAAATGTTCCTTTTAAATGTGGTTTGTAGTTCTGTGTATCCCACTCACATTTTCAGGGAAAACAGATCCCATTTTTAAGCACCTGAAAGCAAATATTCATTTCACATTTTCTCTTTTTTTCCCCTTCTCATGGCTCTACAGAAATTTATGATGAAGGTAAGCAAGTTAAACATTTAGTATTATACTTTCTGTGAATTCCTACAATTAATTTCATTCATTCTTCTTCTTTATTTTTAACATCAGCATCAAACTTGCCTTCACTACAATAGCAGATGCTGAATTTTGTAAAAATTTGGTTTTAGAAACCACAGTGACTCTAGTTTGGATTGGGGTTATGGTTTGTTTAGATCATGAAGGACCAAAGGCATACACCTTTGTGGAAAGAGGACTCTGGGCCGGCTTCTCTAATTCTCAATTCATCATTACCCTTTCAGTGAGAATGCAACACTATCTGGTAAATAAGAAATCTTGAGACAATGAACAAATAACAAAAGTCCCAGTAAAACATTGGGTATTTTGGAAAGCGGGGACAGCACACTGTTTCTTCTGTCGCAAGAATGCTGTTGTGATGGTGTGGTGTCTCAATGGGGTGAGTGGGGAGCCCTTGGACTGGGGGTCACTGACCCTTTGCTGCCTCAGGTCAGTAAGCACGTGCAGGAGCTCTGCTTCTCAGTGCTTTTTTGCTTTTTTTTAAAATTTTATTTGTTAAGAGTATCACAAGGCACTCAGTGAACCTCAAAACATTTTGAATAACTGACATTTGAATTATTGGCTGTGATTTTAGCCAAGATGTGTTGGTTATCTATTTTCTACTTTTTCCTTTAATTATCAATGTGTATTCCCAATTAATCTTCTAAAATGAGTTGTTTACTGTTTTTCATACCCTAAGAGTTTGCTGTTCTGTGGTATGGTCTTGCTTCACTGTCACTCTCCAAAAGGGAGGAATTCTGGGCTAGATAAGCAGTGCTATTTTAAGGGCTGAATTTAATGATGTCAGAGAAATTTTCTTAGCATGACTCCTCTGCTGATCCATCTTTTCTTCTCACTTGGCTGTCGGTCTTATTCTTTATCTGTGAGTTTCTTGCTCAAGTGACAAGGATGATTCACATTCCTTGTATCATACAGCAACAGAAAAGGCTTAAGCGCAATGCTTAACCTGTGAAAAATGCCTCCCTCCTCCACTTATTTAGCTGTAAAATAACCAGGAAGATTTTTATTAATTCCTTCTATTTGCTATGCAGCGAAGGAGGAGGAGTATGGGGGAAAAGAATTCTTCACTAGGCTAAGGGAGAAATCGATGAATTTTATCCTCTTGGGCAATTTTTTCCAAACTGCTGAAAGTGCTTGAAAGTAGGATTTTCTAATGGAAGTATTGCCTCAGCCATAAATACAAATGTTTGTTTTACATAGAAAATTGGAAACAGATATTCAATATTATTTATTTTTGATTTCTTTTCAGTGCTGTATCTGCTTTTCATTGATGTGACGTTAACCATTGATGGGAAAGTGATAACATAAATGTAGTGATGGAAATATTAATCGTGAGGTATATTTGAAGTGTTTCTAATTATGTGGCTGTTTATTCTGCCTTCTGACAGGTCAATATTAGCAAAATTGGTATCATTTAGCGTGGTGCTGGCACAAATGTTTATCATCATTACCAATGATTCCAGTCTTTTTAATATAGTAAAATGTCTCTATGCTCTTAACTGAATAAGACATAATCATGATTTTTATTGGCCAGCTGATTTATTCAGGTCCAAATTTTTATATGATATTTATATAAAGCATAATTACACATTGTAATGCAGCTTTTAAAGAAGACATACTTAGGAAACCTATAGTTTAGCTAAAATTTTTCTGTTCTTTGGCTTGGCACGACACATAAAATAGGAAATAACTGCTGATCATGTCAATGAAAGAAGCTTGTTTTGTTTCTTTTATTTTTTTTTTTTGTGGCACAGTGGCCATCATTATCTAATAATAGGTACCAGCAGAGTCATCAGTCATACCTGAATTTTTGCAGCCCTTACTGTTTTGCAGTGAATTCCATGAATAAAAGCGGATTGACTAAATAGAGATTTAAAAGTAAGGTTTAAAAGACTAGAATATGTATAGCATACATAATGTCTTCATAGGTTCAACTCCCTGTTTGTTATTCCATTGTAACATGGTATATAGGCTACAGTGAGACAAACATAGAGGTTTTGGACTGGTTTGACTTTGCCCTCTGGTGTTCCTGTTATTTGATACGAGCGGGGTGAAGGAATATATTACCACAATGCCGCATGTCAGTGAATTGATTTACTTTGCATCTTTAAATTCTAAGCAACTAAATGCTGTGGGTTTGGTGCGAACCACTGGAAATGGCAGCCCAAGAGCACAGTAATTGCAGGAGGGTCTCATTAGCGGTTTTGGTAGAAGAATTCAAGGCTTCTGGGCCAGGATGCTGTTACTTTGGAAAGGAAATTCTGTCTTTTCTGTGCCAAGATTTTTAAAGAAAATGGATATTTCTCTGAGAAAGAAGAATGTGTAAAACTCCTTGGCTCACACTTTGACGCTTTGTTTGCAGTCTTTACTGCTTGCAGCATTTTCAAGATCTCTGATGCTGCTGGAGATGTAATTTGCCAGCGTTGCTATTCCAAGTGTGAATTGTTTAGTTTTGCCTGAATAATCTTGTCTAACAAGCCTTCTAGCTCTGCTCCAGGGTTATTTCACAAGTTCTGCAGTGACTCAGCCTGTTTCCACTTATTCTGTTTTCACCAATGCTTGGGGTTTTCTGGGCTCTTTGGCCGGCATTCATCCCACAAAACTGAAATGCCTGACATAAAGCCATGGATAGCCTAAGCTCCGTGTGTAACCAGAAGCAGAAGCATAGGTATCATCAAAGAGTTACTCAGATTTTAGGTGAGCTGAATTAGTGTCCAAAAGTGCCTTTTTTGCTCCACTGGCTGCTTAGTTGCCTTAGGCTAAATTAATCTGAGTTTGTGTTTTGTTATCAAGAAATTCTTTTAGCTTTTCCTAAGGAGTTCCTGATCATGCTGATATTAAGAGAATAAGCCTTCCTGTGTTTTCTGTCTGGCTCTTGCCTAGTATTAGAAAGAAGCTCTTGTTAATCATCTGAAGTTGTGTTCAGTGTGAAAAAAATTTAGACAGTCATATAATTGCAGTAAGGGGTCTCAGGGAACACTTACCTGTGGTGGTCTCCAATTCTAGTCAGCTTGTAGGATTGCATCATCACTGCTGTTTTGAGAGAAATACTGGCCTCCATCAGCATTGGTCTAGAACAGATTAAAAATTGCATATTAAGTGCATATTAAGTGAATAGATGAGTAGTTTTTACATTGCTATGGAAACATCATTTTGAGCATCCCCTCTCCTACAGAAATGGTTGTAGGATCTTGCAAATATTTATGTGTGGAACCATAGTGAGATGGTTTTAGACTGCGGGACATCCTTCCCTCCTATTCCTCCCAGTTCCTTTTAGTCTTTTTCCAGTTTCTTTTGCTTCATTGCTAATTCTGCCATCGTGGAGCTTTCCTTCTCCTGAGTGAGGACTCAAAAGCTTTCATGATCTACACTTATTCCACACTCTTCCAGTACTTTTCATTCTGCCTTGCAGATTACTAAATGGGAGTCTTTAATTTGCTTAAATGCAGGAAGTCCTAAAGAATTATATATAAACAAAGAACATTGTGCACTCAGTTTTCTTTCTAAAGAACCAGCTCAGGTTAAATACTTGTATTAGGCTGCTGGTTTAAAAATGTTCATCAGCCTCTTGGAAAAAAGGCATTGAAGCCAACAGCCTTACATCTCTGGTCTTGACACAGGTAGTTTCTGACTGGGAACAGCATAGTCCAGAGCCTAAATAAACTTTTACTCAGAATGCACAGTAGTTGATTTTTTTTTCAAGCCAATACTTGTGATCAGACCCACGTTTCCTATTTGATTTCTCTTTCTAATGGATCAAAACACAATTTCAGAATGTAATGACTGCTCCTGAATGGGAAATTTGGCAGTCCCAGGGAAGGGACTTTGAGAAGATTCCATCACTGGTGGGTGCAATTTCCTGCTTGGTTTATTTTTGTGGTGGTGATGGTTTTTAATTTAAAAGTGTTTAAAGCAGGTAACCATAGGATATTCTGTGTTCGATTATATACTTCTGCTTATACATTTGAACTAAATGTCTAGGTTTAGAGATAGGAATTTTTTTGCCTTGTTCTNATTTATTTTTGTGGTGGTGATGGTTTTTAATTTAAAAGGGTTTAAAGCAGGTAACCATAGGATATTGTGTGTTCGATTATATACTTCTGCTTATACATTTGAACTAAATGTCTAGGTTTAGAGATAGGAATTTTTTTGCCTTGTTCTGTAGTTTTCTGACAGTATAAATGTTAGAAATATACTATGGAGCTTCATGAAAACGCAGTCGTGATGGAGAAAATAATGCTTTTGCATTTATATTTTCAAATGCTTTAAGGGAACTATAGGTGTCCTCTGTTTGACATGGTCTTGTCTCCAGCATCTATTTTAAGTGTAAGATGGCTGTCATTAGTAGAAACAATTATCTTTTCCCCTTATCCAAACATGTCATGTTGATGTTTAAATATGGAAGTCGGCAATATTTTTAATTTAAATCCTAAGTTTGTGTGTTTTGAAATCACTGTTCCATTATTACATGCTGCAGTTTTAATCTGCTGTTGGCATTTTAAGTCTGTGACAACAATAAGTTCAGTAAGCATTGATTTCCCATAGGCTTTGGCAATAAAGTGTTAACTTAGGCTTTGTTTCAGAGGCTTGCTCCATTTTAATGAAGTGTAAGTACTCACTGCTTTAAAGGACATTGTTTTACTCCAGTGTACATATGAAATAGCTACTAAAAGTTGTATTTGAAACTTTTAGTGTTATCTTGCAGTATTTGCCTTGGAAAATGTTTGTGAAGAAAAACAGGGAGCACATTGCTGCTTTTACTGTACAGCTGCTCTCACACGTTAAAAATTTTCAGTGCCATGAAAATAGTCGTGAAGTATTTTTTTCAGAAACCCATTCAGAGCAATACTGAGTGGTCCTAAGTTCCATCTAGACCATTTGGGCTGGTGTTTCCTATGGCCGGGTCTGGGGCACAGGGGAAATTCCAAGCTAAGCAGCTGGTTGCAACTGGCTCATAATTTACCATTATTGTAAATTATATGGATTGCATTTTTGAAGGATTTACTAGTGATGTCTTGTACCTTATTGTTTCACGTGATTTTTTTTTAAATTTTTTTAAAGTCCATCAAAACTATAATTCCTTACAATCGAGTCTTTGTAATGTCATTTTCTCTATAGCATGTGCCACGAATTCCATTCTGCTGTTATGGATTCATCATGGAATGAGGCAGAAAAAGCTGTTACATGGTTCTTAAAAACTTGCTGCTTAATCTTCTATGATTTTCTAGAGAGTGTGCTTCAGTTCCTGTGTTCTTTTGACATATTCAGTATTTTTAAATTGCTTTCATGTGTTGCTAGAATTGTCTGAATAGCCATGTGCTAAATGCAATGGCTGTCGGGCTTTCTCAAGCATTAGATTTCTGAAAAATGGCAATGTTATGAAAGCTTTGTCTGTACACGCAAAAAACACTGGAATAACTATCATGTTTAATTACATGCTTTCACATGCTTGTCTTTCTCTGATACCTCCCTGAAGCTCATAGCTTTTTTCCTTTTCATACATTTGGAGCTTGTGTAGACCTGTGAAGAAAAGTCAGCAAAGAAACGCCGGCATTC
>RSEF01000003.1:41970955-41986344 GCA_003993805.1 Himantopus leucocephalus | reverse complement strand
CCTGCTCCAACAGGTCCATGTCTTTCCTGTGTTGGGGGCTCCACAGCTGCAGGCAATACTCCAGGTGGGGTCTCACCACAGCAACAGATGACTTTTAAAATCGCGGACACCCAAAGAGCCAAACTCACCGATCGCAAAAAACGTGTCCCTGTCGATGCCAGCAGCCTCCTTGCTGCTGAAGAGCAGCGACGCCACTTCGCTGCGGTTGAGGAGGCTGGGATCGTTCTGGGGAAGGGCCAGCCGCTTCAGCTGCTCCGCCAGGGACGTCATTGCGCCGCTTTCCCAGGAAAGGACCCCCCAGAGAAACCTGACGAAAGAAAACCAAAGCAGGCCCGCGGATCAAGCGGCTGCGCGGCGACGTGCCGCCTCTCCCCGCCGCCGCCGCCGCCAGCCCCGCTGCCAGCCGCCCCCTCGGGGGCGCACACACGTGGGGACGGGCACAGCCGCCCCGAGGGAGAAGGGGGGACAGCGGCAGGCGGTGACGCGTCCCCCTCCCCGACACCCACCTGCCCCCGCGCCGCTCCCTGCCGGGCCCCACGTGGGCTGCGCGCGCCGCTAACCCGGAAGCAGCGGCTCCGGCGGAAGGGGAAGCTCCCGCCCCCGGCCGGCAGAGAGCCGCCCCTTCTCCCCCCCCCCCCNCCCCCCCCCCCCCCCCCCTTCCCGGGGCGGCGGGCGGGAGCGCCACTGAGCATGCGCCGCCTCAGGGCGCGGTGGTGCTGGCGCGTGGCTGCTCCCCGCGAGGGCGGGTGGCCGTTGTGGCCGTTATGGGCGGTGTGGCGCACCCGGGCGGGTGCCTCGGAGCTCAGCCTCCGTGTGGAGGCTTCCCGCGAGTGTGGGGCGGGGGCCGGCCGGCCTGCGTTGGGGAAGCAGCCAGTCCAGGCCACCAGTGAAGGTGCGAAGGCCCCCAGGGCCGGCGGGTGGATGGAGAAGCCTCAGTGAAGTGTCTGTGGTGTGGCGTGGTGTGGTGTGCTGCTGGCCTTGTGCTGAGCCCAGCAAGGTGACAGCCCGGCCTGTGGACGGGGATCCCCTAAACGGGGTCAGCCTGTCTTAATAGTAAGGGTGTGCACAGCTGGTGTTGTTCCAGTTTAGGATATTTTCCTATCTGGACTGAGCGATCTTAGGGGAAGTGCAGGACTCACATGAGCAAAAGGTCTTGAAATCTCTTGTAGTGTGCATGGGCTAGGTCCCTGTTGGAGAACTACAGAGCGACGTGGGTTGGAAGAGTCCTCTAAAAGTCACCTGATCTTGCCCCAGAGCAGGGCCAGCTTAGACCAAGTCGCTCAGAGTTTTGTCCAGTTGCGTTTGGAGTATCTTCATGGATGGAAATTCCACAGCTTCACTGAGCCACTTCTCATCCAAGGTTTGATTACCCTCAGATTAGAAAGAAATTCCTAATATTAAAAACCATGATGTCATCCACCACTTTGCATTCAGGGCTGCAGGGTTCTGCACCTGGAAGTCAGTGCACAAAGCCAGAAAGGGAACGTGGCTTGTGACAAGCCAGGAGAAGCCTGGAAAAAAAAAAGCAGAAATAAAACTGATTTCAGTTGCTATCAGCGGATGGACAAAACCATGCCAAATACAACAATTCCAGGAGCAGATCTATAAAATGATTTCCATACATTGTTAGGAAGCTGTATAGCTATGGCAGAAAAAATAAGTAGCAAAGCTGCCTTATTTGAAAATCATTTAGCATACAGTAGAAATACAAAAAGCTGGTAAAAGTTTAGGGTTGCAGAGAGCAGAGAATTGTTTAACCGCTTAATTTTATCCTTTAGGAGTATCCACTGATTTCAACAGGACTGTTTACATACATGAAGTTAAACCTTTGTAGGAGTGGGAGCAGAGAGAGGAAATGAAGCTGGATGTCTGACTTTGTGTGTGATTATGTTTGCTGGTGCCTTGTCAGCATTTATTAACTATATATCATGTTACTGCTGACATGGTATTATCTGGATGCAATGACAGCAGTTGCTGAGCTGTTAAGGGTTGCTATCAATGCAGTTATAACTGTTATTTGGAGGATATTACTGATTTAACAGGATTGCTATTATTTTTCTGATTGTTCTAATGCAGAGATTCTGATCATCTAGCAAATGAGCTGGCTAGGGGTGGTGCAAACCAAAAGGCCAATTTATTTCACTTTTCACATTCCCCGTGGCTTCTGTGCATCTTTTCCCTTTGTGAAGCCTTCATGTGACCTTATTTTTAGCATAGTTTAAACCTGCATAAATATGTATGTTTCCATGTCTAAAAATACCAAACATTAAGATATGTAGACTTTGCAAAGGACAGAAAGCTGTTTCTTAAAAAGAAAACTAGTCATTTTTAAGCAATGTGGTTCATTACTTGAATACTCTAGCCAGAAAGATAAACGAGAAGTTGTAAATGCTGAAATGTGCTCAGGTTTTCCAGTACTCCTACCCCACTCTATTCTTTCCCACGGAGAGCTGCAAGACAGAGGTGGAGAGCTGCAAGACAGAGGTTTTATACCTTTGTGCTTTCTGTTCCATCTTTGTTTGGTTTCCAAATAAAGCTGGGATTCCCTTTGGAGGTTAATTGGAGGAACAGGGACACTTTCTGCAAAGGGAAAAATATTTGTTCTTGATTTAATCCTAAAAAAAGTGTTTCCTTGGAAAAAATATAAAACCGGAAAGTCTATTAGGAAATATGCTCACTTGGCTTTGTAATTCCCCAGTGGTGAACCTGTATATCTCCATGCTAGACTACAAAGAGATGCTTTTCTGAACTTAAATCCAAGCCTGTTGCAACCAGTCCCTTTAGCTTCTCAGTGCCTGCATCACCACATAGCTAGTCTGTATGGGTGGAATTCTCATAGCCATACTAGAGCTGAGATCACCTCACCTGATGGCTACTGTTAAACTGCCATTTGACAGATTAGATTGTTAAAAAATCTTGAAGTCTTACAATATAAATTGTCATATGCTGATTTTTATTTGGAAAAAAGTGATCTGTTTCAAATGTTTTCTGTAAACCTATTCACTTGTAGGCATTAGTGTGTTTGAAAATATTTGATTGAGAAATGCAAACACTATTAAACTTTTAATGTTCTTTACATCTGGATAAATTTGTGCTACTGCTGCAGCAAATATAATTGATGTCTTTATATAGATAAAGATCTAGTCTTTTTATTCATTTTCTTCCAACTCACCTCACCAGTTGTGCATATATAGAGCTATATCTACCTTCATAAGTAATGCAACCCAGTAGGAGGAAATTTGTAGCGTTAAGTGGTGCTGAGGAACGCCTGTCACACTGTGTGCATTTCAGAGCTTTTATGCAGACTAGATCTTGTTCTGCCCTACAGACCAAATTCCCATTAGGTGCGCTCCCAGAATGCATCTTGTGGTTTGGTTTCACATGTAGGCAACAGATGGGGAGGAATTTCATTTAAAGAGTAGAAGGGAATCACTTCTGATACAAAAAAGGAGTGTTCAGTAGCATTCAATTGTAATGTATCAAAATGACGGTAAGGAATTGAGTCCTACCTATACAATTTACTGTTTACATACAAAGTTAGAGAGTGTTTGTATTAAGTACTCTTAAGTACTCTCAAAAGCTTATTAATTAATTTGCTAAGATGATGCTTCTTTTTCGTTCTTGCACCTCCTCCTGGAATCTAGTGAGCCACCGTGACTTTGGATTGCTAAAACAGTTCCGAAGGAGATGGAAGAGAGCCACCTTCCATGCCCTTCACCATCGCTTGCTAATAATCTTGGTGTGTTCCCTGACATTTCTCCATGCCATCCTCGTGCCATTTCTAATAGGGAATGTGACAGTGCCTGACATCTAAAATGTGATCTGATTGCAGTGTAATGAAGTAATATTAAAACCTTTCTAGGATATGCAAAGGAGACTAACTTCCTTAGAGTGTATCAAGTTCTCTTAACTTTTTAAGCAAAAGTAGGTGTTAAGAGATATATGTATTTAACGTGGGTATGTGTATGCTAACTGACCTGTAAACTGATCTGTGTTCTGGAGCAGTGGCTTGAACATCTTGTAAGCCAAGGTAATCTTATTGTCAAGGGATATATTTTGCTTTGCTGTTGGTTGTAGGAGGCATGCAAAAGTTTTGTAGTTTTGGAGATTGTGCAGTTAAATCTGCTACTCTGAGTTAATGTGTCCTTTGTTCGTAATTCGTGTACATATCTGCTCCCTATTGGAAGTTTATAAGAACACACCTGAATTCATGGAGTTACTGTTGTTATCAGGAAGAACAGTGTTTTATTGTGTACTTTAAGGCTGCAGTAATGTATTTTTCTCTGTTTTCAGTTCTTTCTGCGCTCTGTGACAGTGCAGCGGTCACCTTTCTCCTCTGGGCATTGTGAAATGATGAAACAGTACCCTTCTGCAGTGTATACATTGCTAAGTCCTTGAGGCCATTATTCCCTTGGCTAAGCTTTTGTTAGAAGCAAAGAGGTTAGAGCCATTGTATCATGTAGCAAGAAAATATGTAAAACGAGAGAGTTAAGATTTGTTTTCCCTATCTTCCCTTTCTCCCCTAAGTGCTTGATCTTTTTATGCTTACATCAGTGAAACTCAGGAGTAATTCTGATGAGGTCAGTGAAGTTGTATGAGTGTGCAGCTGATGTAACTGGAAGCAGAAACAATCAAGCATAATTCGATGGTGGTTGAGGTTACAGAGAATTGCAGTTCTCATTGCTGGAACAGGACTGAAGGGAGAATAATTCTTCAGCTGAACTGAAGGGCTGGAAGAAGCTTCCTTGCTAGGCAGTGTATCAAGCACGTTATCAACTTACTGACCACTGTGGCAGGCAGTATCATGTTTCCCTGGCTTTTCTTGGAATATCTATTGCAGCCTTCCCCCAGCCATAAATTCTCATGTGTAGCTGCATTCCAGATCTAATAATAAATAGAAACCCTCTGGATGGGGTGGCGGGAAGCTATTTTGGGGATTTTACTGTATTGAAGACTTTCTGATATGGTAATATAAACTGAGGGCTTTTGAATCAAAATTGTTGTAAAGGAAGCTTTTAAATATATGTTGTAGATAAAGAGAAATAACCCCCAAGTAAACAGACTAGCTTGATGAATTGTCATTTTTTTGTTTATTGTGTAAAAAGTCAACTAGAAAGTTAGATTTTAATGACTGCGCAATTGTTGCAATGAAAAATAAGGAAATGCCTCTCATGAGTGCTGTGATAGTCCTTCATCATGATTTGATATTTATTAGGCTCAGAAATATGATACTGTGTGTATATGTTGGGTGTTTATTGTTATGAAAAGATACCTGTGCCAGAGACAGTAGGTGTCATAGATGTACTCTGTGGTAGTTGTGAGTCACATTGTTTGATACATTGTGAGAACTTGATAATCAGAATGTAGCAATATGGCCATTAGGGACTTGGTGGTAATAAGCAATAAGGAGAGTGTTGTGTACTAGACATGTCTCATCTTTCATAGCAGGGCTGTAAACAGTAAAAGAGACAATAAACTGAAGGATGGGGAGAAGGAGAAAGTGATCAATAAGGAACATGCTTAACACAGCATACTTTTCTTACTGCAGTATACTGTCTTGCTATCGTTTCCCTCAATTGTCTGTTATTCAAGCAACTGACGGCGTTGGAATAGCAGTAGATCTCATATGGTGCAACTACCCGTTCCTGACCTGCAGCTGTTCGAACCTCTATTTGCTTGTCAGTGAGCCATTTGCTGGGGTTTTTTTGAAATGCCGAGGTGAATCACAGCTCTTTCCCCGAAAGAGAAATAGTGTCATTCCTATCTGGATGCACTAGATGCAAATTTCAGCCTTTTCCTAGGTTGGCCATTGAAGCCAGTGCTGCTTTCATTTCTTCATTTGCCCCAGTCACTGCCAGTCCATGGGCTTTTTCCATACCTGGTGAATATGTGGTTTGAACTAGAATGAGCTGACAACTGTATATAATAATGCCTGAAAACAATATGATCCACATTCAGTAGCAGAGAAGAGAATATGTATCTGCCAGTTTTGCTGTTCAATTATATCCAGTTGCCTATTTTTATTTATCCACTTTCTAAAGTTTATTTTACATGTTTTTGTAGGGGAATGAGTTATGCGTTCATGTAATGCCTAGCACAGTGGCACTGTGAATACTGGGACTAACTGAACATTTTTTAACCTATGTATATATGCATATATATATGAGAGAGATACCAATACTATAATATTTAAAAAGTATTAGAAAGTCAGAGAGTACATTTCTGTGATACTGAATTATACCAAGTATCTGTAATCACAAAAATCCCCCAAACTTTTCTCTGCATAACAGTGCCATTTCCAAAAGTGGCTTTTGTATTTGCTTCCATTGTGCACTGGAAACTGTTCATGCTGTTATGTATCTTGGGAATTCTTGGAGAAAAAAACTGTTATTAGAAGAAATAGTGTGTTTGATTTAGATGGCAAGGACGTGCAACTGAGTTTTACTGATAAACCCAGATCTCCAGGTTTGCTGATTTACTAGAGGTGCCATGTTTTCAGAGTTAAAATAGTGGCCCTGCTGTCTCAAGATGATGTAAAGACTCTGTGCTGCCTTTCATAAAATAGTCTTGACAACTGGAAATGTTCTTGATAACAGCTAATAACTCTCACTGACAAAAGTATATGTCAATGTTTTCTCCAGTGAATTTCTTACTCTCTGTCATTCTACATGTATTGTGTATGCTGGTGACTTAAGAGAGTTCTCTGCAGAGAAACTACTTGAGAGAGACTTAGAGGCCCAGTGATATCAGAGGTGATTCCTTGGACACTCTGACAGGAGAGTGCTGTTTCTGCAGAAGGCTTGACAGGCACTTAGTATAGTGAGTAGGAAGGCAGCCTGGTCTTGAACATGTAGCGAAGGGGAGGGAGTGTGTGGCACTAAGAATCAGGTGATTCTGCCATTGATGCTGATACACCTCTTTTAAATAAGCCTGATAGCCAGAGACAAAGTAGGTCCTGCTGTGATGCTCTCAAATACTGCACAGGAGAGGTTACACTTCAAAATCTTTCTCACTTTACTTGCGGTAGGATCCCTTTGGTTTGCAATATCTGCTGATTAATAACAACATGGTGATGTATGTGCCTTGTTTTAGTCTGTAGAGGGGCAACAAAACATTTTAAACAATTTATGACTCATTTAATCTGTAAAATGTGCCTACTCTCTCTGTGTCACTGTAACACATTTAAAGACTCTTTTGTGTGAACTACAACAGACAGATCTGAGATGCAAAACATGATACTCTCTTTTGAGCAGAAGCTGGAGTGGTTATGTAACTGTTAGGCTGCACTGGAAACCTTTACAGTGCTTTCCTTTACATTTTGTATGAACTGTCTTCCAATTCAGAACTCATTTATAATTACTTAATTTATAATATATTTATAATTAGTTGTAGAGCAGATATCTCAAAAGAACATCAAGATCACAAGTCAATTAATGGTGGACTATGCCAGAGTTAAGTTTTCCAAGCAATGTTAATTCAGCTGCTTTGTATGTATCACAATGCAGACTTTAATTGGATAGTCACAAACTACTTTTTCTCCAGAAATCCTGTTTTGTTCAGTGTATTGCATAAGCAGTGCTCTACAGCATTATGATTTCTCTTTTTTATTCAATGAAGGTCTGTTGCACTCAGTTGAAGCATGTTCCCAAATACATAATTTATGATTTTCAGCTCTGGTCATCACAGTATTTGTACTTGTCTTCAAGTACTCCGAATCTATTGGGTATTTGATTTCACATACTTCCTTATACTTCACAGCATTAGTATTATTCCTGGTCTACAGAAGGAAAACTGAGGCACATGCTCCAAACTTTCCATAGTTTGATTTCCCCATCCAGTGGATAGTTTTATGTTAATGAATGCTGGTATCATGGAATTTGTCTCTTCCCTAAAGTGCTTTTCAGAGTATAATTACATACTGCCTTTTTACCCACTGAGTAGGCCTGGTGGTTTGAACCTTTAAGCCCATCAGAATCCTGTATTTGCCTGGTATTTCCATCATGCATTATTTTAAACATTCTCTCCTGCAATTGAAAATGCAGTCTATGACCCTCCTGACTTCCACTACTGGTACTTTAACGGTAAAAAATCAGGCCCTACAAATTTAGGGCCTGATTGGCCTAATTTTCCATAGATCACCTGTGTGCTAGGGTTACCTATGAAGGAGATATAAGGGGGATTGCTGAGCTGTGGGGAACAAATGAAAAAGTGTCATGGTGTTCTAGAAGTGCATTCATTACTGAATAGTCTCCCCTAGAGAAGGCCAAGATATATTTGAATCCACCTATTTGAACTGTAGAATAAGCTTTCTGCTGAATGCTTTTATCATGGGAAAAGAGGCCAGGGGAAGATGTGTTCAGACTATCTCAACTAAAAAATGAGTTCTGGAGTTTGCTATAAATACTTGTGGAGCCTTATAGCCTATAAGGGTAGGTTCACCTTTGTCCTAGTTGCTGACTCCACCTCCAGTAACTATTGTCCATATGAACTGGAAAAATACCTAGAACAGCATCTGGCTTAAAAAAACAAAACAAAACAAAACAAAAAAACACCTCTTGAATTTGGTTCAGGTATGAAATTCTGGAAGATTACAGCTATTCCAGCTTTATGGGACACAACAGAGATCTAGACTGCACATTAGCACAACTCCACTGCATTTATCCTATAGACAAACTGGTTTCAAAGTGAAGAAACATGCAGCTACTCTCCTCTCCTCCTTTGCTTATGCTAAACTGGATTTAGGCAGGGAGAGAGGTGAGCTAATTAAGAAACAAAGGACTTGTCCACATTCAGAGGGATTGAGAATATAAAAGAGCCTTCACCATGAGTAAGTTATTGTTGGTAGATCTCAAGAGCTACCAGTCTTGTACTGGAAAGTATGTTGTGCAAAACTGATACTCATTGCTCCCGAGATGAGAATATGGCTGAAGTTAGTGAGAGAGATCATAGTTGGACAGGGAACAACTGTCTTCAGAACAGGAATTGGAAAATTCAGGCCTTGCTGCATTCATGTCAGGCATGGCAGGAACATCGCTCATTTTCTCAGTGATGATTCTTAATACAGCTGGGTGTCAGAGTAAAGCTTTGTTGGACAGGATGTAAGGACAACAGGTCTGGAAAAGGAAAACTTGCACTATACGTGTTGCAAAAAGAACATGTTATCCCTGTTTGGCAGTAATTCACGTCGCACCTAATGCTGCCTTGTATACAGGGACGAATTTGCCCCTTTTACTAATCTTTGTATCACTCCTGTGGAATGAATAATAAGTAGCTTGTATTTGTTTTTACAGACTGGCAATACATTCAACCAGGTTGCCTTCTTGAGTGTGTAACTTCAATTTCATTGATGTTAGTGAAATTACATTGGTGTATCTGGAAAGAGAAATGAGGGCACTGAGACTGCAACTTGTCTAAGGTCATTCAGTCAATCTGTACAAATGCTGGGTTTAGAACACAGCAGTGTCTGATATCCAGTGCCCATATCCTGTGCCCATAATCTCTACCTCATACCTCAGTGATTTAAAACCTGCTAGGTTTCATCTGTGCCCCTTAGATAATTATTGTCTGGAAACTCTGACTTAGTTGATGATGTTCGTTTCTAGGTAAATAAAGGCATGTTGTCTGTGCATTCCTTATCTTAAACATTCATCTCTGTTCTCTTTTCGCAGTGTGACCAGAACGATTGCTGAATAGTGTTATGCTTTTTTAGGCAAATAGTCGCAGGTAAATCAATTACGGGCCACAGTCTGGCTCACTCAGGGATTTTTTTAAACTGGTTGTATTCATGAAGTACAAATTGTACAGTTAGTTGCAGGCTTTCACATTGCCCTCGCCACACAGTTTCTTCCTTGCTCAGTATCTTTGTGGGGTAAGGCTAAGCCAACAAAAAACAGGAACACAGCTAGGATTCTGAGAACACATGATGGTGTGAAGGTTTCTTCAGAAGATTTGTAATAGGCCATGCTATACCCCTAGTCCTGCCCCTTGCATTCTCATCACTAAACCATTTTTAAAATCCTGGACCTGTCTCACCATTTTTTCCGATCTTATGCCAGCACTATTTGTAGTTTCCCCACCTGTTACTGAGTGTATTACGTTGTAGCTGTCTGCATATTGCTCTACAACTTCGGTGTGCTAACAGAGTGACTGCAGTGTTGTATATAAATTACCATATGCATTTCCCAGTTTTTCCGTTTCTAAGCTGTGCAAAGCATCTATCAAAGCTTCTGATATTATTTAGTTCATAATCTAATCTGTCTTTGTAAGTTGCATCTACCCAGACAATAACCATTAAACAAAAAAAGACACCCTCGAGAGGCTAGCTCAAGGGATAAGGGATTTCAGGTGTCATGATTTCTTCTGAAATATTTAATAGAAATATGTCAGAATGTGAGGTCTGAGGGCTCTTCTCATTCATGAAAGGTATGATCTTGTGTAGTGCTGCCTGGCAGTCGCCATCACTGGAGGGTTTGCCCTCTGCTACATGACATCTTTCAGCACTCACATTGCAGTTTGTGATTGTTGTTATGTATCACAGTACTGCCTGATGATACTGTGGCAGAGACCAGATGTTGAATGTTTCCTACTAATACCTGCCTTGAAGCCTCTCTGAGAACCATGACTATATCTGCTGTGCAGGCTACAAGGCTGCAAGTGTGTCCCTACAAACATGTATAAGGGACCCTAAATGCCTGAGCAAGCCTGACAGGCTAGAATAATGTTCGGCATTTTTGCATGCAGGCTATGCTCAGACCTGAGAGACAAACATGGAGGTTAAGGGTGTACCGTGGGTAAAGCACACTGTAATCATAATTGTTTTGTAGGCTCCTTGGGGCTTTTGGACAGAAAAAGCCTCTGCTCCGGAGAATTTGTGTTCTAGGTGAACATTAAGGACCAAGGGAAGCATTGCTGACACTGTTTTAGAGACTGGAAATGCAGCACAAGTAGCTTGTTTCTCTTTTTCTCGAGGAGAGTAGTCTAATGGGCCAAAATGTAGTTTTCGGGAAAATTTTATCTGAATTGACTTGCTCAAGGTCACATAGGGTATCTTAAGATGGTATGGATCACCCCATGTCTCAGCCCCGTGATTTTCCTTCCGCACAAAGGGTTGGCAAAAGCCAGTGATCTCAGTGCAGTCAGCATTTTCTCCATACTCCTGAAGCCCAAGCTATGCTTTGGTAGTATTTGTCTGTCCTATAAATGTTTCTTGCTACACTTCATCCATGGCTGAATTTCAGGGACAGAGTAAGTCGTCTCTATATATAGCTGATGAAACACTTCGGGATCTTCTGACAATGTCAGTTGTTACTATGAAGCCAGCAATGCATTTTTTCAGCTCTTTCTTCATTTTTATTTCCAAACCTGCCATTTGGAATAGTTAAATTTTTAAAAAATAATTATAATGTATACTTAGCTTCTGTATAGTTAATATCACCACACGTGAGTAGCATGGGGATTTTTCCGAGTCAAAGTTTGTGCCTCTTGGTGCTAGATGTGGGAGGGCTAATATGCTCAGTGCCCACGGTGCTTTTCCTTAGCTCAGACAAAATCAGAATTTTGTTTCCTGGGTGTATGCTTCTCTCCTCTGCTCTCTTTCTGCTTTCCTTCTGTATGTGTTCATTTTGGGAATATGAAGCAAGTTTAACATTTATTTGTTTTATCTTTACATATTGAATTTAATTCCTTGTGTTTTTTTCTGAACTTACAAAATAGTGTGTTTCTTACATTGAAGAAGGTGGGTTGTGTTTATTGTACTGGGAAAAAAAAAAGAAGGTAAGGGTTATTTCTCCCAAACTCTAATAAAAAGTAAATACACTTTATAACACACACCACCTTTCTGCTTAACTTTGTTTGGGAAATTTATGCATAATTTTTAACAGAATCCAACATTTTGGCCCAATCTATATTATTAATGTCTTCTTTCAGTAATTCAAATTTTTGTTGGTTAAGCTTTAAACTGGTGGATATTTGCTACAAGCAAAAGTATATTTTAAGTGACAGTTATGACATGCTTTGAAAAGGACTTTTTGATTTTAAGATTCTGTTAACAGTTTACACAAGAGAACAATCACTCGTAATTTATTTTCTTTTATCTTTCATTCGCTTCTTTCTTGAGAAACCAATCTTTCATTGACTTCTTTCTTGAGAAACTGTTCATTTTCACAAAGAAACATTCTGTGCCTATGGAAAGATGATTGCTTAAAGACTCACTGACTCATTGAGCTCTCATAAGGTTCTTTATCTTCCTGTGGCCTTTCTGAGACAGTTTTGGCAGATGTGAACTATTATGTTCCTACAGAGAAGTGTTACAGCTGAAAAACAACGGTGATCATTTTCACATCAGTTGATTGTTTCACAGGCGATTATTTAAGTAGAGAAATGTGGCTAATTTCTTATTCTAAATCTCACTAAGTTCAAATAGAAGAATGATCTGGGGAAACATTGTTGCGGTGTTCAGTATTTTTGGAGTTTTATTAAAAAGTTGGTTTATTAGCATTCTAAGATTTAGTGAGAGGGAAGAATAAGAAGCAAGTTTAAGGGATTGAAAGTCTGATGAACCGTGAAAACACAGAGGAGTGAGTTCTTGAGAGAATGATAGGACAGCTTTTGGGGAGCAAACGGATGTTAAATATACACTGTGTGAAACAATTTCCATTTCATTAAAAAAAATGATGAAGGTTGACACAGGAGGTGAAAACTGGGTTTCCTTTTGTTAGAAAAGCCCTTTGGTTATTAAGGAGCTTAATGCAAAGCATGCCAGGAGGCTTTCACTTTGGTGGTATTAGATTCAAAGATTCTTTATAAGTTGGAACTGTGATAAGAAACACTGAGTTCACCCACAAACCTGCTGCTCCTGTTGGGAAAATTCTGGCCTTCTTCGTGCTCCTTATGCATGGGAAGTGATATTTTGTTGCCACAGTGTTCTCCTGGGGTAAAGGCATTCTGCTGGGTAGGCCCCTTGCTAGCATTTATGTTAGCATGAAATACAACTGCACACCATTTGCCAAATAAATCAAAAAACCAGTTGACAATTCAGCTCTGCCATCTTAATTTCTGGTCTCCCTGTGCCACTTTATTTTTTCTAATCTGTTTGGCAATCATGAGTATTCTTTTTGTCTTACCACGTTGTAAGAAATCTGTGTAATTTCTACCTCAAATTTACCTGCTGGCTCTTGGGTATCTTGCCATGTCAGCTTAAAATTCCATATAGATATGGTTCACTGTGTTTCTTCCTCTTTCTCTACTTGGGACTTCTGTCTTTTCTTTCCTGCTCAGCTTGCTTATTTGTTTTATTTTCTTTGTCCTTAGGCACACATAGTTTGTAGCTGTGCAACTCTGCCAGCTTTAGTGGGGATAGTCCTAACCTACCTCTGATGTGGGAATAAGCTGATTGAAGCACACTGCTTTATTCAATACTGCTCTGCTGGCCACAGCTTTTCTTTTCTCTAGGTGAGCTGGAAGAGGCAGCTCCCTTTCCACTTCAAGTTTGGCGTCAGAGTTCCATTTTGGCTCTCTTTCCACTACGGACCTCCATTCATATGCTTCTTGTTACCATCTGCACAGTTCGTTTATAAAATTAAATTAAAGTAGTAAACAAAATACCAGATACTCCGCCTAAAGCTCCATCTATAAATATCTCCCTTGCCTACTCATGCTGTCTGATTAAGGGGCAGTAAGCAGTTATTTAGAGAACCTCAAACAGGTCAGATTCCATCGAGATAGGCAGTTTTTTTAAAATGGGGATATTCTGTTTAGCGCTCTGTTTCTGTAAAAAGCCCAACTCTCTCAAAATGCACACTAATCAAGTTGAAGCCCCCTGTTTTGACATTTTCAAAATTAAAAAAATAGATTTTTCATTCTGAAATATTTTTTTCATCCAAAATGAGCTAACATAACCTACCCAAATTGGATTCTGAAATACGTGCCCCTTATAGAAAAATGTGGGCTCGTTCCTATTTGGAATTAACTTGAGTTCTTTTGATCTCTCAGACTAGCTGAGAGATACTATGGTTGTAGCTGTTGGTTTCTTGGAACAATGATGACATTTTTGTTTTATTTGTTTTATTATGAAAGTGCTAAGTTTACCTATGTACCAAGTAAACATGAAAAAATGAACAGTACCTTTGCAGCAGTGGCTAGAAAAGCAGTAGCTGCTGAGCAAATCCAGTTATTTTATGAAAAAGAATTAATAACCTTCTTTCAGAATTCTAGAAAATCTGCGTAGATTTCCCTTTGATTTCCAGGCATGGATCTGACCCCAGCCCTAATCCACAGTGTGATCAGATACTCTTTGTCATCATAATGCCTCAGTTTTTGTTTCATGACACAGGCGCTCTGGCCTGTGTTATAGGATGAAGGCCAACAAATAATATGTGACTTTTAATGAGTACCTCCCTGTACGAAGCCATCAGTACCTCTAAGGCTCACCTATACTGCACGGTGGGGAGTAGTGCCGTACCATCTGACTTCATCGCCATAGATCCCCAGAGAAGGCAATGTCGTGGAAGAGCACGAAGTTGGCTGGAATGGCTCACCTCTAATGAGGTAGTGCATAAAAGGTCACAGGTCTTGTCAGTGCAGGAGAGCTCTTTGCACAGGAGACAGCTCTGGTTCAGAGCATTACAGCTTTACGTGTATACTTCTGGGACTTTTCTGACTTCTTCCTGTTTTTCCTCTAGAAACTTCTGTGCTCTGTATAGTGAATAAAAATAAATGGTTTTGCTGACTTCAAAGGCTTAAATAGTCATTTAGGTGATTGAAATTAGACATGTAATCACAAACCACAGATGACTATCCAGCTATAAAAGTAAACCGCACAAATTACACCAGCATTCATGTAATGTGTACATACATGAAATATTTTGTTTTGTAATTGATATTTGGTATTGTCTGAGAGTATCATAAGTGAATGCTCATCTGCACTTGAACAAAAAAGTCTAGGCAGAGCATTCATCAACATTTGCTTCATTATATATATGGAAATGTAGCAACCTTGAGAATATTTGCATTGAGCAGGTGAAAAGCGTGTGGTTCTGACTTTGCTGCTTAGATCTGGAATTTGATTTTTAGACTGTTTATCTTGCAGCATGTACATCAGTCTTTGGAAGTTCAGCTTGCTTTGACTGCATGAAAGGTATTGCAATCCTGTGCTGAATTCCAGTTTGCAACCTTCGTGCTGCATTTATGAAGGGTTTTTTTGAACTGATGAGTAGGTAGTAGCTGTGCATGTATGCATGTTCTTCTAAATTGCATAGACTTTTGTTGCATTTGTTGGCAACAGGGACAGGGGGATTGAGTGCACCCTTAGCAAGTTTGTCAACGCCACCAAGCTGTGTGGAGCGGGTGAACATGCTGGAGGGAAGGGAAGCCATCCAGAGGGACCTGGACAG
>RSEF01000003.1:41960456-41970855 GCA_003993805.1 Himantopus leucocephalus | reverse complement strand
CTGGAGAAGAGAAGGCTCTGGGGAGACCTTACAGCAGCCTTACAGTACTTAAAAGGGGCCTACAGGAGAGGTGGAGAGGAACTTTTTTACCGAGGAGTATAGTGACAGGATGACGGGTAATGGTTTTAAACTGAAAGAGGGTAGATTTAGATTAGATATTAGGAAGAAATTTTTCTCTATGAGAGTGGTGAGGCACTGGAACAGGTTGCNGGAGGTGTCCCTGCCAATGGCAGGGGGGTTGGAACTAGGTGATCTTCAAGGTCCCTTCCAACCCAAACCATTCTATGATTCTATGACTTATGGGATAGAAGGCAAGTTGGCAGAAAGCAGAGCTTTATTTAGCAATACAAAGTGGAAAACACATGCTGTCCAGCCGTTAAATATTCTGGTTATTCATTCACATTGGCTTAGAGACCTATGGTTGCCTTTACTGAACATAGCTCTCCCTTATATCTGACTTTGTTTTTATGGCTTCCAAAAGCTCAGCTTTGGTGAGCATTTTCTTTTTGTAAGTAAGGTTCAAACTGTATCCCGTGTGGACGCTGCTAGAGAGGATGACCTTGGCTGATGATAGGTGCAGTCATTAATGACAGGCTAGATGAAGAACATAGTAAACTTGCCAATTCCCAGAAGAAACATTGTCGCCAGGGCAACTGAAATGATATGCCACGGGAGAGATGGGACATGCTTGCCAGGGTGCTTGATATCAGTGCTATCTTTTCAGATTTTACCCTGTGGAAAGCATGGGTAAATGGTTCCTGTCAGACATTTATAAAGTTATTGGTTCCACAGACATTTGAATTTGCTTTTTGGTGCCTACTTTTGGGTTATACTGAGCCTGTTTCCTGGACGAAAAAGATACATGTTGTTTTTCTAAGTTGTGCTGCCATAGTTTCTGGTTTGACTCCAGACCCATTCTCCACTGGAAATTGTTTCATCTCTTGGGTGTCCTTGTCTGCACCGGCTCTTGTGATACTTAATCTGAAAAGGAAAGTGGGAAGTGACTCAAGGGTCCACACAGACTTCAGACTAATGATAAACAATGTCAGACTACATTAGCAAATCATAGATGGGTCTTGAGAAGTAGAAATACACATCAGTAGGAAAGGAAAAAAGAAAAAAAGGCAGGTATTGTATCAAACTGGAAGGAAAGACAGAGAAACAGACGAGTAGACAGTAATTTTTGGCCAGAGTGCTTACGGGAGGTGAGTTCTCCCGGTCAGCCTTCCCCTCTTGCAGGCAGTACCGCTGCCCTGTACAGAAGCAGCGGTGCTCCTGCCCGCTCTGCTCCGCCCGCGGGAGCGCCAGCGCCGGCCCCGGCCCCTGCCCCGGCCCGACCGAGGGCGCCTCGCCGCCGGGAGCGGGGCTGGAGCCGCCGCCGCCCCACGTGACAGCCCGGCGGGGATAATAAGCCGCAGCAATGAGCCGCGCTGGGCTTCTCCGGAGGGTCAGCCACAGGGACCTACAGCAGCAGAGAGAGAAAGGGAAGGAGGGCAGGAGAGAGAGGGAAGGAAGGAAGGTCACCACAGGGCAGCACCTACCTGACAGTTTCAGTCTCTGCTCTCAGCAAGTCGTCAATATTCACTCCCTGTCACCTTGGAAAAAGAAAAAAAGAAAGAAAAAAGGCACTGCTACCTACCACCCATCAGCAAGTAAACTAAGCTTAAAAATATATATCTATTTAAACATAGTAGAAGCCACAGCAGCTGAAGCTGATCCCCAGGTAGTATGAATAGCATGAACCAGATAGAAACAAACATGCAGTACACCTACAACTATGAAGAAGATGAGTACATGACCCAAGAAGAAGAATGGGACAGGGACCTGCTCCTGGACCCAGCATGGGAGAAACAGCAAAGGAAGGTCTGGAAATAAAGTAATGTGTGTCTGTGTATGTGCTTCTGTGTTGAATGATGTCCTCTCTTATTGCCATGCTGCATCTGGAATTGCCAGGGCTGTGCAGTAAGAGGTTCTAATTTTGTTAGAGAATATATTTTACATCATATAAAGCATATATATAATATGTATTAGCTATACCATATTTTGAGGATAAAGCATTCACTTTATGGATTCTTAAGTGGAACCTATGTAAGGTGAAACTGATTTATGAGACCCAGGAGTTTCTTTTTATATTGCACTGGAAATATTCTGTCAGTACCTCTAGGTTTACATATTAGTATTTCAGTAATTTTTAACTTCACTTCCTGGGTCTTCCTTCTGAAAAGCAGACTCTGAATGTGTGTGCCTTATTGCTTTTCAAAAACAGTAAATTGCAATTGTAAAATGGGAGATGAATGAGATGGTTCAAAATTGATGTGCAAAAAAAGTTTGAAATACTTCTGAGAGGAGACTGAGAAATCACTCTTGAAATTGTGATCTTGCGAGTCAGCTCTTATTAGAATTTACTCTTAATTCTGACTGAATGATCTGACAAGGAAAATATTGCATATAAATATATCCAGGCTAGATTTGGAAAACTGTGTTTCATGATTAGGTTCCCACATGCCAATTCACTGTCTGGGAAAAAATGGGTCTGTAAACTCCTGGGAAGATACCATTGTAGAGGAAATGCTTCTTGCCTTTTAGGTGTAAGAAAACTATTATGCCGGCAAGTACTGCCTGTGCTCTTTTTCTGAACATAGGCAGAGGTGATAATCCCATCAGCAGCCTTGTCAATGGTTTGGTACTTTAGTAATATTTGCAATATCTAATTTCAGAACACTGAGTTTTAAGCAGCATATAGAAAAGAGACAGATGAAATATTGTAAAGGATTTGTTACTTCCTAATGTAAAAGGTGATGTTGAAGTCACAGCTGACAGATCTGGGATTAAAAGGTTATCTGCTGGTTACAAGAATGAAAAAAAAAAAAGGGGGGGGAGAGAGAAGAAACAATGCTTCAGACAATAAGGTTGAATATGCTTTTTGCTATAGGTGAGCAGTTCACTTCAAAAATTTAAGAAGTTGCTAACTTCTATCTGATGACAGAGTCTGGCCCGCTGTTACAGTCACAGCTTCTATAAAAGCTGTACTATAAGAGTATAGTGATAAAAGTAGGAGTTGTTAGCATTGTTGGGGCCAATGGGTTTGCTTTTCCATTAAAATCAGTAGAGCCAATATTTTCATCTCAGTTTTTACTTGTATTCTTCCTCCTCCTGTGAGTTTTAGCTGGTTTTGTTCATTTTCCTATGTTCATTTTCCTACGTTCACACCTGTTCGTATCCGGCTGTACAAGTATAGTGGGAGAAGTTCTGGGCTAGGTTGAAGTTCACTTTTCTTGATCTGCCAGCTGCTGCAACTCCTGACCAATTATTAAACTGTACTCATCAACACTGACATTTGTTTTAATTTGACACTCTTTAGAGGGTGAACTACTCTTTTATGTTTTATGAGAATGGAAATTATGTTAGTGCTTTAGTGATTTGAAATTGCTCAGCCGTAACAGGTCGTGGTTACATCTGATTAGGATTCTATTGTCCAGCATTTCAGAGAATGCTGTATTCAAAATAAAGAAATAATGGACAGGTTGCTAGATAGTCAGTGCTCTAATACAGTTTTCCTACAATGCAGGTAAATGATAAAAAATAAAGAGAATTTGGATTCTGTAGGATTTCTTATGTTTACAGGAAGTCTCTTGACTTTCACAGAAGGACAGGGAGTAGTTAGTATAAGACCCCATAGCAAATTTTTTATTTCCATTCCTCCAAACAGACAGTGCTTCAGCAGAAAGTCAGGTTTCCACATTCATAAATTTAAGCAAACTCTGCTTTACTTCCATAGAGAGATTGTGGCTTTGCTACTCTATGTTGCCAGTTTTATGAAAAAATAAAATTTCAAGGCTTCTGTCTTTTTCTGATTGGTGCTGGGACAGTTGCAGAAAGTGCTTGCTTTATTTCCTTATTTATTAGGAGAAGATTGCAGATACATGGGCACAGATCTTTGTTCTAACTGGTAATATAACATTGAAAAATGATCTCAGTGGAGTCCTGGCAGTTGGCAGCATATATTTTCTATTAGACAGTCTTGGAACAAACCAAAAATAAATGCCATTGTTTCTATTGTGGGCTGCCCTCTCCAGACTTGCCATTTCAGTGATATGCCTGGTATGAGATCTGTCAACAGATGCTGGTAACACATGATGACGTCCATAGGATTACAATGGATGTGACGCCTAATTATAACCATGGTTCATAGAGTATTATGGTCTGCTGTAATCCAGGCTCCTTGCAGATATCAGAATAAATATGAAGTACACTATAGGAAAGGAAGCTGAGTTGTAGCTTAGCTCTGTCTCTCTGAATGTGAACATCAGTTGAAATGGTTTAGTTGGGGTAACACGTAGACTGTGTCAAACCAAGAAAATACAACAAATTGACCATTTGCTGCATTATACATTACTGGTAAAACTTAAACAGGATCATATGGTTGGAAATTTCTGGCAGCATCTTTAAAGAAAGACTAAATAACAAAAAAAAATGTATTTTGGGTGGACACACTGTCTTCAGTAGGACCTAATTAGAGAACTACAGCCTTGGTATCTTGAATGTGTAGGTGAGAACCATGACATTGGAAACTTCGGAAGTCTGCTCCTTGACCCAGTACTGGCCACTGCACTTAAAGAGCAGTTAAAAGGTCTATGAAAGCGGCCCCTTGTTTCTTCAGTACCACACAGGAATAGAAAAGTATTGGAAATCAAAAAGTCTGCCCAGAGGGAGTGGGATTCCCTTCTTCACTCTGCTGTGTAACCTTAGGCAAGATCAACTCACCTCAGACCTTGGTTTTCCCACTGGTAAAAACAGGACAGCAGTGGTATTTTTAACAACTGATAGAAGTGGTTGGTTCTATGGTATGTCAGACTAGTGATTAGCTGTCTTTCAGTCCCTACCCTGCTGGACTGGAGTGGAAGTAAAAATCATACTAGCTCATAGCAGAAGACTTAGAACCTGATTTCTCTTCTCTCCATGATAAACTTATTTCTTAAGTTTGCAAAAAAAGTTCCACAAACTCCACAAACCTTTTAGTTTTCACTAGCCTGTATCTCAATACATCTAAAAGGAACATAGGAAAATGCAGCGTCCCTTAGTTTACGAAACTGAGCACAACAGTGCCACTCAAAATGCAAACATTGTGGTGTTTGCAAGGTGTTTGAACTGCCAACATTACTTAGTGAGCTGTGTGTTAAATGGTGCTCTTTCTTATTTGTAACTTTTGCTATGAATACTTTATTATAGGAGTGTGCTTTTTTAAACTTTGACGTGAAATGTAGCTTGTTAGTTTGTCAAGGCAGGGTTAAGCCTTCAGGATAAAGATCTGAAAGTTGTGAAACAGGTGTGATCCCTTCTTCAGGACAGTTGTATTGTAAAGCACTAAATTGGCTCCACATATTTCATCTATGTCTTCTCCAGTCATTCAAACATGTCTCTGACAGTTGCGTTAACACATGTAAGGAAAGAACTGGGAACATACTCCTTCCTTATTGCTGTTATTATAGATGAATGACCTTATTCTAGTTTGCTGTTACGGCCCTGATACCACCGCCTCCTTAATGCAGAAGGGTTTGAGTGTAGGTGTCAATGCAATTTCTGACCATTTTGATGTTTCTTTTACAGTGGTATTGAATAAACAAGAAGACTCAGAATATTTGTTTACCTTGATATTGCACTCTTTGTGAATGCAAATGTTCTTGATGATACTGAACACTGTGTGTGAGTGAGGACTTTGGAAAAGGTTCTTTAGGAAAGAAGCTGTGTCTTTCAGTCTCCAGCAGTACATATCAGATTACATTTTCAGTGTGACCTATAAGGATTTGTCTGCATTACCTCCTTTGGCTGGTAATACAACTCCTGTTGTCCTTGCAAATAAAAAAGATGCATTTGGAAGCCACAAGTCTGGCAAATTATTTGGAAGAAGCTCCAAGGACTATGAATTATGGACAGCATCCTTTTTCTAGTGTTGCTGCAACTTCAGTACGTTCAGCAGATTTTAGAGGTTCATTGCAGCCTGAAAGAGAAATTGACCTTATGTTCAGTCTGACTTCAGCGTCTATAAATAGAGTTGCAGTCAGTGTCCCGGATTCACTCTGAAGTGTGGTCTTCTATGGACGGAATCTAAATTGATTTCTTATCAGAAACCTCTTCCTGGAAGAAGTCTACTGGTGAGTGATAAGACAAATGAAGTAGCAGAAGAAAACAGCTTCATTCTTCAACCAGGAAGAGGAGGAGAGAAATAACCAAGCCTGAATGAATGAAAAACAAATGTAAGGCAGAAAAATGTTGGCAGGAGAGGCTGGATGCCACCAGCAAAATTCAGTACTGTAGAACCACTCCTCATGGATTTAGAGGCTCCGGATTGAGTCCATCCATCTCTTGAGGGTTTTTAATCAGGTGACACTTTTTACCCACATGGAATACCAGTGGGATTTTTGAGAAGGCACAGAGATTCCCCTCTGCAAGTGAGCAACACAAACAGGGTCTGGATGAGAACCAGTGAATGTAGGAGGTGTGAGGGAGGCAAAAGGTACACTCATTTCTAAGAGAGTATCAGTGTTCTCATTATTTATTCCTAGTACTTACCTGTTAACAGTTGGGTATTTCTGATAAAGATGGGGGTCCTGAGTTCAGTAGCTTTAGGACTCATTTCAGAAGGGGATTTTAATTTGTTAAGAGGAAAATCCTCCAGAGTCAAAAGCAGAATGATAGTCAGTGGAAAAATCATGCACTATACTGAGTCCTACACTGCAGTTCTCTGCCTCCCTTACCTTTTATGCACAGAATTAGGACGATGTAGGTGTCTTGGAAATTCTGTAGATTGAAATGCAGGATTTTATATTACTACCAATAGTTAGCAAACAATTTCACCTTTTTAGACTTATTTTTTTTCCTGTTATTCAGCCAGTACTGTGACTGTCTTCTATAGAAGAACAATGTCTTGCCAAATGATAAATGCCACTATAGATGCAGAGTGTGCCTTACGGTAGCATGAAATTTCAGCACTCCGAGGCCAGTGCTTCTCCTCCAGGTGCATCAAGAATTTTCTTTTCAAACAGTGGATGCCAAAACCTCTAGTATTAAGAACACACACGTAAAATATCTCTGATTTCCTTTTGCTCTGTGGCTGACCTTCTCAGTGGGAGATGGCCCCATATAGGGCCTGACTCAGAACTTGGTAATCAATGGACAGACTTCATTTTTTTCTGCCACAGCGTGTCTTGATTTTTCAGCCTATACTATCCTAAATATCAGACATTGATGCAACAGAAGGACATGGAGTTGCAGTTTCTCTAGTCCTATGAAGAGTTGCCATGAGGGTAGAGGGGCTCTGTATAGAAATATGGGATGTGTTTATGGCTTGTTCTTGTATGATTGGCCTCTTAGAGATTAGTGCTTGTTAAAATAGTAACATGTTAAATTCTTCTTGCTGATGTTACTTGCATGGAATGGTGCTTGAGAGAAGCATGCTGAAAGGGTAGTGGAACGATTGTATTTTGTCAATGTGCTTCATATTCTGTCTTGGAAGCTGTCAATAAAATGTGCAGCTAAAGAGGGCCCTGAATACTGTGGTGCTGGTGTATGAAGGAAAAATCAAAGAAAGCTGTTATGAAATTCACTTAACTAGAAACGTTTATGGGAGTAGTTTTTTTCAAATGGGAAGGATTTCTTTATCAATACTAAGTGTGGAAAATCAATATATTACTCAATATTGTATTTGCTATTTAAACTCAAATAGCCCTCTTAATGTTGACCCATTCCAGGCTCTGTATGTTTTTGTCAGTGTTGTCAAATGGATAATTCCTACAGTCCCAATTCAGCTGTTAATTGCCACTCACCCCCAAGTATCTGCCAGCAACAGAACTGTAGGGTTATGAAAAGAAATTATAAGAACCGTTTTATAATGGGAAGCATAGGCTACCTCCTGCCTGCACTTACAGATACACACTGCAGCCTCCCCTGAAATTCATATAGTAAAATGTCTGCAGATATGCTGATCCAATTAGTAAGACAATAAGGATTGGAAGAAAGTATGGATCTAAGTGGGTTTCCATAAGCTGCAACCAAGGTGCTTAAGAGCTAGAGAAAAGCTGTGTTGTTAAGCAGTGGACTTTGCTATAATCTCTTGGGGGTGGGAGGTCTGTATCTTGCAGTGGATCTGTGTTTGGGTCACTGGAGAGCTGAAGAGAGAGACATGAGAGGTGTTTGCTTGGAAGAGCACTGTGTGTCTTCAGCCTTGAGACTGGAGTAAGTAGGGAATCCACGCTCATACAATTTGTAGCCCTGTGCAAGCAAAAGCAGGGCTCAGGTATATTCTGTAAACTAATGAATCCCAGTAAGAAAATATCATGATTATATCACCAATTTCCAAATCAAACTAAGACAGCTCAGCAAGTTGAATTTTGACTGCTTTTTGCTAAGGGGGTAACACATTTCAAAATCTTCCACCAAAGCCCTTCCATCCTCTTACAAGTAAGACAAGAGGGGTTTCATCATTATGATGGAAAAATCAGATACCAAATGCCTAACATAAATTTAGTCACTGTTGCATAAACTGTGATCCCTTTAATGATGTTTAGTTTAGGTAGCAACTTCTGTATTGCACTGTACAGTTCTACTGAATTAATTTCGGTGAGACTAAGCATTACAATTTTCTTTAATTGTGAATGCTCAATACTATATAGATATTGATAGTGTTTTACAAGTTATACTGCAGAGCCTGCTTACAGAAGAATGCATTGGATTTGTATCTGGAATGCAGGTGGACATGATGCAGGAAGAAGCATGTCAGTGAAATAGAATTAGATGGGAATCTGTGCTGCTTAGCTTTGTCCCAAGTCAAAAGACGTCCCTCCTGCATGTTATTTTATATCTTTGCAAGCAAGCAAATACAAAAGTGGTTACACAGGTGGCAAAATTGAGTTGTTTTGGATGGCTTTACTGCCAAGCATAATTTCTTCTGAACCCTAATTGTGGGGATAAACAATGTGTAACTGATATGGTATTCCTCTACTGTAAGCAGTGAAAAGTTGCTGACTCTGAGTGAGTATGTCTTTCATGGCTATGCATTCTTTACTCTCAGCTGATACCAGAACAAAAATGTATTCACACCAAACACTCCATTTCCTCCTAAATTAAATTTCATTACTAGTAGTTTGGGGTGATTTTCAAGTCTTCAGTGTCTGAAGAACATCATTGCATGAAATGCTGTGATAAGGGTGTGTGACGTTTTTTTCTTATAATGTCACTGGATTTGTTGGTTTTAAATGTGCCTCATGTTGAGAGACTTGATGCATAAAGCTGATAATAAATATACAGGTGCTATACAATGCTGTTTTTCTACCTGATAAAATTTGGTGTGTATTTAAAGATAGAAGTTACCTCTTTCCACATCATTTAACGGGCAAACACCATGTTATGATCACCCTCTGTGACTGTTTCTGTACATATTCTGCAGTAGCTCTTCCTGCTGGCAGTACAAGTAACTCCTCAATACAGATCAAGATAGCATGGTCCTAGTAATCCTCAAACTACTGATGTGAAAGGATTACACGGCAGGTGGTACTGCTCTGCAGGAACAGAGCATCTGCAGAGACAGAGGTAGAAGACTTTGAAATGCAATGTTCTCCTTTTAGGAAAGCGTCCCACTTGAAAGGGTAGCTTGTAGAAATACGCTTCATTCTTTAGAAGGCCTGTCCAGAGGGAAGCAGAAGCTGACAGTTGTCTAGCTAATGCTCAGTTAGTTTCTGTATTTCAACCTTAAGTTTCCATGTGTGCACATGGTGAGAAAGTTAGTCCTGAATTTGTGTCCTGAGCGCAAGAATGGGCACTGCTGCTCCTGGTCCCAGTTTTCCCTGCTTTTGAGTTAGAAGGACATATCCCTTTGTCCATGTCTTTGTCTCCAAAATAGTGGTTGTAATACCTATGTGCTGGCTTTACAGATGAAGGTGCTAAGTGCTTACTGTACTCAGTATGAGCAAGATTTTCCATTTACTTCAAATGCCTCTGCCTAACTGCTCTTAACTGTCAGAATCCCTTCAACTTGAAATTTGAAACTTGTTCTTATTTCTCTTCAAAAGCCTGTAAGCAAAATCAGTCCAGCCGTCCATTACTTTGATAACTAGCAGAACTTATTTTAGAGCAGATGGCTTCTACTCTCAACTGCTCCCTAGAAAAGCCTTGCTCACCCCCACTACCATAGCAGGAGTCTGCGGAAAGTGACTACCCTAGTCTAAAATTAGCATCTGTGATTATTCCTTAAGCATCTAAGGAAACACTCATATTTTTTATAGGTGTTGAACACCCAGGCATTTCCACTGACGTCAGAAGGAACTTCTGTCTGGTTTGCACCTCTGAAAATCAGCCTGCTATTTTGGCACTCACAGAAAGGCTTAACCATCTAGCATTAAGTGAT
>RSEF01000003.1:41938087-41960356 GCA_003993805.1 Himantopus leucocephalus | reverse complement strand
GTGTACTGATAAATATTGCATTGAGTAATCTGGCATATATGCCACAGAGGAGATTTTTGTTGCATAATTGGGAATTAATGCAGGAGGTTTTCCTTTCTCTATAAGAATCTCAACTTAAACCTTGGTTTAGATTACAATTGAAACTAGATTTGGTGGTCTTCCAACGTACTACACAACAGAGTGCAAGGATGACATTTACTGTGTAAATATCTTGGGATCTGACTGTTGGCATACATTTCCCATTGTTTATTTGTGTCAGGCACTTAAAGATATGTGTGTGTGTGATTGAAAAATTTTTCAAAATCTGTTTTAGCTTTATTAGTCAGAAAACATGCTTTTCTGATTATGGAAGTGTTTTAAAGAATGTTGATAAACTGGATAGGAGCATACTTTTATCCCACTCTGACTGACTCTATTGACCAATTTATGACGGATTTACTTACTCACCTGGCAATGTAGTATATAATTACTGGATAAAGATAGCATGGTGAAGAAAATCAACAGAGAAAGCAAGGGAAAGACATGTGGAAATCCAGTCAACTAAATCCTGGATTAGCCTACTTTAATTAATCCTTCTATTTCCAGAGGGCATACCTTTAGTTCCTACCATACTATAATGTGTGAATGTTTCTTTCATCTCATCTTAAATATGTATCTGCTGAAACAAAAATGTTAGCCAGCACTATCAGCGATAGTTCAGGAGCTCTTGGGAAACCAGGACGAGCACTGTAGGGCACAGCTGGTGGAAAAGGACCTGAGACTGGAAAGGAGAACAGGAGATACAATCTCTTTATAAGAAGGCTCATTTGGCACTGATAGAGTAGTGGTAATGCATGTTCTTTGTTTAATATACTTGAGAGAAAGCCCCAGGCAGTATAAAGAGCACAGAGCACCATTAAAGCACACCGGCAAATTTGTCCCTTGCAGATCCACCACAATATTCAAGACCCATTTTGGATTACCTCTACTTCGTTATTAACTCTGTAGAGGGAAAGGCAAATAGAATAGAGATTATGCTTTTGTTCCATAATAGCAAAGAAGTGGGCAGTTGGAAAAGAATATAGAGGAAGAGAAAAAAACAGAAAAGATGGCTGGTCTCAAACCTTTTATCATTGCTGAAACAGTTTCCTTCAAACCTGTTGGCATTTTTGCTGTGAATCCTTTTCTGAAGATGCCTTTTGGTTTGTTGATATGCTTGTGAAGTAGAAATGCTGAGCATGGAAGGTGGTGCTCCAGAATTAACTCCTTCTGAGCCATGTAGAAATGAGTAAATACCTTTTCCTATCCTTGTGTTTCTCAGTTTTTCAGTAGTTAGATCCAAAGAGCGTGCCTTAAATACAGCTCTTTGTGTAACTATGCTTGCAGTGAGACCTCCCAAATATTGCTTTGCTCAAAAGTGATCCAGAAAGCACCGGAATGCAAATAGCTCACTGTTCCATTCATTGCATATGCCTTCAAAATTATCAGGAGTTGTCTTGATTTTGTTTGCCCAAGATCTGTATCTAGAAACTTATAGAGAGCAAGACAGAGAGGGCGCACGAAAGAGAGATGTTTGGGAGTATGCATCCATATGCTGGAGTTTCTAACAATCTACACACTTTACGCTCTGCAAGCTCTCTGCTTAGGTCCCTTGTGTCCTACCTGATTGGCTGGGGAGAGGTATCTTTTGGACAGCACTTTATGAGATATGAATATATATTTCTATATAAATGCAAAGGTGCAGTCTTTATTGCATGGGTGATAGAGTCCATTAAAGCTTTTATAAAAATGTGTACAACATTTCTTTGCTGCACTCAACTTTGTGCACTGTAGTGGCAAATCTGTTTTAAAGCTCTGACAACTGGGCGTGAACTGATTTATTTGTAGGTATGTGCTGTAAAGTTTTGCGGTGTAAAGTGATCAGGAATGCTGTGTAAGATATTAGTTGCTATGGCCATACTACTTCAGGTTGCAATATCAGAATTACTTGGTTTTATAGTGTAAATTCAAGCTCTGCAAAGTGCAGTGTATTGGAACAGACAATGTTTGGTTAATATGCTCTAAAGTTAAGTTACGCTATTAGAGGAAAATACTGTTGTGCCATGCAAATAGCTGGCAGTCCTCAGAGGTTCAGTCTGGATGCTGTACACTCCCAGTCATGCTGTGTGGGAGTACTGTGTCTCTATCTAAAAGGCACAGGTCCTTGTGGGCGATGCTTCTCTATTTCTGCAGATTTCAGTAGGAGACTGAAGGGTAGGAGATTTTGAAGGGCAAAACTTGGCAGTGTTGCATGTAAAAAAAAAAAATCTACCATGATGTGTTAATTGTTAAATTATTAAATGCTAGAAACAATATGGCCTGTTGAAAGAGATTAACTTGTCCATAAACTTTTCCTTTGCAGGAAATACAAAATCAACATCTGAAAATAAAAGAAAGCAAAAGCCATTGATCGAAGATAGATTACTCAAAGCTTTGCATTTGTATTGTTCCATTAGTCTTTTTTTGTTTGTTTTTGTTTTGTTTTTAAAGCTTTCCTCCAGTTTAAGAACTGCTGGATTCACAGGTAGTTTTTTCACCAATATTTGTTTTTTGAGGCTTGTGAAATAAATGTTCTTTCACTTGCTACAGCATTTTAAATTTGCAAAACGTACATGAGACTGTAAAATACTGCACAATCACTCAATTTTAGAGATGAACAGAGCCCTTCTAATGCTGCATCTAGGAGTCTGAGTCCATGGAGCATATTTACATTTCACCTATACTGTGGGGTAAAGACTTTAGACAGACATGTAAAGAGGTTTTGCTACTTGAAAGAAGTTGTACAAAAAGCTGTGGAAGAGCAAGGACTCAGATGTTGAGTCTTTACTCACTGTCTTTTCACTCTTATTAGAGAAAGCAATTTAAAATGGGGGCTATTATAACTCGGAAATTGGTAGTAATTTGAGAACTTCATGTTTACTTCACAGATTATACCATTTATTTACCATTCTGTAGTGCTAATCTTGTACCTTGAGCATTTTAATGCATTGAATAATGGGATGTAATCCAAACAATTCAGAGGTATTAATTCTGTTATGACAAGGTATTAACATACTTGTTGTTTTACATAAAAGGCAAAGAGGTTAGAGTCATTAAAAGGGTAGTGTATAACTGTAAATGATGTCATGCTTGTTGTTATTGAAGTAGGAGGGAAGATGAAGAGGTAAGATCATTGCAAACAGCAAGGCATTGCTTCCCATTATTCCATCTAGCTAAAATGAATTATCCAGGGCTGCTGTAAGACAGCAGGATGTTGTCATTTGGACAAAGGGTTCTCAAAGAGATAGTGCCTGGATGTTTGTGACCATCTTTTTTCCGAGGATTCGTGCATATGATGTGAATGAACAAACTATACTGGAAAAAGTCATTCACATCCAAGAGAAAGCTGACTTGCTTTCTCCCTGACCTTCGTCACTGCTTAGCAAGGTGGTGACAATAATAATTAAAAGTCTCAGTATTGCAAAGCCTTCCGAGTGGAATATTATAATAGCTCCTACACCCCAACTCATGATGAAAGATAACCTAGTACTGAAGATGGACTTTTAATTTATTGGTTGGGAATGCATGGCTGGGGGGAACCTTTCACTTTTAGGTCAGTGTTTTGAACCCAGGCCAGGTGAATAAGTGACAAGGTTGCTAACACATGCAGGCTGTTTGGTAATGTCTATGAGGTGAGTTATACTCTCAGTTTAGCTCCTGGGGGGACAGGTGTCCCCATCACTTAAACCACCAGAAATGCCAGCTTCATTGGAGGTGCCCAAACCTGACCTTATTAGTGAGAGGTAGGGACAGTGACTTTTCATCCTAGAGGTGAAAGCTAAAGCAATTTCTGTATGTGAAAATGCTTTCTCAGATTGCATCTGTGGGGTTATTCACAGTCATTGCTATTCTTAACAGTTCCCTGAGCGACTTCTTTCTCCATACCTAAGTGGCTGGCACATTTCATAATTCACTAAGAGTTAAAGTAGGGAAGGATAACTAGCATGCAACTAGATTTACAGTAGTAGGTAACTGGTTTATGCTAAACAGCTAGCTTTGGTTTTTAAATGTAGAATTAACTTTGGATGACAGAACAGATGCTGAAGATGTTGGTAATTGTTATGTGTTGTTTTCCATCTGTTCACAGCAGTTTCTGTTTTTGATTAATTTTACAGTTCTTTATTTACAAGATGTTTGTAGTTTTGTCAACTTTCTAATCTTTCTTGCTACTATTTCTTTATTGGGCTTTTTTTCAGGGTAGTGTTTGAGCACCTCAAAAGCAACAGTGAATTTTTCCCCACAATAGTGCTGTGGGATATGGAGGGTTTATTATTCTCATTATCTTTGAATACAGAAGTGGGACACTTAAAAGTACTCAGCTATGACTAACATCTGCTTCCATTTTTGTTAAAAGGCTTATAGTCCCATATGAGGAATCATGGGTCATAAAATGCTCAGCATTTAGGACAATAAAAACATTTTTAAAATCCTGTCTTAAATGACTTAAAGGCTGTTGCAAAGTTGGGGAGAAAACACAAGTGTCAGGATCACTTATCCAGAATCATAATACAGACCTCGGGAAATGTATGTACCCATAGAACAGATCATTGAATCCACTTTCATTTTAATTTGGTTTATGTTTATCTTTCCGTGAACACTCTTCTGCCTGTCAACTTTGAATCTTCTTTCCCTCTGTCCTGTTACATTTCTTCAGCCTTGTTTCTTTATTATTCTTTTTCTTCACCCTTCTACTTTCTTCTTCTCTGATATCCCTGACAAATCTCCTCCAATATTGTATTTCTTCTTGCTGAGGGAAGTTAGGGAGTCATATGAAAGTAGGAGAGGGAAATGGGGATCACCACAGAAGGAACACCCTGACAGAATCAAAATTTACTGCTGTCATCTGTTGCATGCCAAGTGCTTGGATTCTTAAATGGGAGTTGTTTTCTGCTGAATGACTTCTTATTTTGTAGTCTTTGGATCACTTATATGTACCTAAGTTTTAGGGCTTCTCAGCCAGAGAATCTGGAAGGAAAGAGTCTGCTTGCCTATTCTCCATTTTCAAGGCTGCAGTGTAGATGTCAATTAGGATGGCAATCTTCCATGAACGTTATGGACAGTATAACTGGGAGAATCTGGGGAAGTATTTAGTCCATTCCCCTACTTTTGGTCAGAACCAAATATGATCATGCTGTTCTCAACACATTTATCCAACTTGTTCTTGATGATGTCCAAGAAGGATTCCACATTTACCCAGCCAATCTCTTCCAGCACTTCACTGCTTCTAGAGTTAAAAATTAATCTAAATCTTCCTCCTTGTTGTTTAGGCTCATGACTATTGATCTTAAGCTCGATCTTCAGTGAACACAGAGAACTGATTTATTCTCTTCTCTGTTGTGACTGCTTAAATGGTTGAGACAAGTATTAGTCTCTTTTCAAACTTCTCATGATTAAACCCATACAATGGTTCTATATTTTCATAGATGAAGTTTTCTAGAATTTTTTTATTTTCATGGCTGTTTCGTGGATTCTTTCCAACTGGTCCATATTCTTCTTGAATTTTGTGCCCAAAAGAGGGAACAATATTAGAGCTAATCCCTTTCCAGCACTGAAGAGACTGGAAGAAATACGTCAGATATTGATACACCGTTCTTCTGCTTAGATATTCCAGTATTGTATTTGCCTTTTATAACAGAACAACATTTTTAAATCAGGTTAGGTTGTGATCCACTGTTATTCCCAGATCCTCTTCTTCAGTGCTACTGCCCTGCCAGTAGTTCTCCATCCTGTGTTTTTGCAGTTATTTATTACTGGAGGAGGGCAGTACATGAGACTTGTTGCTAATCTGCATCCAGCTTTCTTCAAGTCATTTCACTGATTTGTCAAGATTAGTTTGAATTGTAGCTCTGTCATGAAACACGCTTACAGACCCATCATTTTGCTGTCGTATTTAAATGTTATAAGTGTACACTCTATTCTGTTATCTAAATGAGTAAGTAAAGTGTATTATAGGAAATGGTTTCAGGAAGATTCCTACAGAAGTATACTTAATAATCCCTTCGGCCTAATAGTGAGCCATTACTCACCATTTGTAGGAATGAACTCTCTGACTTGCTAAACACTTTTTTTCCCCCCCCTCACATGGTTTTGTGTTTCGTTTTCTTCCTAGATAAATAGGTCTCTGCTGTTGCAACCAGCTTAGGTATGTGACATAAAAGAGGTCTGCTTCTGTAGCGTCTGGTGGGGCGACCTTTAGCATACTCTTGTTTAACTAGTAGAACTAGGACGAATGGCTAGAGTTGAGATGATAGGCAAAATCATGAGGGGAGGATGTGCTTGTACCTAAATGCAGGCGTAGAAAGGTAGCACAAAAAAAGTTTCTGCTTGCTTGCCCTTGGAAGTTTAATTTTTTAAATACAAGATTGGATTCTGCAAAAGTTGATGCTACTTGCCTAGCAAAGTTTCCCACTTCTGCGTCAATAAAATACGCCAAACATTTTATCACCTATAAGACTTTGTTTCTCCCCTTATTATCACATTTACCACATGTAAATTTACCACAGACCACTCTGGTCTTCTTAGTGATAGGAATGTGTTAAAAAAAATATTCAGAATTAAAAGAACACACCAGCAGTAGACAGTAGGGTTTTTTTTCCTAACAGTTCCTTTGTCTAATTCCTTCACCTTAACAAATTGACTAGGTTGCAGTTATATCATAAATATAAGAATGGGTAAAGATATCTTGCAGTTTTTATAATGCAAGGTAAAACCATGCCCATGCATTTACTAAAGATTTTCATTGGATTCTTGCCTCTTTTATTTCTGCATTGTTTTTCTGAGCAGGGTTCTCTTATTTGAGTGATTCTTGAAATTCCAAAACCAAAAAGTAGATTTAGACCAGAACTGTCCTACAGATCCTGAACGGTTTTTAGTTTCCAATAGGATTTTAAACATTGCATGTGCTCCTACTTCTAAAGTATCAATGTTTCTGGTTGAAAATACATTTAAAATAGGCAGAATTATTTTAAACTGATAAAAATACACAAGCGAGCAACCCTATGACACTGCATGTGTTCTGACAACTCACACATTTGGATCACATAGATGCCTGCTGCTGTAAAACTTTCATAAATGGGTGCCATCAACAGTACTGAAAAAGAAAGGCGCTTCCTTCATGGAACAGAGCTTTTGTAGCATTATATCGATGGTCCATCTAAGTCCTGAGTTGTTGGAAGACTTACCTGAATTTTCATGCTTAAGACTGACTGATGCTTCTTACTCAGATGTAAAAACGGGCTTAGGTGCCTGAAAACTTCTCTGTCTTTTCCAGCTATCTCAGGTGATCCAATAAAGATATTATCTACCTGCTGCTAATAAACCTTGCATTATTTTAGCTGTTTTAGCCCCTCCAAAGGCCTTGTGAAACCTCTTATCTTCCTTTCCTTCCTGTTCTTCCCTTCAGAAAAAAAGGCTGAGGTGAGGAGAGTGCATGCAGTGTCTCATACTGAATTTCCCATACATCTTGCTGCCTCCTGATTTTTCTTCCATTTTAGACCAAGGGGACAACATAACCTTTCTCTGTTGTCTCCTGTGAAAGAAAGGACTAATGTCACTCACTTTATAACAAAAGGCTTAATAATCTTCTTGACATGTCTTGAGGTTCGGCCTTGCCAAATTATTCTTGAAGGGATATTTACATGCTCTGGCTTTTTTTGTTAATAGCGAGCACTGTAAAACAGACGTGCAATCATTCAGTGCTGGGAGGGGGTTGCATGTTTTACGGGAAACCCTAGACTTGCATAGGATTAGGCCACCTGCTTTGTAAGGACTGAGGTCTCCCCGGGCTCTTCCATGCAAGCTAAATGCAGAATGCTAGCAAGACATGTGCAATGTCCCGTGTGATGAATGCATCCCTTTGACGATGTCTCCTGTGAATGATAAAGCTGAGGAACTGGGGTGAAGTTCCCTTAGTTACTAGAGTGGATCTGCTGAGTGCAGAGTATGTTAACATATCATCTCTGACACCATCTGTTCAGCTATACGGATGGATGTGCTGGAGCAGGGAGGGCTTTCCCCGACTTTGGATATGGGGACCTTGTGATGGAGCTTCTACTAACTTCCTTTGTGAGATGGTTCTATACTATCCTTTCTGTTGTTCCCAGGAATTTGGCTTTGACATACTGCCTATGATTTAGGGTTTCCTTTTAATGAACTTTTGGAACACACTAAACTTTCCCTTACCTTAGGCTTCATGGCATCCTTCACTATGTTTCCCTGTGCTTCATTTGAGTTGTTGTTGTGCTCTGGTGTGTTTTATGTTAAAATCCCACTTTACCTACCAAGTGTTTTGGTGTGATTGAGTTGTACTGGTGAACCACCTCTCCTGTTACAGTTACTCCAGTTATTTTACTAATGTGTACCAATGCATTTAGGCTTCCATTGCAAGGGGATATAGGAGCAAGGGGACAGTTAATAATAATTCAAACCAACAAGTAAGATGTAAGATTTTGGTTTTTTAAATTCATAAAAACATATTCATGCACCTAATATACTAAAAGTACAGCTGATCTAGATGTTCTAGGAGTGTCTAAATGATGCCACATGTAGTCATTGGTTCACATCAAGCTAGTTTATAAAGGCTGTGTTTTACCTTCGTGCTCCTTCTTTTGGGAGCAGAATTAAATAGTTAAGAGAACGAGGGCCAACGCAGACTGTATCCCAAGCCCAGAGAAAAGCCCTGATCCTGCAGTCATTAGAACACTGTGTGGACACAGGAGCTAGGAGATCGTGTTGCAGGTTCACAACTTATATTTTAAAACATGGATAACAGACAGATGGGCAAATCTTCAAGGGGAAACCTCAGTCTGGCCTAGTGGGAATGTTCTGGCAGAGCTCTTTCTATAACACCCTTGCCATGCGCTCAGAGCCCAGTAATGTTCCGTATAACTACAGAATGAATCACTGCATCCCATTTAGCCTAGAAGTAATGAAGACCCTCAGCTAGCACAAGTAGAGAGGAAAAATACTTTAGAAGAAGGGCTATAAGCAGAGTTGTAAGAAACAACTCTATCAAACTGAGATGATTAGGGATAAAACATATGTTTATAAAAAAATGCGTTGAATGTTTATATTTGAAGTTAATTTTCTTCAGGTGTGTTCTCCTGCTCTGGGTATTGGAAATTAAGGTCCACTTAAAATGACTTGTGCTTCTGCTTTACTTAACAGACACAGGAAGTATTAAGTTTTCTATTAATGCAATATTAGGAAAAACTTCTACACTGAACGGATTATCCAACATTGGAACAGGCTGCCCAGGGAAGTGGTGGAATCGCCATCCCTGGAGGTATTTAAAAGATGGGTAGACATGGTGCTTGGGGATACGGTTTAGTGGTGCTTTTGGAAGTGTTAGGTTGATGTCCCTTCCAACCTAGATGATTCTATGGTTCTATGATTCTATGATTTTTCTTAACTCATAGGTAAAAATTGGATTTTGTCTATATTTTCTTATGTAAATGTTACAAAAAGGCTAGAAACTCAAAAAACAAATGACTTGTGGGACAGCAGCATTTCTGGTAGGGATACAGACAAGCATATACATACCTTTTGAAATAAACATTAGTTTTTAAAACTTGTAAATATTATGGCAGACAGAAATTGATTTGAGTTGGAGAGAGTGAAAGGCAATGTTAACTTTTGTTATGAGATATACGTCCTAAATAGGATTTGGGTCTCCAGTCCTTTATTGGGCTGGATCCACTTCTCAATTTCAATTCTGAATGCAAGTAAATAAAACGTCCTGAACTTGTAAAGTGTATCCCTGTACGTACCCCCATGCAAGTTATGCTGCTGTTTTGGTGATGTACATTTTGGACTCACTGTCAGTGCCAAACTAGAAATTTACCCTGTATCTTCAGCAGGTATAACAAGCTGTCTTGTGACCCACTGATGGGTAACAGTATTGGAGAGGGTAGTAACTGGTGCTTTCTCAAATCTCTTTATCCCTATTATCACATGCACATATGAAACTTGTTATTATAGCATCTTGGTTTCTGGCTTTGAAGCACTATCAAAAGTAAGTTCTCATTACACTCACATAAAAAGGACATCTGGGCTTTCTTAGGAGTGTCGGACAATTCAGCTCTCAGAGATATCACTTTTTCCATCAAAGTATGTCCTCTATGTGTAAAATATTTGCATGGAGCGGGCATACCCTATTATTTTTTGGCATTAGCTGCAGTTGATTGATAATTATTAGGGATATCTCCTTTTTCTGCCCCTTGGTGGCAGTTCTACTTGTCAAGGGCTTGTAAAATTAAGTGGCCTGAGTAAGTTACCAGGTAAAGTGGGGGTTTTTTTTGGTACACACTTTGCCATCACAGATCTATGAATCCAAATTAGGGAGGATATGCTATTGGCAGTCTTCACAATGAGGCTAAGTGGGCATAGAACATAAACTGCACTCTCTTTTCTGGAGCTAGCTTTTCCAAAAGAGACCTGTGACAGCAGTAGACAGCTAATAGTGCATTAAGAGAACATCTAACTCTGGGACTGCAAATTGTTTAGCTTCGTGCCCTGCATCTGCTCTTCTGTGGTCTCTCATCTAAAAGTATAAGCAAAGTTTCTTTTGTCATAACAGCTTTGGAAAGGAGAAATGTTTATTTATTTTTTTTAAATTTGTAGAGCCACCTATAGTAAATAAATTCTAAAAAGAAATGTCTAGCTTTCTAGGCACTTACTTGTATCCCTCCTGGTATTCGGCTTGGTGCCTTCAGTCCTGCCTTGTTTCTCTGGGCAATCTGATACTCTGAAATGTACTGTACAGCTCAGCAGAAAAAGGAATTTGCTTTGTCTAAGTCATTTAATAGCTTTTAAATCCCAGTGGATTACAAATTTCCAGGGTACTATATGCTGGCTGTATTTTGATCTCCAGGACTTAAACGTGCTTTGAATTGTTTCTTAATAACTATGAATAGAACTGTTAGTTAAAGCCAAAGCAGTGAGAACAAATGGTATCACAATAAGAATAGAAGGACGAGGCTTAAATAAAATGTGGATTGTGGAAACTGTTGATATTTGCAAGTTAAGTTTTGCAGTAGCTTTAATACAGTCACTTATGGATTGCGTCACTGAAACATAGTAAACACTTCCTTAAGTAGCTTTCCTATAACCATGTTTAGTCCTAAGGAAAGTAAGCCAGTTTGGAAGGCACCAGGCTATGAAGCCACATGCCGAGAGTCTGCTATAATGTACTGCAGTGACACTTTCCATGAGGCACAAGACAACTGTCATAAGGGGATAGCACCATTTCATGACCTGGTGCCTGGTAAAACAGAAAGCTCTGAGAAACTGTAGTTCAGATAAAAGATCTAAATTTCGTATTCTAGATATAGAAGATAATGTAAACTATCCAGGTATAGATAGTCTAAATAAAGAATCCATGCATAGTAGAGTGCTTCAGCAGAACTTGTTATCTCATGAATGGAGGCTTTGAAGGTAATTTCAAGTTTATCCTTCAGAATGCTGCAATGTCAATGACAAACCCCAATACTACTGGAAAGAATCTTAAATAACCTACAGATATAAAAAGGCAGCCCATAAAATCAGTGACTGTCATCAAACTATTTATTGAAAACAGCTTGACTCGGCGGCAGCATTATCATCTTTTACTTGCTTATATCACAACAACATTGACTGCTTAGTGTCTTTATACAGTGAACAAGATTGAGAAGAGAGTTTGTCTGTCAGCAAATTCAGTGCTGTAAAAATGTCTGTTTTCAAGAGAAACTATTTAAATTACTTGAAAGCTTTGGGATTTTTGGATAAAACTTATGTTTTTTGTTTAGCAGTGCAGCATCCAGTAAGTTGAATCAGCTGTTGAAGAGGTGAAGTAGAGGACCACAGTGAGATTAGAGGTGGACAAAATTCTAATTTGCTTTTATATATATATTTAGATATGCATATATGAGCTAAGAATGCCAGGTTCCATTTCCTTTTAAGAAACGAAGTGAGAAGTAGCTTTCTTCACAGTAGGAATCAGATTTGTCTTTTAAGACTGCTCAACTGGTGGGGTCATTGCCATTAAACTCTTAATTAAATGAAAAATGGGGAAAACTCATTTACTTGAGCGGTACAAGGTCAGAATGTTCACCATAAAATGTCTAAAACAAGAGCTGGAAATAGCTGATGTTTCTCTCCAAATTCCTCTTTGAGTTTAGCATGGTGTGCTTGGAACAATTCTACAAACTGCAATAGCATCTGCAGCTAAGCACATGTCCATCACTTAAGCTCAATTTATGAAACGCTTATTCATTTAGTGGTTCAGCTTTCTAAGATTTATTGCCAAATTGCCATGCAAGGTTCATGTGCATTTACCCTTGAGTGCTTTCAGCTGTTTTTTCTGTATTATTGTTCCTTCCAAGGATGCTTGTCGTAATTTTTAGTATTTGCAAATGACTTAATGTGGTGCTAAGCCTTTTTAGATACATATCACTAGAACAAGATACTGCTTGAGGCAGACAAATTAGTCCTATAAAATAGATCCTAACCCTATAATGATCCAAACCAAATACCATCCTAAGACTCCATCATGTCGAGCCCTGAGGGTAGAGGTGCCTAGTATCTCTGTTGTGATGCGATACGCTCTGGTTTCAGGTCTCCCATGAGCTCAGTAAAGCTAGTTACCTTAAAATGAGGAAAGTTTTACCTTTCTGAATGACTGCTTTTCCAGCTAACATCCCTTTATTAAAATAGGTGTATTTCCAGAGATACTTCAGCTGCAGCCATACTTACCTCTGTCTGCACACAGAACAACTTTCTTATGCCTGCAATTCATCCTCTGCAGGTCAACAGGACCCCTGGCCAGAACCACTTCCAATAGTGTCTTCTCTCTGCTCCTTTCTCTGGGTATCTAGAATTAGGGATTTCACTGCACAGCTCCCCCATATCTCCCATATCCATAGCACTTCTTGCTTCTTCCTTTCAACTGGAAAGGAGAAATTGATACAACTAAAGTTTAGTAAGCTGCTCCTTGTCACTGTAGGAGCTCTGAGAAAAGAGCCCAGTAAGCTGCACATAAATTCTTTGTATAAATCAAGTCAAACCCAACAACAATCATGTTATTTTTTAACAGAAAGTTGCATTTTTAAGAACAGACCATTTTTGAAAATTCAATCCATATCTTCTTAAGGTATGAAATCTGTCTAGAATTTACAAGATTCAGTTGAGGGAAAGTTTTGCTTTCATCTACTGGCCTTTCTTACTCTCTTTCTGAGAGATCAGAAATTAAATCGTCTAAAAAAATAACCAAGAAAAAGGATGGCCAAAGGAAATTTCATATTGACAATGGGGATTTATTTTTTTAAACTATTTACATTAAATGTTTTTAAAACTATGGTAATTTGAAATAGCGAGAGAAGGAGAATTCCACATATCTGACAATTTTAAGTAGCTGAAGTCTAACTTAACAAAATGTATGGTTTGTTATATACCTAGAGTTCAATACCTGGTTAAATACGTAGTAAATACCAACTTGCTCTATATATCTGAACGAACACTGAAAAGCAAGGAGAATTTGTCAGAAGACTGAGAAGTAGTGGATATTTGAAAACAGACTAATTTTAACTACTAAACTTTATAGTAGCCTGTGTTTTGATTTCATTCATACAAAAGGTAATGTGTATATAACCTCTGTATATCAATGGAGTTAGTTCTGCTTTACACCTCTGCAAGTAAAAGCTGACTTGGTTACTCTCCATGGAGACAGAAATGCTCATGGTTGCTTTTATGACCATTTTTGCCCTGCAAACTTAAGTATCTTAATTTGTGTGTTTCATGAGTTGTGGTAGTTTTCTGAAAACTACGTAATACAGTTTAAAAATGAAACCCTTGCTAAGGCAGACCATATCTGCAGGGTCTGAATGTGAAACTTCTGCACTTCAATGATTGTAAACCTTCAAAACCCATTCTAATGGTCCATGTTTTCAAAAGGCATTCTGTTTCTCACTGTAGTTACAAGCAGGAGCAGATGCAATTTTGCTGGTATCCTTGCTGTATAAAGTCTTTCTTCAGTTACTTCATCCTGAAGAGTGTTCTCACAACTTTCTGCCTCTGAGAAATGCTTGTTACTTGTCCCTGGCATAGATAATCTGTATAAGAACTGTTTATCATGGCACAAATTCAAGTAGTAGAAATTTTTGCTTCTGTGCTTGCTATTGCCTACGTTTTGCTGTCACACAGCTTCCTTTATACCATATCAACTTTTCTTTTGAGGAAGAATGTGTAACAGGTAAGTCCCAACATAAAACTATGTGCTTATAAAATGGTAAGTGTAGTAATAACTATTAGACAAATTTTGCCTTTATGTGTAGATCTTTTTTTTGGGATGCATTTATGAGCAGACTCTAGCACAATATTGCTTCTAATCAAGCAATTCTTTGCATCTTCATGAACATCTGGGATAAGAATTTTGAACTCAGCAACATGTATAAGATGAGTGGGAGTTGGACATCCAAATTTCTAAGGCAGTAGTGAAAATCTCAGATGCAGTGTTTACTCAGATGGCCTAGCAGTTGTTCTGGAAAATGCTTTGTTGATAAATATTGTTTTTAATTATTATTACAGACGTTTACAGCCTGGTGCAATTCCCACCTCAGGAAAGCAGGCACGCAGATTGAGAACATTGAGGAGGACTTCAGAAATGGCCTGAAACTGATGCTCCTCTTGGAAGTTATCTCAGGTTGGCTAAAATAAATTTTGCTATGTATTTACAGCATGCTAACAGAAACACTCTTAAAAGAAGAAAAATTGTTAACAATTCAGAACAGTGAACACAAACTCTAAGTAGGCTGAAAAGTGAGAGATGAAACACGCTGTAAAACAAAATGGAGGAAAAAAACCTCTGCTTTTTCCTTATCTCCAAAATCTTCTGGTTTGTGCTTGTGTTCCAGAATATCACAGTGTATCAGGGTGTCACTGACATCACAGTGTTATTGGACAAACCACAAACGTTGAGGACCTGGTCTTAGTCCCTAACAATTAAAAAGCCTTTACGCTTAGGTTACAAATTCAGTTTATTCCACTTGTAGTATAAAAGTTTTGCTTTGCTTTTAATGACTTTATTGCATGTACCAATGCTTTCAAAAGTGAGTTCCTAAAGTAAAACTAGATCAATATTTAGTCACAAGTAAAAGCTCTCCTTTTTCAGAAGGGTGGAACACCCAAGAACTCCTTTTGACTAACTGATGTAAACTCACTATGTCACCCGTTCTGTGTGTTATTCAGAGGGGCGGTCTCCAAGGTACACTCAGAAAGCCCCTGAATGGGAAGGGAATAGCTCAACTTACAGACACACAATGAAGGTGAAAAAGGGCAAGAAGATTTTTAAGACATCTTTATGGAAAAGACAGTTTACATTTTTGCTGGAGATTTCAGTGGGGCAGTAAGATCTTCAGATGATCACTCTTCATGAAATGGAGTGTCACATTTTCAGAAATTATTATTCTTTGTGATCCTTTGAAAAGATAAGTTCATTCAAACACATCAGCCTATGCTCTGAAATTAGCTGCTCCGCTGTACTAGATGGGGTTGTTAAAAGCCATTGTTCTTGGTCAGATGTAGAAGGATGCCATGGCTAATCTGCTAGACAGAGTCCAGCCTCTCTTTACAATCAGGCAGGTAATGGCGATGAGCTCTGAGAACATCCTGCCGCCTTAATATTCAGCTGCTTTAACACAGCCAGTAGGAATGAACCAGAAGTTGAGTAGCAAGAAGTACTCACATGGCTTCCAGATGTTTAGGGCAAACATAAAAATTTTACTCTGATTTTACTGCTGTATCAGACAGATCTAAGTCAGATGTTTCAACATTTGAATTTTCTCTTCAGGGTTTTGTTCAAAGCCATTTGACATTCTTTCAGAAAAATACCTGTTAAAATAACTGCTAACTTTTAGACAGTGTTCAGGGCACATTCACGCTTGAGTTCTAATCACTGGGGAGTCTGTAGCCAGGTGTATGTAACAACAAACACATTAAATTTGTTATTCTGCAGGGGAAAGACTACCGAAACCAGACAGAGGGAAGATGCGCTTCCATAAAATTGCTAATGTCAACAAAGCTCTGGATTATATCGCCAGCAAAGGAGTGAAACTTGTGTCAATTGGTGCAGAAGGTATGTGACAGAGCTTGATGATGCACCTTTGCACATGGCAAAGAAGTCTGACAGAGACACTTGACGAAATTGTGGCGCGAGCTGTTCTCTATATATGGGTGCCTCAAAAATCCCTTAATATTGATTGCTGATCTATATCTGTGAAAAGATGAAAGGTGGAAATTTGTGGATACTGGGAGAGGGATAGGGGTATAAATGGGCTCTAAGATTAGTTTATCTCCAAAGCTAAATTGAATTGTCTGTGTTTCAGTGGGTGTTCAGATAACGATTTCTTCTTTCAGAGCATTATGGTTTTCCTATACATTATTAAAAATAAGGAACTCCTTTAGAAATCAGGTTGGATTCTAGGGTGTGCTTTGTCCAATATGGGATCTTTTTTTATCTTTAGGAGATATTATCCAGACAAGACAAAGGCTGACATCACTACCAGGTGGCTGGGACCTACTCCCATTTTATGATGAGACAGACTGTGGATGCCAGCTGTGTTTCTAAAATTCAGATGCAGAGTTAAGGCAGTTATCAAAAGAAATTATGGTAGCTGGGGAGAGGCTGAATATATGAAGAAAGTGGGGTGGGATGCTATTTAATAAAGTTGTTACTTTGTTATTGTTCTGTTGTCCAGGTAGTTAAATAAAAACATGCAGTTGGCTAGCTAAATGCTGATAGATGTAAATTCAGCAAAAGAAGGCAGGCTCTCACTGCAAGTGAACCTGTGCCTCTTATGAGATTTAATTAATTGTTTAAAAAGGACAAAGATTTGTCTAGAACTAGCTGCTCCATGGAGATGGCTAGCATGACATCCAACTACTTTCGATTCCATAGCCGCAATGATGTGCTGTCAGTTCTGGGGGCAGCCTCTAACATGTCCTTAGAGCAAACCTCTGGGTGTAACTTCAGTGTCATGGTGAGAAAGAAGCACTAGCTATATTCTATTCGCATTGCTAGGCCTTTTTAGATTGATTTCTGAGCCTTCTCTTCCTGTTTTCTGATTTCTCCAGACTTATATATGTTCTTATTCTGGCTTCCAAACCTTGATCTCAGGGAGCTTACTGTAATTGTGGCTGGAGCAGGAAGATTCATTAGGTGGGATAGGAGCAGGTGTCGAAGTAATGGAGAGATCTATCTACCTTCATTGATTCCACAACAGTTTGACCTAGTCTGCTTTGTTCCTCAAGTATTGTTCACCAAATGTGTTCAGTTTCTAGATCTAGAACTCCAAAATCCCAAGAAATGGGTGTTCTCTGGGCAGAACGTTTGTTTAAACTCAGCTTTTATTCATTTGAGTTGAACTGGGTGGGTCATCTCAGTCCAAATCCATACCATCTATCTTTAGGCGCGTAACAGAGACCTTTTTTTGGGAATATATCATCAGTGGGGATAAATGGGCAATTCCCAAAGGCACTTCAGATCTGAGAAGAGGTCTACTGCATTTCAGAGATGCCTGGCTTCCTCCACCAGTTGTACAGGCAGTCAGGGGCAGCTGGGCCCTTTCCTCAATTAAATTAAGTGGGATGGAAAAATATGCCACCACCCTAAACCTCTGCAGTTGTTATTCTGAGAGCGACATGGCATTGAACGGACAGCAGAGGGTACTGAAGAGACAATTTATGTGTGAAGATGAAAATTAAGAATATGGAAGCCTGTTTGATAGCTGGTGCAGAAACACTGAGAGTACAGAGTGTGGAGCAAATGAATGGTAGTTTCTGTCATGTAGTGCTGGGACTCTGGGGCTTCCTGGCCAAAAACAAGAGTGTAGCAAAAGCAGTATCTTGTGGGACAGAGGGGTCGTTCTCTCTGATCACAGTTTGCAAAATGTACTAATATTTTCACACCTAGGTTCTTCAAGCAAGGCTGGTATATTTAAATCTGAAAGGAGCAGACCAGCCCTCTGCACTCCCATCTTCCTCATTTTGCCCTGCGTATTGCTACTGATTACTTCCAGGGTGCTCAGAGTAGGGAGCAGCACTTGACCACTTCCTATATCATCTGAAGGCAAAGCATCTGGAATAGCTCAGATCAGTCATTAAAACCATTTAAGCTAATCCAGCTGTTCTCCGTGGCAGCAACTGGCATGAGCTTAGATGCTCTGTGATAATAGGTAATTCCCTCTGGGAGGGAGGCAGGAACAAGAGGCTTCTTCTAGCTTCTCAGCCAGTTGCTGCAAGGTGATGTCTGTCCATGCACTTAATATTTCTTCCTGCACGTAAGAGCAGGTCATAGTTCATATGACAGGAGATCAAGGTGATGTTCTTGGCTGTGCTGCAGGCTTTTATTGCCTGTTTCTGGAATTCGTGATCTATAAAATGGAGGGATTAGAAGCAAAAATTCATTCATTAGCATTAAAAAAGTTTTAAATTCTTGGATGGAAGCACCGGAGAAAAATCCACTGCTACTGTCATAGCTTAGATGCAGAGAGGAACCTGTCATTGTAAGACATTGCACTATGTCAAGTATGGCTACTAACACACATTAGATTACATCCATGTGGGCAGGAGCAGATAGATTCATGTGCCTTCCACTCCTACTCTAAACAGGCTGAACACAAAGACAGCCCTGGCCCAGACATGCTTAGTGCCCTGTTAAGTTTACCACATCCCCTCTCCTAAATTTGTTATCTAAGGCACAGTGCCGTGCTGATGCAGCAATGCAGTACCACATCTGACTGGGTACAGTTTCACAGTGTGGGACCTCTGGCACCAGTATGTGTTTAGAGAGTCCCTGTGCCCCCTTGTCCTGCATACTTGCTCCCACGCTTCACAGCCCTGCCCTATCACTTGGGCTGACAACTGTTTCTGTAGCTATGCTGGAGACTGGATCAGCCATCTGATCTGGTTTTAAAACACACTTCACCTCTTTTTTTTTCTTTTGTTGCATTTTTCAGCATTGTTGACCGGGCAGTCATTATAGTATTAAGACGGAATGAATGCCAGCAAGGAGGCAGAGCACAGGCCCCTTAAGCTTGTATCGTTATCAAAGTCCTTAACCCCTTAACTCACTGCCCCTATGTGTGAGCATGGGGCATATGTGCTCGTCTGCACCCATCTGTTTTGGCATTCTCTGAGATACATGGATGCTTGGAATACTTTTTAATTTCCAAACATTAAAGTTTTGTATCTAAATCTGCTGAGGATCGTGTTTTATTATCTGACATGCTGAGTGTAGGCCCAAGGGGACCAACTGGCATTTAAAATGGGGCCACAAAATAAAATTAAACTGCAATTCCTGTGGGATGTCAGTACAAAGTTCAATTTAGTATTTTTAAGGGGCCAGGGATATTCTTTAATGCCATCATTACTGTTCTGAGGCAGACATCATTGAGCTGTGTGTGCAGTGGAAAGAGAGAGGTGATCACCTTTAACTGTGATGCTGAGCAGAAGCCAAATTTAGCTACTCTGATCTGTCTTGTGGAAGAGTCTTCCTCTCCATTGGTGATGAAATGAGACTAGAGAGTCAAGAAGCTAAAGCAAAAGCTGTGAAAGTAGTCCTTATGAGCCATTCACAGTCCAGGAGTTAGAAGTTTTCCCTTCCATTTGCAAGGTAATTGCATCCTGAATGAACTGAACTGAGGTATGTAGAACCACAAAAGATAAGTATCCTGTTAATAGAAAACACTTCTGAATTGCTTTTCTGGGGAGCAGGAGAAATATTAAAGACTAAATGATCTGTGAATCTGCTACAAGAAAGCCAGAATAAAAAAAAAACATAGTAAAGCCAAAGCAGAGTAAAAAAAATGGAACTAAAACCTTTGAGAACTTGCCACACTACTTTGCTTGCCTTTTTCCCTAGGCAGTTTTTATTGTTTCGCCTTCCCTTTCCCTTCTGCCCTTTCCTGTCCTTATAGGTCAGCAAGACCTTTTTCCCCAGAAAGCTGTAGCTTTGCATATGTGAGGTGTAGGAACTATATTCCTCCCAGAGCAAACAGGCAGTGTGAAGAAAATAATGAAGTCTTCTATTGACCTGTAGATGAAAATGATAGGAATGAATAATTTTTTCAACACTGATATGTTTCAGCATTTAGCAATTTTGTTTTCCTTCCAATTAGATATTTTTCCTTGTCTTTTGTACATGTCTTTTTTTTTGTGTTTTATGCTAGCAGTAGATAATGAGAAACCAAAGCTGGCAAAACGCTTGAAAATTCTCCTGAGGCACAACATAGAAAATTCCCTCTCTTGCTCTTTCATTCTGTCTGTGTGTACATACAGATATGTAAATCAAAACAACGATGTAGTGATTATGCAAATCTATGATTTGATTGCCTGACAATCAGCAATGCCTCCTGAGTATTTAAATCCATTTATTTTACATTTGAAGAAATTCTTCTTTACTGTATATACATATCAGACATCTGATCAAAATTCAATGAAATACTTGACTGAGGAGGAGGGAGGAGAGAGAAGTAGCTACATGCTCTAATTGCCATTTGGTCTTTTTTGGCTGAAAGTGTTCAGTCTTGAGATTTGAAGAGGCTTGAGGTGTTTCAGGGCCAATAAGATAGTAAAAATACATGGAAGACAGGCAAAGTGAGGTAAGAATTCTGGAAAATTAGTGTAGAACCCAAAGGGGAAAGTGGAAAAATAGCCATTCATATATAAACGTGGATTATCACTCTAGCAAAGTAAGTAGAGACTAGTGATGGGTGACATATCTCCTACCACATTTGTTAATTCCATAGGTTCAAATGACAGCTTGTGTCACATACTACTGCAATTTAACATGTATCTCAAGTCTCGGAGCTAGCAGCTGCATTGTTTTGTAAAAGTTGCCCCTGGATTCAGGCAGCTTTTAAGTAGGAGAGCGACTGCATTTTCTGCTGGCACCTCTATTGGCATTTGACATTAAATTGAGGAAATTCCTCCTGCTGCATGTTCCTCCTGCTCCTTTCCCAGAACACCAGTGGGCCCCCAGGCAGCCACAGCTGCTCTACTTTTTGAGGAAGGCTGGAGGTGACTTTCAAGTAGGGGAGCAGCTGGTGCCTTCCCCGCTCCACTGCTCTTTTGGTGTGAGGTGACTGGAAAGGCAGTCTGCAGTTCCCCTCTCTTATTGTCCCACCTCCTCCCCTTCCAGTGCTGGACCCTTCTCAGTATGCTATTCTGAGTCTCTTGCAATACTTTTCAGATTGGTTTAACATTATCACCACACTTAAGTGGCTGGGCAGTACATTTTTTCACATTGAGAAATTTAAGCAGTATCACTGTTCGTATTACACTGTACGAGCACTGGATTCTGACTTGGCTTGTGGAAGGGGCTTCCATGTATGTGTGAGTAGGGTTGGAGAAAGCATCTTCCTAGTGCTCTCTGTTGTAGGTAGACTCAAGCAGTCCTGAAACAAATTGAAATGCCAGCAGTGAAAAATCCCATTTTATATTAAAGATACGTATATGTGCATAGGCATCAGAACTGTAAGACATTACAACCTCATAGCCATGTTTCTGAACTGCTTGCCAGGAAGCTATGTAGCAGTCTCAGGAGATGCTGTGTCTCTTGAGCTGTTCTTCATATCTAGTCTGTGCTGGCACTACAGGTAAAATTCTCAAAAAGGTCTAAATAGTATAAGGGGATTTCTAAGTACCATTTTATTAAAAAATAATCCTGTTAGTGTCCTGTAGTTTCTTAAAATTTGGGGTAAGACCATATTTTTTTCAGTTCCTTTGTATTTGAAAACAGTAAGGCTGATATCGTTCAAACTTTAAAGTATTTCCCCTCAGGCTTTCTCTAAAAAAGTCAGCCTAAAAGGTAAAGATTTCAGACACTTACAACTACCTGGAGAGAAGCCTTTCAGCATGGAAGAGCTGAAGTGACCTTAACCTCAGTAATCTTCAGTCCTCCTGCCAGGGTAGCACAAGCATGAGTTTGTTGAAAAATGAACCCAGATGAACTCTGTGTACATAAAGAATTGTGGTAGAAATATAACAAATTTATTAAAAACAATATATTATTTATAGAAATATATTCTATAATATAGTAATTATACAACTGCATTTTTAAATTATTTTATTAGTATATTTTGTTATTATTTTATTATTATATTCTATAATATAATCATATGTATATTCTATAGTATATTAATATATATATAACTGTGTTCAGTTTTGGGCCCGTCACTACAA
>RSEF01000003.1:41903074-41937987 GCA_003993805.1 Himantopus leucocephalus | reverse complement strand
CTTAAAGGTCCCTTCCAACCTAGATAATTCTATGATTCTATATGATTAAAATAAGAGAAAACAGAAAACACATTCTAAATATTACTACTATCTTTTTTTCATATTAGAAATTGTTGACGGCAATGTGAAAATGACGCTGGGTATGATCTGGACTATCATCCTTCGCTTTGCTATTCAAGATATTTCAGTGGAAGGTAATAGTAATGCAACTATGTTAAATTATTAGGAAATTTGTTTAAAGACATTTCTATATGAATTATGCATAAGTTAGATGAGTGTTTTAAAAAGTAATTATTTTTTCACAGAAAAAATACTGCAAGTTCCTTACCTGGTGTCAAAATTGATTTCTGGAGGGAAAAAGTAATTACTCTGCTTATCCTGAGAGAGACCTTGATCCAGCTTTCTAAATGCAGAAGTTCTGGGCATGTCTCTCAGTTATAGAAACATGCCTGTGTTTCTGAGCTTCAGTGGCCTGAAACTATGCTGTACCCTGTATGGTGGTCCTATTTCCAACATACCTTTTTAGTCCTGTTCATTTCTCACATTCTTTGCAAATATTATCTGATTATATCCCTCTTCTTTCTATCACTTTTTTTCCCCCCACTGCTTCAGAATTTTTTTTCTTAACTTGCACTTGGTAACTAGCTCCAAAAAGTGCATTGTAGTTGCAATGCTCTTTAAATCAAGTCTATGCTGTGAAAAGTCTAGAATTCTAGAAACTAATCTCAATTTTCAACAGAAGTAGTCAATTCAAGCTCTGCATGCTGTCCTGCCCATAATTTGTGGGACATTACATGGGGACCTAATGGTCTATTTGATCTTTTCTATCCTTCACTTATGTATTCAGATGCCCACAAGGTTCAGATAGTGAAGGTATTTCTTCAGCACTTAAACCTCCCCGTAAGCAAATGGACAGAGACTGCAAGCATATTTCATGTAGGCACCAACACAATCTTTTATGTCTAGTTCTATTATATTTGTATTGGATATTTTTCTCAAATGTACATTCTACTGTCCAAGCAATATAATTTCTTAAACTTCTAATATCCTAGAATTATTGTGCAGGCTGAGACTCTAGTCTGAGTTGTTCCAGTTGAGGTGACTTCTGTGTCCTAATGGAGCCCCATTATTCCATTTGTATAAGTATCTTTTAGCATTAAATGTGGACTTATGCCAACCATTTTCAGGTGGCTGACCACATTTAAGATAACAATAAATTAATTACTTGAGCACTTTTTACATTTTTCCTTTTTTACTCCCTGGTGTCTTTTACAGAGACCTCTGCCAAAGAAGGGTTGCTGCTGTGGTGTCAAAGAAAAACTGCTCCTTACAGAAATGTGAACATTCAGAACTTCCATCTTAGGTAAATTTCCATTATTTCAAGGGGTAGAAGCACTTTAAAATATTTTACGTCAAATTTTTCCCACAGTTGTGTAGGTATATATTTGACAGGAGAATTCCACTCTTCACTTTTTTCAAACTCTCATGCTCTATCTTCAGAATCTTATTTTGGCTATCCTTTGGCATTATTTATCATGACTTACTATTTAAAAGAAAAAAAAATCCCACTACATACAGAATGACCATATTACATTATTAGAGGTCCTTGGTGTATGGGAAAACCTGAGTAGCACAGCATAGTGACTTGCCGAATGACTGCTTTCAGATGAGAGCCACTGTAGGTATAGACAGTTCTTCACAAAAATACCAATGTCTTGAACGTGGAAATATCTCATTATACTGAATGAGTCTTTATTATTTGGTAACATAACTATAAACAAGCAGGCAAAATGCACTCAGTGCACAACAGCAGCACTATAAACATGTTTGTTTTCAGAATCAGAATCAGTACCTAAGTTGGAAAATTTAGTGAAGCTCCAGCCTTGGTTCTGTGTTTTCATTAAGGGCTAGAAAGGGAATTCCAGGCCATATGCAGGCTGCCTGGTTTTGGGATTTCACTGGGCTAGTTCCTGCAGCTCTGCCGGTGACCCACCTCATTCAACTACATGACTTGCCACTTGCGCTGTTTAGTCACGTGATCTTGCCTTCTGTGAAACCCTTTATAGTACTTACAAGAAGAGCTCTGTATTACAGTATTTTGGTGTTTTGAATTCATTCTTAATGTGCAGCAACTAAAGCACATGTAGTGATAAGAGAAGATACAGTTCACACATGCATTCGCAGATAAAAAGAATTTGTTTGATTTACAGTCCCTGTATTGCCTTTCAGAGGTCTGAAATTTGTTATGTGTTATTTTCCTTGACTCTATTGAGGTATATTTCAGTAGAGCTTTATATGGATGTAAATTACATGATCAGAATCTTAGTGTTTATACATATATATGCTGGTCTGATACATGGTATGAGGAAAACATATTGACTGGAAGTACCTTGATTAATGTCTGGGCTGACTGGCTCTTACAGAACTACTTTACAATAGGCTGTCCAGACCATTTTAGTCTATACCTTTTGGAAAAAAGCTTTTTGTTTGGTGCTTCTGAATAATTTTATATTATACAATGTATGTATATTCTGCTTAATTGTATTACATTTTTATTGGAGGTGGTTCTGTTATTTGAAGGATCTACACAGACATCTCAGTGACAGGGATTCTAACAGTCTTAACATGTTTAGTATCACACAATTGCTGAACAGAATAAGACCTCAAACCCACAGTCCCAGTGATTGCATAAAGTGTTTACATAAATATCTTTCAGAATAATTGCTTCGGGCTGAAAGGAATCTCTCATAATCTTTCCCAAATAGATGTTATTTGTAGCTCTGGTTATTGCCTATTCTTGCCTCAGAAGGTAGTGGACCTGATGTCACACTGAAGTGTCAGAGCTCATATCAAAGCTGTCATATGTGTGTAAGCTGATTTATGACTTCGTACTTCCATGAGCACAACATGGTTGTGCCCTTAAAATCGTCTGAAATAACTGACACAGAAAAAGCCAATTGCTTCAGCAAATTCAAGTAATTGCAGGTTTGCTCTCCTTTTATTTTTTCGCAAACATGCTGTAAGTGTAATAGGAGATAATGCACTTTCATTGATGAATGTGTACTCCAAGCTATCCTGGAACACTGCACAAATTAAGCAATTGAAATCAGGGACTGTTGGACATAATGTACACTGCCGAGAAAATATAATGGAGTCCTTAATTGTGTATAGACTGTAGAGTAAGATACGTACTACAGGAAAAAGAGTACAGTAACAGAAAAGCTCAGAGGGATGAGAGTTCACAGAACATAAGTGTCAGGATTTGACAGGAGAGTTCCTGCTTGATTTTAAGCCTTGAGCAAGGATCAAACTGTAAAATGCCATGAATTTATTAACTATTTTTTTCCATTCTATTTTTTTGTTGTAAAGCTGGAAAGATGGCCTTGGATTATGTGCACTTATCCACAGACACCGACCTGATCTTATTGACTACTCCAAGCTAAATAAGGTCATCAATCTGGGTGGTACAGCATGCTGTCCTGCAGGGCTTTGGCTCACTTCTGGTTTGCTGAGCATGTTTTCTAAAACACAAGCTGAGGAGTGCATACTAATTCTGACTGGCTTTCTAAGCTCCCTCCAAAAAAACGAGTGACATGGAAGAAAGGACCCCATGACTGTCCTGTGTCCTTTTTTCCTTCCCATTGCAATGAATTCAGCATTTAATTGCAAATAATCTGGTCCTCGGCTGCCAGGTAGTCGACGAAGTCTTTTACACTGCCCCATATGGATGTTAAATCAAATACATTGGAACTCTCCGTTCACCACTGATAGTATTATACAGTCCATCCTGGTTTGTATCTGATGTAAATGACTGTACATTGCAGAGCACTAAACAATGAGATGATGATTAATCCTAAGATTCCTTAGAACAAACATTACCCTTGGTAATCAGGAGTATGCAATAAGTTACTAGTCTTACATAGAAAATATTCACCAATTCTTAGACTATACTTATACTTCCAGACAAGTGGAAACAAACCCAATATCCTAACTTCCTTGGGGAGTACCTCAAGGGGATTACAAAGCTATTTTATTACAGTGTGGTACCTATGGCAAAATGCACATTTTCTGAAAGATACCAGCCACTTTGGTTTGAGAGGGAGGAATGAGGAGCAAGTAATAATGTCAGAATTTCTGGGTACCGTTACTGAAGAATAAAACCTAGAAAGTGGAATGTTGTCATTTCACATGAGCTCTCAATACATATGTACCATTTTCTGCTCTGTGGAATGAATGCATCTTGAGGTCTCACGTAAACACCACTAAAACAGAAAACTTATTCGTGGTTTTAATTTGTTGAATGCCACTTTTCATTGATGAGAGAGACAGGTAAAACATAGACTATATTTTCCATTCCATGCCCTTCCATTACAAATTGATTTTAGTAGTGAAATCAACTGTTATCAGAAAGCTTTTGATGAGGGAAAAGATGAATGAATGAGATGAAATTGTTTGAAAAACTTAGTCTGCTCTATATGTATGCTAAATTCATGCTGGGGTCCCCAAGGTGTGCAGTGATGAAAGTTAAATGAACTTATTCCTAAACAGATAAGGTTTTAATTTAGGCAGTTGTTAAGACAACTGCAGATCTAAACCAAAGGGTAAAATATTAGCTATCAACACCAGCTTGTTCTCTAATTCTATATACAACCTTTTCTACAGATAAACAGGTTCATGGAATGACTAAGCTACCTGTCTCTGTGTACATGTGCTTAAGCATGGCACAAATAGAAGTTAGTTTGATTGAATTTGTGCTTTGAAAAAGTGGTACACAGTACTAAAAAAGACTTCACAGTATAACCATCCTATATTATATGAGTGCTGAGAAAAAGGAATAGAACATAAGCAGATCTGCTTCAGCATTACTATTTCCCTCTTAGAGGTTTCCAAAATAAGAACAGGTCAGGTTTCAAACTGAGGCTGAGCTGTGGCACGTAAAGCACATGCAGAAAAATCCTAAAATAGATCTTGCTTTTCTGACTTGGCTGTATTTGATTGACTGCTCATTTTGGTTACATTAACAGTTGTCTTGGTGTCTTGTTTCTTGGTTTCTTGTGTCCTGCATGCTGTCCTTTCCTTTTCTCACCAACGTGTTTTGTGTGAACTTGTAGCTGGAAAGATGGCCTTGCTTTCAGCGCCCTTATCCATAGACACAGGCCTGATCTTCTTGACTATGACAAGTTAGATGAGGTATTTCTGTAGCTGTAGCAGAGATTTTTAGTTACTGTGGCTTGTAGTTTTGTTTAAAAGTATGGGTGATGGAGATCTCCTATAATTATTCAGAAATTGCTGTGATTTTAAACAAATCCTTTACCAGTGGAGCACTATTTACTCATGGACTTAGTACCAAGCACACAAATAGGGAGGTGCTCATCACTCATCCATAAACAAAGTGTTTTAACCTAGTCAATAGGTCTCACTTAGATTTAGTCCCATTTAATTTCAGTAAGAGTTTTTGTATACACAGTTAGTAAATGTTGTATCACACATGTTGTCTTGTATAATAGCAAAAATAAGTTCATGGGTTTTAAATATTGTCCACATTTTAAGTTCCTCGTAATGTCAATGATGCACGAAACTGCTAAATGATGATACAGTGAGAACTTACGATTAGAGACTTGTATTGTATTATACCCAAATTGTTAGGCTTCAAAATGTAAACTCTTTTTCATAACACATTTTATTGAACATGCAGCTTTTAAAGAAAAAGCTGTCTAGTATGATATGTTTATAGAAAGATGTCATGGGCATTACTACTTATGATACCTACCATATGTATGTGCATGAGGAACAAACTTCTGTGAAACTTAAATAATTGCTGTGATTCCATAGTAAGTAATCTTACTAAGTTCATTCCAAAGTAACAAAAGAAGTATGCTTGAGACTAGACCCCTTTATAAGAAGTGTTTGTATTCAAATGGAAGCCCTGGAAATTCCCTACAGAAAACCTGGTAACATTTTTTCAGTGTGCTCCAGTATCTCTAGCTTTGCTCTTCTGTGTCCTATATTCCCACCCTCTTTCTCTAGACGTTGGCATTGTTCAGAGTAGCTATCATCATTTAGCAGTTTCTGAATTTGTGAAAATAATAATAGCATTAATGGCATGAACTACCATTTCATATAGGGTGTTTTCACTCCAAGCTGATACAGGAAGGCTGCCTTAAGAAGAGCCCTAATCTGACACGCTCTTCCGTTGTCAGCGATAGCTGTCTGTAGTGTAAGACATGAAATGTGTGCTGCTTATCTGAACTGTGCTCAATGCTTCCTTTCTCTTTCCTTCAAAAACCAAAATCAAAATCTCAAAACCAGAGGAAGTTCTTGGATTTCCACAGCTCTAAGATTCGATTTATAGAGGTGTTACAGATTTCTCTGTCCAAGCCATAACTGGGAAGTTTTGCTCCTTCTGGAGAACTGTTCTTCTGTCTGTGCTTGCTTCTTCTCATGCATGCACCTGACCAACAGAGAACTCAGAAGAATTCTTATCCCTGTAATATAATGTATAGTTGGTATAAAACATGCAGGATTCACTTTTTGATGAACTGTCTAGTATAGCCTACTGGACCAGTGGCCTTGACTGTATGTAGTACTGCTGTACTTCATTCAGAATTAGCTCAGAATTATGAGTGTACACTGCATACATTATGTATGTTCCCCTGCAGAATATATTTGCAGCAGAGTCCTAATGGTACATAATAGCTTATTATTGTTTTCTTTTGAAAGTATAGCAGTAGATAGACCAAAAGTTCATATACCTATACTCTGCTTTTTGAAGAGCAATAGTTGTGACTCCAGTTCACACTTTGGAAAAACAAAAGGTTTTGTGTACTTCCTGTAGTCTTGCTTCAAGGAAAAACTTCTATCTTTGACTAGTTGTATTTGCTTCTTTAATGCAGGATGACCCCATAGGAAACATCAACCTTGCCATGGAAATTGCTGAAAAGCATTTGGATATCCCTAAGATGTTGGATGCAGAAGGTGAGACTTATAGCTTACTGAAGTTTGTGTTACTCACAAGCAGGAGACAGTAAAACATCTTTTGCTTTGTACCTAGAAAATTTTCAACACTCCTTCCACATGAATCATAATGGAGCAACCTGCTTTGTTTTCAAACAATGTTTTCTTTCTTATTCCTCATGTATTGGATAATTTCACTCATTTTTTGCTTTAATCCTTATTGTTTGTTATTTTTTGTATTTATTATAGTACTTTGGACCCTAACCTCAGCACATGGCCCCACTGTGATAACTGAGGTAAAATGCAGGATCAAAAGATAATCCTTGCCTTTAAGAAATTAAAATCTAAACCTAATAAAGGGAAATACAACTGTTAGCAGCTTAAAGCATATTCACTTTTTTAAATGTCTAAGTGAGAGGGCCAGAAATAGAAACAGAAGTACAGAACTTTCAAAATACTCTTAACATGCCTCCTATGAAAGAAAGCTAGGTTGAGGTAAGCAATTTTTTTGCTTTATTTTAATTGTAAACCTTGTGCAGTGATAGTTTTAACACATAGTTTCATGTTTGGTTTCTCCAATAATCTTTAGAGTTTGTTGACAAATAAGAAGGAAATGTTTATTAAAGTTTCCTGAATTTCTTCAAGATAACCAAACTTTTGTACTCCATGCAAAAAATGGTGCCAAAATACTGGAATTTGCCTACACTAGTTCAAAGCATTCTTCTCTAGGTATGCAGACTCTGCTCTGGTGGCCTGTCAGTAGAACAATGATAACACGGGAATTATCCAGAGCACTCAAACTCACTGTGTCTGCTCCCCTTGAACTCTTTGGTAGGAAAGTTCGGCAAGTACAGAACGATTTGTAAAATCAAGGTTGTAACCTCTTCATTGATGAGGTTTCTTGGTTTCACCTTCATGCTTCAAAAAGAATTGTTTTCATTTTTTGAGTTGCAATTCCCCTTTCAAGCACCATGTAATTATTTTACTTTGAAATACTGTGCAAGGAATAAACAGAAGTGCTACCTCCTTACCATTGAACACCTCCTACTATCATTCTCCTTTCCTCATTTTTTCCCTTCACATGCAATGTAAGAAATCTTTTTTTTTCCTCACCAGATTTTCTGCATCTTGTAGCCCTTATCTTACTATTATTCTTCTTCTTGGCAAGGGAAGGGAAAATGAAATCATGCTTCTTCTAACACCCTCTAAGTATTCACCATCACTTTTTACTCCTTTTACTTCCACTGTGTGCTTAGTGGAAACTTTGCAAAGTTTTGTTCACAACTATATGAAGTAGCTGCAAAATCAGTAAATACATTGGTCCTGAACTTAGAAATCTCACTGTTAATATTAGAAAATGTCACCTCATTCCTGGGTCTTTTCACACCAGTATCTTCCCACTCCTTACATTGGCAGGAATCCTTGCAGCTTGCACTAGCATTATTCATCACTCAGCCGTAATGGGTGTAAACCCACCTTTTTCTGCCTTTCTCTGTTAAGTATTGAAAAGGTCCATTTTACCAATGTACCCATACCTTGATTTTACCCTTTCTATACTTTTACTGTTTCCTGCCATAATAGGGACTAAGCTATTAGCCAGCCAAGCCAAACTCTTCTGTGATTTATGCTATTAACTAAAAAGGCAGAGTGGCACAGGGGTTGCAAAACTGTTACTACCTGAGCTTTTCTTAGCACAAAATGTATTTCTGGACTGCACATTTCTACAGGTTTCCAATATATGTCAATACCCTGTCAGTCACGGGGACCCTGTGCTAATATGAACCGTACTCACTCCTATTTTCTGACTGTCAGTGGCTGTGTTTAACTCTGGAATAATTCTAGTGATTTAGATTAAGTTGCTTTGGAGTGACAGTGAAGCTGAACCCAGTAGATCTGCCAGCCATACCATCTGCTTGGAAGTTTCCACAAACCAGAAGGTAGCAATACCCTTCTGTACAGTCTCAGACTTCAGATGTTTTGCCATTTCAGGGAGAGTTATATCTTTTCCATTTACTGAGCCTAAAGCTTAGGTAGCTTTGCACCGATGTCAGCAAACAGGCACAACCTGAATAAGGGTGTATTTTTTTTGAATCTATATAGCACTGAGGTGGCATCATCAGCACAATCTGATGGAAGTACCTTGTGAGAATTTCTGAGCAGTTAACCCTCTTCTCTCTACACAGATGTAGTAAACACTGCCAGACCTGATGAAAGAGCCATTATGACTTATGTTTCCTGTTACTACCATGCATTTGCTGGTGCTCAGAAGGTGAGATTGTAGAAGATGGATCAGATCTCATCCTTCACCTTCTGTCTTGTTTCTTTCAGCAGTTTTTCCTCTTCTGATCTTTTCCTCACTAGTTACTAGGACAACGTCTTAGAGCTGAGCTCATTTCCTGTTGCCTGATTTTCTCTGTGAGCCACTGTCTCAGTAGAGCCAGTAGTAGTCTATCCATTTGTTCCATAGAAACAAACCTCCCTGTCTCATCTTTCTGTATATGTACTAATAATATCCAGTAGGTTCTTGACAGCTGGTTACTGAATGGGATAGAGGACAACATTCTTTTTAATTGAACTTGTGTTCATTCATTTGAAGCACCTTTAAAAATGCAAGGTGAAAATAAGCTCAGAGTGGAAAAAACAATTTCAATAGCAGAATGCCATCTTTTTTCTCCCTGCTGGATATTATTCTTGCTACAGATGTCAAAATCATCATAACAGATGCTCAGAAAATAAACCCTTCTCTTATGCTTTCAGGATTGTTTTTAAAATGTTAAATGCTTAATGGTAAGTACAAACAGCAACATAAAAGGTTGCTACCATGCAAAATAGACACAGAAACATACACAGGCATCTCAGAAGAGCTCTGGAATCATGTCCTATGAAAAAAAGGAAAATTTTAAAAAGCAAGGCAGTTCAGAGTTGGACATACTTCAGGTATTAGTAATATAAAGAATACTGATATATCATGCTAAGGTTATAACTAATCCACATGCAACTTCCAGAGAACATCTCCCCACATCAAAATGTAGTCTGTCTTTCCTGTGTCCTATTAACGCCCCCCCCCCCCCCCCCCCCCCCCNAAGTCACCAAACATATGCATGCCACTTCTTAAGCAGATAGTCCTGGTAAAATTAAGGTCACTCCCCCTGTGACAATACTGCAGGGTCAAGCTTATCAAAAAAATCCAACTCTTTGTAAGAGCTTATGTTGAATTTCTAGTGTACATTTTATTCTGTCAGCACTCATCAATCTAACATTGAATTTATTACAGCTTTGTAGAGTTTCTAGAATACAGAGCTATGGACAAGAAAACAATCAGAATGACACTATGTTGTGCTTTTATTTATTCATCCTGTTTTCTACTCCTCGATTCCTTTTTTTGTTTTGTTTTCATTTCTCCCCCCCTCTTGTAGATATTGTGAACACTCCCAAACCCGATGAGAGAGCTATCATGACATATGTGTCCTGCTTCTACCATGCTTTTGCTGGAGCAGAGCAGGTATTAATCAACTGTCCCTTCAGGTTGCTGTGTTTTTGATTGGTTGTTTCACATTTACACTAGTTTATTAAAAAAAAATCCAACTAATTTAGTACTTTGTGGTTTTAATTAACAATTGCAAGTATTACTTGAGTACTAATACTTGTTTTTAACTAACACTTGAACCCGTTTTAGTTAAATGTTGTGTAGCAAGTTGAACTTCTTTCATTGCAATGGACATTCCTGTTTCTAATTTTGGGTCTTTATCTGGTGATTATAAGGACTATGTCAGAAAAACTGTATTTGAAGATACTGTGAAATGGGGTTGTCGTTTGTTGCTACATCAACATCTTATGCATTTGCTGCATAAAAGAACGTTTGACTTTTGGAGATTGAGATTATTCTAGACTTACTCATGCTGAGTAGTAACTTAGGGCTATATTTTCAAAGATGCCCAAAGATGCAGAAAGGCACAGAAGACATCCAACACAGTATGTGTGCCTGATTTAAAAATTTGTGCCTGTGATTTATAAAAAATAACCTTATAGGATAACTTTAAGAACGGCTTAAGTTGTCTTTGAAAATAAAGATTTATTAGACACCTATAATGGTGGTGTGAAATTCCCCCTGGTATAATAAGGCTTCATTGTACAACAAGGTGGCTTCTGTGCTGATCTATGCCTTATTCAGGCCATTGGAATCTGTGACTACAAGAAGGAGGGTGAATGTATATCTAAGTAACCTAGGAACACAAATCAACTATAAAACAATATGATTTTTATTTGCAGAAGCCACATTCTCTCTCTTTCTCCAAACCTGTTCCTTTCTCAGAATGTGTTTATGAGTATGTCCTGTTTATTTGCTGTGTTTTACAGGCTGAGACTGCAGCTAACCGGATCTGTAAGGTGCTTGCTGTGAATCAGGAAAATGAGAGGTTGATGGAAGAGTATGAGAGACTAGCAAGTGAGGTAAAGACAGCTGTATCTGTAATGTGGTGGCAATTTTGTTCACGAAATACTGAAAGCTGAAAGATTCGTGCACTCTCTGCAAGACAGCAAAGCAAAGACACTATGAGGGTAAACTTCACAGCGCTAGGGTACAAAGCTCAGTTGCCCAAGATGTCAAGGTTCAGGTGACTCCTTTGCCACAGACCTCCTGTATGACCTCCAGCAAGTCATTCAGCCTCGTTAATGTGCCAAAAAGGGTGTTTTGAGGACTGTCATCAGTCTGCCCCAAGACCAAGTTTGCTGTCTCTGTAATCTCCAGAGATAGCCATCCTTGACCGCATGTGGAACATACAGAATCCTGTCACTCCAAGCAAGCCTGTTGGCTTTGTGTACTGCAAAGCACACCTGGACAGGGTCTCTCAGGGTGTTCACAATGCACCTGTGAACACAGGCAGGAAATGAATGAAGAAGGGGGCGCATTGTTCTCCTCCTGTCCTTTCTTGGTAAATGGCAAATTTGTTGAGTCAGGGCTACAGATGTGTAGTGCACAAGTGAGAGCTCCCTTGTCTTTAATGCATAACCTGCAAAAACGTGCTGATATCATAGGCACAAAGACAGTAGTGCTCCATTGGCACTAATGGACTTCTGAGTGAAGATTTTTATATGACCTAAGGTACTTGGCTGGTGTCTGCCCTGATCCCATAACTGTGATTACTTAAGACATCAAGACCAATATTTTTGAAAGTGGCAAGTGATTTGGGTTAACTCAGGTTCTGAATAATTGGCTAGAGACACATTACATGCGTGTTCATCTTTCTGAAAATCAGGGTATTTCTAGAAATACCTAGAATATCTGAGCAAATTAGTTAAAAAAATTATTCTTCAGCTTTGAAAATCTTGTGCTTACTTGCCATTAAGGCACTGATAACAACTGCAGTCAATAATATTAAAATGGAGCAAACTTGATTAGGATTTGTGCATTCAATGTGATCTTTTTTTGGTTGCTTTTTCATTGCCTTTATTTCAATTGTTTATGTTGGTTTGAAAGCTTTTAGAATGGATTCGCCGGACAATTCCTTGGCTGGAAAACAGGACCCCAGAAAAAACAATGCAGGCTATGCAGAAGAAATTAGAGGATTTCCGGGACTACCGCCGCAAACACAAACCTCCCAAAGTCCAAGAGAAATGTCAACTGGAGATCAATTTCAACACCCTGCAGACAAAACTAAGAATCAGCAATCGGCCAGCTTTCATGCCATCAGAGGGAAAAATGGTTTCAGTAAGTAAAGGAGGCATCAATATTCCGTTCTCCTTTTTATCAATGTTCTCACAAAAATTTCAACATGAAAAATGGAAATGCCATTTTAAGTCATCCTCAGAAACTTGTTTGTTGCAATTTATTAATATCAAACCACTCTTTTTACACAGTCCTCTTCATTCTAGAATCTTGCTTTCTCTTAAGCGTGCTGCTGCCTCTTTGAAGGCTTTCCCCAAGAGCAAATTGTCTTGAGATGTGAGACAATACAAAGTTTCGTTTGGGAGTGTTATCAATACTTCTCTATTGCTGAGGCCAATACTGTTTATTTAAGCAAAACTTACAGTGGTTTCACTGACATTTTGGTCATCAGACTTACAAAACAGACATTGCTTAATATATGTTTCTTCTTTATTCTACTTTTTAAAATTGAATTTTGTTTTTTCTTATGTCTGCGAAGATAATACTAGTCAGTACCAAGAATTCTGATCTGCTGATAAGTATCGTGAGTTGACTGCAGGTCAAAATATTTCCTGTGGAATATAGCAAACCTGTTTCTGTACACTGTCCTATCATTGTGTTTTGGTTGCTCAGATTTGAAAAACCGATGATTGCGCTATCTGAAAAAGGCCATTGTCCACTCCCCATATGCAGAAAATAAGGGCCCTGTTACTTCAGTTTCCTACTCACACCTTTGAGTTTCTGAGGAAGCTCACAAAACTTTGGGCACCACAGAAAGCGAAATGAATTTGTATTCCAGATAAAATACGCACCGAATCCTCTTGATACTAATTATTTTGCTATTGTCAACTTCCAAGAGCGAAGCACTTTTACTTTGATAACAGATAGGTATGTCATAAAAGAACATGCACATTGTGAAATAGGAGATAAAAGCAATATATTGTGAAGACACTGAATGAGTAGCTATATTTGGAAGCCATTTGTGTAGGGGTTCCTTTCAGGAATCCACTTGAACAGGATGCGGTATTAGGAAGAGATGACTTAGACTACAAGACTTCCTGAGCTGCCTGACAACTTTTTCTATGATTCTACGATTTTCCAAAATCTGGACATAAAAACTTCTCTTTTTGGAGTAAAATTGTGAATGAATCAGAAATCTGCAAATTTGGATAAAAAGTTTAATCCCCTCTCTCCCATGTATTCTCTTCAAAGGATATTGCCGGCGCTTGGCAGAGACTTGAACAAGCTGAAAAAGGCTATGAAGAGTGGCTGCTGAATGAAATACGAAGACTGGAAAGACTTGAACACTTGGCTGAGAAATTTAGGCAGAAGGCTTCCACTCATGAACAGTGGGCATATGGTGAGCAGAGATGGCTTTTAACATTTTTAATGTTTTGATCTTCAAAGTTGAATTCTCAGTGCTGAATATTTGCCAGCCAGAAACTCACTTATAAGTAGCTTGGATAGGTTTAGAAACTTAAAACAGTAACAGATAAAATTGCAGGTTTTGTTGACTGTAGTCATGACCCAAATCGTAGGCATGTTGCTAATGAAATGTAACTGTAAAAATCATACTCTTGAGGTAGTGAGTCAAACTTAGTGGGAATATTCAGCATTTGAATAGAGGCCATTACTGCTAATGGATTCCTCTGTATTTGTACACTAGCAATCCAACCACTGGTTGAGTATGAAATTATTAACAGTTATTCTGAGTTGATTATCATTTGGTCATCAGGATGTATTGAATAGTCCACATAAACTACATGATAATGGACTCATTTCTGCTTTGTTCCATACCCTGGATTACACCCTATTTATAGTTCTGTTTTTTAGCGGTAACCTAACCTTACGTGTAGTCGTAACAGCTATAGGACCATACACTGGCATACAGTTTTATTGGGGAACATTAAACATAGATCTGCTCTATCATCCTGTTGTTTTCACTGNGGCTTTTTCCAGCTAGAATCTTCTCACACTGTGAAAGTGAACCAGAGTCCATCCCGTAACACAGTTGCTGGAAGCGTACAAGGCTGTAAATGGCTGCCAAGGAGATACTAGAAGGGAAACTACAGTGTTTATCAGCCCTGAGAGCCTATTTTCTGAGCATAAACTACTCATGGTGACATGTTATAGCTGTTATGCAGGGCAAATTTCACATAAGCTGGTACATAGCAAGTGAAACAATAGTCCCTTCTGGCTCTAGAATTCACAGAGCTGTGTAAAGCCATGTGGTGAGCTGCAGTTGTAGGGGCTGTCTGTATAGATTCAGTTGTCCAACACAGGAGCTACCGAGGAGTAATATTTCAGTTCCTGATTTCCTCTTTGCTTCTCTAGCTTTTTGTAAATAGGTTGACATTTTCCACCTAAAATTCAGTGTTTGCTACAACAGGCAGGCACACATCTCAATCTTTTTTTTTTTTTTTGGAAGTGCTGAAATGAATAATAAATTGAAGGCACAACATGAAAAAGAATAACAGAACATTAATAAGAGTGAAGCTAAGCATAGCAGTGTGATTTCTGGTTTTGTAAGTCTACACTACAAAAGACTTACCACAATAGCTTAGAGCCCCAGTTTTTGCCAATATACCATCTTGATGCCAGTTTCTCAAGCAATGTAATACCTGCTATTTTAGACCACTATAAACAGCCTATGCAAGAATCAAGGAATTACTGAGAGATCTTTAAAAATATATGTTTCAAATTAACACTGTTATGCTGACAATTTGTGTTTGATTTCAGTGAGGATGGGACTTCATCTCACATATATAATTTTCACTATACATCAGTTTAAAAAGTTGACTAAATTTGCAATTGTTCTAACCGAAAGATTAGTAAAAAAGGGCTAATATTTTAATTTTGTCTTTCAGGCAAAGAGCAGATCTTACTTCAGAAGGATTATGAATCTGCTTCTCTGACAGAAGTCCGCGCCATGTTAAGGAAACATGAAGCTTTTGAGAGCGATTTGGCTGCTCACCAGGACAGGGTGGAACAGATCGCTGCCATTGCCCAGGAGCTGAAGTATGTTCCATTTAAAGGCTTGCAGCTGCTGACATTTAACTTTGCGATAAACTCTTTCCAATGAATTTGATAGTGTCATAGGTACCAACGTAAGAATTCCAGAGATAGCTTCATAAGTATATTATCTGAGCTGGTCACTGAGACCTTTCCCTCATCTCCCCCTTACCCCCAACCAAATATAGATATTCAACTGACCAAAATTATTTGAAAACAAACATTTTAAAATTGACTTAGCACTGAGCTTTTAGCATTAGCTCTACTGATGAGTCCGTTGTGTGTTGATGGGAATGCTGGAGGTGTTTATTTCTCAGTTCAGATGGTCTGCTGAGAGGTACTGGCTGTAAGCTGTTTAACTTAGAAAATAATTTCACTTACACAAATTACAGATCAAGTGTCTTCACTTTAAAATCAGCTATTTTCCCACAAGTATATTGGTCCTTTCAAAAGGCTTCACATCCCTAAATTATTTCCGTAGTAGTGGGTCATGCACTGACTTTTCTGAAGATTTAATTGTCTCTAGTATACTTATTTTCACAATCTCTTCGTATTATATTTGAAAGTGCCATTTTCTCCATTTTACATAAAGGGCAGTGGGGCATATGGAAACTAGATAACTTGCTCAGGGTCACATAAGCAATCAAGTACACAAGCTGTCCTATAGGAGAGCAGGAGTTTTCACCCACAGTTCCATCAACTTAGCCACAGGACCAACACTTGCTCACTCAACATACTATCCCCAGAGAAAACACAACCAAAGCTGAGAACAATTCTACAACACATTTAGGCAACATCTGTATTGGTGACAACAGCTATATAGGTCAAGGATATGAAAAGTGAAGGCCCCTGACTGACAGACACCCTTATGGCAACAGAAGTCCTGAGTGCTGATGCAGTTACTCTGGCTAAACTCTCGGTGGAGCTTGCTTTTGTTTGTGCGAAGGTTGTTAATTCACCTGTGTGAAGCACAGTTTTGTCAGCAAAGCTCTGCCCACACTCACAGGACTGTACTGTTACATACACGTCCCTATTCTAGTAAAGTCGTGTTGGTGTGTACACCAAGCTAAGCACGTGTGATTGTATAATCTTATGTCGTTAATTGCAGTGGTTTTGTAGTGTAAATCAGTGGTGCTATTCCCGAGCTTCACAATTTGGCACATACTTAAATTCATTGCTCACCCGCAGTATAAATCTGTAAAGCCAACAGGAACAAATGTGTGGTAGTGGTCAAAACAGGAGCCAACATCAAAATTCTCGGATTCGTGCCCTCTGCTTCAACTCCCCAAGTTTCAGTTTCTCACCCTCTTGAACAGGCAAAGCAGTTACTACTCAGAAATCAAGTGTTAAAAACATGCCCTCTTTTCACTTTGTGGAGGACCATGACCCATAAACAGGTCCACATTCATTAACAATTTAAAAATTAGAGAGTTGTCTAAAAATGTAGTTCATACCTGATAGCAGCAGCAGCACTTACCGTAATTGTATAATTCAAATGGATTTAGAAGAAAAATCCTATTTTTCAAGATTATTTAAAGGAGGAAAAGTAAAGCACAGTGGGCAAAGTAAGTATTATTTTTTACTGAAAGACATCTGAAAAACACAGAGGATGGAGATTTTGCTGAGTATGTGAGCTTATGAAACACCTTCTGTCATGCCTTGATCTCTGTTGTGGAGTTATTTGTTCCTCTTTATACTAAAGAAAGTTTCTGAAATGCCTAATCATTGTTAATTCAGCTTCAGCTTTACAAGTGATGAGAAACTTTGGGAATGTAGTATATACATAGCACAGCATCTGCCTACCAGTGTTTTGAACCCTGTGTCCTTTACCTCTGGTGAGGCCAGTGAACACTGGATCCTGTCTATTTTAGGATTGTCTCTTCTCAGTTGTTTAGGTAATTTGCTGTGTGAAGTTAAACAAGTCATTTGTGGCCAGGGCTGCAAAGGTGCTGAAAACCCATTGCTTTTAGAGACGCTCTACTTTGACTTCTCTGCCTCTCCACACAATGGGGCTATCAGTGCCTGATTTTTCACTGGGACTCAGTAGCTCAGTTAAGCTTAATGCCCTTGGAGAACACTGAATGAAAGATCATAAAGGTCAAGTTTTATTATTAGCTGCAAACAAATGGGCAGCCTCTGTTTAAATATTGATTTTAATTACTTATACATAATTCCTCACACAATGAAATTATGGAGGAAACCACTAATTTCTTTCTCCATTCATATTTTTAAAGAAGAATTGACTAATGTCTGAATGCTAAGAAATGTGCATTGTCACCTGATCCAAAGCCTATGGAAGTCAATGGGGGTATTTTTTTCTTGTTTTTTTTTTTTGTCACTGGATCATACTCTAACAGAAATCATCATCATCATCTGTGTCTAAATTCCAAGTCAGTACACTTCCATGTTTTGTTTTAGTCAATCTCTTGGCTGCCTAATGTTGCTATTTCAAAGGAGGACAATTGCTGTGTGACCTTGAACTCTAGCAGTTACAGTTTCCTGTCTGTTCTGGTATTTTCTGCTGCAGCAGCTCAGTCCACTGTGTGCTTAAGGTTAAAGTTGCTACAAGCTGGTTGATTGGTGCTGTTCAGATAAAGAATTTGTGCATGTATGCAAGCAGGCGATTCCGGCCAGGATGCTGCTCTAAGATTGCTGTGTTTGAGCCTGTATAGACTTCGAAATCCTTGGCAATGAGGCATGGCAAGGCTTCGATAAGGCTACATACAAAGCTGGAAAAAGTCAGGCATTTCTAAAATGGGATTTGCCATTTATGAAATAGCAAATGCTAAATAGAACTTGAGTGAGCTGTACTAGGAAGTACTGTATTCGTTTGTGGCCTTGTGTGCTCATTTCAATGTTTTCAATCATCAAGATAAAATTTTTGGAATGTAGTTTCTTGCATATCCATCACTTCTAGTATAGCAACTTACTTTCAGCCAAGAAGACTACTATCTGTAACACTGATTTGGACGGTCTTTTTGCCTCTGGAAACCTGGGCTCAAATTGTGCTTACATACATGATTAACATGAGCCTGGTTCTGAAGCAGTGCTAAAGCATGTTGCTCAGCAGGTTATTTTTGTGACACTATCACTGTTCCTAAATTGAGTTCATACTTAAGTGCTTCTCTGAATCAGGACAAAATTTTACTAAATTTTTAATTCTTTACAGATAAAAGTGAATTACTTGTAGGAGCAATAGGAATATCTTCATGATTTTTAAAACCCAAAGGCTGTAGGTTTCAAATAACCAAACAAATAGAAATGACTGTTCTTTTGGAAGCTCTGTAACACATGTGCAGCATTATTTTGTGTATGCATGATAAACAAAACTTCTTTTTACAAAATGTGAAATCTAGTCTCTTCTCAGCTTCAGTGTTGAGAGAGATACAAAAATTAATAAGATAAGGAATGTAAACCTGTGTTTTATTTCCAAGTAAATAATCTCCTATGAGTTGTTATTTCTTCCTCTGTTCCAGCTTTGAGCAGAAAAATGTTCTTTGACACATATAACACACTTATTTGAAGTAAACTACAGCAGCCCCAGAAAGACAGTGGAGCTACACTGCTTAATGCCACTTGGTGATCTAACTTATGATTTTTGACCCACGGGTGCCCTTTTTAAAATTTGTTTGGATAATATTATTCTCCTACCTATTTGTCCACAGCACATATCTGTGGAAGCAATAGGATAGCAGAGATACTATGGGGAATGACTGAACCTCCCTGGCAGAGCTGGTGGAGGAACGTTGCATGTTACCTTTCAGGACTTTGACTAGAGCTGGTACAATCAATCCCTCACTTTCATGGAGGACACCTGCCCTTATCCTAATTGACAAAAGGAGATAAGTGAAGTAAAAATAAAATTTGCAGTACTCTCAGGGATGTGACCTGGAGTATCTGGAAGAATACCCTATCCATATTCTGGTATACTAGATTTGATATGTGAAAAGAGATCAGAATACAAATCTCCACATCCCATCCACTTAGTGAGCTCACAGCTCACACAGGAACATCATTTAATAATCTCAATAAGCTATAATGAAAAACCCCAACTTCTAGCAAAAAAACTCAGAGCAGCAAAATATGTCTTAGCCTGTTTCATCCAAAACTCCATGCTTCTGACTTAACGTTTCTTAACAGATGGCTTTTGTTGCATCCCTTTGAAGGCTAACAAAAAGGCTTGCTCTAAAGGAGGAAGCAAGTTTTCGAGTTAAGGAGCCCTTGCATAGTATGGCTTGCTGACAGCTTTCTCCTTACACGTAACAGTTCTACTTTCACAATTTTGGGTTGGCTTTGTTTTGTTTGGGTTTTTTTTTAATTGTTATGGCATTTTATTTTTACTTGTTTTACCATTCTTCACTTTCAATAGTCGATTGCAGCACATGTGAAGCCTCTTTTAACCAGAATCTTTCACATACTTTTCAACTTCATCCCAAACCAGATTGCTCTGACTGAGCTTAGAGGAGGAAGCCTGAACACTGCCCCTGGCCTACAGTGTAGCTTCATGGGGGAAAGCTACCTCTGTTCTCGTTTTGTCCTCTGTGATTCTCTAAGCTATTGGTGGAAGAACTCTTGCCAGTTGCCTAGAGAATAATGTTCAGAAGAAGGAAACAAATTCTATCTGCATTTAATGTCTTGTACAAGCCTTAAAGCAAACCTTAGCTTCATATTGCCATGCTGCCACAATAATCACAATCTGTGCAATATTTAGTACTGGGCAAAGTGTCCTCAAGGAGCAGCCAAGAGCTAAATTCAGTGGATGATGATACACCAATAAAAGTGAACTTCAAAAGCGCCAAACACACTTATTTTATTATGGTAATGATGGCTGCAGCAGAACCAAGGGGATTATCTGCCACTGAGATCAAAAATTCAGTTTGAGAGAGACTTAGTGCAGAATCTCAGGACAGAGCCTTAAAAAGTTATTCCAGTCTTAGGCAGAATAGTAAGTTGCTTTCTGTCAGGATAATATGAGCCTATTAAACAGGTGAAAAAGCAATGCTAACTGCTACATCCTTTGTGGGTGCACTGATTCATGCTGGTGCCGTACGTGGGTCAGGAGATTCCTGTTCTCTGAAACAGCCAGTTCTAGGATGTAGCTCTGTAAGGAGTTCCTGGAGAGGAAGATGAGAATTGTTCTCTGTGCCCCAGATCTGGGCAGCCCCTATTAGTTTTGCCAGGCCTGTGAGAGAGAGATTAGGCTTTGAATGCAGCCTGAGGTCTGTTTCTCAGTTAAATAATTTCAGAGCATATGAGGCTGGAAAGGATCATTTGATTATTTAAAATGAAACTTATATTTTAGGCCAATTAATTTAAAACTGTACCAATCTTCAGAAAATTGATAAAGCCCCAGACTGAAGCATTTTGGTCTTCAGGAGATCAAATTGCTCATGCCACAGAAAGAGCTGATACAGAGATGGTTAGACACCTTGTCTTTAATACCTGGATGTCACAGATGGACACTTGATTTTTCTCGCAGCAGAGGAGGCTGATCCTGTTCCTGTGCTGTGCTTCTTGAAATGCTGAATGCCTAGATCACACATGTCTATACCGCAACGCTTGCTTACCTGGAGGAGAAATATTGCAAAAAGGAGGGGAGGAATTACTGAGGGCCAGTGGAAGACAGTGGACAATGCAACTGCTCCTGTCTTTCAGAAAGTCATGCAGATTTTTGTCTTCACTCTTTCTTAGTGAACTGGACTACCATGATGCTGCAAGTGTCAATGATAGATGCCAAAAGATATGTGACCAATGGGACAGCCTGGGAACACTTACTCAGAAAAGGAGAGAAGCACTGGAGGTAAGCCATATAACAATGATGAGCAGCTCAGCTGAGGCAGGGAGGGGAGAATAAACCATTTGTTTCATATCTGGAAACAGTGCCACTGAGCATCCACTTTGGCATCCAAACAGCAATAAACCCTTTCCTTAGATCTCCATTTCATTTGGTGTGGCTTCATTTGCAAATAGATTGAGTTGCTCAGAGCAGACTTGACAGTGCTCAGCTGCCAAGGACAGTCCTAAAGCAGCAACAAATGGGATGCGGTTCACAGCACCACACTTTGGGAATTTGATATCCAGCAAGGATAACAAAAGCCATTATGTGCTTACCTTTTCATACTTGTCTGAGCTTAATCAGTACAGGATAATGGCCAGCACTGGGTTAATATTTTGGTAGTGTGTGTTCCAAAGCACTGAGGTACTTTCTAAAACCTTGTTCCTTAGGAAAAGAGGAAGTCACACACATGGATGCCAAGGTGGAAGACATATGTCTAACTCTCCCTTTTTATACTTACAAGAAATTACTAAAGCAAGATTAGCAGATTTTAATTGTTTTGCAGATAGATTACAATAACAAAAATACTTAAAACATCAGCAGTGAAAAAGTTGTTTCACCTGTTATCCTTCAAAGGCCTACACCCCTTTTATCATGTTGGATATGAGAGTATCTTTACTGCAATTAGTCCTTTTGCCTTGAGTGAGAATCCTTAAAGCAGGTGGTGAAATAAGTCAAAATGCAATCAATTGCTTGTGAAAAGATGAGGCATGACTTTGTGCATGGGTGGGTATGTATGTGGAGTTAGGTCTTGCCCTAGTAACAAAAGAATGTACCTTTCCCAACCTGTACAGAGGACGGAGAAATTGCTCGAAACAATTGATCAGCTTCACCTGGAGTTTGCCAAAAGAGCTGCTCCTTTCAACAACTGGATGGAAGGTGCTATGGAAGACCTACAGGACATGTTTATTGTTCATAGCATAGAGGAAATTCAGGTAAATGGTTGTCTTTTTTGGCTTACAGTAATAGGGAAGACAAGAAAGGAAGCTTTTCCTTCCTAGAGAGTAGAACACATGTAAGAAAAAAGCCCATATTCTGTCTTGACATTATCTTTTTGATAGGCAGTGTCTGCTCTGTGTCTAAATATGGTTCTTCATTGGTATACAAGCATATTTCAGAGATAATGGAAGAAGCGATGGTCCTGATAAAGTCAATGAGGGCTGTTTCATGAATGTATCTACATGTATTATTTCCTGTATCTATAGATACGTGTAGACCGGCTGTTTGGGAGGCTGAGATACTTTCCTGTTCTTATTTACAGCAGATCTTCCAGATGTTGGAAGGAACATTAAAGTTTTCATGCTTTCCCTCTCTGTTTCCAATTTTAGAGTTTAATCTCTGCACATGATCAATTTAAAGCTACTTTGCCAGAGGCAGATGGTGAAAGACAGGCCATACTGTCAATCCAGAACGAAGTTGAAAAAGTTATTCAGAGTTACAGCATGAGAATAAGCGCAACCAATCCTTACAGCACTGTTACTGTGGAAGAGATTCGTAGCAAGTGGGAAAAGGTAATGTATGCTAAATACATAAAGGACATTGTAAAATAGTATTCTAGTTTAGGAATACTGAGAATATTAAGAAAACTTTACAATAAATCTGTAAATTATTCCAGATCATCAGATGCCAGAATGAACTTTCTAAAGTATCTTATGTTCTCCCTTATGTTTGCTAGGCTCGTTTCACAGTATCGCTTGCTCCCATCACTCAGTATCACCTATGTCCTTTTTGGCGGGGCAAGAGAAGCATGTGTTTGGGCTAGTGCAGAGCTGGTGGCTGGCCAGCAGATGGGACAGGGGGTGCTGTCAAACGAACAGAAAATGATTGTGTTATTTCTCTAAATATAAACAGTAGTTTGTGTGTCTCTTCTACCCAGCTGCTCCTTTTCACAAATGTTGTCAAAGATTAGCATCTTTGGGACCATTAATATTTTGTCCAATTAGACTGAAATTGGCAATTACCATAAAAAAATACTGGAGAGGTATTAAAGAGAGGATCCTAGAGTGATCACATAAATTGTATTTCATTAGGAACTAAGACAGGTAATGTGCTGAAGGTAAATGATTGTGTAGAATGCATGAATTTACCAAATACATAAATTTACACGGACAAGAACACACCCTCAATGGGTTATAAAAACCAACCAATAAGGACTAAATTCAGAATCTGCCAGGGCAATCCAGAGGGTAAGGCAAAAAAAGAATTTGCAATGTATTAGAGACTTTCAAATATACACGATGGACGGAATGTGTCTTGTTATCCTATCACAATGGCTGTGCTCGAATAAAATGTTTTGCACCGACTATTCTTAGCACAATGACTTAGAGATTAAAAACTCATCTGTGTTTCAAAAGAAAAATAAAGTAACTGCTCTGATAACAGTTAAAGTTAAATAATTGTCTTGAACTTGAATCCAGTCGAGGTGAAAATTTCTTCTCTCTCCATTGTCCATCTCTCTGGTCAGGCTGCCCAAGACCATGTTAACAATTTCTTATGTTAGCATAGAACCGGTAAATAAAATAGTGATCATGTTTCTGGCTTGTCCTTCTAATATCAACCTTCAGACCAATAGGAAAATCAGTAACTGTAGACTTATTTGTTCCATTTGTTTTTAAATTATTCAACTGCACCTACTCACACTTAGTGCTTTCCCACTGTAACAGGTGAAGCAGCTGGTGCCTCAGAGGGATCAATCCTTGCAGGAGGAACTAGCCCGCCAACATGCCAACGAGCGCCTGCGTCGCCAGTTTGCTGCTCAGGCCAATGTCATAGGGCCATGGATCCAGACCAAGATGGAGGTGAGTGCCAGACCCTCACGCAGAGGCTGACAAAGTGTTTTATAATTTTTTATCTCTGCTTTATAGACAGGACAACAGCAATCTCCATGGTAGTTCACGAGCTGTTTGATCCTGAACTATTTAGCACCTGTTAAGATGATTTTTAAAACTGTGGAAGCTTGAACAAGTGGTACCTTGATGGTGAGCAGGACATGTAACTTTGAAAAATCAATCACTAAACAATTACTATTTAGCTTCTGCTTTCTGTAAAGGAAAGATACTGGGATCTCAATGATTCCAGAAATAAATGTGCCATGTTTCTTTTGAAGTCTGTTTTCTACAGTAAAATTTATTGTCTCCACTGTATGAAAGTTTTATTACTATTGCTTCTTAGTATGAAAATGTTACATATTTATGTGAAAGTTGGTCAAATTAGCAAATCTGCATCTTAAATTTTGTGGGGTGGGGGTGTGTCTTTGTTTCTTTTAACAGGAAATTGCCCGCAGCTCTATTGAAATGACAGGGCCTTTGGAGGACCAGATGAATCAGCTGAAGCAATATGAGCACAATATCATTAACTATAAACACAACATTGACAAACTGGAAGGAGATCATCAGCTTATACAAGAAGCCCTGGTGTTTGACAACAAGCACACCAACTATACTATGGAGGTAGCCATTTACTCCCTTTTTTGTTAGTTTATTCTGCCCTCTTCTGCCATATAACTACCTTCCCCAGTCCGAAGAGACTGCAACAGAGGACGGAATTTGGCAGACTTTCTGATAGTCTCATAAGACTTGTTTTATTTTCATTTATTTTTACTTTGAGTGAAGAAGTACTCATTTAGAAACCAGTTCCATGTTTTCTAAAGGCCATTTTTATTTTTAACAATCCTTGGTCATACTATAGAGTTGGTGGTATGCAAAAGGTATCACATAAATAACTAGATCTGATTTTTTCCTTACTCTACTTTTTATACTCTTAGAAGAATATATTTTATTCTTTAATAAATCAGTATTTTCTCTCTCATAGCACATCCGTGTTGGATGGGAGCTCCTACTTACCACCATTGCTCGAACTATCAATGAGGTTGAGACTCAGATCCTCACAAGAGATGCCAAGGGTATCACCCAGGAACAAATGAATGACTTCAGAGCATCATTCAATCATTTTGACCGGGTACAGTACTCCTGCTTTTTCTCAGCTAGCAACATTTATTGTTCCCAAAAGCAAGTTTCTTTCAATCCCAAACGTAAGCCTTTTAAAAAACTCCAAATGCAGTAGCAATGGGCTTTTTTTAAAACAGCAGGAAAGATCAGTTAACAAAGAATTTATAGCCTCATGAAATCATAGCATTGTACAGATACACTAAAGATTAATTTGTACTCTTTAAATGTAATGCAAAATTATAGTTCTGCTAATATGGTTGAGTATTTGTTCAAATAACAGGCAGAACTGGATAAATCTGTGTTTTGGAAAATAACATGCCCCTTTATTTTAAGGCAGTGCAGCATGTTCTATGCACTTGCCAGCGGCTTCCATCTCATTAAATTTAGCTGTAATCTGGATAACGGGTTTTTTTGCCCTTTGATTCACAACTTGTCCCCCTAGAAATAGATTTGTAGGAAATATAGTTGGGGCACTGGTAGCTGTCAAGGAAAATCCTTTATTTTTCTGGCTGTATGTGGGAAATAAGTCTGTTTTTGCAGCTATCTAATCATGGATGAATAAAAAAGTAGGAAAGAAAACACTATTATGAAGAAACTTAACTCACTTCTTCTGTGAGTTACGTAGTATTCATGGATATTCGTTAAAAAGATAGCTATTAATAGACACAATAGCAGAATACATGCAGACAGGGATCTGACATTCCCAACCGGAGAACTATCTGAACATGAGTTAGCTCTGCTGGCTCTATGCTCACCTGAGCCCACCTTCAAAACCAAGTTCACATTTCAAATACTGAAAAAAGATTACCATAATGCAGCACCAGACTGTTGTCTTTTTCCCAGTACAGATTCCTGTAGTTAGCAGACTGTGCTGAACCCTCGACTGATATTCTGTCATCACATGAGTTAGCTCCTTCAGATCATTTCAGGCTATAGCAAAATTCCAGTTTCTTTTCACTGACATCCTGTTTGTCCAGGTCTACCCAAAATGGTTACCCATACCTGGACTTATACTTGATGTGTATTGGATGCTGACATAGTTTGCTAAATATTCTTTAGAATATCCTTAATTGTTTAGAAAGAGAAGCAGAATTGCCAAACATCTGCTTTTTGAAGAAACACACAAGCATAGGAAAGGTTAGCTACGCGGAAACCAGGAACAGATTTTATGGAAAAATCTTAATGTGATTCTAGTGCAGCATAATTCCTTTTTGTGTTTTCTAAGGAAGCAGAAGATAACATCGCAGAAGCAGAGATAAATTTCATGGGGTGAAAGGAAGTAGCATACTAAATGGCTTTTCCAATGCACTGGAGCAGATAACTGAGCAATTAGAGCTATTAAAAGCAGACAGAGTACCAGGCCTGGATACATTACACACCAGTATTTGAGAGACCCTATTAAGGGAAACCAGGGACTTTGCACAAAGATTTGACAGCTCCCTAAAGATAAGGAAGCAAGGTGACTGAATCCTAGTTAATCTTACACTAGATGGCCATTTCTAGCATCCCTGTATCTTTGTAGTTCATAGATGAGTTCTCTGCCACACTTGAGGTAAGGCTGGTTCAGTGGCTGAGGAGATACTACTGGCATCTCTTGGCGTCTCAGAAGGTCTTGAAAGAGGAAGCTAAGGCCTACACCAACCAGCCCTGTTATGGATCTTTAGGCTTTGCAAATCAATAGATCAAGGCCTTAGTAAAGGCTGTATGGCCTGGAAGAGGGCGCTCATGTCACATAGCTGCAGGCAGACTGGAGATGGGCTATGACAATAATGTGATTCCCAGCTCCTAGATCCTTGCTTATCCCTGGCTGTCTCCTTTCTTCAGGCTATAATGCCCTGGCTGTCTCCTTTCTTCAGGCTATAATGAATGATGGCTTCAGGCAGTGTCCCTTCTGCCCTTACTTCTGTTGCAGGAAGCCTGAGTGGCTGTGTCAGAAGCAGAAGGAGATATATGCTTCATCCCTTTCTGTGGCCTCAACAACCTGGGCCTGGACTGCAAGTTAAGTTGCAGACCTTACCTTCCCCCATGACAGATATAATCCAAAGGCCTTAAAAAAGAGGTCTGGAAGGATCACGTTAAGGGAAGGACCATTTTGCATATGCCCCCTTTAGTATACTCCTTCCCTTAGCATCAGACATGGTAAATTGGTCTAGGAGGACGTTTGCACTGACGCAGTGCAACAATCGTGTTCTTAGTAGCATAATGCAAGTGAAAGAAAGGAAGAAGGTAAGATCTAAAACCACTCAGCCATCAAGCCAGGCTTCCTGCAGGGGAGAGGCAGTAGAAACACTGATAAAAGAGAAGCTTATACTGATTAAATTACACTGTAATTTAATGGCCAGATACGACTCAGTCTACACGGGCAAGAAGGACACATTGAACAAACATGTTTGAGAGAGGCAGGCTTGTTTTCCATTTTTATATCCTTCCTATATCCTTGCACACTCAGATATTTAGTGTTGGTGAATAAAGGAAATGCAGGGTGCTTCAGAGTTACTTTGGGGTACACAAAGTAATGAAGACTCTAACCTTGGAATTTAGATAGAGAAGGCAGTAATGGATTCTTTTATGGTCTTGATTACCTTAAATAGAAATGAAGATGAAACTGGATCATCTGAATGTAAGCACTAACATGAAAAATACTGGCTTCTCCATATCAGATGGAATTAGCAGTATATGTAATAATTTTGTTGTGCCGGACATAGGTTAAAAAATACAACAAAAGAATTGGACTGCTATTCACAATGATGAATAGCCAGAAAAAATCCCCCAAAATAATACCGTCCCTGATGAGTAGGCTTTAAATACCTAAGCACAACAGAATCATTTATGCATGCTATAGCTCTGACTTCTGTGGCATTTCTCCAAATTAAGGCATTTCTTAATGTTTGACTCTTAGTGTGTGTTAAGGATGTCAGAAAAGAACTAATATGCAGAGTAGCTCCCTTCCCCATTTTAAATAATATATTTTGGTACACATAAACCTAACAATTTTTTAGAGAGAGCTTCTAGAAACAACTTCATTTGCTTATAAATCTTAGGAAGGAACCCCTATCTTCCTCCCCAGGAAGAATATATAAAGAAATAAAAATCTTATGGTTCATAATCCATTATGGGGCTTAATTCTGCAGTTGTTAATCCTTTGAAAGAGAGCTAAATAATTGGGTGAATTGTTTTAAATGGCTTCTACATCTGGAATTTTTGAAAGAAAATTATTCACTATTTTACAAGGGGTTTTTTTTGGGGGGGGGGGGGGGNCACATATAAGAATTAGAAGGTCAGGAAGAGTTGCGTTTCTTGCAGTGCATCCACCGGCAGAGACATGCTAGCCCAGAAAGCGTTACAGGTCATCCTTATTAAAGGCAAGTGGTAAATACACTACCTCCCTTGGGGCTAGGAGGCAGCCCTCAAGGCTCTTGTGTTTCCAACAGGCATGTACGCACGCTGGTACCCCAGAGGTTATTCCTGAGGATGTTGCTGCTTACCCACTACTCCTTGCTGGAGGCTGTGCCTAAAGGCACAGTCTAGTTGTAGGTATAAATATAAATCTTTAGCAACACTGGTATATTTCCTTCCTTAATGTGACTCCATAGAGAAAAAAAAGAGAAAGAGGGACACTGTCTGAATTACAGAAGCTGTTTAGAGGTGTTCAGAATGGTGCAGAGCTGAATTACAGTATGCAGACAGATTGAGACACCAACACAGATACATTGCCAGTCACTGGTTTTGAAGTCTTTTTATGCAGGGATTCCTTTTTCAGATTCAGTATATTTAGTAAATTCTAAATAAGATTGTGAAGTATGTGATAAAATATCTGCAGCTGCTCTGCATGTAATATCCTAATGGCTGTTAACATATTCTACTATTGATTTTTGTGTACACTACAGATTTTAAGTAGGAGCTCTGCATGCAGAACAATGGCATCATGCCACCCTGTATTTTACTAACAGAAAAACAACAGCTCCCCATTAAAGGAACCAAATCATCAGGCTTATGCAGGTCAATTAGCATTCAGAAAACTGAAGGGCGTATTTAAGAAAGTATTACTATGACTCAGAAGCTCATTTGTTTTATAAGGCCATATATAAATCACAGAGGGGAAGGAAAAGATTTCTGGGGCCTAACAATGAAAGATGGAGGGGGATTTCAGTGTTTTACTTATAATGACACATGGAGGGGATTTCAGTGTTTTACTTTGTATCGGCAGGAAAAGATGAACAAGGCAAAGTTGTTTATATACTTTAAAAAACTAAGTTCAGTGGTTAACATTGGTCTGTAAACAATACAAATAAATACAAAGAACCATTTCCCAATGAGCAAGCCCTAACATGGACTTGATCTATGCATTAATTGCAAAATACCATTGTATCCCATGAGACTCTGATATACTGCAAAGGCAAAGGTGCCTTTTTAGGCCATATATGATGCAGATTAAAAAAATTTACTACGAGAGTGTGAAAACCTGCTATAGCACACAGCACAACTACTTGGACCCTCACTGCGGAGTCCCACTTAACCAGCTGATGGTTGTGAGCTCCAGCACAACCACTGTGCTCCTCTCCTAAAGAAAATGGTTTCTTGGTAGGAGAGCTGACCTCTCCCATTCCCGTCGGCCCTTCGCTACCTGTTGCACTTCACTACTGCTCCCATGTGTGGCTGCTTAGGAGCTGATGCACATACTCACCACCTACCCCCCTGGTGTAGTCAAATAGATTATAGTCCTCTACCAACACTTGGTAGAGGAGAAAGAGGGACAGGATTTGGCTCTTAGCTGCCATTTTTATATAAATTTGTTTGCAATCACACAGTAATACCTTTGGCTTGAGAAATAAGGTAAAATGAGCTGACTTTACTCCTAATGCATGTCATAGCCTGTCTCCAGGATGGTTTTGGAGAGTTTCAAGCCAGTCTGGATTAACATTGTCAGAATGATAGAATAAACTATTTTGAATGCTTTATAGCAGAAATTATCCTATAAAATAGAAATGTTAATGAAAAAATCCTTCACTCTGATTATCGCTTTTAACTAAATGCTGCTCCAGATTTGCAGCTTTGCTTTATCTCTCGTCATTGACTTCCCACTGTTCTTTTTCATCCTCCCTTTATGAAGGTGGTGGAGGTTGATGCAGAGGGAGCCAAGATAATAACAGCATGATATGTTAAAAATAAATGGCATTATGAACTTAATAAAGCACCAGTTTATCCTATTGGTATATTAAATAAACCCAGTGCATGTGTTAAAACTCCTATAATTTTAATTCTGCATAACTACATAGAAATTTTCAAAAATATTCATCCAGCAGGCAAATATGTAGCAGACAGAAAACCTTGGATCTTCTCCAAGCTGTCAGTCTGTAAAATCAATAAGGAAAATAATTTTTCATCTTAGAACATCTCTTTAATTGTATACATGTTAACTCAATCTGAACCTGTGATAGGACACATTTTCTATGAACAGGAAGAAAGAGATGAGCCAGTCTGTTTTTAAGAAGTTAGTGTGAATATCTTGACCTGCAAAATGGAAAAAAATATTGGTTCAAAACAATGATCCAGGTTGATGTGGTGTTATTAGGAGCCATTTAACCTGGAATTCAATGGGGCTTTTTTAAAGTCAGTTTTCAAAGCAAAACCTTACTATATAGATTATTAAAAAAACCAGATAACTGAGAATAAGTTATGTCAGTTATACATTTATTTTGGATCTGGACAAGAAATCAATTGTTTTGTACTTCTACTCTGTTTTGAGATATGCATATTCAGTTGTTAAGTAATATTATCAGATCAAGAGTGAAGTAACGGTAACTGAGTTGGGAAAATATGTTTTGCCCAGGTCCAGTGATCTTTTTACTGCATCTCACATACACTGTATGACTAGAAAATGAAGGAAGCAAATGGCAGTTCAATAGAATAAAAAAACTGCCTTATTGGCAAAAATGTTAAAAAAATACTTGTAAAGGAAGCTTAGTTTTAACTCTGTAGTTGAAATAAGGACCCTCTTCCAGTAAGAAAAAACCTAAAGCATGAAACTGCAAAAGTTGTACACTTTTTAGGTAATTCATTGCAATATGTTGACATTATGTTTCCGTGAAGTTCTGTAAAAACATGGTTATTAATACAAGAGTAGAATGTTTTTTACTAACCAACTAACCTGATCTGTGATTTTTCTTTCTTTTCACCTTCCCAAATGCATGACCTGTGATGGGATGCTAGGATGAATCTGACAATCTACATGCTGATGAATTTAAGGCCTGCCTCATCAGTCTAGGACAGGTTGGAAATGACCTGCAGGTAGAGGAAACTGATATTGTTCTGTTTTCAGATAGGCCAATAGAATAACAGCCAAAGAGATTGTGTGTTTAAACTCCAATGTATTGGTCATAATGCTTTGAAAAGATCCTGCCACTGGGAAGACAACTGGATTAGACAGACTGTTAGCATCACTTGAAGCCACATTTTTCTATGCATTTTTCAAAGATTTTTCAGGTTGTTTCTTTTACTTGGTTTGAGATGTTTTATTTGGACTTTACTAGATAACTGTGGGGAGCTGCTATGCTTCTTGCACTCAGGCTTTTGCCAATTTTCCTTTCCTCGGACTCAAGACAAGCTCTCTACTGCACTCTCCTGATTTAGGATGACACAATTCTCTCCAAACCCCTACATTGTATCAGAACACAGGGGAAATGTTTATTTACCTTCTTACTATCATGCTATTTAATGTTTACTCAGCTCTGAGCCAGGAATGCCACTGATACGTTATTGCCTGAAAAATGAGCAACCTCCTTTTATACAGGGTCTTCGACTGACCTCCTCCCAAGTCTTGCAAGTCTCATCCTTTAAGCCAGTATGCACATCTCTGCTGTAGTCCAGGTCTTCATAGCCTGAAGTCAGAAGGAAAATCCCTGTACTTATTTCCCATATGTCAGCAGACAGCTCTCGTGGTGTACCTACCTTGCCTTGGAGTGGAGTATTTGAAATAGTCAGCGATACATTATTTTCAGACTGTTTTTAACTATACTTTCAGTCACAACAGCATCCCGTGCAGAACCTTTCAAAGACATTTCGTATCAGGGAGGCAGCTTGAGCATCTCCTGAGTTTGACTAGTTTAGTAACAAACTTTTCTCCTTGCCCTTCTCTTTGTCTTCTCTGGTTGTGTTCTCCATATTCTTGTCTCATTCACCTCCTCTTCTCCTTTATCTCTCCCCTGACCTTTCCTGATGTTACTTTTTGTGGTGAAAATGTCTGTTTCCTGTGTGTAATATGTTAGTTACTTCTTCCTCCTTTAAAACTGATGATGATTCTGGTGACCTGCTTGGGCAATATCAATGAATACTGTTCATATGCTGGATCCAATATGCCAATGGTCTAAACTCATCACCTGTCTGGAAATGACCATGGATTCTTCAAACCTTCCCTTCTATATTCCTTACGTTGTTTTGGTCAACAGAGGAAGAATGGATTGATGGACCACGATGATTTCAGAGCTTGCTTAATTTCAATGGGTTATGATTTGGTATGGATTTTAAGAAACAATGGCAACTGATTCTGCTTACAGCTTATAACATTAACCACAGCAACACTGAGACTTATTTAAATTGACAGAATACTAATGATATAATTTACACTACAGATACTAGTTGCTTGTTCCTTTGCTTTTTCTCTATTTTCAAATGGTTAAAAAGGAAGCTAAAAGTAAAAATAGACACTCGAAAAACATATTCTATGGTCCACTGCATTGCTCTTTGAATTAAGGAAACTTTAAAAGTTGAAATTAACAGTTATTAAATAATTTTTTTTTTTCCTTCTCCTTTTCTATCTGCATGAGGAAGAATGAGTTTGATGCTGTTTAATTCTCATAAACTAGCTTTGGGAGTTGCATTTGCTTTCCTTCACTTATTTATTCTAAAAATTCCCTTTTAGTGGAAAAAAGGATTAGCCTTAGTTGTACTGTCCTATATTTGGCATGAAATTTTCAGAATTGTTTCCCTTCCTTCTTAGTTCAGTGGGTCTGGAAGTGCCCTGCTTCTTGGGCTACTGTTTTCCCTCCCTTTGCAGCACCTAAATTACAATGGTTTTAGGATGGGGGCGAAAATGAAATGTTAAGTTAAAACAAATTAAACAGGCATTGAGGGATGGTGGGAGGGGGGAGGAGTTGCAGAAAGTTAGTTGAAAGGTACATACTATGTATTTAGGAGAAAGAATACATTTTTCAAAAGCACCTAGTCCTTTTTACAAAAGAGGGGTGGGCATTTAAGATCCCAGATTTCATTGACTCTGAGATTTATGTTCCTAAGTCAGGAAGATGCTTTAAGGACTTTGTAACCACTGGTCCCTACTGGTTCATGAGAGACACGGGCTGTTGGCGATTGATACTACAGTGACCATTTTTTTTTTTTGTTTGGATTCTGTGAAAGGGTGAAGCTGAGTTTGCCCGGATCATGTCTCTGGTTGACCCCAATGGGCAAGGAACTGTCACTTTCCAGTCCTTCATTGACTTCATGACCAGAGAAACGGCAGACACAGACACGGCTGAGCAAGTGATAGCTTCCTTCAGAATCCTGGCTTCTGATAAGGTCAGTCATCATGCTGCTGGCTGTAAGCTCTCCTATTTAGCCCCTCTTTTTTGAAAGTGATATACAAGTCTCTTAGTAATAGAGAAGCTTTGTTTTCCGTTTGTAAGACTTCAGAGAAAGCACTTGCCTTTTCTTCTTGTTTGGAACCAAGACTCTTAGCTGAAATGGGTGCAGAATTCAAGGCTTGGTCTGTATACCCTCATATCACAAAGAGGCAACATAAAATTAGACATCTTAGACAAGACTTAGACAGTTTGTCTGTATAATGGATATATTGTACATCAGGTTATTTTCACACCACAGCCTTGAGGGGAACTCATTCTGCCTTTCATGCTGTTGTCTGAATGTTTCAATGCAGAGTTTGGCCTTCTGGAAGATAGCCTGGGTCAGTTGCACAAGACTATACCTAGTTGTGAACCATGTTGTGACCTGACAGCTCATTCAACAGGGCGATGCAATGTGGTGTACCCCTATCCTAGGAGGAGGAGGGCTCCTCTAGTTACTGGGTACATGGAGGAAGCTCCTGAGTTTGGCATGCTTTTCCCCACACAGCCAGATCCGCTGGCGAGTTGAGTAGTGTGTGAAGATGAAAGGGAGGATAATGGCAACGCAAGAGCTTCTGGAAGAGTCAGGGCCATAAACAGTGCTGCCAGGAAACCAATCCTGTGCTATGGAGAAAGGAGAGATCACAGCAGTACAGGTCTATTTGCCCAAGCTCGCTCTATTGATTTTCTCGTTCTGGCTGTTTGTATTGATTTTGTGATCTCAGTTACTGTGCACCACATTTTGAATTCCAGACGTGTTCTCAGTAGGAATTCATGTGGAAGATGAAAGCCAAGGTCTCAGGAAAAAATGTTTTTCATTATGTTGCTATTTTAAATAATGTCAAGTCTGTTAACAGAGGGTATCCTTCATATCATAAATGCAAACCATTAAGAGCAATAATGCA
>RSEF01000003.1:41880684-41902974 GCA_003993805.1 Himantopus leucocephalus | reverse complement strand
GTGGGGTGTCATTCATGTTCTCTACCTGCTAATTTTTATATTGTGCTATTCTTCCTATTTTTAATAGAATGGAAGAGACTTTTAAACTCCTCCTTTAGCTAAACGTTCTGTTGATCAAAGCATGTGAGAGATAACGTTATCAGCAGCAAGAAAAAAGACTTTTGCAAAGTAATTTTTTAATTCCCATATCAGGTTTCTAATTTCTAAAGTAGAGTGAACAGAACCAGTGGCAGAGAGCTGCAGGGATTAATTACCCACCCGTACTTGCCTAAAATTGTTATACCATATTTATTACTTTAATGTCTTTCACGTAAAAAAAAGATTTATCAGAAAATTATTTCTCCCAGCATCAATTATTTTTAGGGTAACTTGATTAAATAAGTAAGCTGTGTTATTTTGCCCTGAAGTGGGTGAAATTCAACGTTTTTTAAAATATTCTGTGGTCAAGTTCCAGGGCAATGGGTTTAACAGAGAGATTTCCTTTTCCGCTAAGGCTCCATTTTTAATAGGCGGCATTTGTATTTTTCTGTAGAATCACTCTGTTTACACTGGGAATCAATGGCTTCAGTGGCATTTTCTGTCTACGCAATTCTGGCAGCAAACTAGTTTTACTATATAAAAGCACAGAAACTGAGCCCCAGGTANGATTTCCTTTTCCGCTAAGGCTCCATTTTTAATAGGCGGCATTTATATTTTTCTGTAGAATCACTCTGTTTACACTGGAAATCAATGGCTTCAGTGGCATTTTCTGTCTAGGCAATTCTGGCAGCAAACTAGTTTTACTATATAAAAGCACAGTAACTGAGCCCCAGGTTATGAGTGTACCAATCACAGGGGCCAAATCAAGCTTCAACAGGTGAAGGTACAGCATTACTTTGATGATCATGTGAAAGAAGGTTATAGAATAAACTAAAATTCAAAAAAGTCAGTAAGGTTTTAAATTGCTTTAATGACTGTAATACAGATGTCTTCTTTGACTTTGCATAGATAGAACAACTCTTTGAAAAACTTCCTGCCAAGATGATCTTGATTTTGTAGTAATCATTGTCAGTCACTGATCTTCAGAAAGGTGCTGATGCCGGTAGAAAACAGTGTTGCAGCTCTGTGCTACCTTCGTACCTCCTTTCTTCATATACAGAGTTTCCAGCACTTCTTTTCTTACCTACTGGCCACAAAAGGCTTAGATCAGAGCCACTCCTAGTGGCTTGTATTTTCATCAGAGCATCCCGTTCAGTTCGCCCACTTCTCAGAGGAGACCGTGCTCTTTTATTCAGGTAGTTCCTGTATCTGTAGAGGTTATCCCAGATGCAACTGGTCTCAATGAAGGAGGAAAATAGTTCCTGTTAGCAGCCGGATTTGGACGGTTAGCAGTTTCCTTTTTTGATTAAAATGACTTGTGGTTGAGAGTAATTCTGTCAGGAAGTAATTCTTTGATCATTGCTAGTATATGAACAGGCCTTCAGGAGCACGCCTCCAGCATGGGTAATGGTGTCAGTATTTTTTTGTGTGCTTCTACAAACAGTTCCAGTTCCAGAGAAAATAATACTTAGGTAAGAGGTGATACTTCTGTGAAGAACATTGATCATTTAATTTTGCCAAATCTAAGTCCTTGGTCCTCATCTTCTTCAGTGGAACTGTGCCTCTTGGTGTCCTATGGAGTTCTCGACTTCTAAGAGAGGAACAAGCCTCAGTCACTCTTCAAAAGAATAAAGGAAAAAAGTCAGTGAAAGTCTGATAAAAACAAAGAAAGCAGGGAATAATCTGTATGAAAATTACTTATAAAGAAGTATCGGACAGGAACACATGCGCATAATTTCCTTATCTTCAGCACAAAGTAAAACCTATTAGCTCTGGCTCTCCGCTTGTGTTACACTAGAAGATGTTAAAGCAGCTGTAAGTTCAGCTCAGTGAAAGTTTAGCACAATATGCCCGTGCTTTGGATTCCTGACTAACCTATTTCTTACCAGGGAAAACTGCTCAGTGGTCTTTGAATTATTGTATTATGTCAGGATTTATGTCTGAAAATCTTCCCTACTTCTGGAGACAGAGCACTAGAGGAGGTGGTGCTGATGTGATGGGAACCTTTCAGTGCATTACACAAAAAGCACCCCAAAGGCTCTTTTCAGAATCAGAAAAGCATCCCAACATCCTCTGAGATGCCAAAAATGCTCAAATATAAAATACGCAATGCCTACTATAATTATACAGTATGACCATTGCTAGTATTGCTTCAACCTCACTGGTCACTAAGGTTTTTCCCTCTTGGTAAATATTAACAAGGTTTCAGAATAATTGAAATAACTGAAATACTGTTCATTCCCCACGTCCCTCTTTCCCAAGTTTTATGGTTAATAACCTGTGCACTTATTTGCTGGTGCATCAGTCTCCCTTCTGGTTGTGTTCAGAGGGTGTTTTATCTAAGGAGCTGCTTCACCGGGGTAAAGCCTGCACTACAGATACCTCTTAGTATGTTCTGGTGAGATTCTACTTGTTTCAGGCCAAATATTTTTATATAGGATAACTGACTGTTCTAAACTGGATTTTATTTTTTATTAGTCTCTTTTTAAAATCTGTGATTCCTTTCTAATTTTAAGCCAAGGTGGGGGCTGCCACCACAAAGGACAAATCTATCTCCACTTTTTCCATGATCCCATTTACTTATAAATAGACGAGTTCCCTGGGCTGGTTACCGTGCTGGCTGGGAACACATATCCAGTGTGCTAACAACGGTAGATTATCCCTTTCAGCAGCAGCCTGTATTTAAATTACCTTAAAGTGATTGTATAACTGTGGAATTGGGGACCCAACCAGGCACTTTCACTAGAAGTCCTTTATTATTCAAAACAAAAGAACATTTATGTGTAGACAACAAACCTTGAGCCAGTACTAGGAATACTGCTCATTTCCCTCATAAAGTCAGAGTGCTACACTAAAGGACAAGCCCAGTCTTTTCCGTATGTGAGCTTGACTAGGGTTTCATATTCTAAGCTTCAAAAGAAATTCCTCTGCCAATTTGCTAGGTTTTGGGAAATTGCATTAGCATTTGTAATACTGCTGTGCACAAATTTGATTATCAACATATTGCTTTAATTACTTGGAAATCAAATATATTGGACGAGTGTCCTGAGAGGATAAATACCCTGCGGCTATTTTAACACCCATCCATCCCTCATCTACTTGCTCCTGGCTGTTCTGTTTCAAAACCTGGCTGATTTATTTGGCCTCAATTCATGGAAACTTTCTGCCCTTCAAGATACCTGTTAATGCTTAAAGTGAAAAATGCCCTCGAGTGCTGTCCTCAGGAGGAGTGGTTATCATATGTGCTCTCCTGAGCCGGAGCCTTCCAACTGCGTAATGGGTACTGGTGCGATAAGCCCAGGTATGGAAGAGCTCTAGTGGCAGCCCACAAGCACAGTGTGTCCTGTTTCAGGCTCAGCTAGTCTGCCGTCAAGAGGGAAGGAAAAGAAATGTTTGCATAAGTTGACGGCAAGTCGTGCCTTGATTGGGACTGAGCTGTCAATATAGGCACACCAAATTAATATAATTTAAAAAAAACAAACACCACCACCACAGAAAAAGCACAGAATGGCTGTATGGAACATCTTCTTAAACTTGTATCTTGGCTCTGACAGTTACCATTAGCAGGCACAATGGGAAAGTGTAAAAGCGAGGCAGCGTGTGGCCATGTGTGCCCAGAAGAGTCTCCAAGCCGCCAGTAATTTCTGGGTCAGGAACTTAGGGAACACTGGGCACCGATGCCAAAAATTTAGTCTGTCCTGTTAAAGCGAGATCTTCTCTGAGAGCTCTTTCTGTATTCCCCTCAGTGGGCCCTACTGTTCTTATAAATTCTCCAGCAGGCTATTGGATACGCTTGAAAACAAGGTTTACTGTTTGTTCTTTTATCTTTTGCAAACTGTTCCTCAAAGTCTTTTGGTTTCACTTATTATCTGTTTACACTTAACCTGCCAGAATTTATAATCCTATTTTCCTCATATGGACATGATGCCAGCTTTCTGAAGGATGCTTGCAAAATACAGGCAATCCAAGAGAGAGGAAATCCAACCTCCCGTGAGATTAAAAAAAATAAAACAAACCCAAAAAAACCCAGTCACAGTTTTAACAAACTCTTTAGCAAACCTGATTATTTAAATGAAAATCAGACACGCAGTAATGTTTGGTGGATGCCCGGGTCAGCATGATGAATATGTATGGCAGACACAATGCTGCTGGACTCTACATCCCTGAGGTTCTATCTACTGACATTGTGATTAAACCAAACACACAGAATTTAATATTGTGCAGCATGTTGAATAACAGTCTTGCCGCTATCTGTGCATCGTCTAGGGACAACAGTCTACAACAGTTCTAACTTTTAGCTTTGCTATTTGCTAAGTGAAGGTGACAAAGCCTGATTTGGCACAGCAAGCTGGCAAGCCACCTCACTGTCCAGCAAACACTTCTGCTACTCAGAAATAACAACTGTGTCATTATCTGAAGTGACTTGTGGAAGAAGGGGCTGAAATGTTCATATTCTGATATGTAAATAACCATGTAAAAGTGTCATTATGTTCTTTAGCCATTGTATTATATTTCATTTTTTTCCCATTTTTCATTTGAATATAGTTGCATATGCAATTGTAAGAAGCTGAAATTATGCTTGTGGCAAAAACACAAATGCAAACTTCATAAAAAAAAGACAACCCATTTTTAAATACTTTTAATTCTTCTCCTTAACAATCAATACATTTCTATCAGCTACATAAACTTAAGAAGACCGGCCCCAATAGACTCCAAAATAAATATTTTGATTATGCATGTGCAAAACCCTTCCTTCCATCAAAAATGAATCACTGGCTTTTTAATTTTATTTCAGTGAGAAAAACTGAAAACATTAATTTATGATTGACCCCAGCTGACCACCCTGCCACTCTCCCTCTTCTGGGGGCTTGGGAAGACTTTCTGTAAGGCTCATTGCCTCTTCAAGCCAGACCAAGAACCCAGATGGCCCAGTTGGCCATATTCGCAAAGGACAATTGGCTGGAATAGCTATAGGGGAATAAATATTCTGCCAAAGTCCTTTTGGAATAGCTCCTTATGGCAATACCTAGCTCAGAGTCATTACCCTTTTTACAGTGGTGGCATTTAATTGAAGTGTTACTCTGCAGACGGGACTGTCTTTAGCAGTGGCCACTCATATGCCTCTTCTGAGGAGGCATCTCCCTTCCTGCGAGCGTTACTGGTGCTTCTCAGACTACTTTCCCTTCTAACACAGTCAGCAGCCTCTTTCTGTGACTGCCCTTTTCCCACTTGTAACAGCTGTCCTTCAGAGCTTAAATGTTCCTGACTGGAGATGTTAACTTAAATCTAGTTTAATGATCTCAAGGCTCCCTTGAATCGGATTTTGAAGGGAGACGCTTTATTTCTACTCGATCAGAATGCAGTTATTCTTGATTTGTACTAAGGCAATAAATAAAGTGTTATTCCCTTTGGTTTTATTTAGTATCTTTAGCTTTACCTGCTGCTCCTGGAGTACTTATTAGACCCTTCAATAGGCAGGAATGATAGTATGCCTCTCCAACCACCAGCTGTATATGGAAAGACATTTGTGTACCACATGGAAAATTAAGATATAAACCACAGATTCTTCCACCAGCACTTTCTGGCATCAAAATCCACGTGCCTGCAGTGAGTTTAGCTCTACACAGCAAAGAGAGGAGAGTTAAGCCTGATTAACTTACCCTGCAGCTCATACCCTTTTCATACCGCCCGGTGGCTTTGCCAGCTCCCAATGTACCTGCCCTGCATGCGTGTCGAAGGGCAAATCGGAGAGGAGAAAAGGGGAGGGTAATACAGAGTGTTTTCATGTGCCAGAATGTACAGGGAGACTCAGATCTACTTAACTCCGGCAGCCCTCTAATGGTACCTGCAAGCTCAAGTCATTGACAGAGACTCTATTACGTGAGGGGCTGTATGGTGTATAAAGACTAATCCTGATCTAAGGAACAGCTGGGAATTCTACTTGGAAAATGCTAGATGGGATGTAGCACTGCTAATAGAGACTTCTGAGGACCTGTCAGCAGATCTTAGACTGCTTAATACATTTTAGGCTTTACAAGTATTAAGGCCCCAAAGTATGTCTTTTAGTTTGACAAGACAGAAAGAGATGTCAAGAAAAAAGAAAATCAAAGGGAATTATTGTAGACCATGGACTACAAAAGAAACTTTTCACTTCCGTGTTGAAAACTAGCCAAAGAATAAGACCTGACTGGGGTAAGTAACCACAGGGTGGAAATATGAGGCCTTTAGAGTGACAAAGGACACTCTGGGCATGTTTGCTTTAATGTAAATTTATATTACGGATAACAAAAGAAGGGCTCTGCCCTAGAGCAGTGTTCCCTGTCAGCGTCTCTTGTTCATGCTGTGGTTACGCTTGCAGATGTAAGAGCCGCCTTCTTCCTCACAATTTAATTTCTGAAGCTTGGCCAAGATTCAGAACCAACAGCACCTGTGAATATTTCTTCAGATCTGAAGATATACAAGAGTTTCAGCATTAAGATTCTTTACTGTTAAGTTGATATCGTTATACCACTTGCATATTTCTTTCATTTAATATTTTGATTTGAAAACAATTTTCCTTATTCACATTTAATATTCCCAGCAAAGCAGTTCTCTAGGATGCTTCATATTTCTGGAACTGGTTCCTTAAACTTGTTTTCTATTTCATGTCTGGGACTCAAATCCTTGCTCCCCGTCTCCTTGCTCCTGACCTCATCAGCTTCCTGCTCCCCTCCCTGTTTCTGCTCTTCTACCTAGAATGAATTGAACACCTGAGAGGGGACAGCATTGCTCAAACCACTCTGAAGGAAGAGGAGATTGTGACTCCCTGTAGAAAGGGCAGCGAAAACGTCACTGCTATGTCTGTGATCATAAGCAGTTTTCACAAAGGGTTGAAACCTAGCGGGTTAGACTTTAAAATAAATTGAATGAACTGTGTGGTTTCAAAGTTCTTCAAAGGAAAGATAATTGCCTATAAAACATGCTTTTCTAACAGATAGTTTATACCATACAGGATTGTTTGTATGTGTAAGTCAGAGAAAGCCAAGTAGGGCACTGGTCTTTCAAGGTATTTTACACAGGATTCCCTCTGCCCTTGCAAAAAAATCTTAAAAGTTTCAATTCTTAACGAAAGCAAGCTATGTTAATAGAGGCTGTTCACTCCCTGGAATGGAGTCACGACTGACAGCCAGGAGCACTGCTGGAAGCTCTCCGATGTCACTCACAGGTATGACCAGCGCATGTCCCTTTTCTCTGCCCTGTTATGCTACATCTGCACTACCAGCATGCAGATGGCTGCATTACTTGGCTACGTCTGTACTTCTCATGTTGTCCACCTTTCCAAGTCAGCCAAACTTTTCTACAATCCTGCTTATTAGACACATTTTCATAGATCTCAACCTGTGTTAACACAAACTGATGCGCTTGCTAGGTAGAGTGTGATCCCATTTATAGTGCACCGGCAGCAGACATATGCCTTGGGCTTGTGCTCTGATAGCCGCCCTCAACGTCTTGTGTCTGTATCCCTGAGCTAGCGTCTCTACTGGTAAGGCCCTGGGAACACCAGCAGGCTCCAATTGCCTTCAACATATCAGACCTCCACCCCTGCACCTCCCACCCATTAGCCACAGATATGCACTTACTCAGGCCTTCATCCTTGCTCCTCGCTTGAGTTACGTTGTATGTATACTATGTCTTGTCTAGTCTAAGAGACTTTCTGGCCCTGACTCATGGCTACGGATTGTCTAGTGATCACTGATCTGTGGGCTGAACCTTGCAGCAGCACTGGACCTGCTCTTCTTGTTCGGGTACTGCAGGACTGCCCGTTTGCCTGTGAGGTTACTGCTCCTGCCTGCCTTGCTGTCACCCTCACGCCTACTCTGTCACCAAGACCTTCCAGTTTTCCTTCACAAGGTGAGCCCTGCAGCCTCAGCTGATTTTTGAGGCACTGTCTGTTGAATGGAGAACTTCATAAATGGCTTGCTCTAGCCCCTCAGCTTGTGGATGTCTGGCAACATGAGCAAGAAGCTCTGCCAGCAAGTAAGAGACCAGAAGGTACCTGTTTCCATAACTCCATAACCAGTCTGCACTGATCCAGGGCAGATATTGTCCTGCCCTGGGCAGAGGCAGTGCAGCTCAGACTTCACCAGGCAGTGCTAAAGAAACTGAGAATCTCATGTGCATCCAAGACAAAATGTTTTCCAACTCTCTAAGCTCAATATCGAGCAGGTTTTCCTTGGTGCACGCATTTAGTTGCATGTGTCCTGGTCCTTTTTCCCATTTCCCACGCTGTCACGGGGCAGCTGGCAAGCCTGCAGTGGTTCTTCCTCTCTCTCCTATGGATTTGACGTGGATGCTTGAAAGGTGCATTCTAAATGTTTTAAAAATGCTGCAAAATTTCATAATCATACGAGGCCTGTAATAAATTGAAAGCAATCGACACAGTTTGCCTTGCACAGCAGTACGGATAAGCTGTAAGACAACACCCCGTATTGAGTTCCCAGTCACCTTTGTGCCCACATCTCAGCCCTCCTAGGCATTCATACACTTTTTGATCAACGCAGATTCTCTAAAGGCATGCAAAAGGTTATATTCAGTTCACTTTAGCATGTTTCTTTTCCCTGTGATGGAGACTTTGGGCTTTTTTTAAATTAGTGAAATCCAAAATCTGTCCTGTCGTAAGTAGAATAAATTTGTTGATATTCCTCTAAGCTTCATACATTTAATAGGCTATTTTGGCATTTGGAGTGAGCTTAGAATTGATCTTGGAACAATCAGCTTTCTTTTGGTTTCTGGTAATATTTTGATCCTGGAACAGAAATTAACATTATTATTTGACTTAAATGGAACAAATAATTCTTATCTGGATCACAAAAAATCACTCTCTAAGTTGAGGGGCTAGAAAATGAATTATTAAATAGAAATTATAAATCTTAAGCACACAGGAAATTCTGAAAATAAAAAACAACTAACTTAACTTAGTCATCCAAAACAGGGCAGGAATCCAGCTGCAGCAAAATAGTACAAGTGGTAAGTAACCTTACAGAACGGAGTGCCAAGAGCTGTATTCTGAAAGCAGATTAATCTGTCTTCTCTTTCAGATTTCTGCATGGTGCTGTGAATGCCTCACTCGGACATAATCCTCTGAAATATGACTGTTCTTTAGTAACACGAATAATCCCACTGTTCTTGTTTAAATAAGGATTAATTATGTGAATAGTCAATTGGGAACTGCATCCTCAGGAATAAAGGCAGATAATATGGGAATGAAAGGCATATTTTTGTAATGAATATTATGGGGGTATCTAAAACTCATACCCAAAAGCTAAGAGAGTGTGCCAAAACCCCATGTTTGACCTCACCCACGCATAAGGTGAGTATACCATTTGAATACACAGGTGTGCAAGTAGAGTAACAAACTGGTGAATCAGATCCTTTAGCACTGGAAAAAAAAAGAAAATAGGAAGATGGCTTTGTTTGCTTCAAACACTACCTAGTTTTAAAAGATCTATGAGAGTTTAGCTGTGTGTGGGAAGAGCTGGGGAAAACAGTAATTTGAAAATACCTTCAAATATACTTGAAATACCAGAACTCAATCTGACTTAGAGATTATTGTTATTATTATTTTGCTAAGTATATTAATTTGGATTTATTGTTTAATCCTGTTGCAATTAGGAAGATGTTAACTTCACTGAAGCACCATTTATAACCACCTTCAGAAACCAGGATTCTCAGCATGATGATAGATGTTTGCATGAATGATACTGCCTCTGCCACTGATGTTTAAATAGGACTAATTCCCAACAGTGCTAAGGTCAGGTTTTTCAGACATGGTAACAATGGCACCTCTGCATTTTCTCTTCCTTTACTCCATTGCTCCAGCAACTCTAAGCTGCTCCTGGTGTTATGTATATAAATGTACGAAAGGGAACAGCATTTTGACAGCCTAATTTAGTACAAGAAGAACACCACTCCGTAAGAAAAAGGAAAAGTACCTTTCAAGGTTAAGGGCATGCTCTCTGCAAACACATCACGTATTAGAGCTTCTCAAAGAAATAGTTAAAAAATCTTGGTAACTGCAGGTGCGCGGCAGGCTTGGGATAGGGACACGCACCGGGTCTCAGCACTGTCTACTACTGTCATCATTGAAACTAAACCAAGAAAAGGGACTGGAGATCCTCTAACACTGCAAAACATACTAAGGCTGAAGTTCTGTGTTGATACTCCTTTGTGGGATAATCAGGTTTAATAATCGCTACCCTTAACCACTCATTCCTCTTCCCTTCAGCCTCTGGAGTGTACCTTGCCTCGGTTGTGCTCGTTCAGTTGTCTGTACAACTCCAGTTTCTCAAGCAGATTAAACACAGTCTGAGGCTGGGCGGCTGCTGCCCTCTTTTCCTGCTGCTGCTCCTACGTCAGCTCTGGAGACTGTTCAGCTGCAGATGAATTGGATCAGAGACCTGTTCTCACTGAAAATTGACCTTTAAGGAAGAATTGTGTTGGAGGGCTAGCACCCACACAAGGAAAAGCATGGAAGTATGAGGATGGCACAGGGTGGAATTTGGGACTGACTTCTCACAGCACCGCGCAGTCAAACTGGCTCAAACTGGTTGTGAAACTGCAGAGTAAATGGGACATGTGAAATGATCCTTTTCAAAAGCGCCTTCAAATTTTCAGGTTTTTTTTTTTCCACTGACCTACTTTGCAGCAGTTACACAAACAATTGCATCAGCACATGCAAGGATGTGCTGAGCTGTGGTACAAAGATCTGTCGCCACACTGGAGACAGTGAGCTTTTTACCTAGAATTGCTGCCAGAGAAAATTTTCAGTGTTATGTGGCATGACAAAAAGGTTGGGGGTTGTAGAAAGTCAAGCAAGGAAATACACACCCTAAAATCCCTTAATGAATGGTTCTCAAAGCACTGCCCATCTCTACAATATATGTAAATTCTGTGTAAAAGTGATAAAATTAAGCAGTCTCTAGGTGTACCTGACTTTTGCTTTTGTTTAGTGTATTCCACTTCTGTTGTTAGGCTTTTGAAGTTTATGGGTTTCGAGACCATCGCATCTTACACTGGAATTTTGGGACACATTTTTGTAGCAGGAGCTTGGGCTGACCACTGCAATGGTTTTCCGAGTGGCAAGGTCCGCTCTCCAGTGATGTTTCCTGGCATTCAAAACTGGGGCATGGTCATGACAAATGAAGTTGGAGTACTGTTTAGTTGATTTGTAAGCTGCGTGTATTTTTCGGAAGCTGAATTAGACATACGTATTATTTAAACATAAAGCTACATTTTCTATGTGTACTTGCACCTAATTATAAAAGTTCCTAGATTGCATTGGACTCAAAGGGTTTATAACCAACTGGGTTTGTGTGTCTCAAAAGAAAATTCAAGAGTAAATATTTAGCCTCCAGGAATCATCTACAGTAACGGCTTTTAACTCATTTTGAGTCTTCTAAAAATTTTCCAAGGAAAATGCAGAAGCTGTTATTAGGTACAGTACATGTAGCAACACATACTCTTAGCTGATAAAAGGCTGAGGCCCTGGTGCCTGAAGGAAGGAAGCAAACTCACCTCGTTCCTGTTAGCACAGAACCAGCGGCCTCTGCATCTTCACCTGCAGTATTTGCTTTGCTCGCTTCAGTTACTGAACCAGCCAAGGAAAAGAGGAAAGGCTGGCGAATAATCCATTTTGCAATCTTCCTTTTTCTTTTGGTATTTTGAACGCTGAACTAGTTTAAATGACAATGCTGTTCATTACTGGCATTTGAATCACTAGCACATTAGATGAGCGCAGATGTTACTCCCCTGTGGTACTCCGATTTTCGGCAAGCAAGCGTTCCCTGCCCGCAGGGTCATGTTTGCTGCTCTGCAGGTATTTTTCTTTTAAAATGTGAGTCCTCAGATGAGAAGTTGAAAGGATGTACCACCACGGACTATGGAAAAGAAGTGAGACTCCTGTGTCAAAATAAGACACGCTTTGTTTTGTTTGACTGTCAAGCAAACTGTCCCTTAATTTGCTCGATTCCTTCGGTACAAACTTGTTTCCAGGTTTACATGCCAGTAACACGCATACACGCAGCAGTGGCAAGCCTGATTTCCAGTTTATGTAACGCGTATTTGCATTTGTTTCCTCTCAACACTAAGTCTTTAATTGCAATACAGGTGGTGTCGGCATTTGAAAGACCTATCCCCGCCCNCCCCCCCCCCCCCCCCCCCCCCCGCGCCATCTTCCCGCAATGAGGGGACAGCTCGTTTTGCTCAGCCCTGCCTAGCGGCAAAAAGTATCGCCCAGTAGCTACGGGGGCACCTAAAGCTACCGGCATCTCGCGTCAGGACAGTCAGTCAGAGGAGCAGGCTTTGCTTTCCCCCTCCAGCCCCACGTTTCAGAGCCGCCACCCTCAGGCGGCGGAAGGAAAGCAAACCACCTCCTCAGGGCAGCGTCCCGCTTGCTGAGGGACGCGAGGGGCGCCCCCCCGCAGCCCCGCGCCCTTCGCCTGAGGCAGCCAGGCCGCCTCTGTGAGCAGCGCCCCAGCCCAACGGCCGCCCCGCGCGGGGGCACCACGCGCTTCCTGCCCGCGCTCGTGGGCGGAGCTCGCGCGTCAGGGGGCTGACGCGGCAGCCCCGCCGCTCGCGCCCGCCTGACGGCTTGCGCGCGGGGCCCCCGGGCCCCTCGCCCCGCGGCGCGGCGCGGCGCGGCGGTGACGTCTGGGCAGCATGGCGCCCGCGGGGCCGGCGGGCGCCGACCCGCCGGGTAACGGAGGCGAACGCTGAGGGGGCGGCGGGGGGTGGGTGGGGGTGGCGTATGGGCGGGCGGTGCCGGTTATTCGCAGCGTTTGAGTTCTGTGGGAGCCGCGCGTTCCAACGGGCGGCCCCGGCCCCGGCCCGGTGTTGATGGCGGTAGGGAATAGGGGCGCTTGTTGCCGGCGCCGGCGGCCGCTCCGGGGCTGAGCCGGTCCCTCGGAGTAGGCTTCGCCCTACCTAGAGGGGTTTGGAGGGTGCTGGGGCACCCGCGCCGCCCCGACGGACGCAGTTAAGCCGGAAAAATAATAATAAAAACCCCCCAACACCCAACTGAGTGAGAGGCTGCAGCTTGGTGGTGGGGAGCGGGTGTGCTGCAGCGGCGCCGGGGCTCCGCGCTGAAAATGCCATTTCGTGGGTTAAACAGAAGTTGTTGGGCGGGGAAGTAAAACTTGCTGCTAATTGACATTGTGTTATTAAACGGACAGTTCTGTCAGTGGCCGCTTTCGGCGGTGCTACTACCTGCTGAGGTCGTAAGCGCTTTCCTTTTTAAATTCCTGAGGGAATACCTGCTGCTGAGCCTGTGCTTCAGCCCAGGCTCCGGTCCCTCAGCTTGTCAGACAGGCCTGCACTCCTCCTGGCTGCAGAGCTGTGTGCGGCACCTACTCCGTAATAAGCTTTTGTGGTCTGAGGTTTTTTCCAGATTCTCCTGGTAAAGATGACGTTGACCTGCCCTGCCCTTTTTCATGTGCCATTTGGGGTCAAGCCACAGCTAGCAACCGCCCTGCCGCTGCCGAACTGAATGAGTTTGGCTGAAATGGGAGACGTGGGAGGGTGTTTCAGCAGCAGCTTGAGAAGAGTTGGCGGCTGGAGAGAAGTTCTCCTTAGATGAAAGCAAAAGTTTGTGGAGCCCCACTGGACAGGCAGAAGGCAGTAGATGATGGAGTGTACATCTGGCAGTGACGCAAAGGACCTGTGTTCAGGAGCAGGCCGTCAGGAGGCAGAGCGAAGTGCTTCTCGCTAGCCTGTCAGCGGCAGGGCATGCCACAAAGCAAGACCGTGCTGGTCTGGAGGCTGGTTTGTTTCCCCGTGGTTCCTACCTGTAATGAATATCTAATAATCTGTCGTGAACAGTTTAATGTCGGGAGGTGGACAGTTGTGGTTATAACACAGGAAGCTTTCTAAGCCTGGGATTCGCGTCTTTAGCTAGAGATGGTGGACACAACTAACAAGCCTCCTCTGTTATTCTGGGACTTCAGTGGTTATTGTTTGCCTTCCAAGTTAACTTTGTAAATGCATCAGCTACACAAGTGTCTGTCTGTCTGTTATGGAAGACCCAGCAAGTGCCGACAGGGAGAACGACAGCAAGATGCACATAGGTAACCAAGGAGAAGTGGTAAGATACAGTGCTTCTCTCTGGGAAGGCAGGGTAGCAGATAACTTAGCAATGGGGTGCTGCTGCCCACTGTTGTAGAGGACCTGTCTGCCATCTGTTGCTACAGTTCATGAAACTCTTAATGTTGCCAGAGGGCATCCAGTTGAAGAAGATTTCATTAATTAAACAGCAAGCAGTGCTAAGGTTGTCCTGAGCTGTCAGTGGCAGGTTGATAGCAGGAGCATCCTTTCTAGCTACTGTTGCAATTTCTGTGTGCTGCGTAATAGTTTTTTGAATGATGGAGAAACTTGTGCTTGGAGCTGATGTGGCACAATGCCGGTTTGCTAATTTAGGATGTGCAAGTGTGGAGTGGCCCTGGAGCCTGTTAGGACAAGACCTGGTCGCCCTAGGAAATAGGGGGTACTGTAAGTGCCTATAGCTCTTTGTAGTTCTTCAATTTGTGTTCTTTCACATTAATGTGAGGAAAATACTGTCACAGCTGGGTTGATCCTTTATTAACAGCTTTGGAAGCAACTTGTAATCCTTTATTCCTTTTCAAGTATGCCAGACTGTTTTATACTAAGAATAAATTTTTAATAGAAGTGCATAAATAATAAAAAAACACCTTTTGAGAATCATTGCAGGCATGAGAAAAATGTGGTTTTAAGCAAATTGCAAGCTTTGAAGTCCTGTTTCTTGTGGAGAACATGCGTTTATCACTTCAATTCTGCATATGTGGGTTGGGTTGGGGTAAGGAGATGAAGGACTGTCATCTTGCCTTATCTCCTGATTTGTTTAGTTGCTGCATTGTGAAAATATTAGGTTACAGTTGGACAAAGTTTATAACTATTAGTGCTAGGCTGACTAGGGGTGAACAGCTGTACCAGAGGGACACCTTGTGTGCTATGTAAACTTGGAAACATCTACAAGGGGTAAAAGTTGTTGTAGCTGATTTCATTTCTCCTTTCCAGACTAGTAATTCTCTTCTTCAAGTGACCTCAGGCCAGAGTGTTTACCTTGGGTAAGTGAAGTAGAATATTAGGATTTTTTTATTCCGTGTTGCATAGCCCATTGGCTTTTAAGCCAATGCTGTTGGGTCACTTTTGTTCTGTCTTGGTATCGTCTGCTAAACTAGTTCCAGCCCTAGAACACTCTGTGGTAATGCTCTTTATATTTTAAGTTTCAGCAGAGTGTAAAATCCAGGTAATTGGTCCTGGGTCCTGTTACCACTGCTGGTTTGCTACTGTTTCTGTTACAGCTATAGAGGCAGTTTCTCTCCTGGACACTTCTGAATGGAAGACGGAATCTGTTTCCCAAAGCTCACCAGTGATCTTTATAAAATAAATTTTTCATCAGATTCTGGCTGAGCAGAGGTAGGAGCAGGGTTTGTAAACAAAAAAAAAGAAAAACACCACCACACACACACACACAAAAAAAGGCTGACCTGATTTTTCTCCAAACATTTTTTCATTTATTCTGTTACAAACTCTTGCACCCTCTTTGTGCTGGAGAGGGGAATTACGTGAGTTGAATACTGAATTGAGATGATGGTACTTGTTTAGCAGAGCTGACTCCCAGCCTCCTCCCGGCTTTTCTTCCAAGGGCGGAGTTCAGCACTGTCTAGCATGCCTTTATGAATTGATCCTCTCTGGTATCTGGGGTCTTTTTGGACCCGTTTGCAGACTTTCTTTCCAACTTGAAAATTGCATCGTCAGTGTGCCAGAGCCCAGCTTCAAGTAGTGCAGGCTCCTAATGGAAGAAGAGTCAAGTGTTATCCATAGCAGGGACAGGTAAATTGAGTTTTGGCTATGCCATCTGTTTGTAAGATGTAGAGTCTGTGTACGTCTGGCACTGATGGCCACCTTTGTGGTTCCCATTGTATTTCCTGCAGCTTTTTGAGAAGCTGCTGAAGCAGAACAGGTTTGGAAAGCTTCTTCAGAATAAGACTGTGCACAGAGCTAGGAGCAGAGATGAGGCAGAAATTTGTGCTCCTGTGAGCAGAAAACCGTACACTGAAGCACATCTGTTCAGCAAGGCAAGCTGTAGAGGAAGCAAAACAGATTACGTGAGGTGCAGGATTTAAAACTAAACAGATGACTGTAAATCTTTGTTTGCTTCCCAGTGTGTATGAGAAGATAGTTGGGAAGCGCGTAGGTAAAAGGGACAGAAGGCTATAGAAAGGAGGACTGGTTCTGGGAGGGCTCTGAGGGGCCCATCTCCGCTGTCTGGGCTGCAGCCCGTGGCATCAAGGAGTTGACTTAGAGGCTACATTAAGGCAAAAGCAAGCTCTAATGCATATGTCTCACTGGGTTGTAGCTCTTGCAAAGCACATGAGTTACGCTCTGTCGGAGTCTGCATTGCAGTCGTACTTTCAGATATAATTTTTTGGGTCTTGCTTCTGAAAGCCTTTAGCTCAAGTACTGATCTTATTTTCATGAATAATTTGATGGTTTAATGTGAGTAGGTTTAAGCCTCTTGTATAAGAACCTGCTGAGCCTGCCTGTATGGTGTTAACAGTTTCAACTTGAAATGAGGGTGGCTTGCTTTTTGGTATTTTAATCTCCCCTCAAATGCTTCATACTTCTTATAGAGCAAACTTTCTTTGGCTTCTCTTCTTGCTGAGACTACATCTGATGTAGAGCTGTTTTTTCAGAGTGTTGGTATAAATGTAACCTTGTAATACTTTACTCTTGGCCTCATCTTCTTTCCAGCATATTCTTTTTTAACAGTACTGATGTCAAAACAGAAGATGCATTGCAAGACTGCAGAAGGAAAAAAGTCAAATCAGTTAGAACTTGCCAGTGACTTTTAAGTACTACTGCCTGTATGTTGTAATGAGGTGTAAGGATGTTTTTGTGCTTCAGAAATCATTCTTTTTTACAAGTATTTTGATGATAGCTCATGACCAAAATGCAAAACAGGTGTTTATACAAAGTGAGTAAGCCCAAGCTTAATGAAGGAGAGAGGTGAAGAATTACACATCATTCATCTACATGGTTGTGAAAGATAAGTGGGGTCCTGCTCTTGTAAATTGGGTTTTTGGTAAAGAGGCTGTTTGATTATTTTGCTTATATGCATGTAAGTGTGTCTTTGTTCCAAAATGATACTGCATACGTTCTGAAGAGGAAAAGTAGGATTACTTTTGTTGGTTTTTTTGAGGTTTTGTACTGGTTTGTTTTTTTGGGTTTTTTTTTTTTTTCTAAAATCTCAGATTATAGTTTTGGCTTTTTGTTTGATGTTTGGGATGNTTCTAAAATCTCAGATTATAGTTTTGGCTTTGTTTGGGATCTTAAAGCATTATAATACTGCATCTTTATTCCTAATGATAGCTCTAAAACTTCTACAGTTTTCTGTTTCAGCCATTATTAGACTTACCCTGTCCAATATCTTATAATTAGAATGTGATTTGCCTGGTTTGGTTTTTTTTTCTGGCATTGTTGCAGAGCAGAAGATCTTGCTGTGTTTGTGCAAAAGGAAATAAAATCTGGCTCTTATCTGTCGGTGTATCTTGGCGTTTGCTCACTAACAGAAGTGCAAAATTGTTGTTCGCTATTCTAATCCTAGAAAGACTCAGCTGAAGAATTGTTTTTGCTTGCTCAGTTTATTTCTCTTTATCATTATGGCATAGGCAATGAAAGTAGATTTTTTTTAAGTGAAGTTTACTAGTTTCTGGATTGCACTTGTGTACCACTTACAGTACAGTGTCTAGTACCAACGGGCAGCTCTGTGTTGCTGTTCAAATGTTGCTGTAGTGGAAATTACTGTGTTTTTCAATGTTGGAGACAAGTTTATATAGGGAGTTTGGTGTATGCCCTTGTGAACCTTTGTTACTCTTGTTCCTGCAGGTGACTGTATTTAGATGAAGGACCAATTGAGTCTAATTCTATTTAGATAGATGCTGCTGTTACCTGACATCATGTGATTGGAGCTGTAGGTGAAGTAAACCAATTACTGTTAGATTTCAGTAGAGGATTAGTTTATTTTACTCTGTTTCTTGAATGGGAAGAGCTCAGGTGGCACAGGTGTATAGATAAGGAATTTCAAAGATGCTTAAATACTGGATTTGTTTTCTTGCAGCATATCCCCAGAAAAGTGTGGGAGATGAAATTGAATCAGTTCTGCAGGAGCGGATAATGGTTTTGGACGGAGGCATGGGTACTATGATCCAGCAACATGCCCTGTCAGAAGAGGATTTCCGAGGGCATGAATTTAAAGATCATTCCAGGCCTTTGAAAGGCAATAATGACCTTCTCAGTATAACTCAACCTGATATAATCTGTGACATACACAAGGTAGGTGGTTCTGATTTTTGTCTCTTGACAAGAGAAGGAAGGAGAATTTGGCTGCTATGCTCCCCTTTTCCATGCCACAGGCTACTGGCTCTGCTGTGTCTTTTGGGGATAGGGAAGAGAGTACTAGGTAACCATGCGAAAAAGAATGAGCATATTTGACTTTTCTGGTTGTGTGAGCACAGCATTTGTGTCTTGGTTCCTGATGTCACCCAGGCAGTGTTATTATAAACCCCTTTTTGACTTATGTCCCTGATGCATTTCTATTAATTGTAGATTCTGATTTATTTCATTTTTCTTTCCTTTTCTCCTCCTCAACCAGCCCTTGAAATGCATCTAAGTAGGACACATCTGAATTCTAGATGCATGTTTCTATAATTGTGTATTAAAGAGCTGTTAAATGTGGCAGCCTGAAGCAGGCATCTCCATAGTTAATGGGTATATGTGCTTCTTAATGAGTCTATGTGCTTCCATATTCTCATTTTTTCCCTAGAATATTAATGTGTGGCCCAGAGAATAAAACAGTCTAGGGTTAAACATTAGGAATTTGCAAACAGATTTTATTACTTTCCTATATTTGGTTAGACTTTAAAACCTAGCTTCCTAAATCCTGTGTTTCTTGAGTTGCAGGTATTTGTAGGTTTTACTGTAATAACTGGAACATTTGAATATCATTGCAGCTAGTTGTTATTCAGTTGAAGCCTCACATCTGTTCTGGGTTTTTCCCAGTCATTTACTAAAAAGGTCTGTATTTCATTGATTAGAATCATAATTGGGTTATGCTTGTTAAACCTGGTATGTAATCTGTATTTTTATATTTACATTCTAACTGTCATTCTTTGGGTTTTTAAGAACAATGATTTGAAAAGAATCAGAGTCTTTGACCTATAAAAATTTCGGGTCAAAATATTTGTAGATTGAGTTCAGTCCCTAGACTGTCAGTTGAGCTGTAGTGGTTGTAAACCTTGGAATTTATAATAGCTTGTGGTTTTAAACAGGTAAGCTGGTTTAACAGTTGAATTTTGCAGGTTTAACAGAGCGATAGTGATGTGACTTGAAAATGAATGTATTGAGTCAAACCAACTGTAGCCTGCTATCATCCCTCCAGTGGCCAGTTGTAGGTGCTTTAGGAAGAGTAAGAAAAGAACAAGTCTGTGGCAGTCCCAGTGTCTGCAGCAGCTTTTGAGTCAGGTGCTTTCTGACCCATGGGTGGTGACTTCATATTTTATATAGCTGCCAGTGGTTATTTCTTCTGAGAATTGGACAGACCTTGAAATAATAGATGAAAATGTTTCTACAAAGTAACTATAATCCCACTATATGTGTGGTTGGTGGGATTTTTTTAATGGCCCAGTGAGCCAGATCTCACAGATATCAGTAACTTTAAAAGTAAATGTTAGCTGTATCTTGTCTGGCAAAGTAAGATTCAGTGGTAAGAGAGGGGATGTATTTCCAAAGGCAAAAATGATCTTCCTGCTTTGAGCATAGTATTTCCTTCTATGGCGGTAGACACCAAAGTTGAAGGGCTTTTGTGAAAATGACAGATCTGAACTAAACAAAAGCTAGTACAAAGCTGTACACATTTAACTTTGGTCCAGATGATTTTCAGAAACTGCATTACTTATTAGTGTACATGTAAGAACTTGTATATTTTCATATAACTATTTGCAGGTATTTCCATATGTATCCAGGAGGAGCTGAGAGAAAGCATATTAGTCTGCAGCAGAACGTGTTTTAAAGCAAATCTAATTCTTTTCTGCTGTCATCTGGAACAAGACTTTGTTTGCCCTGTTGAACCTGCCGAAATCTTTTGCTTCTTATAGGAAAATCTGAGTGGATTATATTTTATTTATATACATCAGTATTTTTCACTTACTAGCACTTAGAACGTCTTGATTTCCTTGAATGCGCAGGGGTCATCGAAGTGTTAACCTGATCAAAAAGAGGAGTTAAGGAGGGAGGAAGGCAACTGATAGAGGTTATCAAAACACAGACTAGAATCTGAAAAAATATTTCAGTTTGCATTGATTTCAGTTTACTTCATTGGGAATTAGACAACCAAACTGGAGCAGACGGCTTAATTGTTTTGTGAATCTGGGCCATTAGTTAAATGCTAAATGTGGTCTGCACAAAACATAGTTCTCCTAAGCTTGTATTCTGTCCCAGTATGGTCTTGTGCTGTACAGCTCCCTTCAAAATGTTTTAAATTTTCTAATCCTCTGTTGTTGTTTTAACTGGTGCCTTTTCTGAGTCTGCCCACAGCAGCCCTCACCTGCTGATGGCAACTGGACTGTGTCCCACCGTGCCCCTGTACAAAAATCTAGGATGTGCTCCAGCTGCTGGACTAGTGGCAGAGGTGACTATAAATGCCACCTGTGAATAGAAAGTGTGGCTGACACTGAAACTCTGAAAATTGGTTACATGGAACGCTTCTACTGCTTTGGCCCTGTACATTTGAGTGAGGCCTTCAGAGTATGATCTGCTTTGAATTAGGAGACTGTTTGTGGCTTTTTGTCAACTGAATGAGACAAAATAGTTGGGTTGCTTTCATTCCAGATCTCAGTTCTGGAGGTCTTGAAGATTTTTTGTCTTTCATGTGTTGCAGGAATACTTGCTGTCAGGTGCTGATATCATTGAAACTAACACTTTCAGCAGCACCCGAGTTGCACAAGCTGACTATGGCCTTGAGCATTTGGTAAGAATGCTAAACTATTTATACATTAAATTGTTAATCAAGATTTTTGTCTTAGCAGCCAAGATTAGCTTAGTCCCAGAGTCCATTGGTATTGTGTTTATTGATTGCATGCCGTCTCAATAGCCATGCGATGGGGTTGTAGCTCATTTCCACTGCTGTCGGCAATTGTACTTGCTGTGTGTGACAGTCATAGTTGTTGACGAAGGCACAGGCAATAATAGTTTGTCCTAGATTTTGTTTGAGCATTCCCAGAATGTCTCAGTTCTGTGAACAGGGATGTTTTGCTTCAGTCCTTCCAACTTACCAAATGGAACTGCTTTTTTCCTGCATGTTATTTGTGTGTTGTTTGTGCTGGAGTATGTAGAAGTCCTTTCAAGATTGCATTTGTCATACATATTCTGTGTTTAAGAATTTGAGAAATACATGAAAGAAAATACTTGGAAATGTGCTACTTGAATAGAAAGTGAATTTAAAAGTAGGTTAATTTTGTGCTCAAAGTCCTATTCTTCAGCTTCTATTGACTTCAGTAGGATTTAATTAGTACCTTACAGAATGAAACTTTATGATTAGCAGCTGTAGGCTGGGGTGTACGTGGGACGAGACCTGCCATATTACTCTGTTGCTGAGATGTATAGAGCTGTTCCTTTTCAAGTTTTGTAATAGTGCTTATATGTATTTGTATGGCTTAGGGAGCCTTCAGAGTGTGCTGCAAGCTACTGAATGGAAGTGGTGTGTTTCTCTGAGGATAAGTTATGCTGTACTGAACTAAAGGCTACTCGGTAAATTTCTGTAATTGTTCTAGGCATATCGGTTAAACAGAGTCTCTGCACAGGTGGCCAGAAAAGCAGCAGATGATGTAACTGCTCAGACAGGTAAGCAATATTTATTTTAGTTTCTTACTCATTTATGGTTTTGACTGTCTTGGTACAATCTTTGAAATGTTGCTAACATTCATAACTCGTGGGTTGAGATAAAACCAGTTTAATAAGTAAAGCAAAAGCCGCACACGCAAGCAAAGCGAAACAAGGAATTCATTCCCTACTTCCCATCAGCAGGCAAGTGTTCCGCCATCTCCAGGAAAGCAGGGCTTCATCACGCGTAATGGTTACTTGGGAAGACAAATGCCATAACTC